>BSYO01000031.1:4505452-5236013 GCA_033239525.1 Nepenthes gracilis
ATTCCTAATTTATTATATTTCATAAGAATAATTATTTTATTTCTACTCTATATCTTTTTAATAATCAAATATAGTCTAATATGCTATCTATGTCTTGTAATTTCCAATCTTTTTTGATATGTTGTTGAATTTTCCTATTAATTTTAAGCATGATGTGATTTCACACCAAGAACTTGTGAAAGAGACCAAAACCGGCCATAACATGGACTCGACTAACATCAAAACGATTAAAAATGGAACATTTTTAAAATAAATTATAGATATATCATTTGATCATAAATAGAGTCTAATTTAATCAAACACCAAATAGATATGATTATTGACATGAACACGGCTTGTTAATATGAATCAACACTTGAGCTTACTGCCTATCAACAAAATAAAAATACAAATTTTTAAATATATACTTGATTAATGAATTTACATGATTGCATATTTCCTTCTATTTTTTTCACGGTTGATCATGTATTGGCTGAGTGCAATTAAAAATTTACATTACATAAGCAGCTATCGTCACCCAACTTTGTATATTAAGTCACCGGCATGGGCTTTCATGCTTGACAGACAAGCAATATAGGACTTTTTCCAATTAACCAGTCCACACACAAACGTCAAAACATGGAAATTTCCTACGCATTTTCAAATTAATTACAAATATGTTTATATTATATTATATTATATTATATATATATATATATAGATGGAGAAAGAGAGAGAGAGAGAGAGAGAGAGAGATGGGGATCAACGGAAAGCTAGAGGTGCTGCTGGTGGGCTGCAAAGGCATCAGAAACACTGAATTTCTTGGTATGAAAGTTCCTCAAATTCAGTGATTTTTGTGCTTTTCATTTAGATAAATCATGCAAAAATCATCTTATTGATAGAAAAATGGACAATATGATAATTACTGTTCCTTAATCTTTTGTAAATTCTCAGCTAAAATGGATCCGTTTGTCATAATCCAATATGGGAACCAAGAACACAGAAGCAGCGTCACCAAAGGTCAGTAGCTAGCATTAAATTTCCTATTTATCAGTTTCTAACATTGAATAACCGATACGTATCGATGGAGGAAATGCAATTTAATTGATCTCTTCCGGTGGGTATCTCTTAAACATTGATCAAATATATTGATATATATAGTAGAACATACTATATTTTTCTCTTTGTTGTGACATAATTCATGTATATATATATAATAAACGTAATATTTATTTATTTATTTATTATTGTATACATTGATTGATATATATGGATGTATTTTAGGCTGCCGTTATTGAATAAATGATAAGATTTAATGAATAATATCTTCCTATATTTGTAAGTAAATACAGAGCTTGTGAAATGAAATGCAGGAGAAGGAAGGAATCCGGTGTGGAATGAAAATTTCACGTTCAATGTGGACTACCCGGGCGACGCAGTTCACAAATATAAGCTCATTTTTCACATCATGGACAAGCACACGCATTCTCCCGATGACCTTGATGGCCAAACTACGTAACATTCTTAATTAATTTATCCTTCAATCCATTCATTCACAGAATATTTTTCAAATTTTAACTCTTGTTCTTGACCACTTAATTAAAAAAATATTAAATTTGTTATTTATGATGAGTTTAACATATTTTGCATAATATGAACGTAGTCCATCAAAATAGGCGGCTTTTGATTTATATATATTGTCCCAAATTATATGTGACATTAAAGGAGTTGTGGCACGCATTGCAGGATCTACTTGAAAGATGTTATATCGCTAGGCGTGGAGAAGGGGGAGATGAAACTTGAACCCAGAAAATATAGAGTTGTTCTGCCCAATCAGAAATATGCCGGAGAGATCACCGTTGGTATAACATTTACGTTGAATGATTCTATCTCAAAGGCTAGGTCAAGCCTTTGAGGATCCACGGGTGGCATCTTCAATTCCTATCACCATATATTGATGTATATTGATGTTAGTGCTAGAGAGAGTTAGTCTTAGTTGGTTAGATTCTATTCTTGATTGTTTTATTTTCTTGATTCTTGGGATTCCATTCTTTATTTTGCATATAAGAGAGTTTCATTGTGTGTAATAAACCCAAGAAATGAATAAGAGATATACGAGTAAAATATACACAAAAAAGCCTTCATTCTTTCTACTATTCTTTGCTCTTTCTTCTTTCTTTAGTTTCTGTCAATTCAATTATTTGTTCCGTTACATGTTGTTAAGAGCATTTCTAAACAGAAGAATGACTGATGCATCAAGTTTTGCTTCAATCAATCAAACAGAAGATATTTGTCACCCATTTTATGTTCAAGATGGATATAACCCAGGAATGAACATGATTGCCTGGATTCTCAAAGATGACAATTGTAATTAATGTGTACGGTGAATTTTGATTCTGATCTAAAATATTTCAGAGTTGGGTTTGGACCTTTTTGAAAAAGCACGTTTTGGTGCTAACGAGTTTCGACCCCGAGAAAAGAATAGCGGAAGCAATAATAAATAATAATAAATATTTAATACACGTAAAAGATATTTAATACTAGATGCTAACGAGATTAACAATTATGCACGATATAAGTACTTTTAAGCAATAAAGATAAAGACTCAATTTTTTGGTGACGAAGTGAAAACTCGATACCCACGGTATCAAAAAAAAACACTCCAGGCTTCAACGGCCAGGGAAGCAATGCACTATGAAAATCAACTTACAGACCGGGTGGTAACGACGCGCTAAGCTAGTCGACTTACTCCCGTCACGTGATCCCTACCAAGGAACTCCTTGGATTTGCCCGCGGCAACGGAACCAAACTCCTTCCGGTCTTCAAGTCAATCTTCCCTCGAACCACTTGAATTGCCAATCACGAACGAGTCTCCTTCTTCACGAACCAACGTCTCCAACGCAGGTAGAAGGATGGAAGGTTTGAATGGAAAAAGAAAAAGAAAAATTGTGAGAAAACTCTTTAGATCATGAAGCTCAAAGTTATGTCTTTTTGGTTTTCTCAAGAGAAGCTAAAGTAATGAAGCATGTAAGGCTTTCTTCTCAAGTTTAATGGCTTCCCAAGATTTCAACAAAGGCTGTGGCGTGTTTAGGGTTTCAAGAAAATAATGTATGAATTTATAGGGAAGCAAAAATGCGTTTAAAAATTCTGCCCGTTGAACCGGCGCTCGAGCGGGCCCCCTACTGGATTTTCGGCTCGAGCGGATCTCGAGCTCCTGGCGAGCCGGGGACCTTCTGGATTTTATGCTCGAGCGGGTATCGAGCGAGAGGCGAGCGGGAAGGCTTTGGACGGGCTCGAGCGACTGGAGGACGGACTGGACAAAACGGACTTTAACCCGACAAACCACAACCCGACATCGATACTATAAAATATATGGTCACGGAATATGCCAATTAGACAAAATTTCTCTAACAATCTCCCCCTTTGGCAATTCCGTGACAAAAACTCATAAAATAAAGAAATACAAGAGAATCACGGGTTCATACACCACCGAAATAAAACCCGTGTACATGAAAACCTACGCCTAGTGATACACAAAAAAATAAATAGCTATACGAGAACTGTTGAGGCGATCAGATGAAAACTTGCATTGACAGCCTGTGGAACTTCAGATTCCTAGTCAAGCAAGATTAGTACCAACAAAGCAAAAAAATAATAACAATATAACAGCATGCATGGTACATACATCAATATAACATACAACAATTCTCCCCCTAGCTAAAATAATCAATACTCCCCCTAACAGTAATAATAAACTGAAATAATTATGAAAATAACAAAAACTCCCCCAAAATAAGCCCCAAAATAAGCAGGCTCCGCTCCGTCTCCCCTATCAAAGTGAATCAAATATTTATCTCCCCCTTTTTGTCATGAATGGCCAAGGGGTGATGTAGCTCACTTTTCTTAACCCAAACTTGTATAGCACCGTGGACGAATGTGACCAACTTTTTCACATGCATGACAGGTAGGCACAAACTTAGGGGTGGAAGAATTGTTCATAGCCTTGTGATTACCTAGATTAGTTGAGCCAAATCTATTATTCACACGTTGAGGTACGGCCTTGATGACTTTGGGTGTGTAGGCATGATTGTGTGAAATTTTCGTGGCGGGAATAAACACAGTTTTAGGTTTCATATCAGTTTGTACAAAATTCGCAACATACCCCAAACCCTGTTTATTTTCACCAATTTTGCCCAACCGGAGCATATGATCTAATTTTGTAGACCCATTTAAGAATTGTTTCAAATCTTTTCGAGAGGCCTCAAGTTCAGATTCTAAAAATGTTATTTGCTTAGTAAATGAGACTTTCAGATTCTCAATTTCTTGAATTTTAGAGTCTAACTCGAATTGTAGAGATGCGTTGCCCTTTTCCAATTCTATGATCCTACCGTTTAGGGTTCTATTTAGTTTCTTAATTTTCAAACATTCCCTAAACAGTTTATCGTAAGCTTCTTGAAGGCCATCAAATTCACTTTCCGATTCGGCCCTCAGTCATCGATTGATTAATATTCTCTATAGCATTGTCACACATAGAGGTCATAAAAGCCATGTACTTGACAGGGCCATCGTCAGAACATTTTTCACCCTCTTATTCTTCGTCATCACTAAGGGTCACATTAGCTTTAAAAGCTTGACCTTGTTGGCGTTTAAGGTTTGGACATTCAGCCCGATAGTGGCCAAAACCTTTACATTCATGACATTGAACTCCTTGAGTCGATTTTGATTTGTAGTCCTTGAGTTCACGTCGGTCTTTCTTCTCAAATTTCGGTGAGTGTTTTAAGTCCATATCCTGTTTGTTTGATGAAGATTTATTTTTCCTTAAAAACTTTTTGAAGTTCTTAACAAATAAGGCAAAGTTGTCATCACTACACGATTCTTCATCGGAATCCTGATTTCACTCTTCCCTACTTGACTTTAGAGCAAGAGATTTGTTTTTCCTTGACTGTGGCAAGGTGTGCTCATAAGTTTGTAGGGACCCTACAAGTTCTTCGATTTTTAATTTGTCTAAATCTTTGCTCTCTTCAATCGCCGTCACTTTGGGTCTAAATCGTTCAGGCAACGATCGTAGAACTTTTCTAACAACTCTATTTTTCGGGATTCGTTCGCCTAAATTGAATGTGGAATTTACAATATCATTTAATTGGGTATAGAATTCATCAAATGTCTCATCATCTTTCATTCTTATTTCTTCGAATCTAGTGGTGAGCATTTACAATTTTAAATTTTTAACTAGCTTAGTTCCTTCATGAGTGATTTCTAAAATATCCCACGCATCTTTGGACGTCACACACATTGAAATTCGTTTAAACTCATCGGGAGACACAGCCATAAAAATAGCATGTAACCCCTTACTATTCCAATTATATGCATCAAGTTCCTCTTTGGTCCATGAAGATAGGGCTTTTGGTTCGTTGCCCGAGGAACTAGTGGGTGGAGTCCACCCAACTTGGGTACGTGCCCAAACACGCTCATCTAGAGATTTTAGGAAGGCTCTCATCCGGACCTTCCAATAGGCATAGTTACTCCCATCAAAGAAGGGAGGGACGGAGAGTGATCCACTCATATACATCTAGATCGGGGGTCACGGATCGGGGTAAGTCTCTGATACCAATTGAAAAAGCACGTTTTGGTGCTAACGAGTTTCGACCCCGAGAAGAGAATAGCGGAAGCAACAATAAATAATAATAAATATCTAATACACGTAAAAGATATTTAATACTAGATGCTAACGAGATTAACAATCATGCACGATATATAAGTACTTGTAAGCAATAAAGATAAAGACTCAATTTTTTTGGTGACGAGTGAAAACTCGATACCGCGGTATCGAGAAAAACACTCCGGTTTCAACGGCCGGGAAGCAATGCACTATGAAAATCAACTTACAGACCAGGTGGTAACGATCGCTAACCTTAGCCGACTTACTTCCGTCACGTGATCCCTACCAAGGAACTCCTTGGATTTGCTCACAGCAACGAACCGAACTCCTTCCGGTCTTCGTCAATCTTTCCTCGAACCACTTGAATTGCCAATCACGAACGAGTCTCCTTCTTCACGAACCAACGTCTCCAACGAGGTAGAAGGATGGAAGGTTTGAATGGAAAAAGAAAAAGAAAAATTGTGAGAAACTCTTTAGATCACGGCTCAAAGTTATGTCTTTTGGTTTTCTCAAGAGAAGCTAAAGCAATGAAGCATGTAAGGCTTTCTTCTCAAGTTTAATGGCTTCCCAAGATTTCAACAAAGGCTGTAGGCGTGCTTAGGGTTTCAAGAAAATAAGGTATGAATTTATAGTGGAGCCAAAAACACGTTTAAAAATGCCCATTGGTGGCGCTCGGAGCGAGCCGCCAGCCGGGCCCCCTACTGGATTTTCGGCTCGAGCGGATCTCGAGCTCCTGGCCAGCCGGGGACCTTCTGGATTTTAGGCTCGAACGGGTATCGAGCGAGAGGCGAGCGGGAAGGCTTTGGACGTGCTCGAGCGACTGGAGGGCGGACCGGACAAAACGGACTTTAACCCGACAACCCACAACCCGACATCGATACTATAAAATATTTGGTCACGGAATATGTCAATTAGACAAAATGTCTCTAACACTTTTAATCTAAACCTTATACACGAAGAATTAAAACAATTAGATGATTTGAGATTAGTTTTTTTAATTATTATTTAACGCTTAAATTAGTAAGTGTCTCCTAGTAAATAAGTCAGGGAGAGAGACTTTGAGAGCTAGGCTTCCAGAGGATATTCTTTAGATAAGATGATGCATATTGGAGGAAAGGCTATGGGTTTCATTTTGTAAAGGCTGAATCTTGTGGGATAAGATCTTTGTGATTAGCTGATGACTTAATTCTCTAAGGGATTTTCTCTCTTTTGCTATAAGAGTGTAAGATACTTTGAACTAGAGATCATTAGATGTCATTCTCATAATAAAAGGGTTTGGTACTTGTAGAAGTATGAAGTTGATGTATGGAGAATTTTTCCTATAATAGGCTACAAGTGATGATCTTAAAGTGGGGAGTCGCTAGCTATTCATATTAGCCACCATCACCACATGTTCAGGATCTTTGGTCATGGGAAGAGACTCTTCATGTTGGATTGTGAGATTGAGGATGGCTGTACATTTCTAATAGGATATTGCTAATGATGCAAAATTTCAATTAAGTGTGCGGATCAACTACTTGTTGGTGCAAAAAAGAAACAAAAAGGAAGGGGTGGTGACTGGTCGGACAAAGACCACTTGTACACCAACGGACACAGGCACTCGGACAGAGAGGCAAGAAAAGAAAGATAAGACAAAGTGAAAGAACACAGCAAGATTTTTCGTAGAAAACCTTTCTAAATAAGGAAAAAATCACCGGATTTCTATCTACCAAATAATTCACTAAGAATAATGATTGGTTATAAAGAATTGTTGGTTTCACAAGCCCAAACAGTTGTAAAAATAAGAAGACAATCTTTTCTGCGTGTATATCTCTCACTATCTCTCACAACAACTATTAAGCACTCTCACTTGCCATAACTAACAATATGAACAAATATACATATATATATAGTGAGGAGATCTATGGAGGTGCCAACCATCCTACCGGTAGGGTGGCTGGAACATGCTTCCTAACCTTGCAACAACAGGCGCACACCCGGCTTACACAGTGACAAACCTGCTAGCCACCCTATGACGTTTTCTCAATTTTCTAACAGAGTATGTCAACTACTAAATTGTAGTTGCAAACTGTTATGTGTCAGGCCTTTTATAGACGGTCAACGTTTGCATCTTAGGGTCCTCGTCCATACTTCAAGTCCTCGCCTCCAGGCATCTCGGACTCAGGAAGGTTCTCGGACATGTCCAAAGTATCCGCATCCATTTTTTCAGATAGGTTTGCGGACACATACCACATAGGGAGTGACCCCAACAAATAACTTTCCCTTACAACCGAGTGGGAATAGAATCAGTTAGATCGACAATATTACAACAAGCTTCCATCTTTTCCTATGGTAACACTTTGGTCATCTTGTCCGACCCATTTTCATCCAACCGGACCTTTTCTATAGATAGCTACCCTTTATCAATAATATCTCTCACCCAATGATATCGAATGTCAATATGCTTCGATTTTGAATGAAATAAGGAGTTTTTGCACAAATGTATGGCACTTTGACTATCACAAAGTACCACATACTATTCTTGCCTTAAGCCAAACTCTTGTATGATCCTCTTCATCCATAACATCTCCTTACAGGCCTCGGTTATGGCAATGAACTCGACCTCAGTAGTAGAGAGGGCAACACACTTTTACAATTTGGACTGCCAGGAGACTACTTCTCTGGCAAATTTTACCAGATACCCGAATGTCAATTTTTGAGAATTAATATCCCCGGCCATGTCCGCGTCAGTGTAGCCAACCAACTGGAGCTTCTCTTCTTCAAAATGTAGACTCATTTTTTAAGTCCTACGGAGATATCCGAAGATCCACTTCACAGCAGACCAATGCTCTATCTCAGGATTCGAGAGAAATCGATTGACAAAACCAACCGCATGAGCAATATTCGGCCTTGTACATATGGCCACGTACATCAGACTATCAACGGATGAAGAGTAAGGAATTCTGCTCATGTAGGCTTTTTCTGTGTCCGAGGACGGACACTATTGCTTACTCAATCTAAAGTGGTTGGCCAGTGGGATACTTACTGGCTTGGAGCTTTCTATGTTGAATCGTTGTAACACCTTTTCAATATAGCCTTCTTGGGACAACCAGAGCTTCTTGTTCACCCGGTCATGAAATATTCTGATCCCCAAAATCTGTTTCGCTGGTCTGAGATCTTTCATGGCGAATGATTACCCCAATTGCTTCTTTAGTTCCTTGATCCGAGCACTATTTTGTTCGACAATCAGCATGTCGTCTACATAAAGGAGGAGGACAATAAAGTCGTACTCGAAAAAACTCTGGACAAAGACGCTATAATATTCTAAATATTTTTATTATTTTTAGAAATTAAAATTGATAAATTAAGTTTTAATAATTATTTTTAATTACTTTTAGGTTTAAATATTTAGACTATTAACTTAAATTTAGATTAGTTAGTGAGTTAGATTAAATTCATTACAAACCAACCTAAATGAATTAATATTGATAATCCTTATATATCAAAATTTATTGACTGAAAATAAAATAAATAAATATATATATAATTAATTAAAAGTTTAAATATTATGGTAAAGGTAATGAGATAATTAATATCTTTAATAACAGTAATAAATATAAATAATAATAAATATTAGTAATTATAGTGAGTGATAATAATAAAATAATAAAAAATAATAAGTATAAATAATAATAATAATAATAATAATAATAATAATAACGAAGAAGGGATGAAACGAGGAAAAAGGAAAAGGAAAGAAAGAAGGAAAAGAAAAAAAAGAAAGAGGAAGGAAAGAAGAGGGAGAGCGAGAGAGCTTGGCCGGGCGACGAAAAAGGAAAGAAGAGGGAGAAAGAGGGAAGGCGGTCGGGTGACAAAGAAGGAAAGAGGGGTGCGGCGCGCATGTCAAACCCTAGCTCACGCCTTCACTATTTAGGGGGGCGGTAGGGTTAAGGAGGAGGGAGAGAGGAGAAACCAAAGAAGGTAGAAATCGCAGCTGGAGCCACCGTCGTCGACCACCACCGTGAGGCAAGTAAAGTTCTCCATCGCAAGATTTGTTGTATCTTTTTTTATTTGACATTGAACCTTCTATTTCATGCTTGAATTACTGGGAACAATGGGCGAAATCGAGGGTTCCAAATCTGAAAACCCAAACGCAGGGCCACGGCTCTGTGAGCAATCGGCCGACCTCTTGGGCTCGATAATGAATGGGGATTTGGTGAATTGCCTAATGAGGTTGTAAAGTATAAATTTTACTCGTTATTCTCTTTGATTTTGGGGATTGAACTCGGACGCGGAAACAGAGCACCGTGCTCTGTTACCGGATTCCGTTTGGGTCTAGTAACCCGATGGTGATAGGAATGGTGAAACTTGACATTTTTGGCGAGCAAACCTTCCTATTGTTGCAGGAAAACAATTAGATGTCTTAAATTGGGGGAATTGGTGGCTTGCTCCAGTAGACCGAAACTTTGGGGGAATATAGAGCAACGGCTGTGGATGATGGAGGCATAGTTGCTACAGGGGGCTTAGGCTAAATTGGAACTCAAAAGTTGACGAATATTGCTATATAATCTATTGATTTTATATGTGAATGATAAAACTCGGAGATTTCTTATCGTTAGTAATAATCGGCTTTTAGCCGAAGGAGTAGGCTGTTCTTTTTCTTTTTGTGCCACCGTGAGAGGTCGGTAAGGGAGGTGGTGCAAACGCCGTCGCTGTGTGGCGGGCCAGAGGGGGCGCTGCTACCGCCGCTGATTTGGTGGCCGGTAGGGAAGAGGGAGGGTGCCGTGTGAAGCGTGTGTGTATATATAAATATATATATATATATATCTATTTTTTTAATTATTCTTTAGTTATATTGTATTGATGTAATTAAAAAGATGTGGAGGTATTGTTTTTGTAATTATTATTTATTTATATTGGGTTGATATGTTTATAATAATGTGGGGGTATATGAATATATATATATATACTTATTTATTTAATTATTTGTAATGATGGAAGGTATATATATATATATATATATATATATATATGTAATTATATTGGTATACATGGATGGTAGGAAATATATACGTAAAATTATACACAAGTGGGTTAGTATATTTATAAGTGTCTAGTGTGTTCAGAATAATATTAGCCTATTAGTTGATTATTCCTATGCCGCATCAATGAATTTCGATGAAATATTCTCCGCATAAATTTCGTTAGCGTGTGTACAATCCATTGACACTCTATGGATAGGTAAAGGAGAGCGTATGAAAACTCTACGGTAACTGGGCGTATGAGAGTCCGTGGAACCGTAGAGTAGTCTATACTTTTCCAATACTGATTCCATTCCGGAGAATTGAGATCGTTCATATTGAGAATGGATGCTTATAACCTAGTGACCATTGTAGAGAATGATATTAGAGATATCATTGGTGAGGGGTATCGGAGATGGTATGAGTATGCTATGGGTATAGCTTCTGGGAGGACTGTAGAGGTAGTGGGGATGCCATAGATACCAGGTAACCTCGTGGTATTCACCCATCCATCGGGGGTGTAAATACGCGGCCTTTGGTCCACTATTGTAGAATAAGGTCCCTGGAGACTACTGTCGTTCATACAGTTGTGACAACGTATTGAGCTGATAATCGGATTCGACAGAATCCATGTTGCTTCCTCGATACTTAGCCGTTTACGTGGCCTTCGGGTTATGAACACGACATGTCATTGAGTCTCGAACAGTGGTTGATCTATTACCTGTTGTTATTGATTATTTTATTATCCGAGATGCTTAATTGTACTCATCTATTGTTGATTATGTTTACTTGTTGGCATTCGGCTCACTCTTGTATTTTATTGGCTCCAGATTAGACAGGTTGACACCATGATAGAATAGATCGTGTCAGTAGACTCCAGGCAGAGGTGATCTCAGAGATTGAGGCTGTCCGGATAGAAATTTAAGATCTTGATAGTTTAGTTACTATTTAACTTTTATTAGATTTCTCTATGAGGATTGATATTTTGACATTGAGGTCATCTATTGAAGTTATTTGTCATTATTATGGATAGTTATGTGATGATGCATTTATGATGACTATGGATTGTATCTTAAATGATATTATAGAATTCATTAAAGTTGTTTGATGACGCGTAATTGCTGATTTTAGAGGACTTAAGATTTTCACCGTGATGGTCCGGGTCAAGTTTGAGGATTCGAGCTCGGGTCGTTATAGACGCAGTGGTCAGAAGTAGTCTTTTGGTATCCTCATCCAACCATAATAGACTCAAACTTCTTGTACCACTATTTTGGAGCTTGTTTTAATCCATACAAGCTCTTCATTAGATGACAGACCAATCCTTCCTTCTTTTTGACCTTGAACCCTTATAATTGTTTCATATAGATTTCTTCTTGAAGATCGCCATGAAGGAATGTTATCCGGACATCCAGTTGCTCTATCTCCAAGTCTGAAATAGCTGCCAGTCCTAGCACAACAAAGACGAGGACATCTTCACTCCGGGTGCAAAGATTTCATCAAAGTCTATGCCTTTGCATTGACTGAAACTCTTCACTACAAGCCGCGCCTTGTATCTTGGCTGTATAGTGTCCTCGGACGTTTTCAGCCGGAAGACCCATTTGTTCTTTAGGGCTCTCTTCCTCTTTCGCAGCTTAACCAACTTGAAGGTATGGTTCTCATGCAAGGAGACCATTTCTTCCTTCATTGCCTCAAGCCATTTCTCCTTTTGAGCGCCATTCATGGCCTCATTAAAATCTTCAGGCTCACCTACATCAGTGAGTAGGATGTACTCACTTGATGGCAGGCGGACGGACGGACGTTTTTCCCTTGACGACCGTCGCACAGGAACCTCCTCGGCTGGTTCGGGGGCCACGTCTTTGACCTGATCCTCATGAGGGACTGCCTTATTAGTGTTGCCAGTCATCCTTGAGCCATAAACCTCGGACATAAGAGGTAATGGAAGGATAGTTTCAACATTCACTTTGTTCGCCCGGCCAGTATTGGATAGAGACTTCTTCTCTTTCCCAATGTCTTCAATAGTCTCTTTCTCAACAAAGACCACATCACTTGATCGGACCAGCTTCTTTTTAATTGGGTCATAATGTCTGTACCCAAATTCATCTTTTCAATAGCCTAGAAAGATGCACTGCTTTATCTTTGGCTCAAGCTTACTCCTCTTATCTCTAGGAATATGAGCAAAGGCCTTACAGCCAAATGTCCGAAGATGATTGTAGGCTGGCTCCCTTCCGGTTGATATCTTCTCTGGACCTCACCACCCAAAGGCTTACTAGGCGACCTGCTGATAACATGGGTCGCCGTTTTTAAGGTCTCGGCCCAGAAGGATCCCAAAAGCTTTGCTTCTGACAGCAAGCACCTGACCCTTTCCATCAAAGTGCGATTCATCTGCTTGATCACGCCATTTAATTGCTACGTCTTTGGTGGTATCCTCTAATATCTAATGCCGTGAGATCTATAGTAGGCATTGAAGGCCCTGAGGTATTCTCTGCCATTATTATTTCGGACGACTTTTAACTTCTTCCCCGTCTTATACTCAACAAGGGCGTGGAAATGTTCAAAGACTCCCAAGACCTGATCCTTGGTCTTAAGTGGGAATACCCACAGCTTCCTTGAGTAGTTATCAATATAGGAAACAAAAAACTATGCTCCTTCAAAAGACTTTTCTTTAAAGGGTCCACACACATCGGTGTGAACAAGCTCAAGTTTTTTGGACCTCTTGGAAGATGAGTCTCCCAGTGAGGGTACATTTTCAGCCTGTCCTCATCCATTTCTGGAATGAGACCCTTCTTTGCCAAGTGACTCATCCATCTCTTGCTCATGTGTCCGAGTCTTCGATGCCATAAATCCGAGGACTCTATATTGCTTGTGGCGTTTACCACTTCAACTTCGGCAGTGGCCTATAGTACATAAAGGCCAGAGGTCTTCCTTCCTCGAGCAACCACCATAGATCCTTTCGTCAACTTGTCTCTGCCATCACAAAAGACACTGTAGAAGCCCGCATCATCAAGCCTTCCCGCTGAAATGATATTCATCCGAATATTTGGGACTGTCGAATGTCCTTTAGGATCAGTCGGGCACCACTGTTTGTAACAAGGGAGACATCACCACGGCCAATAATCTTGGGCGTCTCCATGTTGTCCATCTTCAATACTCCGGAAACACCCGAAGTGTAAGTTGTAAAGAGCTTCCTCTTGGAGGTGACGTGATTGGATGCTCCAGTGTCCACCACCCAGTCAGTCTCCTGCTCGGCCACGTTAGTGAAATCATCAGTTTCACAAGTCAAAAGGAGATTAGCTTCTGTAACAATAGAGACCGAGGACTCTTCCTCGCCACGTCCCTTTTCACCTTTCTCTTTTCCAACATTTTCACACTTTTATTTATAACAAAATCTTTTAATGTGGCCTTTCTTACCACAATGATGACATTTCATGTTTTGGTATCAAGAACGTGACTTACTACGCCCTTTCTCTTCTGAATTTGATCCACGTTCTCAGCTCCTTCCTCTAGATTCGGTCAAAAGGACCTCAGAGTGCTGAGAGGTGGAGGTTCTTTGAGACCGCCATCCCATTTTCTCATTCAGCACGACTCATTTGGCCATCTCTAGCGTTACAACGCCATCAGGAGTTGTGTTGACAATGGTGATTCTCATTACCTCCCATGAGTCTGGGAAGGTTGCAAGGAGCCATAGTCCCAACATTTCATCTTCAAACTTAATCCTCATGCCACCCAGACGACCTGCACAGCCCTGGAACTCGTTCAAGTGATTAGCAACAGACGAGCCGTCCTTGTACCAAATCAGTATCAATATTATCAGGTGGTAGATTTTGTTGTTGCCAGTCTTGGAGGCGTACAACTTCTCCAACTTTTTCCATAGCGTCTTGGCATTCATTTCGCTCCTAACGTGGTTATACATGTTATCGTCTACAAACTACCGTATGTAGCCACATACCTGCTTGTGCTCCAGCACCCATTCCTCGTCCGATTTCGCCACTGGCTTTTGAGTGGCGAACTTCAGATTGTGTATGGACTTAACAAATAGAAAGTTAGACATCTTGCTTTGCCTGGCATCAAAGTTGGTGCCGTTTAAGCAAATCATCTTGCTCCCAATCTCCATAACAACGTTCAACAAGGTCACCGCACAAAGAACCAACTCTCTAATACCACTTGTTGGCGCAGAAAAAAGAAAAAAAAAGGAAGGGGCGGTGACTGGTCGGACAGAGACCGCTCAGACACCAATGGACACAGGCACTCGGACAGAGAGGTAAGAAAAGAGAGATAAGACAGTGAAAGAACACAGTAAGATTTTACATGAAAAATCCTTCTAAATAAAGAAAAAACCACCAGACTTCTATCCACCAAAGAATTCACTAATAATAATGGTTGGTTACAAAGAACTGTTGGCTACACAAGCCCAAATAGTTATAAAAATAAGAAGACTATCTTTTTTGTGTGTATTTCTCTCACTATCTCTCACTACAGCTCTTAAGCACTCTAACTGGCCAAAACTAACAATATGCACAAATATACATATATATATAGTGAGGAGATCTACGGAGGCGCCAACTGCCCTACCGGTAGGGTGGCTAGAACGCGCTTCCTAGCCCTACAACAGCAGGCGCACACCCGACGTGTACAGTGACAGACCTGCCAGCCACCCTATGACGTTTTCTCAATTTTCCAACAGAGTAGGTCAACTACTAAATTACAGTTGCAGATTGTTATGTGTCAGGCCTTTTATAAACAGTCGTTGTCTACATCTCAGGGTCCTCGTCCATACTTCAAGTTCTCGCCTCCGGGTATCTCAAACTCTGTGGAAGGTTCTCGGACATGTCCAAAGTATCCGTGTCTATTTTCCCAGACAAGTCCACGGACACATACCACATAGGGAGTGACCCCAACACTACTTATTAAAGAATCCCATCTCATTTTAACTCACTTTTTAGATTAATCTTAACCTCCTAAAAAACCATGCTCAATACCACTATTTTCAATCACTTAGCGATCCAACCAACCTATCAAAATCACCCAAACTTTGGCTGGAACTTATTTATTAGGCTCCTTTCTATACCATATACTCTTAGATTAACACCCGGTGATTCCATACTAAGCTTTGGAATCTCTATTCGATCAACAGGTTGGGTCAATGGTACAACTAATTTGAATTTTTATAGGATTCAACACTAGACCTCCAGCCTTAAAGTTTAAATTCGAGCTTTAATTACGTAAATAGAGTCCTTTGTCTCTACTTTGTCCTTGATTAGAATTGGTGCTCGTTACCAAAGAAATGCTTGGCCCTTGGCATTATCAAGGCGTGGCAATTGTGCCATTCATTCATTATGCTTTGAATTGCCTTTGTTACTGAAATTCTCTATGTTAGATTTGCGTGGCAACTATGAGAATGAGTTACTACTTTCTATATTTATTGTTTAAAATGCTACATTTTTGGCCTGTTTTGCTGTCAATTAGAGGACAAGCTTGGCTTCAAGTTTCTTCATACCTTGTCTTCTAACTTCTTTTACTAACAAATTCTGTGAGTCTTTTTCGATGGAGCTTTCTCTTTGAGTATTATTTGTCCTAGTCAAAAAAGGAGTGGAGAAGACTCTCTATGAAGTATTGATGATAAAGATTGTCTTGATTTTTTCTTTTAGATATGAATCCATCTTGGTTCGCTATTTTATGGTGACACTGCCTACTAGATCTTCATTTCTTACCAAGTGATAGGGGTAGTTGATTGCTCAATGGCTTTGCTTGTTCTTTGCCTTATCCCATATGAGAATGGCTTTGTTTGTTCATACAATTCACCTTCTGATTCATTCTCAGAGTTATCGAATAGCTTAAGATTTTCTTCTAATCGTTCATCATTTTCACATATCGAGGTCATAAAGGCCATATACTTGACATGACTATGTTTAGTGCACTTTTTATTATCTGCGTTTTCTTCATCACTTAATGTTATATTAACTTTTAAGGTTTGACCTTATTGACATTTAAAATTTAAACATTCAGCACAATAATGGCCAAAACCTTTACACTCGTGGTATTGAACTCCTTGGATATTTTTCGATTTGGAGTCCTTAATTTCGCGTTAGTCTTTATTCTCAAATTTAGGTGATCTTTTTAAATCCATATTTGGTCTGTCTGATAAAGATTTATTTTTCTTCAAGAATTTTTTAAAATTCTTAACATAGGAGGAAAAATCATCACCGCTACACGATTCTTCATTGGAGTCCCGATTTCTCTCTTTCCTACTCGATTTTAGAGCAATTGATTTATATTTTCTTAACAGCGGAAGTATGTGCTCATAAGTTTGGAGAGATCCTATAAGTTCTTCAATCTTCATTTTATCAAGATATTTACTTTCTTCGATTGCATTGACTCTAGGTTTAAATCGCACAGGGAGTGATCGAAGGACTTTTCTAACTATTTTATGTTCAGGGATTCATGCTCCTATATTAAATGTGGAGTTCACAATATCGTTTAATTGAGTATAGAATTCATCGAATATTTCATCATCTTTCATACGGATTTTTTCAAATATGGTAGTTAGCATTTACAATTTTAAATTTTTGACAAGTTTGGTGCCTTCATAAGTGATTTCAAGAATATCCCATACATCATTTGAGGTTTTCACATAGAGATGAGTTTGAAATTTTTGGGAGATACAGTCATAAAAATGACATGTAATCCCTTATTGTTTCAATTACAGGCATTGAGTTCTTCTTTTGACCACAAAGACAGAACTTTTGGTTAATCATTGGTTGAACTTCTGGGTGGTGTTCACCCTATTTTGAGTGCTAACTCATACTCGCTCATCCATTGATTTGAGGATGTCTTTTATACAAACCTTCCAATGGGTATAGTTGCTTCCATCAAAGAATGGAGGAATAGAGAGCGATCTACTCGTATACATCTTGATTGGGTGTCGACAATCAGGAAAAGTCTCTGATACCAATTGAAAAGGACGTTTCATCACAAATTTTATACTAAATATTTTGACTCCGTGAAAAATTAGCGAAAACAGTATAAAATTAAATATTTAATACATGTAAAAAATATTTATATCTAGATACCAAAAATAATAATATGCAAAAAACGTATACCAAAATAAGCAATAGTAAAAAGAGACATTTTTTATGACGAATGAAAAAACTTGATACCCACGGTAATCGAGAAAATCACTCTTGGTTTCAACGGTTAGAAAAGATATCCACTATGAAAGTCAACTTACAAATCGGATGGTACAGACGCTTTGATTTAGCGAATTTACTCCCGTCTTGTGACCCCTATAAAGGAACCCTTTAGACCAACCCACGGTAACGGAACCAGACGTCTTCCAATCTTCATGTCAATCTTCTCTTTCAAACCATTTGAAATAGCAAACACCACTGGATCCCCTTCTTCATAATACCGACGTCGCCAACAAAGTAAAAAGGTAGGAGTGTTAAATTGGTAAAGAGAATATAGTGAGAAAACCCGTTAGCACATGAAACATAATGTAATTTTGGTTTTCATAAATCGAGTAAGATTAATGAAGTAAAAGTTAGATTTCTCTCAAAGGGGGCGCTCCAATATGTTTCATCAAAAAGTAGGGCAATTGAAATGAGGAAATTTATAGAATGCTCGAAAAACACAATTAAAATAAAGGATCATTGTTGAGCGCACGGCGAGCGCACCTAGGATTTCAAGAGAAAACCCTATTGGGACTCGAGGAGAGGCCGACGAGCTTTGAGCGGATGGGTACTGGAATTGGGGCTTGAGTGCCCAATGAGTGCACCGCAGGCGAAGTGTTATTGGAATCGGGGTTTGAGCATATGGCGAGCTCATAGCAGGCTCAGTGCTACTGGAATCTGGGTTGAGTAGATAGCGAGCTCACAACAAGCGAGGTGCTCCTAGAACCCAGGAACAAACAACCACAAAAATATTTGATGTAGCACTTCAACGAATACAATACAATATCAACACATGACCAAATATGGTCACGAAATATGTCAATCATAAAAATAATCCTAACAATATAAATAAGCCTATGTATTAATCCCATAATGAGAAAATTATTCCTATAAGTAAAAGATTATGTATGCAAACTAATATTTTGGCACTATCATCACCATTAAAAGTGACTTATTGGCCGAACTCTACACCAAAGAGGACAATATTCTTATAAAAGATATATGAAACATATAATTTTACCATACTTAGAAAATATTGAAATTGCATCTAGATAGGAAGTGTCAAAGCAATAGAAGAAGACATTATGATGATAGAAAAGAACAATATGTGAGAGTTAGTAGATTGACCAAGAGATAAAGAGATCATTAAAATAAATTTATCAGAAAAAATTAAATCTTAATGGCTTAATGCAAAAGTACAAAGTAAGGCCAATAGTAAAAGGTTACTTACAACTTTCAAGAATTAACTACTGTAAATCATTTGCCTTGGTTGCTTATCTAAACAAAATAAGAGCACTAATTGTTTTTACGGTTCAAAAACATTGGAGCATTTACCAACTAGATGTCAAATTAGAATCTATCAATGGAAAACTTAAAGAAGGAATATAGGTGAAGCAATCAAAGGGTTTTATATGTCACATCCTTAGCATGAGTAGATAATAAATAATAATAATAAAATTTTATTGTGTCTCGGGCCTACGGTTGTCATACAGATTAGAGAGCCTTCGAATTCCTCAGCGTGCAACGACTTTGGAAGAAGGGTCCGGTCTCCGTCTCTATGAACCTGAACCTGCACAACACAAACAACGAACAAGAGGTCAGGGGTCCGGTAGGATTTCTCCCACCGAGGCCGCTCCGACGCTCAAGTCAGCAAATTCCCGCAATAAACGGAAATGGTGCACGCTAAGAGTGGTGCGGATGTGTATGCTGTGGAAGCGTGAGAGATGCTTGTGCGGTGATATGGAGAATGCAGTGAGCAGGTGATGGAAGGCCTAGCTTCCGTGGTGCACCGCAATGGGTGGCTGACTTTCCCGTAATCTGAGAAGATGCTGGGAAGGAGAGTGAGCTAACTATTGCCGACGGAAGTGAGATGATCCTCAGTTCCGGTTCGTTACTCTCGTGAGATCGAGTAGAGAAGAAGGGAGCTGAAAGTATCACTCGTTGTTTGAATTCTGGATTCAAAAGGAAGCAGCAGATGAAGATGCTGGAGAAAAGATCTCTTTCTCAGTGGGGTGTGAGGGCTCTTATACGCCTCTCCCCGTTGGACTCTTGGGCACCAAAATACCCATTGCGAGGGCTACAGCGCCGCTGGTCACTGTTGTGGACTGCCGGTCACGCCGGTTGTTCTGTTGCCGTGGATGGCACGCTTTTGAGCGTTGCCGGCCACGCCCGATTTTCCCCTGAGAGGGGATTGGTTGGCCGCCTGCAGACGGCACCGTGAGCTGCTGACGCCGTACCAGCCGCTCCTCTATTGGCTAGCCTTTTCGCCTCCTCGCTGATTTTCCGGCAACCGCATTAAATGTGTTGCAGGGTGCTGTTGTCTTCTGCCAGACGGGCTCTGCATGCGTTTCATGACCGTTGGGCTGGGCTGGCCTTTTCATGCGGGCTCTTGAACTCTTCGTGGGCCGCGGCACTTATTATGGGCCTGGTCAATTCTCCATGGGCCTGGACATGGGACCCAACACTAGCCCCCCATGCTTGGGTCGGCCAGTGGTCGGGCCTGGCATGTCCCTTGGGCCCATTCCGCAATCTCCACGCCCTTCCTCGTGCCGCGTTATCTCTTGTCATTTCCGAGTTTGCACCTTCCCTAGGAGCCAAGGCAGGCTTTTCAGACGCTGCCATGACCCGTCACTTCGTCAGGAGAGATTCGCGCGTCTTGGGTTGCACCTGACCAGCGGTTTCCCCGTTGCACGAAAGACATTTGTTGGATGTCGTGTTGTGTTGGGTGAGTGGATGGCTTGCGCATTGCCCATAAATAGGAGGGCCACTCAAGCAAGTTGAGATCATCCCTTAGCAGCCAACCGAGAGGCAATGAGAAGATTCTGGCTTTTCCCGCCCTTGGCGGGCGTTCGAGAAGGAGTTGGGTGGATCAGTCGAATGTAGAAAGTTCTTGACGAAGACCGTTGTAGCCCTCATCCTGCAACTTGCCTTCTTTGCTAACGAGGGTGGCTCGGCCATTCTACCTTGTCGTAAATGCGCTCCTTTCCGGTTGTGGCACTCTGGCTGGCACCGAGACCCCTTGAGGATCCCCGCGGACACCTTCACCTGTAAGGTGAAGGCTTTCGCAGGGGATCTTCCCGCGTGTCATGCCAGGGCGCTAACCACGGAAGGCCGTGAGGTCAGTAGCCCTCCGTGGAAGCGGGGTTTCTCACCCAACTTTCCCGGAGTGCCTTCCTGGCCTCGGTGCTTCCCGCACCCTGGTGGATTGGACTCTTGCCACTTCCGTCAGGGGATGCTCTGCGCCTCCAAACTAGTGCGCTCGGCGAACTATCGACTGCTTCTGCCGTGGGGATCTCATGTGGATCACGTTAGCGAGCTCATCTGGGGCATGGTAGGGGAGCATACGGGGCTTCGCACCGTAGTCTTCTTTCGTCTTTCTCGTAGCCTTATCGTTGTAGACTTTGTACTTTGTAAGAAAGCATTGATTAATAAAAGAAGTAGCCTCCTTTTGGCTTAATTTTCATCTTGTTTTCGTGCACATTTTCTGTTGCCGGGTGTTTTGCCCTGAGGATCCACGTGTTACTCTGTGAGAGCTTGAGGGGTTTCCGTCTGCTGTCACGTCTCTTAGGGTGGCCAGCGTATTTAATTCCTGCGCGGCCAGGAGACGTCGCTTCGTTTTGAAACGCGCGAGATCTCAGGAGTCTCCCACGTGTAGAATCCCTATTGGCCACACCTTAATGCTTCCTGGCTTCTGGAGTTGCCGCCCTTTCAAGAGAAAACTCACCTATTTAAACACGCCATTCTCTCCCGAGAGCAGGCTCTCCTTTGCATTTGCACGTTCATTGGCAGTTTGCTCTTCCTGTGCATATTTTCTTGCTGCGAAATCAATGGAAGATACCTCCAGCGACACGGAGCGCTCCTCTTACGAGTCCGAGTTCGGCTCTCACGCTCCCGTGTCTTCAGGAGCCGACACTTCAGGAGGGGCTCGCTCTGAGGCCACGGTCGCCGGCCCTTCTCGGAGTTGGGGAGTGCCTCCGGGTTTTGAGAGGGTTCCGCCGCGACGGGGGGCGGCAGCGGCTGAGATGGAGTGGCTTAGGGCCCGCGTTGCACACTTGGAAAGCGCCTGGGCCGAATCGGAGGCCAGGGCCGCACGCCTGGTTGGTGCCAATGTGGGGGCGTAGGCCCACATATTGGCTCTTGAAGGAGAGGTTGAGCAACTCAAGCGGCAGTACGAGGCTGAGGTCGCTGGGCTGCGGGCGGAGGCCAGGGTCACTCGCCTTATTGACCCGACGTGGATGCGCAGGTCCGTGCATTGGCGCTTGAAGAAGAGATCGAGCGACTCAAGAAACGGCATGAGACTGAGATCGCCGGGCTGCGGTCGGAGCTGAGGATGAGGCTTCGGCTAGAGGGAGTGAACCCTGTCCTGGAGCAGACTTATTTTGACGCCTTTAGGCTTTGCCGAAGGCTAGCCTCGTTGGAGGATCCAAGGTTCCGCGTGGGTGTTCTAGATCCTCGCAACTCGCTCGCCAGAACTCAAGATCAATTGGTGGACTATCACGTCCAAAGCTCCTCCACTGGCCACTGAGACCATTAGCCATTTTTGTCATCGTTGTGCTCTTCTTTTTTTTTTTTGTAACCGTTGTAACGGGTCTTGTTGATATAATAAAAGTCGTTGGTTTGCCGCACCGTTCTGTCCGCCGCATTTCCTGTTTCCTGATTGATTTTTCCGTTTTGCACTACCGTGCGCTTCTTCATGGGCTATGCTATCGTGAGCCCTCATTCAATGCGGCGGCACCAACGTGGACCCTTGCCAGACGGCTGAAGGGACGTGCTTGTTAGCCTGGCGCCTAGCCATCATTGCGGACAATTCAGATCCTGCGGTGCGTCGTGGAGCCACCACGTGTCCCAATCGCCTGTGGCGGTGCCGTTTTGGGTTTCCCGCCTTTTGGCTTGGCGTTGCCTATTTAAACCAATCGACGACTGCTTCCCCTCTTCTGCCGACTTCTTCTCTGCATGTACTTGTGATTTTCGAGAGAGAAATGGCGATAAAGAGGGAAAGTTCTTCTTCCCATGCTCCCAGAGCCATGCGTCATGGTGTTCTCAACACCAAATCCGTCCTGACTGCTGGGAACATTGCTGCTCTCATAGTTGATTATGGCCTTCCCTGTGATTGAGCTACTTTGTGCTCTGGCCTTGTAGGCCAGGCCAGCGCTCCCCAATGGGCTTCATTACGGTGTACGAGCACCATCTGAGGGGGGGCTTCGTTACCCATCGAACTGCACACTGTACACGGTGGTAGACGCACTGAGAGTCCTGATGGCAAGGCTGCATCCCAACGCCTTGCGCTATCTGGTATCCTTGTGTATTTTTGCCCTCCTTCACGACTGCACCTTTAATGCCAAGGCAGCGAGGATAATCTTCCGGTTCACGGAGTCGAAGGATTGGGTGTCGGTGTCCCCCAAGGCGGGGTTTCGCTTTCGCGGCACCAACCCTGACTCAGTGAAGGGCTGGAAGGAGCGCTTCTTCTTTTTGCAGGAGCCCCCTGACTCTGAGCTTCCGAGGGTGTGGGGCCCGATCTCAGAGTATTTCCAGGAGAAGCCCACTCCCGAGGACGTCGCAGAGTCAGAGAAGCTGATAGCCGCTATCAAGTCTGAAGAGGCAAAGTTCTCGATTCAGGGCTACTACCTCACCTCCGTCACGTTCGAGGCCTGTAGATGGGGATCTCCTGCCGGCTGGGCGATGGCTGGACCAGGCAAGGAAGGTCCTGGAGATTCAACCGCTCCTCCACCGCCCGGGGGGACTGAGGAGGAAAGCTGCTGGTTGCTGGAGTCGTCGTCGAGCGACGATGAGGACGAGGCCGCCCTTAAGAGGCTAAGGGAAGCCGAGGGGACTTATTTGAGGAGGTCCAGGAGACGAATTGCCGGCCCTTCCGTTGTGGTGGGAAGTCCGGCTTCGAAGAGATCCGCGAGCGTGGGTCACCAGGGGGAAACCGCCGAACCGTCGTCGACTTCAGTCGCGAGACTAGCCGCTTGCGAGGTCTGCGAAGTGGAATCTCTACCCGCTGGGAATCCACCTGCCTGCTCTGCTGCAGAGGTGACGGATGACGTCGTCGTTCTCGAGGGCCCGGAGGGGCCGTTTGCTACCGCGTTTGAGCCAGCATCGGAGGCCAGGAGACCTGTGGAGTCGCCAGCGATCCTTGTGGAGCCCATTTCGGAGTACAGGCCTCCCGAAGATCTGGCCACACCTACGGAGGACAGCGTCGCTCCCGCTGCTGATCCGGTACAGGCTGACGAAGGGGAAGCCGGGACGTCCTCGTGGCAAGAGCCCCCGAGCGCTCCTACAGCAGCCAGCCTTCCAGTCAGCCCTCCTCCAGCAGGCAAAGGAGCTGAGCCCCAGGGAGAGGCTCTTTCAGGCGATCTCGCGCGTTCTCCGAGCGCGGCTCCTGCTCAGGTACGGCTGTTTCCATCTGGCCTTTCTTTTTGGTTACATGCTTTGGAAGTGCTTTTGACACTGCTTCTTATGCAGGCTCCAGATGAGGTCAACCCTTTTGACGCGTTGTCCGTCCTCCTCCAGTCGGCCATCGTCAATGGAAGGGCCCAGTTCGCATCTCTCAAAGAGGAGAATGGGTGCTTGCAGCAGAGAGTGGCGCAGCTGGAAGCTCTACTTGTCGCCTCGGAGGCCCGCGTCACCAGGCTGGTCGGAGACATGGTTGGCCGGTACTCTCCGTCAGAAGCGCGGCTGGTGATGGAGGCTCGATATTGGGACGGCATCCACTTGTGTCGCAGGATCGTCTCCTTGGCGGCTCCTCACATCCCTGAGGGCGTCCTTCATCCAGGGAATGCCGGGATAGAAGAGGCATCCCGCCTGAAGAATTTCCCTGAGGAAGCGAGTCCGTCGAGTCTTCCTAATTAGTCTCCGCTGGTGTTGGTTTTTGGGATTGTCTTTTGTCTTTGTACCATGTTTGTTCTCCCCATATGAATGAGAAGCGTCTTTTTCTACTTCGCATTTATGCTTCTTCTATCGTAGAGTGTTGCTTGCTATCTCCTTTTGCTTTCATCCGTTGGATTACGCTTCATGCTCGTACGTTGGGCTCTTTGGAGCCACTGTTGCTAAGGCCCTATCCAGGCGCCTTCTTGCGTGGTGCTCATCCTTCGTAAGAGGATGTCATCACAGTTCACGCGTTTGGGGGGCTCGATCCGGTGAAGCGGATGTCGTCGCCAAGCCCCTGGAGCCGCAGCGAGGGTCAACGCAGCTGTCAGGCCACGGTAACCAGACTCCTGGGTCTAGGACTCGGTCGCGTATGATTGCAGGAGGTGTGTCACCCCTGCTCAAAGCGTTATAATCACCAAGTTGAGGTCCTAGCCCACGACCATTGTAGACTGAGGGTGCTCTCTTCTGTTGGAGAAGGTCGCCGCACACCTGTGATTCTTGCCCCCTAAGGTTTTGTTGGCCGCAGAGTGGGGGCTCGGGAAGCCCCCAGGCCTGATGCTTTGACCGCCTGGGTCATTGGCGTGAAGCTTGTTGGATGGACCGCCTGGGTCCTCTGTCCCAGCCTGCGGCTGGCTGCCTCCGGGCTGTCTAGCACGGGTATTAGTCACTAGGTGGCCGCTCGGGCCTACTGGCGTGGAGCCAAAATGTGTAAAGTCGTTCCCAGACCATCTGGCGTGGGGACGGGGTCCTGGGATGGTCGACTTCGGACTGCCTGGCGCTGGGCCAAGGACTGGTTTTACGGACGGACGCTTGTCCTCCCGACTTAGGGGCAGTCTAGGTCGTTTGATTGAAGAATGCAATGCATGTCACCAACTCACACAAATGAATACGCAGGATGATAGAAAGAGTGATTATGTTAATCAAAAGATAAAGCTCATGTCCAAGCATTCATTATGATGCATGCGTGTGCGACTTACCTGAGTCGATGTTGCATCACTGATAGTATTTCCTTAAGTTGGCAGCATTCCATGTCCGCGGGACCAGTTTGCCGTTCTGGGCGCGTAGCTTGTACGCTCCTCTTCGGAGGATTGCGGAGACGAGGAACGACCCCTCCCACCCGGGGGAGAGTTTGTTCCTGTTTGTGATCTTTCTCGCCGCCTCTACGATCCGGAGGACCAGATCTCCAACTTCCAGTGGGCGCGCCTTTACTCCCTTGTTGTAGTACCGTGCGACTCGCTGCTGGTAGGCCGCGGTTCATAGTCGTGCGGCGTCTCAAACTTCTGAGAGGAGGTCCAGACTTTCCCGAAGCCTTTATTTGTTGGTGGCTGGGTCGAAGCATCCGATCCGCAGGCTTGGCATTCCCATCTCTACGGGCACCACAGCCTCAGCCCCAAAGCAAAGATTGAAGGGTGTCTCCCTTGTTGGCTCTCTCGCAGTTGTTCGATACGACCATAGCACTGACGGTAGCTCCTCAGTCCAGGAGCCCCCTGCGTCTTCCAACCTGGTTTTTAATCTATGCAGCAGTGTGCGGTTGGTGACTTCGATCTGTCCGTTTGCCTGAGGGTGCGCCACGGACGTATGTACTAGTTCTATGCGGAGGTCGCGACAGTACTTTGTGAAGCGTTTGCCGGTGAATTGGGTTCCGTTATCGGTCACTACGACCCCAGGGATCCCAAAGTGGCAAACGATGCTTGGACGAAGGAACTCCCTCGCATTTTGCTCTATGATCTTGGCGAGAGGGACGGCTTCCACCCACTTCGTAAATTAGTCAATGCCAACGATCAAGAATTTCCTTTGTCCGGCAGCCACGGGTAGGGGTCCAAATATGTTGAGCCCCCATTGCGCGAACGGCCATGGGGACTGGAGGTAGTGCAGCTCTGTATGCGGCTGGTGCGTCATGTTGCCATGGACCTGGCAACTTTCACACTTCCGGACGAATTCCATAGCGTCTCGTTTCATGGTGGGCCAGTAGAACCCCTGCAGCATGACGTTGAACGCTAGGTTTTTTCCGTCGATGTGTGAGCCGCACAGCCCCAGATGCACTTCTGCCAGCGCGTAATCGGCTTCTTCCGGCGTGAGGCACTTCAGGAGAGGAGTGGAGTATCCTCGCCTGTATAGCCTCTCATTCAGGACCGTGTACCAGCCTACCGTTTTCTTGATTCGCTTGGCTTCGTTGATGTCGTCGGGTAGGGTTCCCTCAGCTAGGAACCTTACGTATGGTGTCATCCAGTTGTCTCCTGTGTTTACCCGTAGAACTTCTTTGTCTTCGGCGTTGATGCTGGGTGCGTTCAGGACTTCCCTGGGCTCCCTCGCGTACTGCTCTACAGTCCTGGCGGCCGCATCCCGGGCCAGTCGATCAGCATGTTCGTTATCCGATCTCGGGATATGCTCGATCTCAAACCGACCGAACTCAGGGATCAGGGCCCTTACTTTCGCCAAGTACCTCACAAGCTGTGGGTTTGAGGCATCAAAGTTCCCCTTCACCTGATTGACCACAAGTTCGGAGTCACTACGCACGATCAACGACCGCGCAGAACACTCCCTCGCCAGTCGCAGGCCCGCGAGAAGGGCCTCGTACTCCGCCATGTTGTTCATGGCCGGGAAGGCCAGAGTAACGGAGTATATGATCTCCATGCCCTCGGGCGTCCTTAGCACGATACCAGCTCCACTGCCTGCCCGGGTAGATGATCCGTCTACGTTCAGGGTCCACACAGGTGGATCGCCATCTACCATATTCTCTGGGTTGCTATCCTCTCCCTGCGCCGGCATCGCCGCTTCGACGATAAAGTCCGCTAGAGCCTGTCCTTTCACGGCTGGTCGGGGCCGGAACTCCAGGTCGAATTCCCTAGCTCGACTGACCCACTTAACGATCGGCCGACGTCTCAGCTTTTTGCAAGATCGACTTCAGCGGCTGATCTGTCAGTACAATGATCCGGTGTGACTGGAAATAGGGCCGCAGCTTCCGCGCCGCATAGACAAGCGCGAGCGCCATCTTTTCAGCTTGCGGATAGCGGACCTCTACGTCAGTCAGCACCCGGCTCACATAGTACACCGGCTGTTGTCTGCCCTCGTGCTCCGTGACTAACACAGAGCTGAGGGCCGCTGCCGATGTGGCCAAGTAGAGGTAGAGATCTTCCCCTTCGCGCGGCGAGCTTAAGAGCGGTGCGCTGCAGAGGTAAGTCTTCAGTTCCCTGAAGGCTTCGTCACATTCTTCACTCCACTTGAATCCCTGCGATTTGGTTCCCCTTAGCGCCTTGAAGAAGGGCAAACATTTCTCGGCTGACTTGGCGAGGAACCGTGAGAGGGCTGCTATTCGCCCAGTCAGCTTCTGTACCTCTTTTATCGTCCGCAAAGGGTTCAAGTCGAGGATGGCATTGATTTTCTCTGGGTTGGCTTCGATGCCCCGTTGAGACACGATGAAGCCTAGGAACTTTCCTGAGGTCACTCCGAACGCGCACTTGGCGGGGTTGAGCTTCATCCCTTGCCGTCGGAGGACCTGAAAAGTCTCATCTAGGTCATCAACGTGGTTGTTCGCGACTCTGCTCTTCACGAGCATGTCATCGACGTACACCTCCACGTTCCATCCAATCTGAGTTTCAAACATCTTGTTCACAAGTCGCTGGTAGGTCGCGCCGGCATTCTTGAGACCAAAGGGTATCATTTTATAGCAATACGTCCCTTGATCTGTCATGAACGAGGTGTGCTCCTCGTCTTCTGGGTCCATCCGGATCTGGTTGTACCCAGAGTATGCGTCCATGAAGCTCAGGAGTTCGTGTCCGGATGTGGAGTCTACGAGCTGGTCAATCCTGGGAAGCGGAAAGCTGTCTTTGGGGCAGGCCTTGTTCACGTCCGTGAAGTCGACACACATCCGCCACTTACCGCTGCTCTTTTTCACCAGCACGACATTGGACAACCACTCTGGATACTGGACTTCTTTGATGAATCCAGCGTCCAAGAGCCTCTTCACTTCTTTCCTGATGTCGACCAACTCTCCTGATGCAGTGGTTCTCCGCTTCTGCCGAACGGACTTTCGGCTCGAATCAAGGCCCAGCTTGTGGACTATGACCTCGGCCGGTATCCCGGGCATGTCAGCGGGGACCCACGCGAACACGTCGGAGTTAGCCCTAAGGAAGGTAATCAATCTGTCGCGTTCCGCAGGTTGAAGAGATCTCCCCATGTTGATGCACCGTTCCGGCTCGGAAGGGTTCAGTGGGATCGCCTCAGTTTCCTCTCCGGACTGGGCCTGTTGCAGTGAGGTCTTGTCGCAGAGGTCAAGGTCTTCATCTGGGTAGCATGGTGCCACGGGGTTGATCTGGGACAGGTAGCACGTCCGTCCCATCTCTTGGTCTCCAAGGACTTCCCCCACGCCCCAGGGGGTGGGAAATTTCACCTTCAAGTGTGGGATGGACGTCACGGCTTCGAAGGCGGTCAGGAAAGGTTTGCCTAATATGGCATTGTAGACGGATGGAAGGTTAACGATGAGGAACGCCAACTCTCGCGTCATGGAGCGCGGGTGGGCCCCCATCGTGACTTCCAACCGCACTATCCCTTGCACGGGGACTGGCTCATTGTCCAAGCCGTATAAGGGTCCGCTTGCAGCTTTCATTTGGCTTCGTTTTAGTCCAAGTTTAAGGAAGGCGGTGAGATTACAGACAAATTTTGAGAACTTTCATTATCCATGAAGACGTTTCCATTGGTAGTCATCCCCACCAGCCTAAGCGTAGGGCCGATACAACAAGGGGGTCGGTATGGGGAGAGGTTACATGAGCCATGTCGTCGCTGCTAAAGCTAATGACATCATTCATAACCCCTATCTTTGCCCGCTTGTTGCTGGAAGTTGCCTCCGGCTGCCTACGCCTAGCGTCCGCGGCGTTAGTGGAGGAGACCATATGGACCACGCCGGCCGCCGTGCGGGCTCTCGAAGGTTCACTGGCTTCACTGTCGGAGGTAGCAGGCTGCTGCCCCGAGCTCTTCATGAACCGATTCAAGTGTCCGCGCCGGATCAGATCTTCGATTTCCTGCTGCTGTGGTTGGCGATCTCGTGTCAGTGTCCTGCATAAATGTGGTACTGGCAATATTTTCAGTCTGCCATGCCGCTGGGACCCTCGGGCGTCTTGCCACTTGAAGAACTTCTCATCCCGAATCTGCATCAGGATGTTTGCACCCGGCTATCGTTCGAGGGGGTTAGGGAGGTCTTTGTAATCTTTTTGGGCCCGGTGGGGTTATTGTTGCCGACGCTTCGGGAAATCCGGCGTCGCTGTCTCTCTTTCTCTCGCAGGATGCTCAGGGGCTTCGGGGGCCGCTCCACTCGCTCGGGGCGCTTCGCCTCGTTGGCTTCTTCGACCTTGATGTACGCCCGGGCGATGGTCTCAACCTCCTGGAAGGTTTGAGGGCGCTGATGTGACAGGTGCTTGAAGAAGTCCCTTACCGCCAAGGTGGCGACGAAGGCGTTGAGTTTCAGCTCGTCGGAGAGATGAGGGATCCGCCGCGCCTCGGTGATGAAACGGTCCAGGAACCGCTTCAGACTTTCATCTGGCCTTTGGCGGAGGCGGACCAGGTGCCACGGTTGCCTCTCCTCCCTTCTGCTGGAGGCGAACTGGCTCAAGAAGCTGTCAGCAAGCTCGTCGAACGAGCGTATAGAGTTCGGGGGGAGGCTATGGAACCAGAGCAACGCGTCCCCCCTAAGGGTGACGGGGAAGCACTGGCACATCAAGGCCTCGCTTGCCCCTTGTAGAGAGAGGTGAGTGCGGAAGCAGTTGAGGTGATCCGTTGGTTCCTTGCTTCCGTCGTATCCCTCCAGGACCGACATCTTGAACTTGCTCGGCAACGGTTGCGTCCGCAAGTCCATGGCGAAGGGCGATCTACGGAGGTCGGCGGAGGAGGGCGTGGGTTTCTCCTTATGCAGGGTGTCCCACAACACCTTGACTTTCTCCTCCATCGAGGGGTCCGTAGAGCCTCTCCGCGCATTAATGACGTCGCGAAGCTCCGTGTTGCCCTGGAGGTGCGTCCGAGCTCGTCGGGGGTGGCGACTCTTTGCCTGAGTGGCTCGTTCGCCGTTCGAGCCTGCAGCGGCTGGCCTCCCGTTGCCGCGCGAGTTGCGGGGGTTGCACCCTTCGGGGCTATCCTCCCGGTCATCGTCAGCGGGATGGCTCTCCGCTTCGTTCTGATCGTTTCCGCTTAGGGCCGCAGGGGCCGCGGCGTGATCGAGTCGGTTGGCTCGCCTCCTGCGAGCGGCCTCTCGACGCCTTTCTCTCTTTGAGGTGGAGGCCTGGGATGCTGGAGGGGCAGTCCCGGGACAGGCAGTCCCCGTGTTCTCGCATATAGCGCGGATAACTTGCTTCATATCGTTCATGTCCGCAGCCAGGCGGCGGACGTCAGGCTCCGGTTGATCGTTTGCTTGGTTCCCGGTAGGGGGAACCTCACTTTGGGCGATGACCTCCATCGTCGGAGCACTAGCTTGTGCTCGGGTGTTCACCATCGCCTGGGATTGAGGAACAAGGTGGGAAAGAGACACTTGGCTTTTTGTCAGTTTCCCACAGACGGCGCCAATGTTGCGTCCCGGGCCTACGGTTGTCGTACGGATTAGAGAGCCTTCGGATTCCTCAGCGTGCAGCGACTTTGGAAGAAGGGTCCGGTCTCCGTCTCTATGAACCTGAACCTGCACAATACAAACAACGAACAAAAGGTCAGGGGTCCGGTAGGATTTCTCCCACGGAGGCCGCTCCGACGCTCAAGTCAAGTAAATTCCCACATAAACGGAAATGGCGCACGCTAAGAGCGGTGCACGGATGTATGCTGTGGAAGCGTGAGAGATACTTGTGCGGTGATATGGAGAATGCAGTGAGCAGGTGATGGAAGGCCTGGCTTCCGTGGTGCACCGCAATGGGTGGCTGACTTTCCCGTGATCTGAGAAGATGCTGGGAAGGAGAGTGAGCTAACTATTGCCGACGGAAGTGAGATGATCCTCAGTTCCGGCTCGTTACTCTCGTGAGATCGAGTAGAGAAGAAGGGAGTTGAAGAGTATCACTCGTTGTTTGAATTCTGGATTCAAAAGGAAGCAGCAGATGAAGATGCTGGAGAAAAGATCATTTTCTCTGTGGGGTGTGAGGGCTCTTATACGCCTCTCCCCGTTGGACTCTTGGGCGCCAAAATACCCGTTGCGAGGGCTACAGCGCCGCTGGTCACTGTTGTGGACTGCCGGTCACGCCGGTTGTCCTGTTGCCGTGGATGGCACGCTTCTGAGCGTTGCCGGCCACGCCCGATTTCCCCCGAGAGGGGATTGGTTGGCCGCCTGCAGACGGCAGCGTGAGCTGCTGACGCCGTACCAGCCGCTCCTCTATTGGCTAGCCTTTCCGCCTCCTCGCCGATTTCCCGGCAACCGCATTAAATACGTTGCAGGGTGCCGTTGTCTTCTGCCAGACGGGCTCTGCACGCGTTTCATGATCGTTGGGCTGGGCTGGCCTTTTCATGCAGGCTCTTGAACTCTTCGTGGGCCGCGGCACTTATTATGGGCCTAGTTAATTCTCCATGGGCCTGGACATGGGACCCAACAAATTTAAATAACAATCAATAAATAATTTAAAATTCCAAATAATCCTATATTTGGGTTAGACATCCCAAACTTTAAGACCAAAACAACTTGTTATCCACAACCAATAATGGATATAGGATCTAACGGCGCTAAACTCCTATCCAACCTCTAAAATAGTAATCAAACCTACCCAATCTAAAACTACTTATAAAAAAGTATTTAACAAATCTAAATCATCACAGTATAAACTATACATATATATATATATATATATAGTATACAAGTCATTTGCTTAAATTAGATTAGAATAGTTGATGATATTTATTAGTTACTGATACATATTCACTATAATTTTAAAAATTTTATTAAGAATCAAGCATAAGGAATGATTCTAGAATAATTTATAAAGTTAATTTTGTCCATAATATTTTAAAATATTTTCGTTTCTATCATTACACCAACTGTATTATATTTAAATAGATGGAAGATGTATTTGTTTAGGAGTAGAAAATCAAATCCAAAGTTAGTAAGAGTGAAACTCAATCCTCCACAATCTATCCTTCACAATTACTCTACTTTTCATATTTCCTCCAACATAAATTACACTTTCTCATTCTTTTACTTTATATTTACTATCCTCCTCTTTATTAAATTCTAATAAAAATATTTTGGAGTAAGATGGCAAAAATAAGGTGGATGCAATCATCATTGAGACTCTCTACCTTTGAGCCAATAGTCTATCCCCCGTTGGGAATCTACTTTGCCAAACGCTCAAGAGCAATATTTCCCATAAACTCAAAAAATAACCATCCTAGTGGGCGGCCAATGACTAATATTAGCTAGCTTGAAGTATTTATTACATGAATATTAAGAAGAAATTGTTAATTACCTTTTCCCCCTTCAATGTTTCCTATACAAATATATATATTTTTTATTTTATGGTTTTATATATGAATGTTATAATCAAGTTTTTTTACTTGTTAATTGAGGTTAAAATTAAGTTGCTCAACTTTATGGATGAGTAGGTTAATATTACTCCTCATAACTAATAATTGAGAATTTTACTCGATGGTCGAAGGATTGTGTAGCTTCCATCAACTTTACGAAATGAGTTGGTAGTTCTGATAACGACGAGAGTACAGTTTTTGATGGAATTGGTGAGTAGTTATTTTTAATATAAAAATTGGTCATCTTTTTCCCTATAAATATTAATATAATAATAATAATAATTTTTTTTTTAAAAAAAAATAGTTTCTTATTAAGGAGTTCAATTCGATTGTTGCTAACTTAAGCTTTAGAATAGTTCAAGGTATTCCGTTATTTTTCATTGCAAACTGTGTTAAAAATAAAAATAAAAAGTCCAAAGATCTTGGATTTTATTGGTTATATATGTATGCATTTTGCATATAATAAATTTAATCTTATATAAATATAATTCTGCATCATATTAATTATTCATATTTTTCTGACAATAATTATTATTAAAAATAATAATTTCCACCGAAAAATTTCATCCAACTGATAAATTAGTAATCACAGAATGTATATAATATTTATTCAATATTGCCTTTCTAATTCATTATATTTAACAGAAAATGTCACATAATAGTCTTAATTCAAGACAAATAACCCCCTTTCTCTCTTATTTGAAGAAACCTTTTGTTATTATTATTTTTAAAGTAAGATGTGATATATTGATTATATCCATCATCTCTTTCCAAATCCTCAGACACTGAGACAAGAATATATATAGTTGTCATTTAATTTCTGTAAAATAGCGTTTTATATCTATTCGAGTTTCTTCTCTTTCTCATTATTAATTAATAGACCTTATAAATAAAAAAATTAAATATGGTTATTTTCCAACTATCAATGAAAATTATTGGTTGTCCACCCAATAAATTTTGCATAAGGATGGGCAAATATCAGAAATAATTGGCCTAACTGTTACTTGAATTTCTTTTCCTCCGATGTTTCCAATGTTGAGGCAAAGTTGAAGTAGATTTATAGAAAGTAAGAATAATTGAGCAAGTATATGTTCAGACCAGACCGCTTATTTAAATTGTGAAGAAAAAATCATTAGTGTGCGACAATAATCACAAAAATGAAATAAGACACGATTTTTACGTAAAAAATTTCCTTTAAAATGATAGAGAAAAATCACGAGATATTTTGTTTATAAATATTTTTACTATATAATATTTTGATTACAGAAATTTTAAAAGCAAAGTCGTAATACTTTATCTCAAACAAGTCCAAATAGTAAAAAATATAATATGAAATAGAAGAAATAAAATCGGTTAACGTTCTTCTCAATTTTAAGAATAGCATACCCAGGGTCGACGGAAATTAAAACACGATTCAGAACTCAATTAAATGTACAAATCTTCATCGTCTTCATTTTCTCTCTTTCTCTTCTTTTTATCTCAAAACGGTGCTTTGAATGCATGTGATTAATTCTAAAAACGTATCGCACTCGAGCACTTGTTAGGCAAAATCTTGAGAAAGCGTAGATAAAAAACTCATCATCCATACCACCAATTAGCACATTAAATGAATATAAATTCGCAGAGTAGTAATCCATAATCTAATAATATATAAAAGTCTAGTTCAATTATGCTCATAAACTCATAAGCCCTTGAACAAGATGCATAGTAGCAAAATCCCATATCAAAAATTTAATTTCTGATCATGTACGTAAAAATTATTGCAAGCCCATTAGATCGGGTAGAGACAGTACAATAAATGTAGAAGGCGGCGGTCCATTTACTAAAACCTAATATGTACAACCGATGGCTGATATATATATATATATATATATGTGGTAAGTAATGTGTTTTGTTAGCTAAAGTTTTCCTCTTTTATCCATTGGTTTGGAGTTAGGTAGCATGACTTATGATTAGAGATCTTAAGAAAATCATTAATTTGCTAACAAATCAATATTAATGCAAATCTAACCAAAAGACAAGTAGCTAAGTGAACAGATTGATATTGTTACTATTATCGTTTCTTTTGGCTTTAGATTCTATTTTAATTGAAAAATTAATATTATGGCTACCCGAATCGGCTAGTATGTCTTTATCTGTATTTTAATCGTTCTCTAAATATAGAAATACCTTATTAAACATATACATTTTTTGTTATTTTTGTATTATATGGAGCTACATTGCTCTCACTTTGTATTTGAGATTCAATTTGTTTTTTTTTATAAATTTACTTGGCATATTTTAATTGGATCAATTAGTTATTCTTTACTTTATTTGGTGTAAATTATGTTCTTGTATACAAAATTATTGTTTCAAAGTTGGAATTTATAAACATATATACCGGTGAGATCCAAGGTTCATACTAATTTGACTAACTCACGCTAAAAGAAATTATTTTCGGTACAAATAGCCAAATAATGAACGCCTAGTTGTGACCATTGGGGAGCCTAATATCTAAAAGATTGGTAAATTTAACTTTTTTAAAAAAATAATCATTTAATATTGACCGAATATTTGTATTATTTTATTTTAAAAAACAAAAAGTTAATTTTTTAAAAAAGATCTCAAATATTTAATATTAATTAAACATAATTAAGAGTAATTAAATTAATTCATCTTTTAAATGGATAGAAACTCCTGAATTCTTTGTTATGCTGATTGATTTTTAAAAGTGGTGTGGCAAGTAGACGTTTATGCGCTTGATTTGTAAGCATTGAAATTGAAAATCTTTAGACCATTGTTTATTCTTGTTTTTTTTTTTTTCTAATAGACTATTCTAATATATTATCCTTCCAACTAATATAATTAAAGTACCACAACATAACATACAACATAATTGTATAGCATGTATAATCATCTCAAAAAGTTAATTTGTTCAATTATAGAAAAAAAAAACAACTAAAATAGAGAGAAAATTATCCCAATACTCATGCACCAACTTTTTGAAACCATCTTGTCTAGGCCCACAAAAATTTTAGTTTTGGATCATATGCAAAATTAACAACTTTGAAAAATATCACTTGTATATTAAATTCCTCTAATTAATGACCACTTTCGATCATACGTTCAAATGACTTAAAATAAAACATCGATGTAGTACAAGTAGGAAGAAGCGATCGAGAGAAATGCTAGAAAGTGAGGGAGCCACAAGGAACTAAAATGAGAATGGTCGCCCAAATGAGGTTCTATGTGTGCTATAGGATGCGACATAAGGTTTCATTTGAATGAAACTTTTAGCTAATATTGCATGAAAGATGTAGTGAAGAGACTCACACTATAGAGCACCAAAGATCTAATAACAATAATTCTAAACAAATAACAATAAAAATGAAATACATACATTAGAAATAAATAGCTTTTATATCAAAAAAATCAAATCATGAAAAAATCAACTGAGTATGTCATTCAAAATTTTTCAAATTATTTTAGAAATATATTTAAAACACACAAGATTAGATTAATGTACAAAATATATGAAGTTGTGCATGTGTCATGAATGTACAATATTCCATAGGAAAAACTCAAAACTTTAAATAGTGCACACGATTTAGTTTTTTTCTGGTATCCTTTGATATAATACTCTAATGAGAAAGTCAAATCTAATCCTACTAGGATCTTCATTTCTTCTTTTTCTTTCCTTTTTTATGAGACTAACGGGGACGCCAGTAGTGTGCATGCTTAAAAGGGGTAAGTGACCCAAGATCAATAGTGGCCCATTTTTACCTAGGATAGTCAACGCTGCCGTTGATCAGAGAAGTGCAACAAATAGGTCGGGCGAGGCCCAGGATGAACGCGGCCCACGTCTAAATTGGCCCATGCGCACCTTTCTAAATCTCAACAACTGTCTGTCCTAATTCTCCAAATTCAAGAAAGGAAATCTCCTCTGGAATGGCAATCTGTCAAAATCAGAGCGTATCCTGGAAGGAAGACACATGAATCGGTGTGCGATCCACAGAGGACACCCTAATGGTCACCGCACATGATATCTCTACAGAAGGAAGGGAATCTTCCTTCCTGATCATTGTAGCTTAGAATGGTGCCCGCGCCCATGTCAGGGAAGCCAATGATCCCCACAGGGGGCAGGCATCCTGTCTCGCCATTTAAGGAAGGCAGTGGGAGCCAATGACTATAAAGGATCATGGAGACTCACTCCATTGGCACGCTCTCTACCATATAAAAATGCTCTTGCATACTAAAGCTCCCCAATGCTCCCTCTGTCTGTTACTAGTTTCCAACAAGCTCAATATTCAGAGAAAACTACTTTCCACAAGTATCCATAGCCAAAGTCACTCTCTCCAAGAGTGCCCCTCCCACCATCATTCTCAAAACCCACTCCCAGCATTTATCTTTACATTTTTGTATTTACCTTTTCATTTTCAAAATGCCGTTTACTGACTTGAGCGTCTGAGTATTTTTGACGGGACTAAATCCTGCCGTTACCTGACCTTTTTGTTTGAAGTTGTAATATGCAGGATCCTAAACTCAGCGGATGAAAACCGAAATTCGATGGACCAACTCGACCCAAAACCTTTCGAAAATTGGATCTAGAACTCATCATTGGCGTCGTCTATGGAAACACTGACTAAAAGCCAACCAACCACCTTTCCCAAGTCAATACCATCTAGCAAAATGGTGAACACCAGGGCTCCAGCTAGCGTTCCCGTTAGAGATGCTGCCTTCCCCGACCATGACCACTCACCTAGTAGTCAAGTCAGAGAGCAATCTATCCTAATTTTTCTAGTCATGACGAAGCAGATGAACAAAATATCTCAGATATTCCAAATGCTTTGTACGTGCTAGGGTAAGAAGAAGCAAGGGGCTCAATCCTCCTTAACCCCCATGCTGGCCTCCGGGCGGGAAGGCTAGAGGAAGAAGAGGCCGACCAAGAAGACCACGAAGCTGGAAAACTCTCACATCCCAGTGACCTCCAACACCCAGAGCCATTCAAGGCTTGAGGGCGGTTAGGTCGTGAGACTCCAGATGAGAGTCTTGAAAGAAGAAATATCTGGTATTCTCGAGATGAATAGAGGCCTCCCACGCAGGAGGGAGCCTCTCGAGTCATCCAATCCACGAGCGGCAGCAACCGACCGGCGACGTGCCACATTGCAGAGAGAACAGAGTTGATGACTTACTTCAACTTCAAAAGATCTGAAAACTCCTCCCAAGTGGTGAAAAAGGTCAAACAAATCTGGAACCGCGTGTTCAGGGATGACGATGAGCATGCATTCGATCTAAAGAGATCTTCCTTCACCTTGGAGATTCGAGCTCGACCAATGTCGGCCAAGTTTAAGATGTCAACCCTGAATCCCTACGATGGGAGCACTGATCCTGTGGATCACTTCTGCACCCTTCTGAGCTTCTAAGGCCTGGATGAGGCAACAATGTGTCGATATTTTGCTCTAACCTTGAAGGGGATGCCCGGATCTGGTTCTATCGGCTTTCTTTAAACTTGATTAGGAGTTTTTGGGATCTCACTAATCTCTTTCACGCTTCCAACTGCTGGGAAGAGAAACAGTTGCGGCACCTTACCCACATCAAGCAGAAGCAGGGCGAGAACTCGAGGAAGTTCCTCGCGTAGTTCGCGGCAGAAGCTCAAAGAATCCCCAAGCTCACTGAAGAGATGAAGCTCAGCAGCTTCATCTCTACGCTAAGGCTAGGTGACTTCTTCAAGCACTTGGCCCACAAAAATTTACAAACCTTTTGAAAAGCAAAAGCCATTACCTAGGTCTACGTAGCCGCAGAAGAGGTCAATAAGGCAAAGCATCCGAAGAGGATCGACCAATCTCTTTCTTTCCTGGCAGAGGGAAAGAGGAAGAACAAGGGAGGTGAAAACCCCCGCAGGAAGCAACATAAAAGGAGTACAAATCTGCCAACCTGACTCCGCTGAATGACATGCGGGTAAATGTCCTCATGCAGATCCATGGGGAGAGGTTCATTAAGTTGCCGAAACTATTGAAGAGCATAGGAGGGAGGAGATCCAACGAAGTATTGTGATTTCCATCGATCTCTGGGGCACACCATAGAAGAATACAAGACACTGTAGCGGGAGATTGAGGAGTTGATTCGCTGCGGCCACCTCATAAAGTTCCTGAGGAACCCTAGGTAGATCTCCGAAACCTCAAGTGGTGACGGGTCGAATTAGCCCCAACCAAGGAACTGGGTAGCCGTTGGGGCGGTCAATATGGTGACCACCCAACCCTCGAAGGCGCACCGAACCGACTGCCAGGAGAAGCTGGACAAGCGCAAGAAGGAGAAGGTAGGGGAAGATGTCATTAGCTTTAGTGATAATGATATGACTCATATAATCTCTCATCATTCAAATCCCCTGGTTGTATTTGCGCTCATTTCGGATGGTACGTTGGATTACTAGATGAAATGAGTTTTCATTAATAATAAAAGTTCAAGGGATTTACTTTACTTCGATACGTTCTTCAAACTAGGGCTCAAAAAGAATCAACTCAAACCGGTTGAAGGACAACTGTATGGCCTTGATAACGAACCAGTAGCCATCTAAAGAACAATACAATTAGAGGTCACCCTGAGCACGTACCCTAGAACGGCAAGTCACACACTCACCTTCCTGGTTGCCAACCTGCCCTCCGTATACAACGCCATTCTAGGTCAACTGTGCCTAGTGGCATTCAGAGCTGTCACCTCAATATCGCACTTGAAAATAAAATTTCCAACCATATGCGATATTGGTGAAGTGTTGGGAGACCAAGTGACCGGACGGATGTGCTACATATCGCAGATAGCACCAAGTGGCGTCGAGGGGCAAGTAGAAGAATTAGACCATCGAGATGAGGCTAATTTGCAGCAGGTGTAGTGCGGTGAGGCTACTGACCTCGTACTACTAAGTCTGGAGGACCCAGAGAAGTGCGTATAGATAGGGGCTCACTCGCCGGACTCTTACGTGATGAATTGATAAGCTTCTTGGGGTAAAATACGAATGTCTTCACGTGGATGCCCGCCGACATGCCTGGGACTCCAACTAGAGTAATGGTCTACAAGTTGGGTCTCGATCTTGGCCGCAAGCCCATTAGGTAGAAATGGAGGAACCAGTTCGTCAAAAAACTCATAGTCATTTGGGAAGAGGTGAAGAAGTTGCTGGACACTGGGTTAATCAGGGAGGTCTAGTACTCGGATTGGTTCTCTAACATTGTCCTGGTTAAGAAAAGTAGCGGGAATTGGTGGATGTATATTGACTTTACAGACATCAACAATGCATGCCCAAAGGATATTTTTCCTTTGCTGAGGATCGACTTATTGGTGGACTCCACTTCTGGTCACGACCTGCTAAGTTTCATGGACGCATACTCGGGCTACAACCAGATCAGGAGGAGCCCAGAGGATGAGAAGTATACCTTGTTCATAACCGATCAAGGCACTTATTGCTACAAGGTCATGCCCTTCGGTCTGAAGAACACGGGCATAATATACCAAAGGCTTGTGAACAAAATGTTCGAAAGGTAGATTGGCCACAATATTGAGTTGTACGTGGATGACATGCTTGTCAAAAGTAAGACAACCAACGACCATATTCACGATCTGGCTGAAACTTTTGAGGTACTCTTGGCACACCAGATAAAGTTAAACCCGTCAAAGTGTATCTTCAGAGTGTCCTTTGAGAAATTCTTGGGGTTCATCGTCTTGAACGTCTGGAAGCTAATCAAAAGACTAGCAGTGCTTTTTCGTTTCTTAGCTAAGTCGGCAGACAAGTATTAGCATTTCTTTAAGCCTCTGAGGGGGATGAAAGTAGACAAATTTCTGTGGACAAAACAGTGCAGGCCAGCTTCAACGAACTGCAACAGTACCTTGCCAGTTTGCCATTGTTGACGTCACCAAGATACGGAGAAGAGTTGTACCTCTATTTGGTGGTATCAGAGGCAACTCTTAGCTCAGTTTTGGTATGCTAGGATTTTGATGCACAATGGCTGGTCTATTATGTAAGCAAAATGTTGACCAGCATTGAAACATGCTACCCACACGTTGAGACTCGCTCTGGCACTCGTCTACTCAGCCCAGAAGTTGAGATCATATTTTCAGGCTCATCGTGTGGTCGTCCTGACCAACTAGCCATTGAAGGGCATCCTTTAAAAATCTGATATTTCAAGATAACTGGTTAAGTGGGCCATCAAATTGGGAGAGTTTGACATTGAATTCCAACCCAGGCCAGCAATCAAAGGGTAAGCACTTACCGACTTTATTGTCAAAACCACGATCCTGATCGTTGATGAGCACCTCGCTGAGGACACAGATCATCACCTAGAAGAGCCAGAATGGGTTCTCAACGTGGACGGTTTGTATACCAACTCAGGTAGCAGTGCTGGAGTAGTCCTAATGAACCAGATGAGTTTGAGGTGAGGTACTCCCTAAAACTCAATTTTTTGACCACCAATAATGTTGCTGAGTACGATGCCCTATTAGCCAGATAGCGACTAGCCAAAAAATGCTCTACTAAGCATTTGACCATTTACAGCGACTCAGAGCTAGTCGTCAACTAGATCAACTGGAGCTTTGAGGCGTGCAACCCTCTCCTAGCTAAATATCTTGCTAAGGCAAAGGGCACGATCCAGATATTTGATAAGATGAACCTGGTCCACGTCTCCAGGACTAAAAATTAGGAGGCTGATCAGCTCTCTAGGGTAGCGAAGATTGAAAATCCAGAGCAGTATTTGATGGTCATACGAAAAGTTTTGAGCACTCCTAGCATAGAGGAACATGAAGCGATTTAGGTATCGACGGTAAAAAACTGGATGACACCATGCTAGAGGTATCTAGTAGACGGTATACTACCAGAAAGTGGGAATGAAGCCAAGTGGGTCAAAAAGACGACCAGCTAGTACATCATAGTTGACAGAAAACTATATCATCGAGTATACTTGACCCCGTACCTCCGATGCCATACCCCTGAGGAGGCCAACTACTCTTTGAGTGAAGTCCACCTCAGGATATGTAGATCATACATTGGTAGCAAGAACCTAGTGTTCAAAGTTATGTGTTAGGGATATTACTGGCCAACGATGAAGAAGGACACCCCAGAATTTGTGAAGAAGTGTGAGAATTGTCAATTCCATGGTAACCTTCACCACTAGCCGCCCACAGAGCTGAGATCCCTCTAGGCACCCTGGCCCTCTGCGCAATGGGGACTCGATATTCTTAGCTTGTTTCCCATTGCAGCTGGGCAGAGGAAAATCATCATCGCAGGAATAGACTATTTCACTCAATGGGTTGAAGCTACCCCGTTAGCCATGATCACCGAGCATAATGCCTTAGAATTCATCCTCCAAAGCATAGTAAGTAGATTTGGCGTGAGGTCATTGCGACAGACAATGAGACCTAATTTTTGAAAAAGTGTTTAACCAAGTGTTGTACCAATTTGAGTATCAGATTGGTCCATACTTCGATAGTGTACCTCCAGGCGAATGGGCAGGTGGAAGTACCAATCAGACGCTGTTGCACGGCCTGAAGACTAAGTTAGAGGACGCAGGGGACTCATAGGTTGACAAACTGCCCTTTATGTTCTTGTCATACTAGACAACTCCCAAGGAGCCAACTTGTGAGACACCTTTCAACATCTGCTATGGGACTGAGGCTGTGATCTTGGTCGAGATCCGCCTCCCAAGTCTTAGGGTTGAAGCCTTCGACCCACTAGGCAATTCCCAAAAGATTAGGGAACACCTAGACTTGTTAAAGGAAGCCCGTGATGGAGCCATAATGCGTATAACCGCCTACCAACAGCGAATCACCTATTATTACAACAAGAAAGTGAGAACGTGACAATTTGAAGTTGGTGACCTGGTCTTGTGGAGTATAGAGGCCATGGGCAAAATAGCCAATTGGAACAAGCTTCTTTCGAATTGGGAAAGCTCGTTCCTTGTCTTAGCTGCTCCGCGAAATAGAACACACAAACTCCGAACCCAAAATAGCAAGTTGGTTTCGCGGACGTGGAATGCGGTCCACTTTAAGCACTACTACTAATGAAGGCCCGGGTAGGTCATGTGTATGATTTGATTGCTTGTAATAAATATTCATGCATTAATAAAATATGTTCACCTTTTTTCATGTTGTTGTGCTTGTACTTTATTCATCCTTTTCATATGTATGCTTGTGTGCAGGTTGCATGAATACGAACAACCTAAACTACCCCTAAGTCAAGTGGGTCTTCACTTACTTACGTTTAAACCTTAGTCCTCCACAAAGCGACCCGTAAGCGGTCGAATTAAATCTTGGTCTTGTACCAAGCGGCTCGTAAGTGGTTGAAGTTAACCTTGGTTCCATCTTAAGTGACCCATTCGTGGTTAAAAATCTTATGGGGCTTAAACGGCACACGTGACAGCCTTCCCCAGCAAGAGATAGCACAGTCAGTCTATAACGGTTGGTAAATTGGGACAAAGTATGAAAGAACAAACACTCCATTAAAAGGCTAGCCGCCCAGAATCATAGCATGGGCAATGCCACAAAATATGAAAGCTCAATCCATAAAAAGTATGCTCATATACAAAAAGTGAAACTTTGTGCAATGCCACACATACAAGAGTTTGTCACAACTCGTCCTGATGGCTCCTCGAGGATGAGGGATCCCTTGGAGGACGCGGCACATGCCTCCGGCCATGACTAACAAGATATCCAACCAAGTCTGATCGGTGAGAAGCTTCAGCGTTTCTCGAATAAAAAAATCCAATCAAAAAATGTAGGTCCGCCAAGGAAACTATTCATCAACCGAAGTCTATCCCAACCTAAAACCGCTCCTCCAGAGCCACCTCTTCCAAGCAGAGACCTGTCCTTAGCTCACCTTAGAGAGTCACGATCCTCTCTATGGCTTGAGCATGCGAGTCAGAAACCACCTACAACCTGACTTCAGACTTTGTCAAGGCTCGATCAAGATAGTCAACTCACGCATAGCTTTGTTGCACCTCCCCAACTGCTGCATTAACATGACGTCCCATGTCCTTAGCCATGAGATCGTCTTGGGCTTGCATTATACGGGTGATCTCGTCTCCCTATGAAGACAGGAACTTGTCTAACTAGCGAGACCTCCTTAATGGCTGAGAAAGCGAAAAAGGGAGTCAACAATGAGAAAGCACAAGCGATCAACTGTGCCTCTACGTGCGGAGTAAACATACCTGATGAGAGGGGCCAGCAAGTTCCTGTGAGGGGATAGCTCTTAAGGCACATTGGGGATAGAGATGATGGAGGCCAGGATGGTTCCACTCTACATTCACATCCACATTAGCAGAGTCCCCTTTGCTGCTCTCAGATTGCGTCCTCCCGTCGCTACTCTCCCCATCAGAAGAGGACCCCAACGTAGGAGGAGGAGACGTCTCTATCCCGAAGCCAAGCAAAGTATGAATATTGATTGTATTTTCTTCAGCCATGATGAAGGCAAGGAGATTACAGAGCAAAGCAATGAAATGAACTTAGGGGACGTCACGGTTAAATTGGCAAAAATTCTCGCCTAAAATGTCGTTGAACCGGATTCGAAGGGTCGCGTCATTTTTTGTTCAAAAGCGACACGTGTCTTTACTCGATTGAACCCCCCTGCAGCGCGCAAGGACGGGCATCACATCTCTGAACAGCCTAACTACGATGGTCAATGCTTTGATACAAGTGGTTAGTCCATGCGAAGTACAAAAAGCCGGACGGCTGGCTAGTGCAAAAAGAAGAAAGGGAATAGAAAAGAAAGCCAGGCAAAGTCATGGTACTCAATTTGTTAATGAAACCAATTATTTATTAACAAAGTTTTATTTACAAGTACAATGAAGAACAAAATACAAAGTCCTTGCTCAAGACACGGGGCCACTAGGGGGTGAGGCTCTCCTCCGGCACCGAAGCAGTCCACCAAGTCCTCTCACTCCACAACCGCACTATTTAAAGGATCAAGAACGCCCATGGGGAAGTTAGGAGATACCAAGGCGACAATCTGCCAGCAGAGGATAACGCCCTCCGAAATCCTGAATCTCAGCAGCGTGCTCATCTCATCCGAACGCAGGCATACCAACATCTCTGCCTCAAGCGTGGTGACCTTCCCGTGAAATTTGCCAACTTGACGCTCAGCTCTGGCAGCCTGAGCCTCCAAGCTCCCCAGCCTATCTCTCAATTCAGCCAACTCAGTCTTAAGGGTGGCATTTTCCTCTTGAATTCTTAAGGCCTGGGCGACGCTCTTGTCCCTGTCTTTTTGGGCTTCAGTGGCAAGAGCATTTGAGGGACTTAGGAGCTCCACCATTTGGAGAAATTCCTCCTCCCGCTTAACAATCATGTCATTCCTTTGGCGCAAGCCCTCAGACATTACGCCAAGGTTTTTTCAATTTTGTAAAGACAACAACGTGAGAACAGAAACAAATCAATCCAAGCCAACAAAAGTAAGAAAAATAAGAGGCTCCTCTCGAGAGCTTACCATGTACAACGTGTGCGCCTTCTTCCTTGATGATCCTTGTGACCCCGAGCTTTGCGATGGGAGTTCCCGCGATGAACCGATCAAAAGGCGGAGTAGGGCGGTTGCAGGGTACACTTTCGGAGTAATCCTTTCTCCCTCTGCAGCCTCAACTCTACCAGAAGGAACCTCCACTGGGGCAACTTCAGTGCCACTTATGGCCTTCGGAAGCAGAGCGGTGGAGAGACTAACCCCACCAGTCTCTGACGGCTCTACAGGTGGCTCAAAGGCTAGTTCCACCAGCCCTTTAGCGTCAGGCGCCAACTCCACCAGCGTTGCCAAATCGCCCGACGGCAGCGACGGAGCAACCTGGCAGCGACTCCCACAACAGAAGGGGCGCTAGAGCCTCCACCCCAGAGCGCTCTCCAACTCCAGCAAGTCGTCTGGCCATACGATAATTTGGCTTGATAGAGGACGAGGAGAAAGCCGCAGCCAACACCAATCTCTTCTTCCTGCGGTTGCTGGGAGAATTGCCAATGGTGAGAGTGCCAGCCTTCCTCTTAGGCAAAGATGCCATCGGCAGTGGAGCTTGGAACTTTTGAACTAGTGAGGGAGGACCCCAACGAGCTCTCCTAGCCTTCTCCCTGGATATTAGGTGATCCCTCTTGAACTCGGAGAGATGCTCCCTCACCAGTTGTAGCAGCATGACCTCCACCTCCTTCTTGGTGGTCTTCCCGATAAAATTCTCGGGAACCTTACCTCAGTCGGGATAGGGTCCAGCTATCAGCAACTTATACGAAAAAGAATCTGTCCTTCCAAATTTTAACCAATTTATAGATTGCACCACTAATGCGTAGCTTCCGGGGAGATAATGAAATCCAATCCCTATTCTAGGTGAACCAGAACATAACCCTGATGGCCTCCATCGTCAACAACTGCGAATGATGATGGAGAAATATACATAGTGAGCAGAGATAACGCACGGCGTTCACATGAAGTCGTGCAATGGGAACACAAAACTCCGTAAGAATGCAGAGAAGCTCCTTCGGAATCGGGAGACAAAGCCCACTTTGCGGGTGAGCCTCGTATATAGTAATGTGACCTGCCGAGGGAGAGCAAGCCCTTTCCAACTCCCCAGGAATCGTAAACACGATGTGGGATGGGATATTATACTAAATGTAGACTTCCCTCACCTCATCGCGAGAGATGACCGAGGAAATTTTGCTAACTAGAGGCGCCATGGAAGTAGAGCAGAAAGATAATAGGAAATCTGAACTATCGCGTGGCTTTTATAAAGATCATCGCCATCAAAGAGGAGCAGTGCATCGAAAAGGCAAGACAATCATAATGGACACGTGTTGATTCTGGAGAGGGCGTAGTCAAGTCATATCATTTGGCGAATTAATTGCAAGGATTGTAACTTCCCTACCCGATGATACGTGGCAAAGAGTAATGGGTTAGAGCGGCATGAGTTCTGAAATGGCTCTGCAGCCCTTCGATTGCCTGTCAGGTGGCATAATGGAACAACGTGTCAAGCTCAACCCGCACCATTTTCCAGATTCTAGTATAACAGTCAACGAATCTGGTCAACTAGCACATCTGCTTAGTTTTTCGGATTCTAACGTTGCAGTCAACGAATCCGGTCAACATTCTCTTCCGCTCAGTTCTCCATATTCTAACGTTATGGTCAACGAATTCGGTTAACATTTTTTTTGCTTCGTCCTCCGGATTCAAGCACTCTGGTCAATAAATCCGGTCAATGTTCTCTTCGTTCTCCGGATTTGGGCATTACGGTCAGTGAACTTGGTTAATGATCACCTCCCCTTCGTTCCTCATATTTAGGCATTATGGTCAATAAATTCGGTCAACATTCATTTTCACTCCACTCACTAGATTCAAACAATGTAGCCAACAAATCCAGAGAAAAAAATAAAAGATAGCGAAACGTACACAGCAACGAGAGATGAAGACCAAAAACAACTGCAAGTTTTCTCATTAACTTTCTCTTTACAAGTTACATGCTCACCAGCATAGGCCAATACATGACAAACTTTGCGGAAGAGAAACATAAATTTATCAAGGATTTGAATGTGGGGAGGCATAAACCCACATTCGAATCTTGATAACAACCACTTCCACGAAAAGGGGTGACCAAAGCAATATCCCGCATGAAAAGGGGCGACTAGAGTAGCTCAAACTTATCGACTCAAAGCGGCAGTGCTAGAGGGCACGAACCATCTGAGCTCCAAACCAGTAACTGGAGCTACAAGCTTCCCAGCAAAGTCTAACTCTTGTGACATCACACCAGGCATCGTAGGAAGGCGATGCTGAGGAACGTCAAAAGTTCCCCAATTCATAGCACAAATGGAAGCATTAAACGCCAAAAGATAACAGTGCTGGCAAATTTGTAAAAAATCCAAAAGGCAAGGGAATCGTGCCAGGAATAGTGGAAAGGAGAATCTGTGATAGATTTGAGAAGACAACAGATGCGTCCCATCATAGACATGCCAGAGGCCGAAAGCCCAGGGCACTAGCTGGGGGGCTAGTGATGATGACGCCAGTAGTGGGCCGACTCAAAAGGGGTAAGTGGCCCAAGATCAATAGCGGCCCTTTTGTACCCGAGATAGTCAACGTTGCTGTTGACCGAAGAAGCGTAGCAAGTAGGCCAAGCGTAGCCCAGAATGAACGCGGTCTATGTCTAAATCAGCCCATGCATACCTTCCTAAACCTCAACGATTGTCTTCCCTAATTCTTTGCATCTCCAAGAAAGGAAATCTCCTCTGTAATGAAAACCTCCCAGAATCAGAGTGCATCAAGGAAGGAAGGCACACAACTCGGTGGACGATTCACAGAGGGCACCCTAACGTTCACCGCACACGGTATCTCCACGGAAGGATGAGAGTCCTCCTTCCTAACCATTGTAGCCCAAAATAATACTCGTGCCCATGCTGGGGAAGGCAACAAACCCCACAAGGGGCGGGCATCCTAACTCATAAGTTAAGGAAGGCAGCGAGAGCCCACGACTATAATCGGCCATGGAGATTCACTCCACATGCACACTCTCTGCCATACAAAAATGCTCTTGCATACTAAAGCTCTCAGAAGCTCTCAAAGCTCCCTCTATTTGTTACTAGTTCCCAGCAAGCTAAATACTCACAGAGAACTGCTTTTCACAAGCATCTACAACCAAAACCACTCTCTTTACGAGTACACCTCCCACCATCATTCCCAAAACCCATTCCTAGCATTCATATTTACATTTCTGCATTTACCTTCTCATCCTCAGAAAAGGTTGTTCACTGATTTGAACGTCGGAGTGTTTTCAGTAGAATCGAATCCCGTTGTGATTTGACCACTTATTTGAAGTTGTACTGTATAGGATCCTAAACTCAGTGGTTAGAGACCAAAATCTAATGAACCAGCTCAACCTGAACCTGTTCAAAATTTGGATCTAGAATGTATCAGAGACCTTCATTAAGCTGCTTTATATTACTACAAATTTTCTCTATTTCTTCTTCACATTTTGAATATTTCATTTGAGATTTTATATTTTCACACTTTTTTTTCCTTAGTTCTCAATTTTTTATTTTTTGGGTGTTTTACATGAGATAAGATTTCATTTGCCCATTATTAATTCAAATCCAATCTAATTTAACTAGCACACGCGCCAATCAAGTGCGGATCAAGCGTAGATACTACTTTAAATCTATGCATGAATATCTATCAGGTGTGCCTTAGCCATCATTATTCTGAAATAAAAGCGCATGAACTCCCCTTATGTGTACTTTAGGAATAACAATTATTTATCAAATATACTCATGTATAACTCAAACGTATATTATATACCACTTATACCTACACTATCACTGTCCAAGACTTAATTTTTAAACCGGATATATAATTAATCTTAATAATTTACTAATTTAGTTCAATTCAACAACATTATATACAATTTAAGATTTAAATCTCAAGGTTTACCTTACTTTGTGGTCATTTTATTAATTTGCCAACTTATTTAGATACACATTCTCTGAAGGCATAAAAAGCCTCTCGTAAGAGATTTAGGCTTCCTTTTGGTTGTCTCATTAAGTATTTAGTATCTTCTTTAGGCATCGCTTTTCCTCTAGAGCGTTGTGTGGATCATTAAAAACTATAGGACATTCTATATTTTTGCATAGTTGTGCACACATTCATCATGCACAGCAAGTTTCAAGCACATCTAATCCCTCAAGTGAGAATAGTCCTCCCTCTTTCCCTCTTGTATATATTTATCCTCCTCCTTCTGCGATTGATCCTTTTTCCTTCTCTAGTCCATCCTATCCTGCACCTCTTATGGTTCTTATGAAGCAACTATTTATTGGTTCTTTAGTAGCAGTCCAAGTTTATGGTTTACATGCAAAGCCTGAACTCTCAAATTACCACAAGTTTTTAGATGATGCAGACTCGGTACGAAAAAATGTAGACTTAATATCAATAGCTACAAACCCAGCTAGGTCATAGATGGGGTCTCCGTATACCGTAGAGGATTTAGTGTAAGGATCGAATTTCTAACTTAATTAAAATAATATAATTAAAATTGAGATTAAAGGATATAAAAAACTGAATCAAATGGGTAAATTTGTGAATCGGACGAGTTGGACTCTCGACCTGAGCTGGTACTGTTGACCGCTTGAGGCGCACCTCTGGCGTGACCTTGACGCAAAACTATGAATGTATAGGGTAGAGGTGTTCGCAATGCTCACCCCTGGTGCGCCCTAGGCACGAAATTCAGAATCGGTGTGCTTGAGGCTCACCCTCGACGTGCCCTAGGCGTGGAATCCAGAACCGGCTACGCTTGAGCGCGAGCCAGGTATAAATACCATCCGATGGTTCTTTCACAGCCATTTTGAGCGGTGGAAGAGAGAGAGCAAACAAGAGAGAGAGAGAGAGAGAGAGATCAAAGGAAGAGAGAAGAAGAGAGAGAAGAGAGGGAATGGTATCCGGTAGCTCAAGTTAGGACGATGGTAGTAAGAATTTTGGTGAATCAGGTTAAGACAAGTATACCCTAAGCTCTCTCTTTCTTTTGTTATTATTTTTTTATTCTTTTTTAGTATTATTATTTTAATACTCATCCAAATAAAATTTTAAAATAAAAATATGAAAAATATGCATATTTACTTATCTACCATAATTTTATAATGAAATTTATCAAGAACTCATGTTTAATTACATGTATCATAATATATATATTATTTCAAAATTCTCTTCATGTTTAGAAGTATAAAAATAATTCCTATATATTTGTAATTCATAGTTGTCATTTTTAAAATATAACATACTATTTGTATATGTCTAAAATATACTGCATATTTAATTATATGTTGTATACTTATTAAAATTGTATTAAACTTTTTAATTTTTTTCTGTATGTTTTATTGTCAAATTTCATGTTTATGAAATTGATATGAAAAAAAAGTGTAAATGATATTATAAAAAGGAAAATGAAAATGTATATGACATTATGAAAAATAAAAGAAAACTCTGCAATCATGTTAAGAAAGTATGAACCGTTCTCTAAAAAGATGGGAATCAATAACTAAGAAGTAAATTACAAAGTTTTTTCTAAGTAAAGAAAGTAAAGAATTGGACCAAGGATTATGATTCAACATGTAGTATATTCTAACATGTATTAGTATATTACGGTGGAAGGATCATCGTCTAATAAGAACCCACATAACCGCGGGTTAAGAAACGACGTTTGACCATGTCTATAGGAAAATATATAGACGGCTCACATCTGGGTCTTTAAATAGGAGCTTATAACTTTTGATTGTGTAGACAATTTAGCACAATTTAGATTTTGATCGACCAGTCTTTTAGTTAGTAAGACCTATTGGCCCCAATCTCTAAAAAAAAAGTAAGTTTTTTGCATATTTTGAAGACTAAGAAAAATATAAGAAATCTAAAAAGGTTTTGCATAAGTATTATATTCATATCTTATATCATTGTATTTTATGATGATCTCTATTCCCACTATTATATTTCAAGTATAAAGATTGTATATTTTTTTATTATATATTATGCCTTACTGAGTATTTAGCTTATTCTCTTATTATTTTACTAACCCTTTACATGATTCGCCTGAGTTTCTTTCAGATGAACAAAAATGAAAATCGACGTGCTTATAGTTGTATCTTTATAGATTTTGTGTGTTAATTTCCAGACTTGAGCAGTATGTGGTGTATCTTGATATTATCTTTTGGATAGATTAGCGCAATGGAATATTTAGAAAGTGTCCTAGGAATTTTGGCTATGTATATAAGTATGTGAACGTAAGGAATAATACATTTTGGTTGATATATAAATGATTTGGATACTTATTGCTTCCACAGATTATGGATACTTAGTATATTCTAACATGTATTAGTATATTACGGTGGAAGGATCATCGTCTAATAAGAACCCACATAACCGCGGGTTAAGAAACGACGTTTGACCATGTCTATAGGAAAATATATAGACGGCTCACATCTGGGTCTTTAAATAGGAGCTTATAACTTTTGATTGTGTAGACAATTTAGCACAATTTAGATTTTGATCGATCGGTCTTTTAGTTAATAAGACCTATTGGCCCCAATCTCTAAAAAAAAAAGTAAGTTTTTTGCATATTTTGAAGACTAAGAAAAATATAAGAAATCTAAAAAGGTTTTGTATAAGTATTATATTCATATCTTATATCATTGTATTTTATGATAATCTCTATTCCCACTATTATATTTCGAGTATAAAGATTGTATATTTTTTTTTATTATATATTGTGCCTTAATGAGTATTTAGCTTATTCTCTTATTATTTTACTAACCCTTTACATGATTCGCCTGAGTTTCTTCCAGATGAACAAAAATGAAAATCGACGTACTTATAGTTGTATCTTTATAGATTTTGTGTGTTAATTTCCTGACTTGAGCAGTATATGGTGTATCTTGATATCATCTTTTGGATAGATTAGCGCAATGGAATATTTAGAAAGTGTCCTAGGAATTTTGGCTATGTATATAAGTATGTGAACGTAAGGAATAATACAGTTTGGTTGATATATAAATGATTTGGATACTTATTGCTTCCGCAGATTATGGTACGATTGATACACATTTTCCCTTATAAAGGTCCGACATCGTATATTATCGGGTCAATGTCAGAGCCACCGATGGCATTGCACATATTTGGATCCTGTGATATATGTTTATATACATAGTTCATATCATAATAACTAACAAAGATAATTAAAGGACAATTAGTTATGATTATAAATAATGAAGGATTTGAGACGTGATCCGTAACAGTTGGTATGAGAGAATAGTTTGGAAGATGCCTTAAAATTTAGGTTGATTGATTTTGGTTTGAGGTTTAAGTTGATCTAATCAAAATTCAAGACTTAAATTGAGATCTTCATTTAGATAGTTTCATTAGATACGATATGATGATCTAACCTAACTATTAATGTTTGATGATAGGATTTCAGAAATGGCAAGTCGAGGAAAAGGTATGGGAGCACGCTCTCATCCGAGTAGGGAGGATGAATATCTGAATATCATAGGGAGAATGGCAGATATCATGGAGTTAATGGCACACGGGTTATGTAATCCTAAACCAGCTCCAGTTCTAGCCCCAAAGAATCAATCCAGGGACAATTGCCTATGACAGATTTACGAATAAACAAGTGTCAGAATTTAAGGGGAGGTCCTGATCCATTGAAAAAGCCTTTACAGTAATACGCTATGAGAAGAAGATAAGGTAACTTTTACAACATACAAGCTGAAAGGTGAAGCCGACCACTGGTGGTCGATGAGAAAGAAGGCAATGGGTCTTCCTGACCATGAGATTATTTGGACTATGTTTGAGGAGGCATTTCTGAAGAAAATATTTCCTGACAAGTCTTCTAGAACAGAAGGAAGACAAATCTCACGGTTGTGGCAAGGAAATCGATCTATAGCAGAGTATGAAGCTAAATTCACGGAGTTGACACATTATGCTCCACATATAGTCAATGATGAGGCTAGGAAGGCCAGAAAGTTCCAATTCGGATTAAGAGATGAAATTTGAAAATAGTTAGTGATGTACAAATTTTGGGATTACGAAGAAATTTTGGATCAAGCTCTATTATTTGAAAAGGAACTTGAAAAAGAGCAATATTTTAGTAAGTAGACAGGAAGCAATAGAGGTCCAGCTTCAGGACAAAGCTTGGGATTCAAGGGTAGCAAAGAAAGGAAAGAAGGTTGTAGATTTTTCGGCTGTGCCGACTCCTCTAGCAGTAACTGCAGCAATAGCATGCACACAATGTGGAAGATTTCATGGGGGACAGCCGTGTTATAAAAGTTTGGGAGTGTGTTTTAATTGTGGTCAGGTTGATCATTTAATTAGAAATTCCCCTCACCCTAAGAGGCAGTTGACAAAGAAGCCTGGTATTCAGGGCAAAACTTTTGTTGTGACAATTCAAAATGAAAAAGCATCACCAAATATTGTAGAAGATATTCTTACTGTTTTCAATATCCCTGCTCATTTACTTGGAGATTCTGGCTCTACACATTCATTTGTGCTTTCACAATTTGTCTGCCATTTATTGTCTTCCCCGAGAAATTTAGAGCATGCGCTAGTTGAATTAACACATACAGATTGTCTATGATTATGGATATTGGGGACCCAAGGTGTAAGGTTTGGGTTAATGGATTACAATTGGCAATAGATTTGATCCTACTAGATATGTGCGATTTTGACATGATTTTGGGTATGGACTAGTTAGCAAGTTGTCATACTAACGTTGATTGTTTCCATAACAGAGTTCATTTTGCCATTCTGGGATGTGAACCGTTTTATTTCCAAGGGGTAGTGTGATATCCCACGTCCTCATTTCCATCATTAGCCATTATTCTCATTATTAAATGTGATAAATAAATATTAACATATACAAGATTCATACAATTGCCATATCATCAGTGGCACCAATATCATACTATAGGAATACGATATCGAATTTTGTTAAAGAAAGATGCTTGCAAAAAAACAAAAATCAATCTCACATTAACTTATGAAAGTATACATAATACCCACAATAATTTGCAAAAATAATTCTAAACTAACATCACTAGAAATAGAATACATTATGTCATACTTTTTAAAGTTTTATAATATTATTATATACATATTTTAACTTCAGTTAAGATTAAGTATATCAAAATTCTAAGCATTTCGAATATATTATCTAAATGTAAAGTATAATTAAGACTTCCATCTCCACTCTTGTTTGTCAGGCATTAGCTCCTGCGAGATATTTGAAGGGTAGTAAAATAGTAAGAGAATGAGTTAAATACTCAATAAGACATAATATATATAAGGACATACACATTTATATTTAAAATGTATCATTGGAAAGAATGAAAGTCATAATGTGTAAAAGTGTGAAGCATGATCAAAAAGCACGTTTATGATACATTCAATTTTATTTATTTTGCTCTTTTACTATTATAGCCGTCAATACTTTGAAAACTTGGGGGACCAGGGTCAATAGGCCTTAGTAGCTAATAGAGAGGATAATCAAAGAAATGATTGTGTCCAATTCACACAATCTAAGGCCTTCCCTCATTTTACACCCCAAAATAGGTGGTACATACCTTTATACCCAGTAGACGGAGTCAAAAGCCACCTTTTTTTCCCCCGCGATGCTAGGGACAATTCCTCAATTACTACTATAATATCCTAAGGTATATTATGGAATATTACCTTTTGAATAAATCCTTAGTTCAATTTCTTATTCATTTTAAATTCTTTGTGAAAACTCGACACTTATTCTTGATTTTTTTTCTTAATTTTCTCAACTCTAGAAGAAAATAATCACACTTCTTAATATTATGTAAGGTTGCCACTTACACTTTCATGAATATAGAAACTGAAATTCAGCATCCAAATATTAGTGCTGCAACAATTAGCAGTGAAACTATAAGGTCTTGCAATTTTTACATATGTTGAAATGATGATTTAGTAATATAGTAATTCGGCCAATAGGGAGAAAATCAGAACCGGTAACCGCGATATATTAGTTGGTTCAACAAGCTTCAATACTGATTTTTACAAGCTGAAAAATCAAAACTATCACATGATTCATTAGTCGGTTCAGCAAGCCTCAAGACTAATTTTTGCATGCTGAAAAATCAGATGTATCAGCCGGTTTAGTAGCCTCAAAAAAAATATTACATATACTAAAAAATAAAAAATAGCACATGGTTAAATTCGCCAATTCAGCCACTGGTTTGGCAGCTGGTTCAGCAAGCCTCAAAACTAATTTTTACACGCTAAAAAAATTAGATGCATTAGCCGATTTAGTGACCTCAAACTAATTTTACATATCAGAACCAGCACATGGTGCAATTAGTTAGTTCAGCAGCGGGTTCGACAACCGGTTCAGCCGCTAGTTCAGCAAGGCTCCAACTGATTTTTACATTCTGAAAAATCAGATGCATCGGCTAGATTCAGTAGCCTCTAAAACTAATTTTTACCTATTCTAAAATGATGATATAGCAGTAGCAGTATGGTAGAGTAAGGAAATTAAGTATTGGATCAATAAAATTTGAAAAAAAATCAGTAAGAATTAGCAACAAGTGAAGGAAGAGCTCGTGGTGTACTTATCCAAAATTAAGCTGTTGCAAACCGTGGAGTACTAAATTTCTTCACCTCCCTATTACCTTTCGATTCTCTCCCCTCTTTTCTCTTTTGTTTTACTTCCTCCTTTCTATTCTCACATTGCCTTAATATAAGTTGGAGGCTGAAGTTGCTGAAACATCTCTTGTTTGGATGAGTTGCTACTAGCTTTTCCTAAATTTTCCATAAATCAGGTTAGTGTCCCCTAAGTTAACTTTTAATTTTGCTGAATTAGTTCCTTGTGATGTTGCCCAATGTTGCTGTGACGGGCCGGATAAACTAAACACCACCTGAACATAATGTCCGTCAATAATTAAATACAAATCACAATAAGCCACAATATATATATATATATATATAAATCAAATATGCACAGGATCTAAAATCATGTCACAATATCAGTGGCTCCGACATTCACCCAAAAATACAACGTTGAACCTCATGTAAGGAAAGATGCCATATACATACATATCTAACAATATCATGAAAGCAAAAAAAATACATCCTTAACAAACTTCATTGAATCTACACTAAGTAAAATATCTTATTTTACTTTCTCAAAATAATCCAGTACAAAATAATAATCATCTCCATGATCATAAACAACACTGGCAATTCTGAACATCACAAAATACCACACGGGCAAATAATATCGCCTAAAAATCTATAATACATCAATAATCATATTCGAAAACCAAATTAACTAATCTACAATAAGCAAAATGACCTAAACTTGTTCAAATACAACAATACTTAAATATCATAACCAACAATCTAAACTCTTCCAAATTTTAGATTTAGCTCGCTGGGCAAGAACTCCTACATCTCCTGCTCATCTAAAAGTTAGTAAAAATAGTAAGGAAGTGAACCAAATACTCAATAAGGTATAAATATAAATAAAGAACAAATACAATATAGTTTAAAATAATTCGAAAGAACAGAATTGGAGTATAATGCATATATAACATAAAATATAATCAAATAGTATTTTCGGAACACATTTAATTTTTTTCTTATTTTATTTCTAATTCATTTAGCTTTCAAACATACAGAAAATATATTCATCTTTAGGAATCATGGCTAATAGACCTTACCAGCCAATGAAACATTTGATCGATATCTGAATTATGTTAATCCACACAATTAAAGACCAAAACCGCACAATATAGCGATACTTCTTCCTTATTTACATTCCGAAGAAAGGATTAATTGTATTCAGTCCATACAAATCAAAGGCATTATCTTCCTTATTTACATTTTGAAGATAAGACGGTACTACCTATTGTCTCCTGGTAGATGGAGCCAAAATCGCATAGCGATACTTATTCAAATAACGATCTACACTATAATATTCTAATACATGTTAGGGAATACTATCCTCTAAAATAAAAATCATTTGTCCAATTTCTTAATTTCTTTTCATATTTCATATTAGAACTCTACACAAATACTCATAGTCTTTTTTTCTTGATTTTCTCACTCCAGGAGAAAATACCAAAACAGATAACATGTTGTAGAGTTTCACTTTCTTGATACAGATTCATAATTTTATATTTTTGAGAATACAGATACATATTTCATGTTCCTTTGAGTTTGTACAGACATATATTTTCATATTCATATTGACTTAAGTCTTAGGCTTGAACAAATACTTTTCCAAAAAAAGAAAATATGCAGATAATCATGGACTTCAATATAAATGCACCATAAATCATAATTCTTAAATTTCAGTTATGCAGAAACTTTGTGCATATTTGTTGATATAAAATAGGAACCAAATACTAAAAAATAACATATAATTTATGATACATTTAATTTTCCCAAATCTCAAATACTAGTGTAAAATCACCGAATAACCGATAAAACATATATGCATGTATAGATTAATAGATATGGTATATAAAAATAACATGCATGCCAGTAAAATTTTCAAACAATAATCAAACAGTATTAGATATGAAATCAGACCAAAGATAGGATTAGTGGATACTTGTCTCAACTTTATTATAAGCAGATTTGTCGAAAGGATATTCCGAGGTATCTGAATCGGTCCCTCTCACTCTTTGCCAACTCGTGCCCCTTCCTCTCTCCTCCCTTCGGACGCCTCTACCTCTCTCTCTCTTCACATCCTCCTTCACCAACGGCGGCTTCGGCACAACTGATGTTGGCAGCAGCACCCCGCGATAGTGACGGTGACAGACAGCGGCGCATGCAGCCGTCGATGACTCCTCTCTCCACTGCGCCTCTCTTTCCCCCATTTCTCCAAATTTATCCAATTTCTCCTAAAATTGGTACATGGAACCCCAAAATCAATATCCGCAAAGAGAATGGAAGGATTTAGTTGCCTAAATTTCACCAATTTTCTCCGACAACAGCAGTGAACACACGACAGCCATTTTTGCTTTGATTCGTGATTCCTCTCTCCACTCACACTGATACATAAAATGGAAGGTAACACCACGGAGAGGGCTTTGCTGGCTTCCAATCCTAATGTTGGGACCTTCAGCGGTGGCGGCGGCGACCTGCCTTGATCTCCCTCTCTCTCCTCTCTTCTCCCCTCTTTTCTTTCTCTCTCCTGAAAACCCTCTTGATCCTCCAACTTTCTCTCTCTCTTTTTCTTTTACTTTTATATTATTATTATTATTATTATATATTTTCTATTTTCTATTTTTTGTATTTTAAAATCTAAATCAGTACTCAGATATAGCACGGGCACACTTCGGATGCCACTCCACAATTTTGATCATTTCTCAAAATCTCATAATATTTAATTAGTTTTTATCATACCCATATTATCCCAAAAAATAATAAATAACTCAAAGTAGATCGGATAAAAATTTAGAATATTACAGTTGTTGTTTGGCGAGCCCTGAATTTTGCTAATTTATGCTACTTGCTTCTACTATTGCGCTGAATTTTGGCTACTGCCTGTGCTACTACTCTCCTACACTGTTGAAACATGCTATTGCCTTGTTGATGTGCTGTTGTGTGCTTACTGTGCTGCTCTCTGCCCACCGATTTTAATTATAAGGCATGTTGAATCATTAACTCTCTTTTAACTTTTGCTAAAGCATGCTGTTGTCTTTGCTATTGTTGCGGCCCGTGCTGCTCTCCTTGCCAACCAAAATTAAATCGGTTGCTAACTAGTTCTATCGATTAAATTTGTGCCACTACTACGTCTCGGGGTGAGCCTCTGACTTTTAAATTTTTAATATAATTAGTACCTCGACTTTGCTTGCTCGTCACTTGGTGAAAAGTGGATGTCAAGCTTACTTAGTTTATGCTATCACGATTAGGAGTCATAAGGTTCCAACAAGAGATATATTGGTGGTTAGTGGATTTGAAGATGTTTTTTCTAAAGATTTAACTGGTTTATCATTGCAACGGGAGATTGAATTTGAAATTGAAATCATTCCTGGATCGACACCAATAGGAGCCATATAGATTGGCACTGCCAGAATTAAATAAAATTGAAGTAGCATTTGCAAGATCTCTTAGAGAGAGGATTTATTCAACCAAGTGTATCTCTTTGGGATGCCTCAGTATTATCTACGAAGAAAAAAGATGGATCCTTGTGACTGTGTTGATTATTGGAAATTAAACAAGATTATTATCAAGAACAAATACCCATTGCCAAGGATCGATAATTTATTTGATCAATTGCAAGTGGTGCAGGTATTTTCAAAGATTGGTCTCCATTTGGGATATCATCAATTGAGGATTAAGAAGAAGTACGTGGCAAAGACTGCATTCTAAATGAGATATGACTATTATGAATTCTTAGTTATGCCATTTGGATTAACAAATACCCTTGCAACTTTTATGGATTTAATAAACCGAGTATTTTAGCCCTATTTGGACAAATTTGTAGTATTATTTATTAATGATATACTGATTTATTCAAAAAGTTATAATGACCATGAAATACATTTGAGAATTGTACTCCAAACACTTTGAGAAAAGAAATTATATGCCAAGTTAAAAAAGTATGAATTTTAGCCTGAGAAAATAGCATTTTTAGAACATATTATATCGAAGGGAGGCATTTCCATCAATCCTAGAAAGATTGAGATGATTAGAAATTGGAGCTGACCCACAATAGTGACTGAAGTTTAAAATTTTCTTGGGATGGCCTGCTATTATCAGATATTTGTAAAGAATTTCTCTAGAATTATTATGCCTCGACCTCAGTTAACAAGAAAAGATACTAAATTTATTTGGACAGAAGAATATGAGCAGAGATTTCAAGATTCAAAGAACCAATTAACAACTACTCTGATTCTGACAATCTCAAAAGGATCCGACGGATTTATGGTCTATTATGATGTATCCAAGATGGAATTGAGCTGTGTACTGATACAATATGGGAAGGTAATAGCTTATGGGTCAAGGCAATCAGAGACTCATGAAAAGAATTTTCCAACACATGATTTGAAATTAGCGGCGGTAATCTTTTCTTTAAAAATATGAAAACATTACTTGTATGATGAGAAATTTATGGTGTATTCTGATCACTAGAGTTTGAAATATTTATTTTTTTCAAAAAGATCTAAATATAAGGCAAAGGAAATAGATGAATTTTCTGAAGGATTATGATTGTAAAATCTAATATTAGTTTGGTAAGGCCAATGTTGTGGTAGATGCTTTGAGTCATCAGATAAGTTTCATAGCTAACTTCAGAATCAATGAGATGAAAATGCTAGAATGCATGAAACAATGTGATATCAAGGGTATGCCCAAGGTAATTGGATAGTTTTATCGTATTTTCAAATTTAATCAGAAATATTAAAGAGGATTGAAGAAAATCAGATGAATGATCTATTCCTAGTTGATATTATTGGAGATTTAAATCAAGATTTTAGGGTTGATTTTAATATTTGGGTGGATGGTGTCTTGAGGATTCGAGATTAGATTTGTGTGCCAAGCATTGAAGAATTGAAAGAGAAAATTATAAATGAAGTCCACTGATCTAAGTATACTATTCACCTAGAATTAATAAAATATATCAGGATTTGAAAAAAATATTTTGGTGGAAGAACATGAGAAAGGAGATTGTGGCTTACGTGGAAAAATTTTTTGTTTGTCAACAGTTGAAAGCTGAGCGTAAAAAGCTACCCGATTTATTACAACCGATGCCTACTCTTAGTTAGAAATGAGAGGATATATCAATGGATTTCGTGATTGGTTAACCAAGAACCTCTAAAAATCATGATGCTATTTGGGTAATTATCGATCGACTTACAAAATCATCACATTTCTTAGCCATATAGGTGACTTATTTAAGGTATCAGTTAGCACAATTTTATATTAATAAAATCGTTAGATTACATGGGGTACCGACATCTATAGTATCAGATTGGGACCTGAGATTTGTTTTAAAATTTTTAGAAAGGTTGCATTATTAATTAGAGACAAATTTAACATTTTGCACAACTTATCACCCGTAAATGGATAGGCAATCGGAGAGGACTATCCAGATCTTGAAGGATATGCTAAGTGTTTTAGTATTAGAAATGAAAGGTAACTGAGATGATCATTCAACGTTGTCAGAGTTTACCTACAATAATAGTTATTAAGCAAGTATTGGAATAGCCCCTTTTGAAGCATTATATGGGAGGTAGTGTCATTATCCAATTCATTAGGAAGAAACAAGAGATAGATACCTTTTGGGACCAGAAGTTATTAGGAAGACATCTGACAAAATCATATTGATCCATGAGAAGTTAAAGGTGGCCCAAAGTAGACAAAAGAGTTATGCAGAATAGAGGAGATCAGAGTTAAAATTTCAAGTCGAGGATTATGTCTTTTTGAAGGTATTGCCGTCAAAGGGCGCATTAAGATTTGGGATTAAAGGAAAATTAAAACCGAAATTTATTTGACCCTTTGAAATTTTAGAGAAAATTAGTCAAGTAGTCTATCTGTCGGTGTTATCACCGAATTTGGGGGAAGTGTATAATGTTTTCATGTATCGAAACATTGAAACTATGTTTAGGACCTGACCCAAATTATTGAATATGAGCCATTGACGATTAACAAGGGTTTAATGCACATTGAGAAACAAGTTCAAATTTCGGGTTGTAGAGATTAGATGTTTTGGACAAAGACCATTCCGTTAGTTAAAGTTTTGTGAAGGAATTATTCGTAGGAAGAGGCCACGTGAGTGCAAGAGGTTTAAATTTTAGACAAATACCCTCATCTTTTCCTTCATTAAGGTATGTAACTCTTATTCAAATTTTAAGGATAAAATTTTATGATGAGAGAATTGTAAGGGTTGAGTTTCTGGCTTACGTTAATTGTGATTAATTAAATTAATACACTTAAAATTAAGGTCAAATGATATATGAAATTGGGTCAAATGGGGAAATTTGTGAATCAGACGAGTTGGATTATTTGCCTAAGCTGGTACTATGGGCCGCTCGAGGCACGCTTCAGTGCAACCTCGGTGCAAAACCGTGAACGTATAGGGCAAAGGCGTGTTCGATGTTTGCCCTGGCAGGCCCTAGGCATGGAATCTAGAATCAGCCGCACTCAACCCATGCTTGAGTGTTGCTCAAGTGCGAGTCGGGTACAAATATCGGCTAAGGGTTCTTTCACTACCATTTTGATCGGTGGAAGAGAGAGATAGAGAGAGCAAATAGAGAGAGAGAGAGACCGAAGGGAGAGAGGAGAAGAGAGAGAAGAAAGGGAATGACATCCGATAGCTCAAGTTAGGACGATCAGAATAAGAATTTTGATGAATTAGGCTAAGGCTAATACACCCTGAGCTCCCTTTTATTTTGTTGTTATTTATCTCTATTCTTTTGAAGTAGTATTGTTCTAATACTTATCTAAACTAAGATTTTAAAGTAAAAATATAAAAAATATGCATATTTGCTAGTCTACTATGATTTTATAGTGAAATTTATCTAGAATACACATTTAATTACCTGTATTATAAATATATGTATTATTTCAGAATTCTCTTAATGTTTAGAAACATAAAAATAATTCCTACATGTTTATACTTTATAGTTGTCAATTATAAAGTATTACATACTATTTGTATATGTCTAAAATATATTACATATTTAATTATATACTATATACTTATTAAAATTGTATTAAATTTTCTAATTTTTTTTCTTCTTATTTTACTGTCAAATTTCATACTTATGAAATTATTATAATAAAAAAATGTATATGATATTGATCGGTCTAATAACCATGGACCAATGGGCCAGACCCCGCAGCAAGCCCACAATCCAATATAATTCTTTTAAAGTAAAAGTCCCACTTTGCTTTTGAAAGAATAGTGTATCTGTAAATCCCACTATAAAGCAAACATCCTCCAGCATTGAAAGACAAGTTGAAAAAGCTCGAAGAAGCTCCATGAGGCTCCATATGGCTCGGAGAATGGCATAACTGTTGCTAGCTTATCTCTAATGAGAGCAAGCTGGCGGCCAAGAGGCCCCTCAGCTCTCCGCCCATCCAGGGCCCCTCGGCCACCTCCAGTTATTGAGGCTTTTAGTTGTGATATTTCAGATCCCGATTTGACTATTTTAATATTAATTATAATTTTTGGGTATTTTGGACGTGGTAAAAATAAATTAAAATATTATGAAATTTTTGAAAATGATCAGAGGTGCGGAGTGGGGCCCGGTGTGTGCCCGTAATGTTGTCCGGAGGCCGAGTTGGATTTAAAAAATAATAAAAAGTTATATATATATATATATATATATATATATATAATAATAATATTATTATTATTATAAGTAAAAGAAAGGAAAATGAAAAATGAAAAAGAGAATGGGAAAAGAAAATCGGGGAGAAAGTGTCCGGGGAGAGAGAAGGGGGAAAATGGCGTCTAGGGTTTTTGCCGTGCGAAGAGAAGAAGGGGAAGAGAGGAAATCGGCGGCGCGATGCAGAGGTCGCGGCGATGGTGGTCGGCGGTGGCGCGGCGCATGCGACGGTGGTGTGGGCTAAGGCGATTGTGGGTGCGGTGCGGGTTGGACGAGGACGGCGGCGGCAAAGTCGCGCGAGAGAGAGACGGCCGTTTAACGGCGTCGACGGTGGCTAGGTGAGGCGGAGGAGGTCGGTGTCGTGAGGTGGTCGATCGGGCGGCAACGGAGCGGCGGCAAAGGCCGTGCAGTGGAGAGAGGAAGGCGCGCGGGAGAGAGAGGGTTGCTGCGGGAGAGAAAGGGGAACGCGTCGGGGACAGCGGCGGTGACGGGGTCGCCCGGGAAGGTCGGCGACGGCGTTTCGTGGCGGCAGATGACCGGCGGCAGCAGCGGCGGTGCGGCGGAGGCCCTGTGCGCAGAGAGAGAGGGCAGCACGGGAGGCAGGAGAGAGAAAGGCTCGATTAGGGTGCTTCAGGACATCCTTTCTTCAATCTGCAGAGTATGATGTTAAGGCAAATATCCTCCAGCCCTATTCTTGGTCTGATTTAATTTCCGATGCATTTTGACTACTGTGGGAGGTTTTACTGACATGCATGTATTTTTAAATACCCTCAATTTATTAATTGTGTACATGCATGTATGTTTTATCGGTTGTGCGGTGGTTTTATACTTGTATTTATGATTTGGAGGGATTTTGGACACCCGGACGATATATATGTATGTTTGGTATCCGTATATTGTGGAACCATGAACCAGGCCTTGCACTAACCATGCATGCTGCCAGGGGTGGGATCACTATGTGATCCGAGGCATTGGCTACTTCCGCCGTAAGGAAGATGAGGTATTGGCTACTTCCGCCGTAAGGAAGATGAGGTATTGGCTACTTCCGCCGTAAGGAAGATGAGGTATCGCCCCACTGTGTATTTAATTGAGAACCATCGTAAGGAATTGACGGAAAACTAATATATTCGGACGTCCTAATATATAATAAAAACTTGAGGTTGCACCGAAAGCCGTGGGTGGTAAAACATAGTAGCAAGTTCCTTATCTATGGGAGACAGAGTACATGGATGGCCTTGAGCTACTGGCCTAATTCGTAGCCGATATATAGCCGTGGTTACCGGACGAGGGTAACCCTTCCTCAAGTTGGTATCATTGATCTTTGGTTCTCCGATTTCGTGCATGCTTTGTATTTCTGCACGTATTTGGGTGTACGATGATTTGAGATGCGTGGTTTGGCCCACGGATGGGCGATAGGAATGTCTCGTACGTGCTGACGTGATAAACCCGGAACGTGTTTTGATTTATGTTTTAGTTCCGGCGGTTTTCTCTTGATTTCTGCATTATGAGTTTTAGATCCGGACGACGGTATGTGTCTCCACGTGGATGTGGTGACGGTTGCGACGTATGTGACCTCGGATCATATGATATGATATCGTCTATGAGGTTTTACCGGATCGTGGTTTATATGATTTTGTCCCGGAGGGACGAGTTATTATGGACGATGATTTAGTACGAGACATCTCCTCGATTTTCAGGGATTTCACGGACATGATGTTTTGTTTTACGTGATTGCTATGCGATATCCCTGCTTCTGATTTATGTGTACCGTTTTATACGATTCTTGATACTTGCTGAGCTCTAGGCTCACGTTTTCATGTTTTATCCCTTCAGACTAGTGGCATGGATACGCTTGCAGGAGCTCGGACGTGATCGGGCTCGGATATTCCTTTTGGCCAGTGGAGATATTATATTTGGTATATTTCTGATCTCGATGATGTGTTATAGTTATTATTTATGGCCGGATGGTGGCCTTGATCATTGTATGCAAAATATTGAAGTTATAGTATTGTGGATGCATTGTAAATTTGGATACCTCCCTTGCGATTAAGGATAGCAGGTCATGTATTATTTGTTCGGATTCATATCCGATGAGATCTTGTGCGGGTTTTATTTATATTGGGTCCTGTATATGTTTGATTGTCACATCCGGGATGGGTTATTGTTGATGATGGAAATATTATTATTGATTTTATTTTTGACCTGCGTATGTTGTGGTCCCGGGTCGTGCCAGCTATGGTATCAGAGAAAAGATCGTAAGGAGAGGCGTTTTGGGGTCATCTCGGATGAGAAATTGATTGAATATCTGGCGTGATAAGTGTAGCCTTTGGTAAAGAATGGAAGTTTGGGTCGTAAATGTTTGAATTCGACTCTGGAAGTCGATTAATAGGCTATGTTGAGTCACGCGAGCGATGTTTTGAATGTTTCTGTTTAGCAGCCAGATGAGAATTTGGTTGCTTTGTGAATGATGGTTTGTTGTAGGCAAGATGGAGAGTCCTTTGAATAATTGAATGTGAGCCGATTTGAAAAATTTTAGGATGTTTAATCTCAATTAAGGCTTGAATTGAACTTCAGAAAGTAGAGTAGGTGTTCGAGGTTTCTGGCAGTTCAAATGAAGTTTTGTCTATTGCCCATAAGTTAGAGAGTGAGGCAAGCCTGTGGTAGGCTTCTCAGTGTTGTATTCCACTTCTTGAGATGTTTTTGTGGAAGCTATTTTGGGAATCATTCTTTGTTTGGCATTCGCAATAGTAAGGAAGGTGAATTTAGTTGGTGAAGGTACAGATTAAGTTTGTGACCTTTGAGATTGTATGTAAATGTTGTATGTTTTCCTAATTTTTAAAGTGAGCTTTGATGAAGTTTATCCCTGATGGGTAAACCTTTGATCTGTTAAGATTGTGGATTTTGATATCCGGTTTGGGTTTGTAGATATCAATGATTGATTGACCTGATCTTATTTGATGAACCGGACTTTAATGTGATATTAGAGGTGACTTGGTTGGCGAGTCGCCATATTAGTATGGATTATTAAATAAGAATATTCTAATTTACAATTTGGGTTATGAATGTTAAATTTGAGGAAGAGTTGATCGAGAGGCAATGAATTGATATCTTTGTGCCTGCAAGTTAATTAATGAAAATGTGTGCCGAGTTTAATTGGCATATGTGGCCATATCTGGGAGTCGTTATGTGGTCATAAAAAGTTTTCTGGTTGTATGGTAATTCGAGGCTGTTTTTTTGAGGAGATGATTAGCCTGAATTGTATTTTAATTGATAGTTGAGGTTGTTGAGGTTGTGTCAGGAGTGACATCGATTTCGAGGACCTTGCATAGAGTCGATGAGGCATTGGTCGAGTGCCTTGCCGCTGGGTGTTAAATGCTTTTGGGATAAGCGTGATGAATCTATGAGGTTATCTATGAATTATTGAAATTTAATTCGTTTGGGAAATGAAATATTTGATAAGCGAATGTTATGAATTGGTAGGTGATTTGTTTGATCAATGGTTGGTATTCGATGTTTTCTAAATCGATATGTACTTGGAGTATTGTCAATTAAGGATACTCGGGAGAATATACCTGAGGTTGTCTTCAAGGTCAAGGTACGGTCGTTGTGAGCTTCCGTGGTACTTTGAGATTAGTGATTTCATTGGCATCTTTTGTGGATCTTGTGAATTGGATCTTTTGGCCGTATTTGAGTCTATTTGTGATGGATTCATTAATGATGTTTTTATTTGTTCGAGAGAATTTATGTGGGGTATGAGTTCCGTTTGAGGACTATCATAGTTGTAAAGGGTAGTTTGTGGTTTGCCCAATTGAGGAGATGCGAGTTGGTTGTAAGTAGTGTTATATGGGCGTGTTGTTTCTTCGATGGCATGTTTGTGAAATTGCAGAAGATTGAAGTGGTGACCGGTTGGGAAATGTCATCGTTTGTTGCGAAGGTGCGTGATTTCTTGGGTCTGCTCAAATCTGTTAAGCGATTTGTCGAGGATTCCTTGAGAATCGTAGCGTCCGTGGGACATTGGGCTTAGTAGCTATCAGTGTTCGTTGGAATGATGAGCATAAGGGGAGCTTTCTAGAAATAAAGGACGTATTGTCTGCAAAGTTGATTTGGTTGATCCCCGATGGATTAAGTTAATCTGTGGTTGGTTGTGATGCTTCTTAGGAAAATTTGAGGTTGTATTCTGATGCAACTTATTTGAGTAGTAGTTGCCTATGGGTTATGGCGGTTGAATATTTTGATCAAAATTACTCCACTTATGGCTTGGAGTTAGCAGTTGAGGTATTTGCTTTGAGAATTTAGAAATGTTATTTGTATGGAGATAGTTGTGGTTCAATTTGATCAATAGAGGTTTGAGGAAATTATTTCAGAAAAAGAGTTAATCATCTGGCAACGTAAGCGGGTGGATCGCTTAAGGGCTATTATTGGTGATGTTTTGGGTCAAAAGTCTTCGGATTTGTTGTATATATTTTCATAAGAAAAAGCAGAAAGCATGTGGGTCCGTGGCCTTTGGTTGTGAGATTCGATTTGGATCCTTAGATAGAGAATTGGATTTGAATGTCGGTTTGAGGACTTTGATTTGGTGGTGGTTTTTGTTGAGTCCTGCGATGTTGGAGAAGTAGCGGCTTCGATTGGATTGGTCAGAAATCTTACGGGGTAGAAGGAGATTTTGTCGACGAAGGAGTAGGTAGGTGGATCTATTCTCTGTCTATGCATATGTTCTTCAGGATCAGAGTTGTATTAGGAGTTTGCGCGGCAATGTCTTCTGTCTTTGTTTTGAGCGGAGAAACTGTGGAGTTATCGGTGAATAACCCCTGTCAAGAGTGGGCTCTGAACGAAGTTCTTTCTGCGGAAGAAGCTTTTGTGAAGATCGGAAGTGAAGCTCCTTTTCTTCGAGTGGTCATGAAGCTGGATGCAATCAAGCTGAGTCTCGGTTGATGGATGGAAGCTCGCGGAGCAGTCAAGGTTGTCAGCAACTGTAGTGGAGTTGCAGTGGTCTAAGTTTATAAGGAACCTCGAAGATGCTCTATCAGTGGAGTGGCAAGTTGATCATGCGTCTCGTGCTTGAAGGAAGAAATCAAGAAGAAGCCTTCGAGATTTTGTTTTGGTTTGCGTTGGACAGCAAGGAATTTGGTGGCATTTTGGATTATGATGGATGAGTTGATGAAATGATTGATCAGAGTTGCGCAGCGGAATCGTGTCGATTCACGGTTATCAGTTACAAGAACTAATTCAAGAATTGAAGCATGAGATCAGATTTGTAGCTTGAGTGGATGATCGAGAAGAGTGGTTAGATGTTTCCGAAAGCGTCATGAAGAGAAGAGTTTCAAGTTTCGAGGGCAAGTGCTGGATTGAGGTTGAGGTTCGATTGGCCTTTTGAGGTTTTGCAATGGACTGGAGAGGTGGCCAAGAGATTGGCGTTGTCTCGAGTTTGGCAGATCGTGATGATGTGTTTGGTGTATGTATGTTGACAGAAGTATGGGTTGATTATCGGCATGTGATCGAGTGTCAATGGTTGCTGATTTTGAAAAGCTATTTTATGTTGGGATTTTGATTCCGATATTGGGATAGAAAGATCAGGTGTTGATGATCAGATTTTTAGAGAAATCTTTCGATCGAGGTTAAGTTCGGAAGAATTGTTCTTATTTTGTTAAAGGATTGGTATGCGTAAATTTCGAGGACAAAATTTTTAAAAGGAGGGGAGAGTATGATATTTCAGATCCCGATTGGATTATTTTAATATTAATTATAATTTTTGGGTATTTTGGACGTGGTAAAAATAAATTAAAATATTATAAAATTTTCGAAAATGATCGGAGGTGCGGAGTGGGGCCCGGTGTGTGACCGTAATGTTGTCCGGAGGCCGAGTTGGATTTAAAAAATAATAAAAAGTTATATATATATATATATATATAATATTATTATTATTATAAGTAAAAGAAAGGAAAATGAAAAATGAAAAAGAGAATGGGAAAAGAAAATCAGGAGAGAAAGTGTCGGAGAGAGAGAAGGGGGAAAATGGCGTCTAGGGTTTTTGCCGTGCGAAGAGAAGAAGGGGAAGAGAGGAAATCGGCGGCGGCGATGCAGGAATTCGGCGGCGATGGTGGTCAGCGGTGGCGCGGCGCATGCGACGGTGGTGTGGGCTAAGCTGATTGTGGGTGCGGTGCGGGTTGGACGAGGACGGCGACGGCAAAGTCGCGCGAGGAGAGAGACGGCCGTTTAACGGCGTCGACGGTGGCTAGGTGAGGCGGAGGAGGTCGGTGACGGTGTCGTGAGGTGGTGAGGTGGTCGATCGGCGGCAACGGAGCGGCCGGCAAAGGCCGTGCACGGTGGAGAGAGGAAGGGCGCGCGGGGAGAGAGGGTTCTTTGCGGGAGAGAAAGGGGAACGTCGGGGGACAGCGGCGGTGGACGGGGTCGCGGGAAGGTCGGCGACGGCCGTTCGTGGCGGCAGCATGACCGGGTGGCGGCAGCGGGCGGTGCGGCGGAGGCCCTGTGCGCAGAGAGAGAGGGCAGCACGGGAGGCAGGAGAGAGAAAGGCTCGATTGGAGTGCTTCGGGACATCCTTTCTTCAATCTGCAGAGTATGATGTTAAGGCAAGTATCCTCCAGCCCTATTCTTGGTCTGATTTAATTTCCGATGCATTTTAACTACTGTGGGAGGTTTTACTGACATGCATGTATTTTTAAATACCCTCAATTTATTAATTGTGTATATGCATGTATGTTTTATCGGTTGTGCGGTGGTTTTGTACTTGTATTTATGATTTGGAGGGATTTTGGACACCCGGACGATATATATGTATGTTTGGTATCCGTATATTGTGGAACCATGAACCAGGCCTTGCACTAACCATGCATGCTGCCAGGGGTGGGATCACTATGTGATCCGAGGCATTGGCTACTTCCGCCGTAAGGAAGATGAGGTATTGGCTACTTCCGCCGTAAGGAAGATGAGGTATTAGCTACTTCCGCCGTAAGGAAGATGAGGTATTGGCTACTTCCGCCATAAGGAAGATGAGGTATCGCCCCACTGTGTATTTAATTGAGAACCATCGTAAGGAATTGACGGAAAACTAATATATTCGGACGTCCTAATATATAATAAAAACTTGAGGTTGCACCGAAAGCCGTTGGTGGTAAAACATAGTAGCAAGTTCCTTATCTATGGGAGACAGAGTACATGGATGGCCTTGAGCTACTGGCCTAATTCGTAGCCGATATATAGCCGTGGTTCTGGGACGAGGGTAACCCTTCCTCAAGTTGGTATCATTGATCTTTGGTTCTCCGATTTCGTGCATGCTTTGTATTTCGCACGTATTTGGGTGTACGATGATTTGAGATGCGTGGTTTGGCCCACGGATGGGCGATAGGAATGTCTCAAATGCGTCTTTGACGTGATAAACCGGAACGTGTTTTGATTTATGTTTTAGTTCGGCGGTTTTCTCTTGATTTACGCATTATGAGTTTTAGATCCGGACGACGGTATGTGTCTCCACGTGGATGTGGTGACGGTTGCGACGTATGTGATCTCGGATCATATGATATGATATCGTCTATGAGGTTTTACCGGATCGTGGTTTATATGATTTTGTCCCGGAGGGACGAGTTATTATGGACGATGATTTAGTACGAGACATCTCCTCGATTTTCAGGGATTTCACGAACATGATGTTTTGTTTTACGTGATTGCTATGCGATATCCCTGCTTCTGATTTATGTGTACCGTTTTATACGATTCTTGATACTTGCTGAGCTCTAGGCTCACGTTTTCATGTTTTATCCCTTCAGACTAGTGGCATGGATACGCTTGCAGGAGCTCGGACCTGATCGGGCTCGGATATTCCTTTTGGCCAGTAGAGATATTATATTTGGTATATTTCTGATCTCGATGATGTGTTATGGTTATTATTTATGGTCGGATGGTGGCCTTGATCATTGTATGCAAAATATTGAAGTTATAGTATTGTGGATGCATTGTAAATTTGGATACCTCCCTTGCGATTAAGGATAGCAGGTCATGTATTATTTGTCCGGATTCATATCCGATGAGATCTTGTGCGGGTTTTATTTATATTAGGTCTTGCATATGTTTGATTGTCACATCCGGGATAGGTTATTGTTGATGATAGAAATATTATTATTGATTTTATTTTTGACCTGCGTATGTTGTGGTCCCGGGTCGTGACATTAGTCCTCTTGTTTGGATGCCGTTGGACCTCTGCCGTCAGGAGGTCCTCAGCCCTCCTCCTGTCGAAAGGCCATCAGCCTTCTGTCAGTTGGGAAGCCCTCAACCCTTCGCCTGCCAGGAGGCCCTCATTCCTCCTCCAGTCCGGAGGCTCTCAGCCCTCTGCCACCAGGGGGCTCTCAGCCCTCTGTCGCCAGGGGGCTTTCAACCCTCATTCTGTCCGAAGGCTCTCGACCCTCCGCTAATCCCAGAGGCCCTCGGCCTTCTGCCTGTCAGGAGGCCCTCGGCCTTCTGCCTGTCAGGAGGCCCTCAACCCTCCTTTAGTCTAGAAGCCCTCGGCCCTCCACCGCTAGAAGGCTCTCAGCCCTCCTCTTGTCCAGAGGTCCTCAGTCCTCCATTCAGAAGGCGCGGAGCTCTCCTCCTTCTGGGAGGCACAGAGGCCATCGGCCCTCCGCCACTAGGAGGCCCTCAGCACTTCTCTCGTCTGGAGACAATCAACCCTCCGCTGTCTGGAGGCCCTCAGTCCTCTGCCAGCCAGAAGGCCTTTAGCCCTTCGTCTTGGAGTCATGATCCCTCCATCGCGGAGTCAGGAGCTTGCTATCCAAGAGTTAATCCTCTACTCAAGTAATTAGAACGTTTACTCACTAGTATAACTTAGTCCTTCTCCTCTAAGTTGCCCATTTTCTAGGTGCACCTATAAGCCGCCCTCCGCGGGCGCAACTATAAGCTTCCCCTCTGCCGGGCACACCTATAAGCCGCCCCTCTACCTGACACATTCCAAACTATCATCTGTGGGTGCACCTATAAGCCACCCCTCTTCCGAGTGCTCCTATAAGCCGCCCCTCTGTTGGGCGCACCTTCAAGCCGCCCTCTGCGGGATTACCTGTAATCCGTCCTCAACGGGCACACCTATAAGCCGCCCTCTACTGGGCGCACTCTGAGCCGCCCATCTTTCGGGCGCACTTATAAGCCGCCCCTCTGCCAAACACACCTCCAAACCACCCTCCACAGGCACACCTATAAGCCGTCCTCCCCGGGTGTACCTATAAGCCACCCTTTTAACGGGCACACCTATAAGCCGCTCCTCTATCGGGAGTACTCCAAGCCACCATCCGCGGGCGCACCTATAAGCCGCCCCTCTGTCGGGCGCACCTCCAAGCCGCCATTTATGGGCGCACCTATAGGCCACCCCTCTACCGGGCACACCTCCAAGCCACCTTCTGTGGGTGCACCTATAAGCCGCTCTCTGCGGGCTTACAGGAAAGCCGCCCTCCGCGGGCGTACAGGTAAGCCGCCCCTCTACAGGGCACATTCACGGAGCTCAAGCCTCTAAATACATCCCTCTCACACTCCCTTCATCGCTGCATCTTTGCATTTTCACCACGTTTACCTTTAAATGTGCATTCCTCCGTTTATTACGGAAGATTTCTAACTTAAGCGTCGGAGTGTCAACGGGGGATAGCCCCCCGTTGTCCTCTGACCTCTCGTTTGTGGTTCGTGTTGTGCAGGTTCTTGGTTATCAGCGATAGAGACCTAACCCGATCCAGATCGACTTGCAATGAAAGATTGGAAGGCTCCCTAATCCGTACAACAATCAAAAACCCGGGACGTAACAAATATTATGAAAAATAAAAGAAAAATGTACATGACATTATGAAAAAGAAACGAAAATTCTACAATTATGTTAAGAAAGTATGAACCATTTTTCAAAAGGGTGAGAACCAAGAATTAAGAAGTAAAATGTAGAGTTTTTTCCTAAATAAAAAAAATAAAGAATTGGACCAATGATTATAATTTAACGGGTAGTATATTCTAGAATATTTTAGAATATTACAGTGAAAGATTGTCATCTAATAAGAACTTACATAATCGCGGGTTAAGAAGTAGCGTCTGGCATCGTCTATAGAGAAATATGCAAATAGCCCACATCTAGATCTTAAATAGGAGCTTATGACTTTTAATTGTGTTGACAAACGAATATAATTCTAACATCGATCAACCGCTTCTTTTAGCTAGTAAGACTTATTGACTCTGATCTCTAAAAAAAAGTAAGTTTTTTGCATATTTTAAAGACTAAGAAAAAGATAAGAAATCTAAAAAGGTTTTGTATAAGTATTATGTTTATATCTTATGTCAATATATTCTATGATGATCTCTATTCTTATTATTATAATTTAAGTATAAAGATTGCATGTTCTTTGTTATATAATGTGTGCCTTGCTAAACATTTAGCTCATTTTCTTACTATTTTACTAACCCTCTACATGATTCGCATAAGTTTTTGTTGGATAAATAAGAATGAAGATTGACGTATTAGTAGTTGTGTCTTTAGAGATTTTGAATATTAATCTCCTAACCTAAGCAGTATATGATGTAACTTGATATTATCTTTTGGTTAGATTTGTGCAATGGAATATTTATGGAGTGTCCTAGGAATTTTAGCTATGTATATGAGTATGTGAATGTAAGAAATGATACATTTTGGTTGATGTATAAATAATTTGGATACTTATTACTTCAGTAGGTTATGATATGATTTACAGGTATCTTTTCTTATAAAGGTCCAATGTAATATATCATTGAGTCGGTATCGGAGTCACCGATGACGTGGCATATATTTGGGTCCTATGATGATATGTATATATAGTCTACTTTTTGATAACTAACAAAGATAATTAAAGGATAATTCGTTATAATTTTAAATAATGACAAATTTGAGACGTGGTCCGTGACATTTAGATCGCCTAACAAGGGAAGGTATATTATGTGAGAGGAAGTTATGTTTTGAGGAGGAGACTAAATCTTTGTCGGGGGATATATATATATATATATACATACATACATACATGCACACACATATATATATATAGTCTATCAGATATATTGTTCCATTTGATTTATCATATATATATATATATATTACTCTATACCTTACATAATTATATTTTATTATTTGTGCAAGATAATGTTTTCAATTATGAGTTAAGGGATGAGGAGTTCTAATATTTTAGATTAGGTCATTATCAAAGTTATTTTTTATACATATGCTATATTGTGTTTTGTTAGGAAAATTGTAAAAATGGGAGATTATAAGGTCAGTTTTTTATGTTGACAAATTTTGTTATATTAAGTTATATTTTGAGTTTATTTTTTATTATTGGTATATTTTTTGTTTAGGTATAAGTTTTAGAATCAAATGATGAGATTTTTAGTTGAGCAATATCTCACAATAAAGCAAGTCATTGAGTTAGCATGAATTTATTGTCACGTCCCCAATCTCAAAGAAGACTTAATTCATCTTAATTTAAAATTCAATCCCATTGATTATTTCAAAATAAAATAATCAACTAAATCATATAATTCAAAATACCACAGCCAAAAATAATTTCAAACACCAATCATACTGTAATATCAAAATATACATAATAAGATATATCTACACATAAAATCATAATAAACAACACAATGGTATTGCTGCTAGGCAAATTGAATCTACTGTATTATTAATGAAACAATTATCAGAAATAATATAAACATCATAAGCTACAGTTTGGAGACAATTTACAATAATATAATATCAAATTTTCACATCCTAATTCTACATCCGTAGCCATTCTTCCATGCCAACTATCCTTTTCCTACAAGTGTGTCACGATCCCTCTAATCTGGGGAGATTAGTAAAGAAAATAATAGTACAAGTGAATCGAATATTTAGTGAGACATATAACTTACATAATCCAATATATAATTTACCTTAAAACTGTGTTAAAGGAGCATGATCAGAATCAAATAAGAAGATATGTAGTTTCTATAACAACCATGCAAAATTTTTTGATTTGATAATTTGTTCTTACTTGAATGATACTCTATAAAAGTATACTCAAATCATACTAATTCTTATGGAATACAAATCAATAGGGTTTTACCAATAAATGAGCAAATAATTAAAATTTAAGTTATATTTATTTTCACGTACATTACTATTTAAAATTCGTAAGTGAACCGTCATATATATAACATTGTAGACAAGATCTAATGCAGCTTTCACCCTATGAATAATAGGTTCAAACCTTAATTACAACTATAATATGTTAAGATATGTCATAATATATCATGACTGATTTCTTACAATAGTTTAATATATAATGAAGGAAAAGTGCTATACAAATATAAACATGCCTTTATATTTTCTCTTTCTAAAAAAAAATACCCTTAGTTTTTTCATAAATTGTATGGTTTTCTTTCAAATTATTTCAAATACTTATCATGCAATGAGTTAATCTTCTATAAAAATTTGAACATACTTGTTTTAAAATATGTAAAAGTTACATTCTAAAAGTTTTTAACATATGGATTGTTTTCAACAAGAAATGACAAAAAAATCAGTAGAAATTTTTTAGTTTTAACATTTTAGTTCAATTAGCAAGCATGTAGGGATAAATTATAGTAAATTTAAGAAATATAAGGCATATACTTGAGAATATATAACATATTGAACATTATGTATAAAATTCATAACATATGAGAGTATTAAATCAAAATTTTAACAAAAGTATAAATGTAATTATAGAAAAATAACTTGATAATACAATATAAATGAACTAAGAATATAAACTTTATAAAATCATAAAAAAAGAGAGTGAGAATTTATACATATAAAGTATAAACATTTTAACTACAAAAATATAATATTTATGAATATTTGGAACAATAAACAGTTAATAAAATAGAAAAAAAAACTAATAACAAAGGAAAGAAATTTAAAATATACTTACTTTAATTTTAAATTTATCAAAATCTTCCTTAAATTCAACATAAAATGACCTTCTCTTGCCTTCTTTCTCTCTTCTCTCTTATCCTCTTCTCCTTTTCTATCTTTTTTTGAAATTTGATAAAAAATGATAAAAAATAAACGAAATGTGACTTTTATAAAATACGTGCACCAATTAGTCACGTATCGAACATCATGGCAAAATATTGTGGTGCACAAGTATCACATCAGGCACACATTATGTGTTAGAAATCTATGAAAAGTATGTATGAGCATTTCTCATGTGCACATCAGTATAAATATTCTGTCAAAAGTATGCTCGAATTTCGATCAGGTGTTCTTTAAGCGCAACCTCTTTGCCTAGAACACATAGGTGCACGCATCATTTGACCTCATTTTCTCAACTTTGACCAAATTTTCTCATTTGACCTCAAGTCTTCCTTTTCTAAATACAATTTAATCATAATAAAATTTACAATTTTAAAACTCTCACCTTACATTTATACTCCAACAAAACTGTTAGAGAGGTCTAATTTGTGTTCATAAGTAGTTCACCACACGTCTACAAACTCTCTAGATTATGTATAGAACCAGGAAAATGTCCATAAGATAAACGCCTATGTTAACCATGTTCACGGACAAACTATAAATAGTCTACGAGATGATGACTCAAGCTATGACATACCAGATTCATACGGCGAGTCATTCGTGCACCAAAAGTTGAAGCTATGACATTAATGTGAGGTTTGATGACTTCAGTTCAAGTGAAAATACAGTTTTTCCATTACCTGTTTCACTCAATTGCTTTGACCAAAAGTTTTCTCTATACTTTCAAAAAATCAGATATCCTTCTGATTAGAAGAAAGTGACAAAATAAAATGTAAGAGCGTAGAATTTGAGTTGGCAATCTTTGAGCAATGAAGTGGAAGATTGTAAGATTTGAGATAACTATTTCTTTTCTTAAGAAAACTTACTTCTTTATTTGAGATGAAAGCTTTATTATTTGAAATATCTCTCACTGAATTTGAAACTGAACTATTGATTTATTAGCCTGCAATCAATAGAGTTCAGGTGTGTGGCTCATATGTAGATTTGAGCCCTTAATTTGGCTAGAGAAGTTTGATAAACTAAAGATCTAATTAGAAAAATTAAAAAGTGCCTAAGTAGCTACAAATTTATAGATTTAAGGAGGATCTTAAATGGTTACATTATAAAGAACAAGTTTTAAAATTTAAATTTAATCATATCTAATTAAATTAAAATAAATAAAGTTGAAGTCAATGAGAAATAAATTGGGTCAAAGTCAATTTTGGACTAAATCATATGACGTTGAATGATATTTGACAGGCACCCGATGCAAGCACATATATATTCTGGGTAAAAAAGTTGTGCTTAATCGATACCTAACCAAAGCTCAAGTGAGTTTTCCAAATTAGTTTACATTCAATGAATGTTCAAAGAATGCTCGAGCGCGCTATGACAAAATGCAAACGTTTGACGCGCATTTGATGTAACGCTCGTGCGCCACTTCGTTTGGCCCCAGTGCCCGATACGTACCTTATAAGTGCACATGCACCAAGTCTGCTATATAAGTTATATCTAACTGATTTATTATTATTTTTTATCAAATTTTGAGAGTGGAGAGAGAATGAAAAGAGGTGAAGAGAGAGAAAGAGAGAAAGGAAGCTAGAGATGGTTGATTGAGGTTAATTTAAGCAAGATTTTGATAAATTTAAAGTTAAGGCAAGTGTATCCCAAACATTTCTTTTCTTTGTTACTATTTTTTTCTATTTTTTTAATATTTATTATTTTAAATACTTATACATATAATATTTCCATATTAAGATGATTATTTATCATATATATGTACTAATTCTTTTATTTTTTTTTAATATTGTATAAAATTTATTTCTAAACTCATGTATATTATATTATTCAGTTGAATTCTGTAATTTTCTTTCATGCATATACTGATATCATGATAAATTGACTCTTATATACTTTAAATTTGTACATAATATTCTACACGTTTAAAAATGTTTTAGCATGTTTGAATTTATCTTACATGTTTGAAAATCCTTTAAATTGTCTCTACATGATTATAATGTAAGAAAAAAAGTTGATAATTTTTCTGCAAAATGTACTAATAGCCCATATGTTGTAAATCTTAGAATGTGGCTTTTTTATGCTTAGAAGAAATTATTTTTTTGTAAATTTTATACAATACATGTTAAAAACTGATAAAATTAAAAAAAAAAAAACTCTGTGATTTGTTTAAAAATTAAAAATACTTTCTCTGAAATGAGAAAATATAATGATTATTAAAATTGTATAGAATTTTTATTTATTTATATATCGAACCATCGTAAAAAATATCAGCCGTGGTATATTATGACATACCTTAATATATTACAATGGTGATCGAGATTCGAACCTATCATCTAATGGAGAAAGCGGCATTTGAGCCCGTAATAAAGTGATATATATGACAATCCACCTACCGGTATTGAATAGTAGTATAAAGTTATTAATTGTGTGAAAATAAATATAATTCGGATTTTAATTATCCACTCCTTAGTCGATAAGGCCTTACTAGCTCTTGGTCAATATGAATTATATGATTTTGCATAGTACGATCGATTTAGAATTAAAAAAATTAGAAATTCTACATTAATGTTATGAAAATTCACATCATTACATCTAAATTTGATCTACAGTCTTTTTGGCATATTTTAATACAAATTATATATATTGTTAAACTTTTAACTCACTATTACCTTTATTTTTCACTAATTCTTACAAATTAGCGGATTCAAATACTTGTAGGTGAGAATTTTGAATGAGGAGCTCATTCAAGGAAAAATTAGTTTAGGTTCAAAAAAGTATTTGATGTTGAATTTAGTTTTCGAGTAGTAGCTTATAATACTTACATTATTTCAGACAATAGTTTTGTATAAAAGGAAAATATGATGAATGGATATAGTTAATTCTGATTATGATTTAGATATTAGTCCTTTCGTATGTATTGATATCTTAATGTGGTTTATTTTCTAGCGGCATACTAATATGACATTTCGGATTCTGTAATTAGATTATTATATTTATTTCATTTGGGTCGGTTAAGATATTAACGTGAAATTTATATCCATCGTTATTTTAAAATTTTTACCTAACAATATAAGTAATTAGTATAAGATAGATTAATTATGTTAATTAATATCAGGATAAGCTTTGGGATGTGACACACATCTAGGATTAGTCGGTTATATGGTTTAACTTATTGTTTATTAGTTTATAAATTAATTCTTCTCATATAGTATATTTTTAGTTGGTGACTCATAACTTGGAGGATTGTTTTCTGTGAATAAATTATTCAAGAGTTTCAAGTCATTATCAAATATTGTGTTATCTCTAATTACACATTTTATCTTACTTTATATACATGTGTATGGTGATTATTTATATTTAAATATACAGATTATAATTTCTTTATGTATATTAAAATTATGATTTATTATTGTGTACTTTCATGAGAAAAAACTTATTCACATCCTCTAGATAAATGTTGCTGTAAATGTCAATTTATCATCACTAACTCAGAGGATTTCACTAACAAATAATAAGATCAATGACTCTTTCAAGAAGTTACCCTCTTCTTCCAAAAAGAAATAATCCTTTTCACACGACTCCATATATATACGAAACATCGTAATTTAAAGTGGAAGGGGTTGCTCAGCTGTGAAAAATAGCAATTGCAGCCCAAAGTTTGGGGGACGAGAGGTCCCTTATTTCTTAATGGGGTAGAGGATATTATTCTTCAAATTTGAACAATTTACGTTTAAATAAATAGTTATAAATTAATAATTAATTTTTAATTTTTTTAAAAAAATAGTTAAATGATAATCATTCTTTTAAAAATAAACGATTCAAATTTAAAAAATAACTCTCTTTATCTCTTTAAGAGATGAAATTCCTGAGATTTCGGACTTGGCTACGCCTTAGAATTACTTCATCATCAAATATATTGCATGGCTGAGCCTTGAAGTCCTTTTCTTAGGAAGCATTTGGTGGCTACACTTCATTCTTATTCGCTTAGAAGTCAACTACCTTAATCGAGTTCGTGGCTACGGTAGCGCCTGCATCAGATCTTTAATCCCCTTTTTCGTTTGCTTTGTCCGTGGAGATTTACCAAACACATTCAAAATAATATACCTTGACAAACGTTTATAAATAACTCATCTTGACTGATTAAATAAGAAGTGATATTAATATTGACTTCCCTTTTGACAGTAGACTTTATAACAAGAAATTAAAGGGTTTAGCTTTTGTTGAAGAGAAAACGAGTGACAGAGACATCAGACGGAAAGACGACGTACTATTTTTATTAATAACAACAATAATAATAATAATAATAATAATAATAAAGTAATCAATATGAATTTCCCCTACTGTAGTAGATGGAAATGATTGATTATTGATATAAATGATCCCTGTTATTATCTTCCTTATTTTTCTTTTCATTACTAAATTTATATTAGAGAAATACCATTCTTATAATTAAACAAGTAATAGATATTCAAAATTTAGTATTTTTACTTTCTCTTTTAGAAATACTATTCGAAAGTTTTTATTTGTGATAAATGTTTGTAATTTAAAAAATAAATAATATTGAAAATTTATTTAAATTAATATGAGTCTTTTTTCTTAATTTACCATAAATTTATTACATATATTTCGGTCAATTTAAATTATTTTGTAATTTTCTATAACTTTAAAAAACAGTAACTTATCATATTGACTATATCTCAAACTCATCACCGAAACAATGTCGTATCATAAAAAAAGTGCATATTTATATTTTGTCCCATGCTTTCCCTTCTCTTCCTTTAATGCGTCCAAAATTTGAGTTATCGACAGATTTGGGTGCCGCTAGATCTTTAGGTCGAGTTAAAGTGAGTTCCGGTCTCTATATTCCTTGGCTTGGATCCTATATACTACAACTCAAAAAATGAGAGGTCAGAGGATTGGTGGGGCTCACTTTCTAGTATGTCCTCCGACACTCAAGTTAATGATTTTTCTTATGAGATGAAAGATGTTAGGATAAAATGTATGAAAAACAATGTAGGGAAAGGGGATTTGTGAATCTGACTTAGGGGTTGCGCTTGCCATAGAGTGGCTTTATGGTGATGCGCTCATAAAGAGCAACTTTAGGGTCATGGAGGTGAGAATTATGAGAAAATTCTTAGGGCTTGGCTGGCAGATAGAGAGTTACGACACTCAAAGGCTTGCTTAATTGTGCCTACAAGAGCCAATGTGTGCATTTAAGAGAACATGCCTCTTGAATCTGTCTCGAGAGCCTTTTATAGCCTTAGAACCCTTTCAACCTTGCTTAGGCGATAAGGTTGGCTACCAGCTATTTGGAGAAGATGGTAGCCTTTTTCGATCAAAACCCTCCGCAAGTAGTCATCTTCGGGTTAGAGTTGGTCTCAATGAAAGTACCATTGATGCGTGCATAAGTCGAGGGGGAGAACCCACCCCAAAAGGATGTCTTATGGGGGGGAGAGCCCCCCAAACTTATAAGCTGGAGGTTCTGCCTCCAACTTTCCGATGTGGGATACGCATTAGCTTCCATGGTTAAACGAGCTAGGAAGTTCATCAGGCTTTCGTTGGTCCCTTGCTTGATTTGGGCAAGGTGTCGGGACTGTCTTTCCTCCCTCCGGCTGGAATCAAACTGTATCGAAAAATTATCAACGAGCTCCTGGAATGTCTAGATCAAATTTATTGGTAGGTGATAGAACCAAAATTGAGTGTCCCTTTTTAGAGTTAATGGAAAGCGCAGGCACATAGCGCCTCACCTAGGCCCTAAAAGCTTAGTAGAGTATGAAAGTGGTCCAAGTGGTCCATTGGGCGGGTACGTTTGTCATAAGGGTCCAGGGTTGGCATTTTGAACTTCTGAGGGAACAAGCTGCATCCAGATCTCCATTGTGAACGACGATCGTCTCAAATTTGCAGATTGTTCGGCATCATCTCCCTTGAACACATGTTGCCATATTTTCTCCACCCGCTCCTCTACTTGAAAGGAGACGGCCGCTCCTTTCTTGTTGAGGTAGGTCCTCAACTCTAAGTATTTTAGCGGATAACAGGAGGCCGATTGGCTGCTACAAATGGTTGGTTGGGTGTTGCTCAAGGCCCCCTCACGGGCTTGTGGCCTTCGTTTGTCACATGAGTAGCATGGGTTTTTCCGCTTAGTGCTTTCCTCCGGTGTCTTATGGCTAAGTCGGCCTTCCAAATGGGATGGAACCTCGTCGCTCGAAGCCGATCTAGCTACGAGATCATTTGGACTTCCTGAATGGACGCTTTTTTCTCTGCCTCCTTCTTCTGTATGCTAAAGTGCATGTGGCGGAGGAGTAAGCCTCTAACCCATGCCGGCATGCACAAAGGGTTTGGAGCATCTGGGATATATTGTTCACCCGATTAGCCAATGCCTGCATGAATGGTGCCGATCATTTCCCCGTATGGCTACCTGTAGAGGGGTCGTCACCATTGGGGACGACATCCTTGGCCGGTCCATTTTGATGGGCTCTGATGTTGACCATGTCTTCTTGTGTGGAAGATGGTTAGGCCTTTTGTTCACATCCCACAAACGGCGCCAATGATACGCCATAGATCTGAGTTGTCGACAAATTTTGGTGCCACTAGGTCTTTAGGTCAAGTTAAAGTAGGTCTCGGTATCCGTATTTCTTAGCTTGGATCTTACACACCAAAACTCAAAAAATGAGAAGTTAGAGGATTGACAGAACTCACTCTCAATATATCTTTCGACATTCAAGTCAGCAGTCTTTCTTATGAGATGAAAGATGTAGGGATAGAATATATTGGAAACATTGTAGGGAAAGGGGATTTGTGAATTTGACTTAGGGATTGCGCTTGCCGTAGAGCGGCTTTGTGGTGGTGCCCTCATAGAGAGTGACTTTAGTGTCATGGATGCGGGAATTATGAGGAAATTCTCAGATCTTGGCCGACAGAGAGAGTTACTACACTCGAAGGCTTGCTTAATTGTGTCTGCAAGAGCTAATGTGTGCATTCGAGAAAGCATGCCTTTGGAGTCTATCTCGAGAGCCTTTCATAGCCTTGGGACCCTCTCAACCTTATTTGGGCGACAACGCTAACTGTCAGTCGCCTGGAGAAAATTTTGTCAGTTGGCAAGGAAGTTGCTGGTGTAATTTATAGTAACCGTAATTGATTTAGGGGATGTTGTACACGACAAATATTGGGGTTTCCATTGTGGGAGATATACTGAGTTGGGAGCTTCCTTTGCTGGGGAGGTAATGATCCAGGGAGATATTCATGATTTTGATCAGTTAAGACAGTTAATTTCTCATGAGTGGGAAGGGCGTCATGTGCTGTTCGGCTTGCACCATAGTCGGTCTAGGCCACATCTGACCGAATGGAGGATCACTTTCAATCAATAGAGGCATTGACCGTCTTCTAGGCTAGTGGGTCGTATTCTTTTTGAGCTGACCACCTTTTGGGCCATTTTTGCCGTCCTTATCATCCTTATACTAAATGACTTCAAAATTACTTTAAATTTAAAAATATATAACACTATCATCTTAAATTATAAATAAAAATGTTAAACTAAATTGAAAACATGTAAATGCATATAATAATTTTTCCTCCAAATAATGCTTGGAATTCTGCTCCTTAATACCCTTCAACAAAGTATATTATCGAGTGTATATGCTGTAATCCGATCTTAATAATGGAAACCCTTATAATATTTGTTGAATATTTTACATTTGATAATGACAACACTCGTTAGCTTATCCGTTTTAATAGTGCTTTAAATTGCATGATCATCAAGATGTCAACTTAATAATTGTGATATATGCCACACGTCTGCTATGCTCAAATTGTATTCCCACGGGGGCTCTGATTGTGGCAGTGCAAGGTAGCCCACTAATCGTTATATTATTTATGGTTTAATAACTGATATTTAATATATTTGATGAGTATGCTAATAGTGGGCCGGTCTAATAAGAGAAACAGCTCAGATCTACAAAAGCCCATATGTACGCTTAAACGGTCAACGTAAGGTGTTGATCGGATGAAAAGCCAAACTAGGCGGCCAATAAGCTCCCCATGAGACGGTTAATATTTCTGTTGATCGGAAGTGTTACAGTAGACTGGTCTAAGAAAGTAAGCCTCATGTGGGCCAGGTCTAATTGGGCCCAAACCTCCGTACATGACCAACAACGGTTCTCTTCCCTGATTTCATGCCATTCTAGAAGACAATCTATACTGTAACGAGCACCAGTAAATTCAGTGCACGTCTCATGAGAAAAATGCCAGATTCTCTCTTCCTATTTACTATAAACCCTAACGGTAATAGGATGCAGAATGAAGGCGAGTAATCTTGAGAGCCATTGCATGCCAGGGAAGGAAGTAATCCCAGCCGATTGCTAAAATCAAGCCTTCCTGCCAAGGAAAGTCGCCCGGCAGAGTGTAGAGATCTTGCCTTCCTACCCAACGAAGGTCACCTAACACTTCATCTATAAAACCCCATGGAGTCTCCACTACAGGGCATGCTCACTTTTAAGCCTATAAACGCTCACTACTGTAATCATATGCTCATTACTCAGACTTCAGAGGCACATTTCTCTTCTCAGACTTTCATAGTTCTCAAATAGTTCTTCAAGCTCTCACGCTTACAGAACTCAAACTCGTCCTCTCTCTCTCTACATTCCTTGTGAACACAGGGCTGAGAGACTGTGCTCCTTATGAGCTATTAGAGCGCCTCTCACGTTTGAAACTAAACACTCATCTCGAACACTCATTGTCTTCTCTCTCCACTCTCATTTCTGTTTCCCTTCTTAAAAGTCGAAGGACGATTTCTAATTTGAGCGTCGGAGTATTTTCAGTGGGACAATATCCTGCCGACACCTGACCTCTTGTTTGCTATTATGGTGTGTAGGGTCTGGACTTGGTGAACGGAGCTGGATCCAAACGATCAAGTCAACGCAAATTTGTTCAAAATTTGGATCCAGAGATGCATCATTGGCGCCGTCTGTGAAAAATACTTACAAAAAGCCTACCATATTTTTTCAAAAAACTCTCTCTTTCTTACCTTCCAAGCTAACTAGAATGGCGAACATAATAGTGCAATCTAGCGAACCTGCTAAAGACGTGACCTATCCCGACCAGAACCACGCTGCTGGTGCCATGGTCAATGAAACGGTCAACGGGGTGCTTGCACTCTTCTTTGAACATCTGGTGGAGCATATACAGAATATCAACAAGATGCTCCAAATACTTTGCTCTCGCTAGGAACACTCCCAATAGGGGACTCTGCCCATGGCAGTCCCTTCACCGGCCTCCAGGAGAGGAGGCCGGAGAAAGAAGAAGCCAGCTAGGAAACCCAGAAGGCCGGCCAACATCCAAACAACTAATTCCTCATGTACTCCAAGTTGGCTCAGGCTTAAAGAGCACTTGGAAAGTATGACTCTGGATGAAAGTTCAGAACGAATGAACACCTGATACTCTCGAGCGGAGACCAGAATCTAAGCCCAAGAGGGAGCCTCCTGAGTCATCAGATCTACTGGTGGTAGTAGCCGGCCGGCTACTGGCCACACCAGGAAAGGAATGGAGTTGAGGACCTATCTCAACTCCAAGAGATTAGCCAACGCTACTCGAACAGATCTCAGGTTGGAGAAGATTTGAAACCGCATGTTCAAGGACGATGAGCACGCTATCGATCTGGACAGATCTCCTTTCACAGTAGAGATCTTGAACCGTCCGATCCCAACTAAGTTCAAAATGCCTCCCCTTGACTCTTATGATGGGAGCGCTGATCAAGTGGATCATTTTGATCATTTTTGCACCCATCTGAATCTGTAAGGGCTAGTGGACGCAGCAATGTGCCACTGCTTCCCGCTCACCTTGAAAGGAGATGCTCGTAGATGATTCCACCACCTCCCTTTAGACTCGATCAAGAGCTTCAGGGAGCTGACTGACCTCTTCTTGGCCCAATACGCCTCTAGTTATCGAGAAGAAAAGCAGCCTTAGTACCTTTCCTACAATAAGTAGATGCAGGGAGGAATCCACAGAAGTTTCTGGATCGCTTCGTGGTGGAGGCCAGGCGGATCCCAAGGATCATGGAGGAGATTAAGTTGGGCAGTTTCATCTCCACACTGACATACGGGGACTTCTTCAGACACCTGGCTCACAAGAACCCGTAGACCTTTTGGGAGGTGGAATCTATCACTCGGGCCTATGTGGCTGCAGAAGAGGTCAACAAGGCTAAGCGTCCCGAGCAGACCGAACAGCCTCGCTTATTCTCATGAGAGGAAAAGAGAAAGTTCAAAGGTGGCGATCACTCCAGCAAGAAGCACCATAGGATCGGACCACCAAAGCGCAAGGACTATAGGCTGATCAGCCTAACACCCTTGACCGACACAAGTTCAAACATCCTCATATAGATCCGTGGGGATAAGTTTCTTAAGTAGCCAAAACCACTTAAGAAGTCAGAGGGAGGAAAAATGGCTAAGTACTGCGATTTCCATCGATCCCTCGGACTCTCCACAGAAGATTGCAAGACTCTCAAGCGGGAGATAGAAGAGCCGTCTGGAAGGGCCATCTCACTAGTTTTGTTAAGAGCCCTGGCCAGAGCTCTAGCATTGCAGGCGGAGAACCAAAGCCTTCCCCTCCACAGAATTGAGTTGCGGAAGGAGTGGTCAATATGATCACCCGTGACAACCCGAGCTCGAATCCCCGAACTCGACCCAGACCGTCACAATGAAAATCTGGAATCATCCGATATCATAAATTATGCGTCATCAATGAATTCAATATCATTAAAAACATCATTAATGAACCTCATAAATATACCATTAATTAAATATCCATAACAGCAATAATAAATAATTTTAATAATATCGATGTCCCAAAATATCAAACTTTATATATGAGATATCTAATAAATATCTAAAGATTAACGAATAACGAAAAGTGCCAGATCTTTATCATGGGAGCCTCGAACTTTGATATCACCTCTATCTAGTGACTACCCAAAAGTCACGAGATCTCTTTTATCTTGATATCAACCTGTCTAACTTGGAGCAAAAAAAAAAAACACAAGGGTGAGTCAAAACCCAGCAAGTGATAATAATAAAAAACGCTATATAACGATAATAATTTCGGATATCAAATTATAAATGTCTCAACATTACTCTAACAATCTACTATAATTGAGACGAATTTCGACACGTCGTAAATACGACTCTAAGCAAGATAGGTCACATCTAACCCATATATCCCCAGAATAATAAGAGTACCAATAAATAACAGTAATGCCTTGGAATTCGATATCACGAATGAGTGGGGATTTCCTGGTCTGAATGTCTGCGTGAACGACCTAAATATCAAACAACAATAACAATATGGATTCCACTGAATCCAGATATCGTAAAAATCTGACCCATGGATTCTAGCGAATATAACCCATGGATTCCACCGAATCCCAAACTCACGAGGTATCGGCAATAATAAAACATCACAATGAACCTCCTTGGACCTTATACTGCTACCGTGAACCAAAGGCCGTGCATTTACACCCCCAGTGGCTGGGTAAGTGCAACGAGGTTATCCATGGTATCCAACTAGCCCTACAGTCCTCCCAGATGCTATACTCGTAGCATGCCGATACCATCCGTGATACCCCTCGCCAAATGATATCCCAGATATCATCTCCTACGATGGTTACATGGTTATAAGTATCCATCCACAATAAACAATATACCTTATTACCACCATAATATGGAAATCAGTATTGGATAAGCGTAGACCACATTAAAGTACTGTGACCTCCCATTCGACCAGATATCTTAATGTTTTCATACACTCTCCTCAACCTTAACCATAGGAAGCCAAAAATTCAAATGCTCACACAACCGAGTATAACGTATGGAAAGCTTTGCAATATCAACAATAGAACGTCGTTCAGTATTGATATAGACCATACTCACTCCATCAAATCTAATACAAAGGAACTCATCACGGAACGAACAAAGAATAAACATAAACCGAGATGTGATTTATATGCTTAACTCAACCACTTAACTGCTCTTCCATTCTACTCCGATACAATATCTACAACTAAGGATAACATATAAATTAACTATTCCAACATAATATTTTATTATCAATATTATAATCAATTGACATTCGCTAATAACTCCACATTTACGGTCACGTAACAGAGTCCTTGTGCATACAACCAATTTTCGAAAATTATATATCCATTTTACTAACACATTCTCAACATGCATCATTACTCAATTATAGACAAATACATATTTGTTTATATACATACATACATACATATATATATATATATATATGTATACACCCGCACAATACTAATATTCACCCACGTTTACATATATTTATATATGTATATATTCATACACATTACCATTACATATATATATATATATAAACAGCCTCTCATATTAAACACCACCAATTCCATCAATTTACAGCAACGCACACAGCACCCACATGGCACACACGGCTACTCCAGCCGATCACACCCACGCCGTCACACACACACAGTCAGCCACCCACGGCTGAACACCAGCCGTTCACGCCCACTCATACCCAAATACACACAACAGTCAACCCCAAATTTTACAAATCCTTCACTTATCAATTCTCAGCCAGAATAGAGCACAAAGCTCTATTTTCCCACCCAACTTTAGCCAGTCACAAAAACAGAGCAAACAACTCTGCTCTCTCATCAATTTCCCAAAGAACACACAACCCGATTTTCATCATCAATGGTGAAATTAGAGAGGGAGAAATAGATTTGAACAAAAGAGATCGAATCACAGAGCACCATAACAGGCGAGGAAAATACAGAGTAAGGAGTAGAAATTATGAGGATGCACTTGAAGTTTCAAGGAAAAAGACAGTGGACAGGATTCACTTGCAAATTGAAAAGAAATAACAATAGAGGGGTCCACTTGCCTGGGGTGACGGCTAGGGTTTGCGATGGTGGCCTCGACTTCGGCTCAGAAGCAACGTCAATGGTGGCTAGGGTAAATAGCGACGACGGCTTTGACTGAAGCGGTCGGTTCGGATTGGTGATGTTGGCTTTGGCTCGATCGATGACGGCAACGGCAGCAAGACCATCGAAACGAAACACTAGAAGCCCCAATAGTAGAGCTTCTCTCTGCTGTCACTCCTTGCTCAAACTCCCTCCCTTCCCTAACCCTAATACCGCCTTCAATACTGAAGATGCGAGTTAGTGTTTTGTCAAAATTTCTATTTGTATGCAATTTCCTCCTTCCTTGCTGCTATAGAAGCGCCACTCCTCTCTCCCTCTCTTCCCCTTTCTTTCCTCTCCTCCTTCCTTCTTTTCTTTTCTTTCGTTTCTTCTTCTTTTCCTTTCTCTTTTCTTTCTTTCTTTTTCATTTCCTTTCTTTTCCCCCTTCTTTCCTTTACTCTTGGCTGATGATGATGATGATGATGATTATTATTATTATTATTATTATTATTATTATTATTATTATTATTATTATTATTATTATTATTATTATATATTTTTTCTAATATATATATTTATGTATATTTATTTATCTCTCTTTAAAATATTTATTATTTAATTAGTTATCTGATTACCTCTATTTAAAATTTTGACCTAAATTTTTAATATTTTATTTATTTATTTATTTGTCAATGAATCTTAATACACTATAAATATTTATCTAATTAATTTACTATTTAATCTATATTTTAATTAACGGTTCAAATATTTAGGCCCAACCCATCAATCTATTCAATTTATTAGGCCCAAAAATCAATCCAATTGTAAGATTTTAAGCCTAAAAGTAATTTAAAAATAATTATTGAAACCAATTTATCAATTTTATTCCCTTAAAAAAAATATTTGGGATGTTACAATCTTTCCACCTTAAAAGATTTTCGTGATAAAAAATTAACACATTCAATGCCTAATACCAGCAAGTCCAGATTATTGACAGCTTGTCCTATGAGCTGAGCTACTCCGTATAAGTACAATCATACGTTTTGCAAAAGTCTTCCGAACTCGCATTTGGTATTCATGACAATCCTGAAAAATTAGAAAACTTAGAACCCTACTTATACTAATAGTCTGGCCTATCTAGTTTCTTCATAATCTAAAATATCTAAGACCCTAAACCCAAAATAGATTATACATTTTACGACTCAGAATCACCAATGGTCTGGTATGTCCTCACGGATGTGCAAGATTCTCCTCGACCTAGAATAATCACAAATATTTTATGTTCTCGAACCACTTAGCAAGTCACAGCTTCAAAATACCAAGCCTTATAAGTCCTCTAAAATATATACGATTCTCTATTCCGACTTGATTTATTAGAATCACATCTAAACCTTCAAATCTCATCGCCTAATATCCTCGAACATTATCAACTTAAATCCTCAAGTATTTGCACAGAACCTTAATTCTCTGATACCATTAGTTGTGACGACCCGAGCTCGGATCCTCGAACTCGACCCAGACCGTCATGGTGAAAATCTGGAATCATCCGATATCATCAATTATAGGTCGTTAATGAACTCAATATCATTAAAAACATAATTAATGAACATCATTAATGTATCATTAATTAAATATCCATAATAGTAATAATAAATAACTTCAATGACATCGATGCCCCAAAATATCAAACTTCATATATGAGATATCTAATAAATATTTAAAGATTAATGAAAAATGAAAAGTCTCAAATCTTTATCATGGGAGCCTCGAACTCTAATATCACCTCTATTTGGTGGCTACCCAAAAGTCACGAGATCTCTTTTATCCTGATATCAACCTATTTAATCTGGAGTAAAAAAAATATAAGGGTGAGCCAAAACCCAACAAGTGATAATAATCGAAAACGCTATATAACGATAATAATCTCAGATATCAAACTATAAATGTCTCAACATTACTCTAACAATTTACTATGTCCGAGACGAATTTCAACAAGTCGTAAATATGACACTAAGCAAGATATGTCACACCTAACCCATATATCCCAAAAATAATAAGAGTACCAATAAATAATGGTAATCCCCTGGAATCCGATATCACAAATGAGTGGGGATTTCCTGATCCGAATGTCAATGTGAATGACCTAAACATCAAACAACAATAACAACATAGATTCCACCGAATCCGGACATCGTAAAAATCTGACCCATGGATCCAGCGAATATAACCCGTGGATTCCACCAAATCCAAAACTCAAAAGGTATCGACAATGATGAAACATCACAATTAATCTCCTTGGACCTTATATTGTCACTGTGAACCAAAGGCAGCGCATTTACGCCCCCAGTGGCTAGGTAAGTGCAACGAGATTATCTATGATATCCAACTACCCCTACAGTCCTCTAAGAGGCTGTACCCGTAGCATGTCGATACCATTCGTGATACCCTTCGTTAAATGATATCCCAGATATTATATCCTACAATGGTTACATGGTTATAAGTATCCATCCACGATAAACAATATACCTCATTACCACCATGATATGAAAATCAGTATTGGATAAGCGTAGACCATATTAAAGTACCATAGCCTCCCATTCGACCAGATACCTTAATATTTTCATACACTTTCCTAAACCTTAACCGTACGAAGTCAACAATTCAAATACTCACACAACTAAATATAACGCAAAGAAAGCTTTGCAATATCAACAATAGAACGTCGTTCAATACTGACACAGACCGTACTAATTTCATCAAATCTAACACAAAGGAACTCATCATAGAACGAACAAAGAATAAACATAGACCGAGATACGATTTTTATGCTTAACTCAACCACTTAATTGTTCTTCCATTCCATTCCGATGTGATATCTACAACTAAGGCCAATATATAAATTAACTAATTCCAACATAATATTTTGTTATCATTATTATAATCAATTGATATTCGCTAATAACTCCACATTTACGGACACGTAACAGAGTCCTTGTGCATAAAACCAATTTCCGCATATTACATATCCATTTCACTAACCCATTCTCAACATGCATCATTACTCAATTATAGACAAATACATATTTGTTTATATACATACATACATACAGACACACACACACACACATATATATATATACCCGCACAATATCAATATTCACCCACGTATATATATATTTATATATGTATATATTCATACACTTTACCATTATATATATATACACGGCCTCCCATATTAAACACATTTATATACATAATTATATATACACATATTACACACATACTTCCACATACAACACACACCTACTATCCTCACCATTACACACACACAGCAGCTAATACAGCAGCTTTGTTACTTCTGCACACCCTCATGCCCACTGTGTACCCACGGCAGCACTTGTTGTTTCACACACCCACACAGCGGCCCTGCTGCTACACAAACACACACACAACTCACACACGAAGCACATAGCATACACCCAACACCCCCAATTCCTTCAATTTACACCAACACACACAACACCCACACGGCACACATGGCTACTCCAGCCAATCACATCCATGCCGTCACACACACACAGTCACCCACCCACGGCTGAATACCAGCCTTTCACACCCACTCATACCCGAATACACATAACAATCAACCCCAAATTGTACAAATCCTTCACTTACCAATTCTCGGCCAGAACAAAGCACAAAGCTCTGTTTTCCCACCCAACTTTAGCTGGTCACGAAAACAGAGCAAACAACTCTGCTCTCTCATCAATTTTCCAAAGAACACACACAACCCGATTTCCATCATCAATGGTGAAATTAGAGAGGGAGAAACAGATTCGAACAAAAGAGATCAAATCACAGAGCACCACAACAGTCGAGGAAAATACAGAGTAAGGAGTAGAAATTATGAGGATGCACTTGAAGTTTCAAGGAGAAAGACAGTGGACGGGATTCACTTGCAAATTGAGTAGAAATGACAGTAAATTGGTTCACTTGCCTGGGGCAATGGCTAGGGTTTGCGATGGTGGCCTCTGCTTCGGCTCAGTAGCAACGTCAACAGCGGCCTGGGTAAATAGCGATGACGGCTTTGACTGAAGCGGTCGTTTCGGATTGGTGATGGTGGCCCTAGCTCCGATTTATGACGGCAATAGCAGCAAGACCACCGAAACGAAATGCCAGAAGCCCCAATAGTAGAGCTTCTCTCTGCTGTCACTCCCCGCTCAACCTCCCTCCTTTCCCTAACCTTAATACCGCCTTTAATACTGAAGATACGAGTTAGGATTTTGCCAAAATTTCCATTTGGACACGATTTCCTCCTTTCTTGCTGCTGTAGAAGCGCTGCTCCTCTCTCCCTCTCCCCTTTCCTTCCTCTCCTCCTTCCTTCTTTTCTTTTCTTTTCTTTCCTTTCTTCTTCTTTTCCTTTTTCATTTCTTTCTTTCTTTTTCCTTTCCTTTATTTCCCCCCTTCTTTCCTTTACTCTTGGCTTATTATTATTATTATTATTATTATTATTATTATTATTATTATTATTATTATTATTATTATTATTATTATTATTATTATTATTATTATTATTATTATTATTATTATTATTATATTTTTTTCTAATATATATATTTATGTATATTTATTTATCTCTCTTTAAAACATTTATTATTTAGTTAGTTATCTAATTATCTCTATTTAAAATTTTGACCTAAATTTTTAATATTTTATTTATTTATTTATCAACGAATCTTAATACACTATAAATATTTACCTAATTAATTTACTATTTAATCTATATTTTAATTAACGGTTTAAATATTTAGGCCCAACCCATCAATCTATTCAATTTATTAGGCCCAAAAATCAATCCAATTATAAGATTTTAAGCCTAAAAGTAATTTAAAAATAATTATTGAAACCAATTTATCAATTTTATTCCCTTAAAAAAAATATTTGGGATGTTACAATATTCCCCCCTTAAAAGATTTTCTTGATAAAAAATTAACACATTCAATGCCTAATACCAGCAAGTCCAGGTCATTGACAGCTTGTCCTATGAGCTGAGCTACTCCGTATAAGTACAATCATACGTTTTGCAAAAGTCTTCCGAACTCGCATTTGGTATTCATGACAATCCTGAAAAATTAGAAAACTTAGAACCCTACTTATACTAATAGTCTGGCTTTCTTCATGATCTAAAATATCTCAGATCCTAAACCCTACTTATACATTTCACAACTCAGAATCACCGATGGTCCGGTAAGTCCTCACGGATGTGCAAGATTCTCCTCGACCTAGAATAATCACAAATATTTTAAGTTCTCGGACCACTTAGCAAGTCATAGCTTCAAAATACCAAGCCTTATAAGTCCTCTAAAATATATACGATTCTCTATTCCAACTTGATTTATTAGAATTACATCTAAACCTTCAAATCTCATAGCCTAATATCCTCAAACATTATCAACTTAAATCCTCAAGTATTCGTACAAAACCTTAATTCTCTGATACCATTAGTTGTAACGACCCGAGCTCGGATCCTCAAACTCAACCCATACCATCACGCTGAAAATCTGAAATCATCCGATATCATCAATTATACGTCATTAATGAACTCAACATCATTAAAAATATCATTAATGAACCTCATAAATGTACCATTAATTAAATATCCATAACAGTAATAATAAATAACTTCAATAACATCGATATCCCAAAATATCAAACTTCATATATGAGATATCTGATAAATATCTAAAGATTAATGAATAACGAAAAGTCTCAAATCTTTATCATGGGAGTCTCAAACTCTAATATCACCTCTATCTGGTGGCTACCCAAAAGTCACGTGATCTCTTCATGGACACATGCTCAGGCTACAACCAGATTCGGATGAGCCCAAAGGACGAGGATCACACCTCGTTCATAATGGACAAGGGCACATATTGCTATAAGGTAATGCCCTTCGGTCTGAAAAACATAGGAGCCACTTACCAGTGGCTCGTGAATAAAATGTTTGAGAAACAGATTGGCCACAATATGGAGGTTTACATCGGTGACATGCTCGTCAAGACTGAGACCACCGGTGACTATATTCATGATCTGGTAGAATCATTTTTAGTGCTCTGCGCACATCAAATGAAGCTAAATCTGGCCTAGTGCATCTTCGGAGTGGCCTCAAAAAAGTTCCTGGGCTTCATCGTCTCTTAACGAGGGCAAATCTAGAGAAGATCAAGGCCCTCGTGGACATGGCTTCCCCGCGGAGTGTCAAGGATATCCAGTGGCTGACTGAACGACTAGCAGCCTCCCGCTTCTTAACAAAGTCTAGCGACTAGTACCAACCATTCTTCAAGGCTCTGAGCGGGACGAAATTGAACGGTTTCCAATGGACGGTAGAGTTCCAGGAAGCTTTCAATGAGTTGAAGTGATTTTTAGCTAGCCTGCTATTGCTGGCATCACCCAAGGATGGAGAGGAGCTGTGCCTTTACCTGGTGGTGTTAGAGGCAGCCCTCAGTTCCGTTCTCGTATGCCAAGACTCCAACACTCAGCACCTAGTCTACTGTGGGAGCAAAATGTTGACTAGCCTAGAGGCGTGCTACCCATGCGTGGAGAAATTAGCTTTAGCGCTTGTTTTCTCTGCCCGAAACTTATGGCCCTACTTTTAGACGCACCGCGTGATTGTTCTCATGGACCAGCCACTGAAGAGCATTCTTTAAAAACCCGACATTTTTAGACGGTTGGTAAAGTGGGCCATTGAATTGGGAGGTTCGATATCAAGTTTCGGCCTAGACCTACGATTAAAGGACAAGCTTGACCGACTTTATCGTCGAGACCACAACCCCAATTCTCGAATAACAGCCCCTTGAGGATATAGAACAATATGAGGGAGTACCATAATAGGTCCTCCACGTAGATAGATCATCTATAAACTCAGGCAGCGCTGTTAGGGTAGTCCTTAAACTACCGATGGGTTTGAGGTAAAGTACTCCCTTAGACTTGACTTCCCGGCCACCAATAACGTCGCCAAACACAAAGCCGTGTTAGCCGGGTTAAAGTTGGCCAAAGAGTTCTTAGCCAAGCAATTGGTTATCTATAACGACTGAGAGCTAATTGTCAACTAAGTTAACGGGAGTTTCGAGGTGAGCAACCCCACGTGGCCAAGTACTTGACCAAGGCAAGGGAGGCCGCCCGAAGTTTTGACAAGTTAACCCTGGTTCGTGTTCCCAGGACTTAGAACTGGAAGGCTAACCAACTAGCGAGAGCGGTGGTGGCCAAAAATCCAGATCAGTACTCGAGGGACATGAAGGAGGTTACGAACACTCCTAGCATACAGAAATAGAAAGCGATGTAGATCTTCGGGACAGAAAATTAGATGACACCCTACTTAAGATATCTGGCGGAAGGAGAACTGCCAGAAGATGTAGACGAGGCCAAGCGGATCAAGAAGACGGCTGGTTGGTACACTGTAGTTGACGGACGACTGTATTGCCATGGTTACTCAACTCCGTATTTCTGGTGCCTAACCCTTGAGGAGGCCAACTATGCCTTGGGCGAAGTCCACCTTGGGATTTGCGGATCGCACATCGGTAGCAAGAACGTGGCATTCAAGATCATGCGACAAGGCTACCATTGGCTGTCAATGAAGAGGGATGCACTCGAGTTCGTAAAGAAATGTAAAATCTATCAACTTCATGGCAACCTTCACCACCAGCCGTCCACCGAGCTAAAGTCTCTCCAGGCACCTTGGCCCTTCGCGCAGTGGGGGCTTGACATTCTCGGCCCGTTTTCCATCGTGAAGGGATAAAGGAAGTTTATCAGTGTAGGTATCGACTACTTCACCAAGTGGGTCGAGGTCATCCCGCTGGCTAAGATCACAGAGCATAACGCTCTTGAATTCGTTCGCCAAAGTATCATCAAGAGATTTGACATTCCAAAGGTTATAGTGTTTGACAACAAGAACCTAATTTTTAAAAAATGCTTCACCAAGGATTGCACCAGCTTGGGTATTAAGCTGGTCCACACTTCGGTATTGTACCCTCAAGCGAATGGACAAGTGGAGGTCACGAACCACGCGCTACTCCACGATCTTAAGACCATGATTGGAGGATGCAGGAAGCTCTTGGGCAAAAGAGCTTCGCTCCATCCTCTGGTCTTATCGAACGACTCTAGAGGAGCCAACTCATGAGAAACCATTCAGTCTCTACTATGGGATTGAAACAGTAATCCTAATTGAGATTGGGCTTTCAAGTCTTAGGGTCGAGTCCTTTGATGTGCAAGATAACTCTCAGAAAATTTGGAAACACCTAGACTTATTAGAAGAAGCCCGTGACGCCGCCAAGATACGAACTATAGCCTACAAACAATGAATCGCCCGTAGTTATAACAAGAAAGTAAAAGTACGGTAGTTTGATATTAGAGACTTGGTCTCGCGAAGTATCGAGACCACTGGCAAGATCGCCAATCGGAATAAACTCTCCCCGAACTGGGAAGGGCCCTTCCTTGTCTCCGCCGTCCTGCAAAATGGAGCGTACAAGCTCCGAAACTAGGGCAGAAAGTTGGTCCACGGACATAGAACGCGATCGACCTCAAATGCTATTTTCAATAAGGGCCCAGGTAGGTAGTCCGCATATTTGTATGTAATTACTTGTATTCAGCTTTCAATTAATAAAATAAATATTCTCTTTTTGCAGGTTGTGTTTGTTTTCTTCTTTTTGAAAATATTGCATACTTGTATATCTTTCTTATTATAGGGCTAGGTGACCTAGATTGCCCCTAAATCGGATGAATTTTTAACCGCTCGTACTAAATCCTGGTAATCTAGGCGGCCCATGAGCAATCGTATTTAAACACTGGTTATCCAAGCAGCCTATAGGCTATCGTATTTAAACATTAGTCATCCAAGTGGCCTGTACACGGTCAAGAATTTTAGGGGCTTAGGGCAGCACACACGACATCCTCCTTCACAAGGAAATAGTGTGATTAGTCAACAATAATCGACAGAAGCAAAGTACTCCTCTAAAACTGGCCGCCCAAGTCTACACTTAGGTAGTGCCACCAAACCTTACTGATGAGCGAGTATCAGGCAAGCTTGACATCAACATCAGCCTTGAGACCTCTCGAAGGACCCAAGTCCTTCGAGAAGCACCAGAAGAACTATAAATAGGACGGACAGACGGCCAATTCACTAGTAGTACACCAAGTTGGCCGGCCAGGACAACGACGATCAATTTGAAAATAGCAAGAAAAGTAAAGGCACACAACGTCCATAAAAACACTTATTTTATTGCTTATGATATTATACGTTTACATCATTGAACAAATGAGAGCTAAGGTTACAAAAACTAAGGAGGCAGTGGTGGCCCTCGACCGCTTCATGGCTCCCCCATGAGGCTCTTGCGACGCTGAACAGACCAGTTTGATAGGTCAATAAATTTTACTAGAAAATCAGGATCAACAAGCTGCACAATATGTCAGCTTATATTGATCCCCTCCTATAACCGCACCAGCATTATGCCCGAGACCTCGTGAGGGCAAATGTGGAGGCTCAGCTCATTCTCCAAAATAGTCATTTGCCCATCAAGCTAGTAGAGGCACCTCTTGACCCGTTCATTCTCCTCGTTTAAACGGGCATTCTCCTCCTTCAGGCAGTCACTCTTCTCCCCCAGGCCTGCTACCACAGCATCCTTCAAGCCAGCATTCTTCTCCCTTGACCTAGTATTTTTCGCCTCCATGCCTACCAGCACAGACTCCAAGGCAACAACGTCCTCCTGATACTCCATTTTCAGAGCCTCCAACTCCATATCGAACAAGACAATCTCCATGTCCCTATCAAATATCATATTATCTCTCTACCCAAGCGCCTTAACGACTGCGCTAGCGACCATATTAGTCTACAAAAAAAGGGTCATAACAGCAAAATTAAAGGCAAAGCGGGTTACAAAAGTATACTTGCCAAATCCTTCACACAGGCCTCTCTGGCTTGACGTGCAGCCCAGGCTCTGGCGACAGTGGACTAGGGGAGGACCCCTCCTGAGCAGGCCTGGCAGTATTCTCCACCACATACTCTTCTGGTAGCCCCACAGAAAGAGCCTCCATCCCTGATGGCTCTCTGGCAGAGGGCTCCTCCTGTACCTCTGCAATCTCACCGACAACCTAAACAGGCTCTCCGACAATTGGCGCCCCTTGAACCTCAATGGTGCAGCAGTAGCAGGCTCCCCCAATGGTGCAGCAGTAACAGACTCCTCCAATAGCACAGCAATCGATACAACAGGAGGCACAGCAGGCGCCTCCTTAGGTTCCCCGATGGCGTCTCCTCTGACAGATCAACGACTCGCTCCACTGTGGGCTTTGTAGGAAGCTCCACTAGCCCCAAGCACTCCGGCTGCGACAAAGCCAAAATGACGCAATCGACGAAGGATGGAAACCTGGCCATAAAGGCCTCATCAGTAGGCTCAACACCACCAAGACCAGAGCGATCGCCAACTCCCAAAAGTTGGCCCGCCAACTCGGTTCCTGGCTCGGAGGAGGAGGAAGAAGAGGGCACCACCATCATCTTCACCCTAGAACCCTCCGAAGACCCCTCGCTAAATGGCTCTCTGATCACAAGGGCCCTTCCTTCCTCTTTCTCAACGGTTCCCTCATCTTCTACTCCGGAGATGGAGGCCCCCACTTAGCCTTCTTGGCCTCAGCACAAGAGACCAAGTGGTCTCTCCGGAACTCCCCAATGTGGCTCTCAACTAACTTGACCAGCCACGACAGGGACACCGTCTACACCTTAGAGGGTGTCCTGGTGTACACATCGGGTACCTTGCCCCACTCACTGTCCAACTACGAAGACTCACCCACGCGAATAAAGAAGAACCTGGTTCTTTAATTCTTCAAATAGTCGTATATGGCAGTGCTTACCTAGAGACCGCCGCGTGGGGCTAGGGAGATCCACTCTCTTCCTCGGTTGAACTTAAACAGCCCTCTGACCATCGACACTGTAAGCCACCTCGGATGCTGATGGAGGAATATGCAGAAAAAGCACAGATACCATACCGTGTTCGCATGGAACTGTGCGATTGGGATTTGAAGTGCCCGAAAAATTGCCAGCTCTTCGTCGAGGATTGGAACACGCAGCTCACTCCTCATATGGGCATCGTATATTGTCATGAAGCCCTCAGGTGGCAGGTATGCCCTGTCATCCTTCCCAGGAACTCGAAAGTCAACCTTCTTAGAAATATTGTACTCCACGTACAACTCCTTCACACCACCTTCGTTAATGACCGAAGCAATATCAGCAACAGAGGAAGCCATGGATGTGGAAACGAAGGGGGCAGCAAGACACATAGGGATTTACAAACCAAGGAAGATAAAGGAAAGTGTCGAAAAAATTCAAAATAAAACGGATAGACAACTTAAAGGCCAGTGCGAACACAAAACCCACAAACCATCTCATAAACATGCACTATCATTACTGCCACGTATGGTTTTTCGAAAGGATGCCACCAAATCAGATCCTCTGACGCATTAATTATCAGGATCCTGATTTCCTTGCATGCAGACACATGGCTACCTTTTCATTTGACAAGCCGGCTAATGATGGTGCATCTTTCCAACTCCTATAAGTCCTCCGAATTTGATCCAAATGGTCAACAAATATTGTCAACATTTCCTTCACCAAGTCCTCCAAATTTGACCCAGATGGTCAACAAACCCGGTATGTGCCTTTTCACAATTCTCTGGAGTTTAGCCCAGAAGGTCAACTAATCCGGTCAACATTTCAAAAGCACGCCAGGTTTCGCGCTAGGCGGTCAACAACACCGTCACCCTAAACGGACAACAGCCATACACTTTCCATGATGAACATGCTAGAGATAAGAATTTAGACTACCAACATGGAGGGTTAGCGATGGGTACACCCATAGTGGGCTCGCCCAATAAGAAAAACGGTCCAAATCTACGAAGGTCCATATGCATGCCTAGACTGTCAACGCAAGACGTTGACCGAATGAGAAGCCAAACTGGGCGGCCAGTAAGCTCCCAATGAGGCGGTCAATATTTTTGTTGACCGAAAGTGTTACAGTAGGCCGGCCCAAGAAAGCAAGTCTCACATGGGCCAGACATATTTGGGCCCATAGCTCCGTACACGACCAGTAACGATTCTCTTCCCTAATTTTGCACATTTTTAGAAGATAATCTGCACTGTAACGAGCACCAATAGATTCAATGCACATCTAATGAAAAAAACGTCAGATTCTCTCTTCTTACCTACTGTAAACTCTAATAGTAATAGGATGTAGATGGAAGGCGAGTAATTCTGAGAGCCGTTGCCTACCAGGAAGGGAAGCAATCCCTATCAATTGCTGAAATCAAACCTTCCTGCCAAGGAAGGTCGCTCGGCAAAGTGTAGAGATCACACCTTCCTCCCCAAGGAAGTCGCCAAACACTTCATCTATAAAAGCCCATAGAGTCTCCACTACAGGATATACTCACTTTTAATCCTACAAATGCTCACTACTATAATCATAGGCTCATTGCTCAGACTTCAGAGGCACATTTCTCTTCTAAGACTTTCATGATGCTCAGACAGTTCTTTAAGCTCTCACGCTTACAGAACTCAGACTCACTCTCTCTCTACGTTCCTTGTGAACACAGGGCTGAGAGACTGTGCTCCTCACGAGCCACTAGAGTACTTCTCACGTTTGAAACCAGACACTCATCTCAAACACTCTTTGTCTTCTCTCTTTACTCTCATTTCCGTTTCCCATCTTAAAAGTCGAAAGGCGATTTCTGACTTAAACGTCTTAGTATTTTTGGTGGGATAACATTTCGTTAATACTTGACCTCTTATTTGGTGTAGTGGTATATAGGGTCCAGATTCGGTAAACGGAGCCGGATCCAAATAATCAAGTCGACCGAATCTATTCAAAACTTAGATCTTGGGACGTATCAATATTAAAAAAATATAATATATAAGTATATTTATTAAAATTTTTTTGTAAAATGTGAAAATATTTAAACATTAATATAATAAAAGTAATATCAAAAATATATTATTTTTAAATTATTTTTTAATATTAAATTTTAACCTTAATCTTACATGCTTGTGAGGGTCAAATAGCCTGCGACGTGCATACGCGTTGCAACGCCACTGTGTGCTAGTTCGAATTATGCTCTTGAATTCAAGATAATGTGGGATCACATTTATTTAACCCCTTTAAAACTACAACTATTGGCTCATTTCATATATAATTATTAGTAAATCAAGGCATCCTATGATCATAATTGATAATCCTCAACAGTCAAGCAACAACCAGCAATTGCAGAAGAAGAAGAAGTAATAGTAGAAGAACAACCAGAAGAAGCAGAAGAAGAAGAATCCAATGAAAATCATCACAATGTTCCTCCCTCAATGGAAAATCCCACTTCCATGACAAAGTCCCTCAAATTCCTCTCAGAGGGACCGCCATCTTTGGAAGCTTCAACAGCCAACTCTTTCCATTTCTTAGCATTTCTTCTCATCTCATCGCTTTCCATCGCCATTTCCAAGCACCTCTCCAGCTCTTGGCTCTCAACTATCCCTTCCTTGGTTACATCAACCTTCACTCCGGTCTTCCACAAATCTTCTATCAGCTTTGCGTTCGTCGTCTGGTCCGACCACTGTGGGAACACCACCATCGGAACACCCGCCGCCAAGCTCTCCATGGATGAGTTCCATCCGCCATGAGTCACGAAGCACCCCACCGCCGGATGCGAGAGCACCTCCAGCTGCGAACACCACGGCACAATCAGCCCCCTCCGCTCCAATTCCTCCATACAGCTCAGCTTCTCCTCCTCATCCTCGCAGATGTTCTCGTTTGCCCTTACCACCCAGATAAACGGCTGGCCGCTATTGAGAAGTGCACGGGCCATCTCCTCCATTTGCCGCCTCGACAGCACGGAGATGCTGCCGAACGAGACGTAAATGACAGACGATTCGGATTTGGTGTCCAACCATTCGAGACAGCCACTGGGACGCTGGAAGAGATCAACGCCGAAGGAATTGTCCGATGGATCTCCTCCGAGCAGGAACGCTGACGGTAGCAATGGCCCGACGGCAACCAGGCGGAACTTCTGGATCGATTTCAGCGCGTCGGCTTCCAGCGCTTCGAACGTGTTGACCAGAATCCTAGCGTTTGTTTCTCTCTCCAGCTCTTCAAATTGCTCTTCCATCGCTCGCAGAAAGAACTCGTGCGGATTCGAAGGCGCTAGGCATGAAGGAAGATCACAACATTTGAGCTTCAGTGGCAATCCCGGTAACTCCAGGGACCACGACGGGTCATTTCCGCAATTTTCCGTTACGTCACAGTGGCCGGTGAGGAAGTAGTAGTAGATATCAAACAGTGCAGCTGGCTGAATCCAAAGCAACGCGGATGGCACGTTGAAGCGACGCGCCACCGCCGGCACCCAGGAAAGGAGGACTGTGTAGACTACGCACGTAACAGGGCTGCCTTCGCGAGCCCTCTTATCGATCAGCTCGTGCAGGGTTTTCGTCCCACATTGCTTGAACTTGGTCATGTAGTCGTCATCGCTCCCGCCATTGAGCTTCGTGAAGCCATCATCATAGCCGTCGGAGAAAGTCGCTATGGTTAGGCCACGTGGAAGAGCTCCTTTGACCATGCGGCGATAGGCGGAGACGGTAGCTGCAAGAGTGACGACGGCACCAGCTCGGAGGAGACGCTCGGCGAGTTGGAAGGCGGGATTAATGTGGCTTTGTAATGGGTGAGTAACCAGGAGGAAGTGAGACTGCAACGACGTCATAGAGATAGGATGGATTTCGAGCCAGATTACAATGTGATGATTTCGAGGAGTTGGAAGGCATGTATTTATACTCGCACGGAGGGAGGCGCAGCGGCCGCGTCCGACCACTTAAGTTATCGATTACCAAATTAATGATTTACATACAAGTAGGCCAATATTATTTTTAATAATTTTAATATAAATAAGTATATAAATAATATTATTTTAAATATAATTATAATTAAAATTTTTAAATATTTTAATTTAATTAATTTAAAATTTTATAATATTTAATTAAAATATATTAATATTATAGATAAAATATTAAGCAAGGTTAGCTTTTACACCATGGTAGGACTACAAATAAAGGTAGCCACGTTAGTTTAATGTAACCCGAACTATGAACTTTTTTTTTACAAATATATATATATATATATTATTTATTTATTTAGTTTAATCAGTTATACTTTTTTTTAATAAATAATATTTTTACATAAAATTTTTTATTTAAAATATATATAATTATTTATATAGATGAACAATTATATATATATATATATATATATATATATATAGTTTAATAAATAATATTTTTATGTAAAATTTTTTATTTAAGTATTGATGCATCCATAGATTCAAATTTTGAACAGATTCGGATTAGTTAGGTCATCCGAATCATATTTTGTTCACTGAGTCTGGATTCTGTACACCACTATAGCAAATAGGAGGTTAGATATCGGCAGGATATTATTTCACTGAAAATACTCCAATGTTTAAGTTAGTAATTGGCCTTCAACTTTTAAGAAGGAAAAATTTAAATGGGGGTAGAGAGGGAGAACAAGGAGTGCTTGAGATGAGAGTTTGGTCTTAGACATAATAAGCGTTCCCGAGGCTCATGGAGAGCAAAGTCTCTCAACCCTGTATTTGTGAGGAATGTAGAGAGAGAGAGAGAGAGCCTGTGTCCTGTAAGCATAAGAGTTTGAAGGACTGGCGGAGCACTATGCAAACTTTTGGGGGGGAACGCCCTCTGAAGTCGGAATGATTAGAGTATGATTACAGCAAAGAGAGTTTTTCAGGCTTGGAAGTGAGTATGCCCTAAAGTTGAGACTCCGTGGACTTATATAGATGGAGTGTAGGGCGACCTTCCTTAGGTAGGAAGGCGCGATTCTTACACTCTGTCGGTCGACCTTCCTTGGGTAGAAAGGTTTGACTTATGCAATCTGTTAGGATTGTTTCCTTTTCTGGTGGTAACGGTTCTCAGAATTACTCGCGTTCCTATCGTAATTTGTTACCGTTGGGGTTTACAGTGGGTAGGAAGAGAGAGTCTAGCGCATTCCTCATGAAAAGAGCGTTGAATCTGCTGATATCTGTTTTAGTGCAGATTGACTTCTGAGGAAGACGCAAAATTAGAAAAAAGAATCGTTACTAGTCGTGTATGGAGGTGTGGGCCCAAATGGGCTGGCCCATGTGAGGTTTTTCTCCACTTGGGTATGTTAACTGCAGTGCTTCCAGTCAACAGAAATATTGACCATCTTATAGGAGTATGTTGGCCGTCTAGTTGACCTCTCATACAATTAACACTAGCGTTGACCGTTCAGGCGCACATATGAGCCTCTGTAAATCTGGATCATTTTTCTTATTGGGCCAGCCATTATGGGCATACTCATCAAATATATATATTTAAAATTATTTATATGGACGAACAATTATATATATATTGTTTAATAAATAATAATTTTAATTTTAATAATTTATATATTTATTATTGTTAAACTTATTAAAATTTGTGTGGAGGGAGCTGAGAGTGAGAAAATAAAATAAAATAAATTGACACTCATAATTATATTTTGACAATTTTAATATAAGTAAACGTACTAATAATATTACTTTAGATTTAACTACATTAAAATATTAGAGTAACTCAATTTGATTGCTTAAAAATTTTATAATATTTGATTCTGGTATATAATATTATATAGATGAACACAATCAAAATATTAAGCCAGATTAATTTTACATCGGGGTACAATTACAAATAAAATTTATCAATTTTGTCTTAACGCAACTTGAATTAAAAACTCTTTTACAATTATATACATATTATTTATTTTAATTGATTATATTTTTGTTCAATTAATAATATTTTTAAGTAATAAATTTTTGTTTAAATATATATTTATATAATATTTTACTCTAAATATTAAAAATTTTAAAATATTTTATACTTTTATGTGCTTTTAAATATAAATAAATTTATATTAAAATAATTAAAATTAAAAAAATTCATTAATCAGCTCGAATATGTCAAATTTAAAATATAGACAAGCATAATTATGATTTTTGATCTTTATAATATTTCAGATTTTTATTTAGATTATTTTAATATTAATTATGATTTTTGGTTAATTTAGATATGATAAAAATTATATATTTTTATATTATAAAAATTTTAAATGATATTTGAATCAGTTAGATTGATACCTAAAATGTACCAGTGTTGACATTTAAGTGTCGATTGGATTATAAAAGAAGGTTAAAAGAAAAGAAAAATGAATAATAATAATAATAATAATAATAATATTATTATTATTATTATTATTAATGTTATTGTTATTATTAAAAAGATGAAAAGATAAAAAAAATTTAAAAAGGAAAACGAGATTAGGCGGCTGGCCGAGTAGGGGAGAAAAGGAGAGAAGAGAGAGAGGAGAAAATGGGGAGTAGGGTTTTGCACACAAAAAGTAGTGTACATTTTTAATTAGTCTGTTTATTTTTTCTGTGTATGTATGACAAATTTATCGGTTATCTGAATGTTTTATTCTATTTCTATTGATATTTATGAATTTTGTCATTTAAAAAAAATAGATAATTTTTGGACATTATATATGTTTTATCAGTATGTGTATATAAAAATCAATATGAAATCTTATATTAGGCCATGCATTTTCATAAACATGTACTGTGTTATGGTTACTACATTTAAATTTAGATATTGGATATTTTGACCAACTCTCAATGTGGGGATGTTTATTATTAAAAATTTCTTTTTTGTTGATAGAAAAGGTTTAGATGTAATGACCATTTTTTTTTTGGATAATTTGATTAGATCTTATAATATATTCGGACATCCTGATGTATATAGTAATTTAAAAAATTACACCCAAAATTATGAATAATAAAATATAATTAACAACCTTATTTATGGGAGATAGTGTACATAGGTGATCTAACATGATGGCATTTCCTATATTTGATTTGGTTTAAGATTACCAAGTCAAGAGCAATTGTTTTCTCAAATTAATTTTTAAATAATTAGAACTCATCTAGCCTAAGTACTGACCTCAGGTTGCGGCTCACTACGGAAGAAGTGCGCCTTGCACTCGACACTAAATTTTGGGATGGTATCTGCTTGTGTCGTCGGATTGTCTCCATTGCACTTCCAGTCATTTCTGTGGGTATATTACATCTAGGGAATGCCGGGATTCTTGACAGCCCTAGTTTGAGAGACTTCTGGGGAGAGGCTGGGCTGTCAGACTCGTAGGATCAGGATAGCTCTTGTATTTTTCATTGTATTGTGCCGCGTTATAACATCATTCATTTTTGATAAATGAAAAGCAGTTATCTCTTCCTGCACCTGATGTCTTTAGCTACATGATAAAGCTTTTGAGTTTTTGTTCATGTATTAGAGGCTAAGCTGTGAAGCTATTGTTACCAAGGCTCCAATCCGGCGCCTTCTTGCGCTGTAGTCGTCCTTCGTCAGATGATATCATTGCATCTTGCACGTTTAGTGGGAAGCTCAGTCCAGTGAGGTGGACATCATCGCAAGTCCCGTGGAGCCACACCAAGGGCCAACTGGGTTTTCAGGCCGCAGTAACTGGACTCCGGGTCAAGGCCTTTGCATGGTATCATGTCAATGCTCAGTCCTGCCCAGGGTGTCGTCGCTTTCGTGTGTATGGTCCTAGCCTACAACCGTCGTTGACTGATGGTACTCTTTGGGAGGAGGTCGCCGCACGCGTGCTAGGAAGCCCACTAAGGTTTTGATGGCCACTTTGTTGGGAACTCTAGCAGCCCCTAGGCCAGATACTCTGATAGAATGGGCCACTCGGTATGAGACTGAGGTTTAGATAAGACCGCACATGGGCCACTCGATGATGGATCGAGGTTTAGATACGATCGCGTATGGGCCGCTCAGTGCGGGATCGAGATTTAGATACGACCGTGTATGGGCAATTCTGTGTGGGATTGAGATTTAGATACGACCGTGTATGAGACGCTCAATGCGGGACCGAGGTTTTGTCGCAGACGGGTGAAGACCCGCCCGACTTAGGGGTAGTCTAGGTCGCATAATTTTTATGCAGTGTTATACAATCATTCATATAAACAAATAATATAACTATTCTATTAATAAAAACGTGATTCAAGCAGGCAGTATGATGCATGCAAGACTTACCTGGGTTCAGCGTGGAACCATTGTAGGTGTTCATCGGCGAATGAGATGCTATGCCCTTCGGACCTTCCCAAGGCTTCGAGTTCAGGGTCTATAGGTACCGCTTCGAAGGTTTTTTGGGGCACTTCGTTAGGCGCCTTGGCCTATGACCCCTATGCTCTGAGGGGTCTGATCTTTTACCCAGATTGGCAGGGCAGCACACGGTAGATCTTCTCATAATGCTGGCTTTCTTTGGTCACCAGGGAGTTGAAGGATGAAGCTCCCAATACTACATCTTCAAGCGGGTGCAAATGGTCCGAGGAACATAGGTTTAGAGTACTTGGCTGGACAGCGAATACGTGTTCGCTCAAGGTTGATTGTCACCACGGGCGACTCCACCTCCAGCTGGTGTAGTGGCTCGCACACGCGATGTTGATCTTCTTCAACCATCTTAGAGTTAGAGGACGGAGGTCCCAAGCATGGCTACCCGATGTGGGATCATCACCATAAACAACTTCACTCCAGTTGAGGAAATAGCTCACGCTCGGGGTGCCGATCTTCTCTGTCCGTCCTGGAGTTAAGGAATGGAGCCCCAAGCATGGTTACCCAGTGAGGGATCGTTACCATTAGAGGCTATGCCTCGAGCCATAGGGCTAGCTGAAACTCGAGTGTTGATCGCGCTTACATAAGAGATTGAGTGTTGAAGAGAGACGCTAGACTTTTTGTCGCGTACCCACAGACAGCGCCAATATTACGTCCCGTGTTTCCTGTTGTCGTATGAATTAGGGAGCCTTCGAATTTTCATCATCCAGAGATGATTGCGAGCGGGTTCAATCTTCGTCACTATGAACCTGAAACCTGCACAATACAAATCATAAATGAGATATCAAAGGGCAACGGGGGGCTATCCCCCGTTGACACTCCAACACTCAAGTTAAAATTCTTTCGCAATAAACGGAGGAATGCATGCCTAAGATGCGAAAATAAGGAGAATGTCAGAGGCATGTTTGGAGGCTTGGGCTCCATGAATGCGCCTACAAAAGGCGGCTTAGAGGTGCGCCCGCCAATGGCGGGTTAGAGATGTCCTTACTTGGGGGTGTCCCTGCTTAGAGGTGCATTTGCGGAGGGCGCTTGGAGATGTTCCTACTCATGGGTGCGCCCACAGAGGGCGGTTTGGAGATGTTCCCACTCATGGGTGCGCCCACAGAGGGCGGCTTAGAGGTGCGTCCATGAAGGGTCGCTTAGAGATGTCCCTACTCGGGGGTACGCTTGCGGAGTGCGGGATGGCGTGCTGTGGGCCCCAATTACATCGAAAAGCCTAGCAGATTCCATTAGGATGAGTGCGGGGTATGACTTCGTCACCCATCCGGATCGTTCCCGTTGGCAGTCGAATACGGAACCAACCAGGTACCAACGAGCCGAATAAACGGTGCTAAATGTGCTGGATGGCACTTTTGGGGAAACACTGTACGACACTCTGTTCCCTATTCTGGTTAAGGGGATTGAGCGCCATTTATGGGGCTCCATCTGCCTCCATCAATGGCGCAGCTGGGCAGCATACTCTGAGGCTTCCACTGCTCCAGGACTGGCTATGAGCTTCAGGGAACCATGGTCTCCAACTCCGTTATTCCCGATTGAAGACAGGGCATCTAGGCGGCACTGTCTGAGAGCTCCTCCGCTTTCTGTACGGCCAAGAGCTGCAAGGAGTTACGGACACCATTGATGAGGAGTTTGGAGCTCCCTATTTGTCTGCTTTAGGTGACAGTTGTTTCTTCATTTCTGGGATTCAGCCTCACATTTTGTTTTGCTGAGAGGCTATGAACCCTGTTTTGGGGGACGCCTTGCCAAGTTCTCCGACCGCCTTACGAAGGGGTTTTATTCTCTGTTTTTCCTGTGAATGCTAAGAGCGTGGGTCCCCACTATTCTGGGGCTTTGCTGGGCTCTATTCTCCTCGATTGGAGGGAGAAGCCGCTGTTTGCCATGGACAGTGAGCTTTATGCTCTACCTAGGGCTGATTTGAGAGGAAACTGCTGGACGCCGTCAGCAGGAGCACCCCACACCCTGTTTTGCAAGGGCCGAGTGTGGGGCAGCCGAAGCGCGCAGGGATTGGTGCCATTGTTAGCAAAGCAGAGCTCGTTTCATCTTCTCCCCGGTTTTCAGCCCTAGGAGTTAATTAGGGAAGAGTCGGTCGCCACTGATAACTCTCCCATTTGTTAATTCATCAATTTCTTGGTCCAAACGCCTCTTTGAGTATGTGATGGTTTCGCCTATAAATCGGAGACTTTGGGCTTCATCATCCAACTCAAGAATACACCATCTAAACGAGTAAAGGAGTGAAAGCTGGGTCCAGATCTTCAATCCAAAAAACAGAGCATCAATGGGGAGGTATTTTCTAACCGATTTGAAAAGCATTTTGTTGTTTTACCCACATGATCTAACATTTGGTATCAGAGACAGTTCCACCTCTGCCTTCATTGTTCTGTATATTTTCCGGTTTATTTTCCGAATTCGAAAAACTAAAGTCTTCGTTTTTTTTAAGATTCGGATCAAACGAGCACTGGACATCGATGGGAAATTAAATTTCTGAAATTTTCATATATTTTTCAACTTTTATGGTGTTCGTATGGTCGCTTTGAATCGGTCCTTTCGGTCGTTTCGTTGTCGGGTTTCGCGAAACCGACGAAGGAAGACGACGATTTTGAACGGGCGCCGCTTTAAGCTTCAATTTAAAACGCCGCTGCGTTTTCTTTCTTCTCGCTTTTCCAACGACCCGCTCAATTTATTCAATTTATTCTAATCATCATTTAATTTAATAAAAAAAAAAAAAAGGAAATCATTTTCAAAATCTGCACGGGTTCAACCCGGACGCAAAGGTTGTAACGGCTTTTGCCGTTTGCCGCTTTAGCGCCATGCAACCATTTCGCGTTTTAATTGTATTTGTACTTGGGTGTATATATATATTATATATACGTATATATTTGTTTATATATATATATAATTATAATATTATATATAAAGTATAAAATATAATATAGGAATATAATTATATATATGTATAAATAATGTCTTATGATTAAAATAATTTAATTAATTGGGGATTTAATTTAATTAATAAAATTATTTATTTATTATCATTTTTAGGTATAAAGACATAAATGATATTTATTTTGCAGAAATTTTATTATATTAAATTAATTAATCGGATAAAATAACAGGATTAAGAATGGAATATAATTTGATAGTTTTATCATAAAATTGGACATTAATCTACCGGAATTAAAAAATTTAGCCTAGGTAATTTTTGTCTATTGATTCATGATGTATGTTTTACATTGGTAAAAACATAATTTTAAAATTTGTTAGCCTTAATTTTGGATGTTAAGTATGTATTTATTTTTATGCAGCTATTCAATCACGCTATACGTTGTGAGATTCCCGAACTTAAAGGTGATAACTACAAAGTGTGGAAGGAGAGAATTCTTCTTCACTTAGGGTGGCTTGATATTGATTATGCTATCCGAAAAGACGAACCACCGCCTCTTACATTAACCAGCACTCCGGATGAGGTAACACTTTATGAACGCTGGGAACGATCTAATCGTCTCAGTTTAATGTTCATAAAGACTAAAATTTGCTGGTATGGTTCGATCAAAGATAACAAAGTGCAAGATTTACTCAAGGCAATTGATGAACAATTTGTGACTTCAGAGATAAGACTTGCGAGCACCCTAATAATGAAGTTTTCATCTATTAGGCTCACAAGGTGTTAAGGGTGTGCGTGAGCACATAATGCAAATGAGGGACCCACTCAATTAAAAAATCTAGAGGTGGAAATGTCTGAACCTTTCATTGTGCATTATATTTTGAATTCGCTTCCACCGCAATATGGACCTTTTAAAATCTCTTATAACACACATAAAGATAAGTGGTCTATAAACGAACTCATGACATATGTGTGTACAAGAGGAAGGAAGGCTCATGATGGAGCAAAGTGAAAGCGTTTTCCAAAAGGAAGGAAGGTTCAAGATCAAGGCCAAATCAAAGGGAAAGGTAAAATACCTTTCTGGATATCAAGAAGGAGTCCAAGTGCTTCTTACGTAAAAAGAAGGGACACGTGAAGAAGGATTTCTCAAGTATCAAAATTGGCTTGAAAAGAAAGGTAATCCATTCTCTTTTGTATGTTATGAATCTAATATGGTTAATGTTGCACATAACACATGGTGGATTGATTCTCCAGGCTTGCAAAACCTAAGGAAACGGTGATTATTAAGGAACAATGCATCTTCTCCGGAAACAAGATGCGTTCACATGTGGAGGCCATTGGAACATGCAATTTAATTTTGAGTAGTGGTTTTGTTTTGTTTCTTGAAAAGACCTTTTATATTCCAAATTTCTCTAGAAATTTGATTTCAGTTTCGAGACTTGTGCCTTTTGGATATTCCTTTACATTTTCAGACTCATTATTTAGTTTATCTTATAAGTCTGATATTGTTGGGAATGGTACACTGTCTGATGGTCTTTACTGTTTAAATTTGCAAAACAATACCAATTTCAATACTGTGCATGTTAATAATGGAATTAAAAGATGTGTTATGAATGAATGTTCCTCTATGTTATGGCATAGGAGATTGGGACATATCTCCATTGAAAGAATTAAAAGATTGGTAAAAGATGGAGTACTTAGTACTTTAGATTTTACTGATTTTGAGACTTGTGTGGACTGCATTAAAGGAAAGCAGACCAACAAGACTAAGAAAAATGCCAAGAGGAGTTCGGACATATTAGAGATCATACATACTGATATTTGTAGTCCTGATATAGACTCAAATGGTCCCAAATATTTCATTACTTTTATTGATGATTTCTCACGATATATGTATCTCTATATGCTTCATAATAAATATGAAGCATTAGATGCTTTTAAATTGTTTAAAGTGTAAGAGAAACAACTGGAAAAAATATCAAAATTGTGAGATCAGATAGAGGTGGGGAATATTATGGTAGATATATGAAAATGGACAAATGATGGTCCATTTGCAAAGTTTCTTCAAGAACATGGGACAATACACTATGCCTCGGTTCTCAGGACCAAAACGAAAGAAGAAACCGAACATTATCGACATGGTGAGGAGTATGTTAAGTAACTCCGAACTTCCAAAATCTTTGTGGAGTGAAGCTCTTAAAAACTCTGTGCATATTAAACCGGGTCCCAACAAAAGTTGTTCCAAAAACTCCTTTTGAGTTATGGAAAGGTTGGAAACCGAGTTTGCAACATGTGCGCGTATGGGGATGCCCATCCAGTAAGAGTCTATAACCCACATGAAAAGAAATTGGACCCAAGGACCATAAGTGGGCATTTTATCGATATGTTTGAACGGTCTAAGGGGGGTCCATCACATACCACTAGGATTGTGGAATCAAGAAATGCAAAATTTCTTGAGAATGACTTAATGAGTGGAGAGAAACGATCAAGAATTGATCATTTGGATTCTCAACCTCCACTTCATATGATAGGTTGATTGATGAACACAACACTCCTCAAGATCAATCTAGTGTTGAACAACCAATCATAGTCATTCCACAAAATATCGATTCTATTCTAGTAGACCATGAAATTCAAGATTTATCGAAAATAGTTGTACAACATACTCTCGTTAAGGATGATGATACAACATTAAGAAGGTCTTCTAGAATGAGAAAGTCAGCAATCCCTAGTGATTATGTTGTATATCTTCAAGAGTCATTTCAATGTGGGAGCCGAAAATGATCCCAAACGTTTCACAAGCCATGAGTTGTAATAAATCACAATTATGGTACAATGCTATGGAGGAAGAGATGAGTTCCATGAGTAGCAATAGAGTCGGGATCTTGTTGAATTGCCTAAAGGGGCGAAAGCCATAGGGTGTAAATGGGTTTTAAAACAAAGAAAGACTCATTAGGCAATATCGAAAGATATAAGGCAAGACTCGTTGCTAAAGGTTATACTCAAAAAGAAGGAATTGATTACAAGGAGACCTTTTCTCCCGTATCTAAAAAGGACTCTCTTGATAATTTTAGCATTGGTTGCACATTTTGATATGGAATTGCAACAAATGGATGTGAAAAAACAGTATTTTTAAATGGTGATCTAGAGGAAGAGGTTTACATGAAACAACCAGAAGGATTCTCCTCTAGTGATGGTGAGCAATTGGTATGCAAATTGAAGAAGTCTATATATGGATTGAAACAAGCATCCCGACAATGGTATTTGAAATTTGATGAAATTATCTCTTCATTCGGTTTTGAAGAGAATATTTTAGATCAATGTATATACCAGAAGGTTAGTGGGAGTAAGACTTGTTTCCTTGTCTTATATGTGGATGATATTTTACTTGCATCCAATGATAAAGGGTTGTTGTATGAGGTGAAACAATTTCTCTCTAAAAATTTTGAAATGAAAGATATGGGTGATGCATCTTATGTCATTGGCATAAAGATACATCGAGATAGACCGCGTTATGTTTTGGGTTTATCTCAAGAGACCTATATCAATAAGGTTTTAGAGAGATTTCGGATGAAAGATTGTTCACCGAGTGTAGCACCAATTGTGAAGGGTGATAAGCTCAATTTGAGCCAATGCCCGAAAAATGATTTGGAACGGAACAAATCAAGAACATTCCATATGCTTCCGTTGTTGGAAGTTTGATGTAGTATGCACAAGACTGACATAGCATTTGCGGTTGGAATGTTGGGAAGAAAAGTTAGTAATCCAGAATCGAACACTGGAAAGTCCAAGAAAGTCATGAGGTATCTTCAAGGTACCAAAGACTTCATGCTTACATATAGACGGACCGACAACTGGAAGTTTTAGGGTACTCCGATTGGACTTACTGGGTTGTGTTGATTCACGTAAATCAACATCGGTTTCTGGTGGGAGTGTATTCCGAGGAGTGCAAAGCAAACTTTGATTGCAACTTCCACTATGGAAGAGTTCGTTGCTTTTTTCGAGGCTACAAAGCATGGTGTATGGATGAGGAATTTCATGTCTAAGCTAAGAGTGGTTGATTCCATCTCAAGGCCAAGATATTTTGCGATAATTCAAACTTCTTTTTTCTGGCTAAAAATAACAAAAGTAGCAGTAGAAGTAAACACATCGACATTCAGTTTTTAGCCATAAAGGAGCGCATTAAAGGAAAGGAAATTGCTATTGAGCATATAAGCACTGAATTAATGATCGCTGATCCCTTGACTAAAGGCATGCCACCATTAAGGTTCAAGGATCTTGTATCTGAAATGGGATTGAGTTCCATTTTGTAATTTTCATTGTATGGACAATGATGTTGTAAATTCCTAATTTATTGTTATGATATTTTTCAAAATTGTGTACACATTAATTAATTTGAGAAAATCATTAAGTTGGACAAAGAATAAACATAGGGTTTATTCATAAAGTAAAGTTACCGGATGACTTGAGAAATTAATATATTGTAATACATGGAAGATATTACTCATTATTAGAGGACTTATCACCATGATTCATATATTTATTTCTTAAAGTTTAAAAAATTGATGATTTTTAGTTATCACATCAAGTTAAATATGGACCAAGTGGGAGAATGTGGGCTTCAGCATTGGATTGGCCCAAGCCGTCGGCCCAAGCCACTGAGCCGCAGCCGAGCCGAGCCGAACGGCGCTTGAAGCCTTCGACCGAGCGGTGTTGCGAGAGCATTCTATGTTCGTTTCATCTTCTCCTCTAGTTTTGTAACGATTTGGCTTTAATCTCGGTTAATTTTTGAAGCAAAATGTGGTCCATTAAGTGGTGATAACTCTCCCATTAAGTTAATTCATCAATTTCGAAGGTTCGAGCTCCAAACGCTCGGTTGAGGCGGGTGATGGTTTCGCCTATAATTGAGACTTTCGGCTTTGTCCACGGCATCCAACTCAAGCAATACACCATCTAAACGAGTAAAGGAGTGTCCGGAAGCAAAACGCCGTCCGAATCTTCAATCCAAAAACAGAGCATCAATGGCCGGAGGTATTTTCTAACCGATTTGAAATTCCGCATTTGTGGTTGTTTTACCCACATCAAGATCTAACACCGAGAACACAGGGATTAGGTGCCATTGGTGGGGAGCTCCGCACCTAGTTTGGCCCTAGGGCAATAGGGAAGAGTCGGTCGCCACTAGCCGTGAGCCTTGCGCTTCGTTGGCGAGTACCTCCGCGTATTGTCAACGAGGGCGCCATACTCTGTTTTCACCGGACTCGAGAAAGGAAAGCTGGGCCAGAGGACAGGAGCGGTAGCACCAAAGCGTTGCTTTTGAGGGATTTTGCTCCCCTGTTTTGGGATTTGTCTCTCCTCCTTCCCCATATTTACTGTCAATTCTTTCCTTTTTATCTAGAAAATGGATAAAAATTTTCCTCCAAGACGAGTTCCAATTCCCCGCCAATGGGAATTTCTCTCATCAAAATGAAATATTTTCCACCTTGACGAAACTTCTTTGACACACTTCGGGTTTCGGGTCAGTCCGCGATAACAAACCCATCAAATAAAATTTAATTTAATTTATTATTAAATTTATTCATATATATACATTTTTATGAGTTAGTATTTTATAAAATTAATTAAAAATATACAAAAAAAAAAAAACAAAAACAAAAAAATGGGGTGCTGTTACGGGCCTAGCCGCTGGAGACCCGACCCGAATCTCGACTTAGTCTGCTAGCCAGGGTGGAACTCACACGACAGTGCGCCACAGCAGCCGACCCACCCGGACACCAGGAAAATACCGTGATTTTATTTGATTTGCTTATGTTTACTGTGTTAATTTACTTATGCATGTGGGACCCCCTCTTATACCAAATTCTGTTATAGCGTATTATATTTGTTATTAGGTGAAGGATCGACAGGAGAGATATAGAAAATTATTTCCCCAAATCTCTTTCTCTCTCAAACTTCTTCTCCCTCGATTTCTCCGTGCCTCCTCTGCCCTTCTGTCAGATCTCCTCTCCCCTTTCTGTTGATTATCCAGGAATCGACCGTTATAGCCAGCGCAACTGGTGGCTTGCATCAAGTTGCTTTCATTGATACGGTATGGCAGAAGGCATCACGACTCAATCGAAGGCACACGAGGAAACCCTTGCAGGCATGGTGAGAGAAGTAAAGGATGTTGTGGCTGTCGTTCAACAATACTCCGAGGACATCGCGATACAAAGTTGATACAGAGCACATCAAACAGTCTATTGCAGAGATTAATCACACTCTGGCTCGGTTGGAGCATTTCACCATGGCTTCGGCGCTTCCGCCGTTACTTCCAACACCGACAGTGAGTTCTTCTACAACCTCAGTGCCACCTATGTTGTTTCCTCAAACCCGCTTGCCTTGTTGTCATCCCATGCCAAACACCCTACCAAGCTTTAGCCATGATTGCCAAAGCTCGAGATTCCCTTTTTCTCCGGGGATAACGTGACGGGATGGTTATTCCAAATCGACCGATTTTTTCTCTACCATTGCACTCCTCCCACACAGAAGCTCACTGTCACCGTCTTCTATATGTTGGGAGCTGCGTTGCAATAGTTCCAATGGATGCATGCAACCTGACAACTATCAACATGAGAGCTCTTTGTTCGCGATTTGGAGCTCCCCTTTGGACCTTCTTCCTTTGTGAACTATGAAGCGGCGTTGTACAAGCTCAGGCAGACCACCACTGTGGCGGTCTACATGGCTGAGTTTGAATCGCTCTCCACGCGAACTCCCGGGCTCACTGCCAACAACCTCTTGAATTACTTCATCTCTGGATTACGAGACGATATTCGACGCGAACTCCTCCTGCTAAAATCCCTGTCATTGCATGAAGCTATTGGAGTGGCAAAATTGGTGGAAGAAAAGTTAGATTCCACCCGCAACCCTTCACCTCGTCCCCCGCCAGTGGCAAAATCCCTCAACGGGCCTGGGCCACCGGGAGCAAAAGCTCCACTCTCCTTGAATCCTTCCCCAAATTTCCTAATTAAGAAGCTCACATCCGCTGAAATGGCTGCAAGAAGAGAACGTGGCTTATGCTTCAATTGTGATGAGCGGTTTGTCTCCGGACACTGCTGTAAACCACCTCAATTCCTATATATGTTGGTTGAGGATGAACATACGGAACAATCAAAGATGGTTATGATTGAGGAGGAGAGCATGCGATCAACACTGTCAGAAGGGTTATCTCCAAGACCAGATAATGCTCCAACCATCTCCTTCCATGCCTTAGAAGGTCATCAGGCTCCTACGACCCTGCGCTTGATAGGAACCATTGCAGACCATTCTGTGACAGTTCTGGTGGACAGTGGTTCTACCCACAACTTCCTACCGTCGCAGCTGGCCAGGTATCTGGAACTTCCCATCGAGCCTTCACACTATCTTAATGTCATAGTTGGGAATGGGGCCTCATTGCAATGCGAAGGCGTGTGTACTAATGTTCCACTAACTTTAGGGTCCTCTAAATTCTCAGTGAACCTTTATTTGCTTCCGATCATGGGGCAGACTTGGTCCTGGGTGTCCAATGGTTAGCCGCTTTGGGACCAATATTATTTGACTATAAGGCTATGTGGATGCATTTCAAATACGCCGGCACAGAATTGACCCTCTATGGAGTGCCCAGCGCTGCTATCTCCACAATAACCATGAGTCAACTACGGCGCAGTGACTGGACCAATGCCATTGCCTCCTACTTCCACCTGACGGTTACTCCACTCACTGATCATGGCCCAGCTTCGGAACCTACAGAGTGGCAATCGTGTTCCTAGTTTCCCAAAGTGGATGAACCCCAGAAATCAGTTGCTCTGCACGCCATCCTACAGGAATTTCAGGATGTCTTTACTGTGCCTCAAGGGCTGCCTCCCCGACGCCACACCGACCACAAAATTTCTTTACAATCTAACGCGATGCCGATTAACGTTATGCCATACCGGTACCCACATTTTCAAAAGGGCGTCATGGAGAACCTCATCAAGGAAATGCTAGCTGAAGGCACTATCCGACCCAGCACGAGTCTGTTTTCATCGCCTGTTCTCTTAGTGAAAAAGAAGGACGACAGTTGGAGATTTTGTGTAGACTATCGCGCATTGAATGCAATTACCAACAAGGATCGGTTTCCCATTCCAATTGTGAATGAACTGCTGGACGAATTGTATGGCGCCACAGTGTTCTCTAAATTGGATTTATGTGCCGAATATCATCAGCTACAGGTGCATCCAGAGGATGTGCACAAGACTGCCTTCCGGACACATGAAGGGCATTACGAATTCCTAGTCATGCCCTTCGAATTATCGAATGCACCCTCTTCTTTCCAAGCTGAGATAACACTATTTTCGGGCCAGTACTTTGCAAGTTCGTGCTGGTGTTTTTCGATGATATCTTGGTCTACAGTCCCTCGTGGGAAGCCCAGCTCCTGCACCTCGCTTGAGTCCTTCAAATCCTACGCACTCACTCCTTCTATGCCAAGCAAGCTAAGTGCGAGTTCAGGCAGACTTCTCTCTCCTCCTTGGGCCACATTGTCTCCGCACAAGGTGTGGCGGTGGATCCGGCAAAAATTGACTCAGTACGAAGATGGCCAACCCCTGCCAATAGCAAACAACTCCGAAGTTTTCTGGGATTGGCAAGATACTACAGACATTTTGTAGCTCGGTATTCCCAGATCGCTGCTCCACTCACCCAATTACTGTGTAAAGATGCTTTCATTTGGGGAAACGAAGCTACCGCAGCTTTCGAGTCCCTTAAAACAGCACTCAGCAGCACCCCTATCCTCACTTTACCAGATTTTTCACAGCCATTTGTGGTGCAAACAGATGCTTCGGGCAATGGAGTGGGCGGCATAATGGTGTAGTCAGGATGACGCCTTGCCTTCTTCAACCGACAACTGTGCCCAAAGCTACAAAACTCCTCAATGTATGTCCGTGAGCTTTATGCAATCACCAAAGCAGTTAAGAAATGGCGCCAATACCTTGTGGGTGCTAAGTTTGTCGTCCAGACGTATCACCAGTCCCTTCGGGCCTTGATAACACAGACAATCCACACACTGGAACAATAGAAATGGATAACTAAATTAATCGGGTATGACTTTGATATAGTGTATCGCCCGGGCAGAGAGAATGGACCGGCTAATGCCCTATCTCGGTTGCAGGACAAACAATGTAACACACTGCAGATGGTGTTAAAGCCTATGATAGCACTACTCGTAGCCCACCGGAAATATTACAAACAACAACCGGCTGCATCTACAATGATCAAATCCATTACCGACCGCCCGGAGGAATTCGATCATTATACTGCGCGAGACGGATTAGTGTTCTTTAAGAACCTCATCTTTTTTCCATCCGAAATAGGCCTATAGGAGTTAATCTTACAAGAATATCACTGTTCGCCAGTAGGGGCCATGCGAGCATGCAGCGCACAATGGCAAGGATAGCAGCTTCCTTCTACTGGCCAAGGTTGAGGAATGATGTCCGCCAGTTTGTCGCTAACTCTGTAGTTTGTCAGCAAGTCAAGCCACTCAACACCGCCCCGAGTGGACTGCTTCAACCACTCCCAATCCCGGAACGCATATGGGAGTCAATCTCCATGGATTTTATCACTCATCTGCCATTGTCCAAGGGACGTATGGTGATTTTAGTAGTAGTAGATCGCTTGTCCAAATATGCTCATTTTTTTTCCCTTGAGCAGTCACTTTACAGCCGTGGATCTCGCTGCTATTTTTGTCACGGATATCTGCCGTCTGCACGGGGTCCCGAAAGATATCGTTTCCGACCGCGACCCTATTTTTATGAGTACCTTTTGGCAAGAACACTTCCGCCTACAAGGACTTCCTTATCGATCAGCAATGCGTACCATCCCCAAACGGACGACCAAACAGAAGTGGTCAATCGATACTTGGAAGATTATCTTCGTAGCTTTGCAGCTGACCACCCAGCCACCTGGGAAAATTTCTTCCATGGGCTGAATGGCATTACAATACAGCTTGGTATTCCGTCATACAAATGACACCTTTCGAAGCAGTTTATGGCCAACCACCACCCCCGCTACAAGATTACACACAAGGCGCCTCCCCGGTAGCCGCGGTTGATGATATTATCACCGAAAGGTCCACTGTCCTTGCGACTCCTAAGACAAACTTGTAGTGTTCGCAACTGCGAATGAAAAATCAGGCAGATGCACATTGCACCGATCGAGAGTTTCAACCGGATGAGTGGGTCTTCGTCAAACTACAGCCGTATCGCCAGACCACCGCAGCTCGTCGACAGTCTCACAAGTTAGCGAAACGCTACTATGGGCCCTTCCGGATTTTGGAACGTGGGCTCCGTGGCTTATCAACTGCATCTACCCGCCTACGCTAGGATCCATAATGTATTTCACATATCTCTTCTTAAGAAGTGCCAGGGCGATCCCAATGGTCAGCGTGTGGAACTGCCAGCTGATGCAATCGACTCTCACCCCCTGGAGTTTCCCACGTAGTTGCTCGGGTTTTGAAGAATTCTGCAGCAGGGAAGATCGGTGCCACAAGTGCTAGTCCAATGGCACTCTCACAGCCCCGATGAAGCGATGTGGGAACCAGTGGCGGAGCTCCATCAGCAGTTTCCAGAATTCCACCTTGAGGACAAGGTGATTTTCGATGATGGTAGACATGTTACGAGCCTAGCCGCTGGAGACCCGACCTGAATCTCGACTCAATCTCCTAGCCAGGGTGAAACTCACACGGCAGTGCGCTGCAGCAGCCGACTCACCTGGACACTAGGAAAGTACCGTGATTTTATTTGATTTGCTTATGTTTACTATGTTAATTTGCTTATGCACGTGGGACCCCCTCTTATACCAAATTATGTGATGGCGTATTATGTTTGTTATTAGGTGAAGGACCGGACAGGAGAGATATAGAAAATTATTTTCCCAAATCTCTTTCTCTCTCAAACTTCTTCTTTCTCGATTTCTCTGTGCCTCCTCTGCCCTTCTGTGAGATCTCCCCTCCCCTTTCTGTTGATTGTCCAGGGATCGGCCGTTGTAGCCAACGCAACCGGTGGCTTGCATCAGGTGCTAAGTCTCCTGCCCGTTGGATTAAATTTAACGGGTACAAAGCCACGGCACAGTTGCTGTGCTGCAAAGCTACTGCATAGTGCCTCTGCTTATATAGTAAGAGAGTACTCTTTGAGCATTTTTAGTGCCATCTGGCTACGTTATTTGTTTTCCTTTTTATGGGTTTTCAAGTTACAAGCTTGGCAGCGGACTAGCAAACGTTCAAAAGTAACGGGGACTACTATAGACGTTCAACTTGTAAAACTGTATATATTTTTAAGTAAACTTATTAATTGTGCTCGTTTACTAGTCAACAATTGATAATATAATAAATTTTAATTTAGTTAGGTTACATTGGCACATAACAATGAGAAATATTTTTTTTTTAAAATACAAACTATATATATTTTTAATTGGATCTCTACATTATAAAAAATATTAGACTAAATTGGTTCGGACAGAATTCCGTTAAAAGAGCTATTAACACCAATCATAAATCAAAATTTTCATATAACTGATCTAATTTGCCACTTAAGAAAAGTTTCAAATAGTCTATAGCTAAACATTTTACTTATTTATCGCTCCTAAAGAGCCGCCGAACTTAATGCTTTAATAGTTTATCTTTAATAATATATTATTTGCTCTGTTTTAATCATTATTGGGATAGCTCCCTCCTTGAAAAGTTCTCATTAATGTGATACATTAATATCGGGACATGTCACTTTCTTAAAAATATTATATATTGGTTTTTATAGATATCTGTATTTTTTAATTCATTTTATGGATAGTTCGACGGACAGATCAAGTCTTTTGGTAGGAGATGGAAAGAAAAAAACTATTTTTAATTTTTTGAACAAATTTACTTTAAAATTAGAATGAAAATAAATTAAAATAATTTAAAAGAAACATAATAATAAATGGATTGAAAATTTTCAATTTCAATGCTTAGAAAACAAGCACATAAACTTGCCACTTGCCACACCATTTTTAAAAAATCAGTAAGTGCATCAAGAAATTTAGGGGTTTCTATTTATTTTTAAGAAAAATTAATTTAATACTTATAAAATATATTTAATTAATATTAAAAGTTTGAGACCTTTTTGCAAAAAAGATTTAAAATAAAATAATACGATCATTTAATTTACTTTGAATTATTATTGTTAAGAGAATTTAAATTTACCCCTACTTATAGAGGGATAGGCTTTTCAATTGTCACAACTTGACATTCTTGATTTGGCTATTCAAACTTAAATTATTGTTATTATTATTATTATTATTATTTTACTTAAGTGAGTCAATTTGGTAAGAACCCATTCAATTTAATTTAGTTTTTAATTTATTTTATAATATAAAAATTCTCACTAAAATTATTAAACAATAATAAAATCAGTCATCAATATAAGATTTATAACCTTGGATCCGGCCAATATAAGTGCGTATAGATTCCAACTTTAAAACAGTAAGTTTGCATACAATAACATAATTTACACCTTATAAGGAAAAGAATAACTAATTGCACCAATTAGATTATACTAATGTAAATTTTTTTTAAAAAAAACAGTAAACCTCAATTATGAAGTGAGAGCGATATAGCTCCATATAATACAAAAGCATTAAAAATGTATATGTTTAATAAGGTATTTTAATGTTTGGAAAAAAAGCAAAATACAGATAACGACATATTAATCGGCTAGCCATAACATTAATTGCCCTATTAAAACAAAAACTAAAGCCAAAAAATAGCAATAATTGTACCAAAATCAAACTGTTCAATTAGTGACTTGTCTTTTGGTTAGATTTGCATTAATATTCATTTGTTAGCAAATTAATGGTTTTCTTAAGATCTCTAATCATAAGTCATGAAACCTAACTCCCTACCAATGGATGAAAGAGGAGATTTTTAATTAACAAACCATATCACTTATATTAGGGTCATTTATATATTTGCATATTTCGTAATTATATCTTATCTATTGTCAATGATGAGTTATATTAATTTAAAGATCTACATCAAAATATATCAGTTATTGTCTATTGTGTGCCTGGCCCACGCTCGAGCACCTTTCCTAAGGATTTTCATTTGCTGCACGCCTACGTGAGTTCAAGCCCCATTTCCAATACCATGATGCCCTCAACACGTTCAATCTGTGCTCGAGCCAAGTTTCTAGTATATTGATGCATGTTGTGAGTTCGAGCCGCACTCGAACTCCGTTTTCAGTAAGTATGCAGTTGACACTGGCTTGCCTCGTGCTCGAATGCCAAAACAAGTAGAGCCTGCGCTTGAAGTTCGCTTGAGCTTGGCTTGAGCACCAGGGAGGTATCTCATGAAACCCTAAGCTCACCAACCGTGTGCTTGAGCGCCACGATACACATTTCACCCATGGTCATATTTTTTATCTAGGTTTTTGAGCCTTCCTATATATTGTCGTTTTATTTCGTTTACTCGGACCTTTTGCTTGAGCATTGGACTGCAGTTTCTGAGATAATTTCAATCTTCATACTTTTACATTGCCCTACTTAAGAAAACCAAAATTCTACACTTGTGCTCCTTTGCTAAGGTTTTTCTCACCACTTTTACTTTACCCCTTACGCCTCTTCTTGCCTATTTACCTTCATTGGCGACGTTGGTTGTATAAAAATTGGGTTCCGGTAGTGTATGGCAAATCAAGTGGTTTGTGAGGAAAGATTGACGTAAAAATCGGAAGGCATCCAGTTTCGTTATAGCCGAAAAATCTAAGGAGTTTATTAGTAGAGATTATAAGTTGAGAGTAAATCAATTAGGTTAGCGCACTTATGCTACTTGATCTATAAGTTAATTGTCATAATGCATATTTTCTCTGATCGTTGAAATCTGATGGGTTTTACTCGATAGCTGTGATTATCAAAATTTTTCTTCATTACAAAAAATTACGTCTATATTATTATTACTTTTGTTATTTACTATTCACATCTAGACTAAAATATATTTTAGGTGTATTATATATTCTATAATTTTTATTCCGTAAATTTATTAAAGGGTCAAAACATTATTGAGATTCGGAATGATTTATTTCCTTCAATTGTTATTAGAGACTTACTCCAATATGTTTACTCTGATCTGTAACTCCAATTTAGATGCATACCAATCATTGCTATTTGTTTCTTCCTATTTTGATAGAAGCAACTACACGTTTTGAAAAGCTTATATGAGAGCATTTCTCAAACTAATAGATGAGCGCATCTGGGCCAGCACCCACACTAGGTACACTCTACTTAGAAGCACCATGGGTGACAGACCAAAAGTTTTATCATTGTAGTCAAAAGAAAAACTTTATACACACAATTGGAATAGTAATGGATTGTAAACTATTTTTATGGCTGCATCTCTCAGAGAATTTAAGTATATCTAAACATGTGACACCTCGAAAGTGGCGTGGGGCATCATTGTGATTTTTCACGAATGTACTAAAATAGTTAAAAATTTTAAATTGTAAATATTCACTGCTAAGTTTGAGATAATTTGCACGAAAAATGACGAGACCTTTAACGATTTTTATACTAAATTAAATGACATTGTTAATTTCACATTCAATTTAGGAGAATGTATTCCCAAAAATAGAATTGTCTGAAAAATCTTACGATTTCTACCTGAATATTTTAGACCGAATGTTACTGCTATCAAGAAAAGTACAGACCTCGATAACTTAAAAATAAAAGAATTGGTTGATTATCTACAAACGTATGAACACACTCTTTCTTAACCCAAATGAAATAATCAATTGTCTTAAAAATTGTAACGGAAAAGAGAGATCATAACTCTAATGAGAAATCGTACAACAATGAGGACTTTTCCTTATTTGTTAAAAAAAAATTAAATAATAAATGAATCTCCAAATGAATAGACCTGTCTCGTAACTCCATTAAGAAAGATATAAAGGAGAATAAAGACTTAAAAAATGAGACATTTTAAGGAATTTAATGCCACGCATGCCACGGATTTAGTCATATTCGAACCGAGTGTATTAATTTTAAACAATAGAAAGGAAAAGTCTTAAATACATCTCTCCATGATGACGAAGAGGATGAAAAAGATGAAGAAAAATTATCTAAAGAGAAAGTTTGGCATATGGGATCTTCGTTCTTCTTAATTTTTTTATTCATAGAGAAAATAATCATATTTCTTAGTATAATTGTAGAGCTTCTCTCATAATTATATAATTTCATGTCATGTGAAATTTATTCTTTTTGTACAATTCAACCTATGATAAAAGTTTAACATATGGGATGCTAAATTAGTATGAAATGTAAAAAATTCAACAATTTACATAATTTAGCAAGTATATCTAAACTCCAGACGTTGTAGCTTAAATTATGTGCATTTTTTAATTTATATGAGACATATATTTGATAGTTTAAAACACATAAGTTATTGTATGATTTTAAGAGATTTAAAGATAAAAAATTCAACAAACATTATCAACTTAGAAGAAATTTTGTTATTCAAGTTTAATTGCTTATATGCAAGTTAATATTTTCCGAAATTATGGACATGCAAGCTTAAAATTTTATATCCAAAACATGCAGTAGTAAAATGAATAAAATTCATCAATACAAGGCTAAAAAAAAATATAAATTTAAGATATGCATACAACCAAATTATAATATTCAAGTCACAAATACATTTACATGAATTTATATATGAGTTTTTATAAAATCTTATTAAAATATCATGAAAAACTCACATGTATTCTCAATTCAAATATTAATACTTTAAAATTACAACTTGGATAAGTATAGGAATAAGAAATACTCAAAAATTTTAAAAAAGAACTACAACAATAGAAGAAAGAGAATAGATTGTATTTGCCTTGGCTCCAATTTAACCAAATTCTTAGTTGGATCAATTGAATACAGACTTCTTTTGCCTTCTCTCTATATATCTCTCTCTTCTCCTCTCCTGCTTCTCTCTATACTTCAGAAACTTTAAAAATATGATCAAAAAATGAGCCGAATACCTATTATACAGAGTGTTGCTGAGTGCCACTTGGGCATATGTCAGGCATTGATGCTACGAGTTCACTGCGATCGAGCATGCATCAAGTGCATAGTTACTACTTTCAATCGTTCGAGCATCCCTCAGACACACCTTGAGCATAAGCAATCTACCAATCATGCGCTCAAGTGTCTGTCAGACATTCCTCAGGTGCTGACCCATGGGTTTTTGTGTTTCAATGCAGGTCGAGCCTCTATTAGGTGCCGAGTCAAGCAGTCTAATTTTAGCTCTTTAATTTAATTTTTCACATCATTTAATCTCAATTTTAATTATATTAATTTAATCATTGGCTTAGGCCTTACACCTCAAATTCGGATAGTCATTTGAATGTAATTGGGTTAATCCTTCAATTTTTTTAATTTAAATTTTGTATACCACAATATTTAATAAAAGGTCAAAGAATATGATACTAACTTTTTAAAATATTCTCAGTCGTTTAAGTCATAAATCTTACTAAAGAAATAAAAATTAAAGAAAAGTTGAGGATTAGAGAGATTGAATAATAGAAGATTTAGCTCTATAATTTTTAAAATTTACATGTGTATAGAAGGTTAGAATTCTAAACTTACAATTTTTATTAACAAATTATATTTGGATTCTCTTTTTTGAGGAAAATAGACATTTATTGTCTTATTACCAATCAACTATGTTGTTCCTGAAGAGGTATGATTATATATTAATTGAAAAGTTACATTAATTAGAAATGAAATGATTCAACTATTATATAAATCTTGAGTTTAATATTTGTTTGTTAGGTATATTAATTATTTACTTGATTCAGCTATTTATCCCTTGATTAATATAGTCGTTTAATAGGATTAATTGATTCAACAAATCAGCTCAACCAGTCTTTCGGCACCTTTATGCTTTATATTTTCATCAATCCGATCATTTGGATAATGAATAGTTTAGTGAGATTCTTTTCTGCTTTGCACATAACAACTTGATTAAATCATATTCATTCATGGGCTTACGGTTCATAGGCTCCACATAATAATAAGTTAGACTAGCCTTATTTTAGAACATACCAAACTTAGTTGTCAGATTTCCATGATCCAACAACCATGTATAAGAGCTCCCTCAATCCTTGTGAGCATTAAGAAATATACATTTTCAAAAGTAATTGTTTTGTTGTAAGTTGTATAATATCTGTTTTCTTTAAAAAAAAAAATTGATAGTTGCTAATAGGAATTGAAATATATATGATGGGTACACCAATAGTGAGCTGGCCCAAAGAAAGGTCAACGGAAGCCCAAGAAAGCTAGTCAATATTTTTGACGGCCTAGTAAGAAGACGGGCCCAGGAACTGGAAAGCCCAAGACGGTCAACATTGGCGTTGACCGTCTTGGCAGCTAACTTGCTCGCAGACGGTCAATGCAATGTTGACCGCCCTTGCGTAGCTTGATTGGGCCTTAGGGGATTTGCTACAGTGATGGGCCTACTCCATTCTGGCCCGCAGCCCATCAGTTGATCGCTAGTTACTCTTCCTTCGCTCTCTACGAAGGCGGCCAACACGCTGACGGTCAACTCAGACGTTGACCGTCTGCGCCCTATACATTGGGCCCAAATGACGCCTTTCTACAGTAATGGGCCTGCTCTGTTTGGGCCCACAACTCACCAGACAGCCAACCACATCTTTCCAAGCGTCTTCCACCATCTCAATTTACACCAAAAAGGATATTGGCAAGATTGGTGCCCTTCAAAGAAGGAAAGCACCAGATCTTCTCTATTCCTTGCCAACCAAGGTACTCCAACGGTAATATGCTGAGGAGGAAAGAAGCCCGTTTGGAAAGTCGTTGACAGCCTCACAAGGAAACAATCACATCACATGGCAACCGGCATCTACTCCAGAATGCAAGCTTGTCAGCAAATCAGGAAGGCAATCGCTCCTTCCAAAGAAGGAGGATTGGCCTCTCGGCTACAAAAGAAGCCCTTGAATCCTTATTCAAGGCATGCTCTGATTAATGTTCTCATTAAGGGCTTTTCTTCCAGACTTACTAACGCATGCTCTCATTGATACTTTCAGCAACAGACACTTCTTGAGACACTGAATTACGTATATTTTCTGGGACGATTGAAAGTTCACAGAAGCCTGCCTTCTCTGCCACCTTCGTTCTCCCAGAAAACCCTAAGGCAACAAGCGTGCCCTCATGTCCGTTTACTGTCTTCCCACCTTCTAGATTCAAGAATACCTCACGTCTCTCTTACATTTGGATCAAACACTCAAACTCTCTCTCTATATATTTTCAGTTTCTTCCTTTGAAGACAGTATTACTGACTTGAGCGTCGGAGTGTTTTCGGTGGGACAACTTCCCGCCGATAACATTGACCTCTTGTTCGTTTTAGTGGTGTGTAGGATTCGTGCTCAGTGAACGGAGCCGGTTCAAACCATCCAGAAGAATTCGAATCTGTTCGAAGTTGAATCCAGGTACGCATCATTGGCGCCGTCTGTGGGAAGCGTTTACGAAAAGCCTACCACAAAAATCTGCACAAACTCTCTCTGTCACCTTCTGATTCTGCAATGGTGAACACGAGAGCTCAGGCTAGCGATCCCGCTAGAGACACTACCAACCCCGACCAGGACCACGCTGCTGGCGCCATGGTCAACGGGGCCACGGGCGGAGTTCCACCGCCTTACTTTCAGCAACTGGTGGAACAGATGCAGGCTAACAATCACCTGCTCCAACTGCTTTGCGTATAGAACGAGCAATGGAAACAGGTGGCTCCACCAGCAGCCATTCCTGCTCCTGCCACCAAAAGGGGTGGCCAGAGGAAGAAGAAGCCGGCCAAGAGGCCCGGAAAAACTGGAAACAATCTGGCTCCAGCAGCCTCCCACATTCCTGGCCAAAAAAGCCCTGTGGAATGCTCTGGGAGTACGTCTCCGACAGAGAGCCCAGAAAGAAGAAATCCCCAATACTCTCGGGCAGAAGACCATAACGCAGCCTGTGGGCGAGCCTCCAGATCGCCCGATCCATCGGGCAAAGCAGAAATGCCCGCCGCCGAACCCACTAGGAACAAGATAGAGTTGAGGGACTACCTCAACTCCAAACGATTAGCAAACATCGCTCGCACCGATCCGCGGGTGGACAAGATATGGAACCGTGTGTTCCAGGAGGAGGAGCACGCGGTCGACTTAGATCGATCTCCTTTTACTGCGGAGATCCTAAGCCATCCACTGCCCACAAAGTTCAAGATGCCGTCCCTTGACTTATACGATGGGGGCAAAGTGATCCTGGTGACACCCGGATCACTTCCGCACCCATCCGAGTCTACAAGAGCTAGACGACTCGGGCCGATGTGCCGCTTCCCGCTCACGCCGAAGGGAGACGCGAACGGGTTCCATCACCTCCATTCAGGCACTATCAGCAGCTTCCGTGAACTCACAGACCTCTTCCTGGCTCAGTACGCTTCAAGCCGACGGGAAGAGAAACAGCCGTGGCACCTCTCCCACATAAAGCAGAAATCGGGAGAGAACCCACGGCATTTCCTGGATCACTTCGTGGCTGAGGCCAGAAGGATCCCAAGGATCACAGAGGAGATGAAACTAGGCAGTTTCATCTCAGCGCTTACTTTCAATGACTTCTTCAAGCACCTAGCCCATAAAAATCCTCAAACATTCCACGAGGCAGAATCCATTACCAAGGCCTACGCTGCTGCAGAAGAGGCCAACGAGGCAAAACGTCCTGAACGGACGGATCAATCTCGGCCCTTCCCTGGAGAAGGAAAAAGAAAGTTCACGGGCGGAGAACATCCCCGCCAGAAGCAGCGCCGGACTGGGCCCCCAGAACACAGAGATTATGGGCCCACCAGTTTCACACCCTTGACAGAAACGCGTGCTAACGTCCTCATGCAGATCCGTGGAGAAAAATTCCTGAAGTGGCCCAAACCGCTAAAGAAAGATTCTGGGAACCAGTCGAAGTACTGTGACTTCCATCGCTCGGCTGGCCATTCAACTGACGACTGTAAGATACTGCATAGGGAAATTGAGGACCTGATTCGCAGAGGACACCTCACAAAATTTGTTAGAGGCCCAGGACAGAACTCAGGAGCGGCTGATGAAGAGGGGCAGGAGCAGACACCTCCCCGGAACAGGATTGCGGCAGGAGTGGTTAACATGGTCACCACTCGACTGCCAGAGCCTACGGGACACAAAGGAGTAGCAGTGGGAGGAAGAAGCGCAAGACAAGAGATAATACTATTAGCTTCAGTGATTATGACTCAAACCATGTAATGTCCCCCCATGCTGATCCCCTTGTAATCTCAGCACTCGTTTCAGACGGTACTTCAAATTACCAGCTGAAAGAGTCTTTATTGATAATGGTAGCTCTAAAGACTTGCTTTACTTGGATGCGATCTTTAAATTAGGCTTAAAAAAGAACCAATTAAAACCTGCTGAAGGACCTTTATACGGCCTTGACAATGAACCAGTGCCCGTTCAAGGGATAATCCAACTGGAGGTCACCCTGGGCACCTATCCGAAAACAGCAAGTCGCATGCTAACCTTTCTGGTAGTTGACCTGCCCTCAGTTTACAACGCTATACTGGGCAGACCGAGCCTGGCGGCATTTGGGGCTGTTACCTCGATTCCGCACTTTAAAATAAAATTTCCAACACCCTACAGTGTTGGAGAGGTCTTAGGTGACCAAATAATTGGGCGGACATGCTACATGTCCCAGATTGCCCCTAGCGGCAGCACCAGCACCGTGGGAGAACTCGATCACCGAGACGAGACCACCCTGCAATAGGCGTAGCCCGGTGAAGCCACAAATCTGGTCCCACTAAATCCAAAAGAACCGGAGAAGTGTATGCAGATTGGCGGCTCACTCACTGGCGCACTACGCGCTGAACTGATTGCGTTCCTGCAGTAGAACGCTGACTTGTTCCCGTGGACTCCCGCAGACATGCCCGGAATTTCGGCTGAGGTGATAGTCCACAAGTTGGGCCTTGATCCTGACCGAAAGTCGGTCAGGCAGAAGCGGAGGAATCACTCCGTCAAAAAGCTGATCGCCATCCGAGAGGAGGTAAAGAAGCTACTGGGCGCTGGATTTATCAGAGAAGTCCAGTACCTGGATTGGCTCTCAAACGTCGTCCTGGTTAAAAAGAGTGACGAAAAATGGCGAATGTGCATCGATTTCACCGACGTCAACAAGGCCTGCCCAAAAGATAGTTTTCCCTTGCCCAGGATCGACTTACTGGTTGACTCCACGGCTGGACATGGGCTGCTCAGCTTCATGGACGCCGATTCGGGTTACAACCAGATTCGAATGAGTCCGGAAGACGAAGAGCATACCTCGTTCATGACGGCCCAGGGCACCTACTGCTACAAAGTGATGCCCTTCAGACTGAAAAACGCTAGAGCAACTTACCAACGGCTGGTCAACAAGATGTTCGAAAAGCAAATTAGTCGCAACATGGAGGTCTACGTAGACGACATGCTCGTCAAGAGCAGAGTTATCGCACCACATACGTGACCTAGAAGAATCTTTCAAGTGCTCCGCCAAAGACCAAATGAAGCTAAATCCACCAAGTGCGTCTTCGTGGTAGCCTGCGGGAAGTTCTTGGGTTTCATCATTTCAAATGGGGATCGAGGCAAACCGGAAAAGATTAAGGCCCTTGCTGACATGGCTCCCCCACGAAACGTCAAAGACGTCCAGCGATTAATTGGGCGGCCGGCTGCTTTGTCCCGCTTCCTCGCGAAGTCTGGTGACAAGTACCAGCCCTCCTTTAAAGCTCTAAAAGAAATAAAATCCAACGGATTCCAGTGGACGGTTGACTGCCAGTCCGCCTTCAATGAATTGAAGCAGTATCTGGCCAGCCCACCGTTGCTAGCATCACCCAAAGACAGAGAGGAGCTGTACCTTTACCTGGCGGTATCAGAAGTGTCCCTCAACTCCGTCTTGTGCGCCAGGAATCAGATATCCAGCAGTCGGTCTACTATGTGAGCAAGACATTGACTGACCCAGAAACTCGTTATCCACGAGCTGAAAAAATGGCCCTGGGCTTATCTTCGCAGCACGAAAATTAAGGCTATACTTTCAAGCGCATCGCATAGTGGTCCTTACTGACCAGCAGCTGAAAGGCATACTCCAGAAACCCGACATTTCGGGACGGCTGGTGAAGTGGGCTATTGAATTGGGAGAGTTCGACATCGAGTTCAGGCCCAGACCTGCCATAAAGGAGCAGGCTCTGGCTGACTTCATCGTCGAGACCACGACCCCAATTCATGAGGAACAGCCCGCAGAAAACGAAGAACAGCCTGACGAGATCCCAGAATGGACACTCTACGTGGACGGATCGTCAACGGACAGTGGCAGTGGAGCAGGGGTGATCCTAACGACCCCTGATGGATTCGAGATCAAGTATTCCCTAAAACTTGATTTCAATGACCAACAACGCCGGCGAGAAAACGAAGCCCCGCTAGTCTGGTTTGCGATTAGCAAAGGAGTGCTCGCCTTAAGTGGCGGTTCACGACTTCAATTAATCGTCAACTGTGTCAATGGGGGCTTCGAGGCAAACAACCCTTCCTTCGCCGTGCACTGCAAAGGCGAGGGAAGCCATCCGGGTTTTGACAAGAACCGACCTCGATTCACGCTCTCGAATCAAAATTGGAAGGGCGGACCGGTTCGCAGAGAGCCGCCGAAAATCGAGAACAATATTCGAGGGACATGCGGGAGATTCTAAACGCTCCCAGCATAGAGAAACAGGAGGCAATGTAGATTTTCAAGACGGAAAACTGGATGACGCCCTACTTTAGATACTTGGCCGACGGATTACTCCCAGATGACGCCGAAAAGGCCAAGCAAATTAAAAAGACAGCCGGCTGGTACACGGTAGTCGATGGGCGGCTGTATCGCCGCGGATACTCAACTCCGTATCTCCACTGTCTAACTCCTGAGGAGGCCGACTACGCGCTCAGCGAAGTTCACCTCGGGATCTGTGGATCACACGTAGGCGGGAAAAACCTAGCCTTCAAGATCATGCGACAGGGCTACTATTGGCCTTCGATGAAAAAGGACGCGCTTGAATTTGTGAAGAAGTGTGAAAGCTGCCAGCTTCACGGCAACATTCACCACCGGCCCGTCACGACTGAAGTCACAGCTCCCGTGGCCCTTCGCGCAATGGGGGCTCGACATCCTCGGCCCATTTTCCGTCGTCACGGGGCAACGTAAGTTTATCATAGCGGGTATCGACTACTTCACTAAGTGGGTCGAGGCGGCCCCGTTAGTAAAGATCACAGAACACAATGCCCTGGAGTTCCTTCACCAGAGCATTGTCTGCGGGTTTGGCGTCCCAGAGGTCGTAGTGACCGATAACGGGACCCAATTCACGGGAAAACGCTTCACCAAGTATTATACCAGCCTTAGGATCAAGTTGGTCCACACTTCGGTGGCATACCCCTAGGCCAACGGGCAGGTGGAGATCACGAACCGTACGCTACTCTACGGGTTAAAGACTAAGCTGGAGGATGCCGAGGGCTCCTGGGCTGACGAGCTCCCATCCGTCCTCTGGTCTTATCGTACAACCCCGAAGAAACCAATACGCGAGACACTCTTCAGCCTCCGTTAGGGATTGAAGCAGTAATTCCTGTTGAAATTGTGCTTCCAAGTCTCAGGGTAGAGTCCTTCGACCCACAGACGAACCCCCAGAAAATTAGGGAGCACTTGGACTTGTTAGAGGAAGCTCGCGACGCCGCCAGAATACGGACAGCAGCGTACCAACACCGAGTTGCTCGGTACTATAATAGAAAGGTAAAAGCCCGGCAATTCGACATTAGGAACTTGGTCCTACGAGGCATCGAGGCCACAGGCAAGCTGGCCGGCCGAAATAAGCTCTCTCCCAACTGGGAGGGACCTTTTCTTGTCTCTGCCGTCTTGCGCAACGGAGCATACAAACTCCGAAACCAGGACTGAAAGTTGGTCCCGCGAACGTGGAACGCAACCCACCTGAAGCACTACTTCCAATAGGGAACCAAGGTACGCACTCACTCACTTACGTGCATTCATTCGCATGCTTGTTTTAATTTGATAAAATGAGGGGTTTACTTAGCATATAGATCCTAGGCTGTATACGAACTGTGTTTGCCTTGCAGGTTTATCCGACCTAGACTGCCCCTAAGTCTGGAGGGTTTTCACCCTCTCGTTAAACCCTAGTCATCTAGGTGGCCCAAAAAGTGGTCTGAAATCCTGGTCATCCAGGTGGCCCATAATCGGTCTTAAACCCTAGTCATCTAGGTGGCTTATGAGCGGTTTGAAACCCTGGTCATCCAGGTGGCCCATGAACGGTCTGAAACCTTGGTCATCCAAGTGGCCCATGAGCTGTCTAAAACCCTGGTCATCTAGGTGGCCCATGAGCGGTCTGAAACCTTGGTCATCCAAGTGGCCCATAGTGGTCTAAAAACCTTAGGGGGCAAGTATGGCACACGCGACGACCTCCTCTCGCGGAGCAGAATGTCGACCAACGACGGCCGAAGGGAGAAACACTTCTTCTCCAACATCGCAGCCCAAGTCGTCATCAGACGGGGTGCCATCAGTCGGGTTATAACAACCGCTGCTCACTTAAGGATTTTACTCCTTAGGCACCCCAACCAACCAGTTGGCTACCCCACGCACTAACCTTCTCGACGAAAGGATAGCGTGATTAAACAATAACGAGAAGCGTTCCTTCTCTAACACTGACTGCTCGAGTTTCTACTTGGATAGCACCGCAAGGCTGGTTAACGCAGCCACCTGCCCAAGCTTAAGGACTTAGCTCCTTGAGCATCCGAACAGCGTTAACGGCCAACCAGGTTGGCCGCCTGACGCCACAACATAAACATACACAAAGCAATAGAAACAAGGGACACGAATTGAGAAAAGTTTCCACTTTATTGCTTAAAAAAATGTAATACATTTTACAACGACCCAAACTAAAGGAAGTACAACGAGGCTACAAGGCTGGCGGACCACCCTGGCTATCTCTGGGCTCTGCCACCAAATCCTCTCTACGCTGCGTCGCACGGTTTCTCTGGTTAATAAACTCTACTGAAAAATTGGGATCAACCAACCGTGCAACGCACCGCCCGATATTGAGCCCATCTATCAGCCGGGCCTGCAGAGCGCCCGCAATCTCATGGAGGGTGATCCGAGTGGCCAGCTCGTTCTCAGAGGATGCAGCTCGATCAGCAAGCCGTTTATTGCCTGCTTTGAGTTGGTCGTTCTCCTCCTTCAAACGGGCAACCTCAGCTCCCAAATTGGCGAGCTCTGTCTCCATTCCCGCCATGACGGTCGCAAGGGCGGCAGTCTCCTCGCAGTGCTCTCCTACGGATGCCGCCAGCCTAGCGTCTAGCCAGGCTATCTCTGCCTCCTTATCAGGCAGTGCCTCGTCGCGTTGCGTCATCGCCTTAAAAACTACGGAGACAACCTTCAACGGCTGCACAAACAACGAACAGAAGACAAGTCAAAAATTCTGAAGGGAGAAAGTACGATGAATCAATCGTCAAGAATCATACCTCCAAAAATCTCCTCGCGAGCCCCTTAGGCCTGGCCTCCAGACCAGGCCCAGGTGGCGGAGGACCAGGAGTGCCCTCTCGAGCAAGGCTTGTGGCCGCCTCATCCAGAATGCCCTCCAAGAGCTCATCAGTCTCACCCTCGGTTGCAGCAAGCTCCTCTCTTGCAGCCTCTGGAATAGCCGCAACAGGCTTCTTCCTCCTGGCTGCCTTTGGAACAACTGCTGGTGGATCAGCTCTCGTCGACGGCTCCACAATATAAATGCGTGAATCCTCACGCACGTTGCGGGCTGGCCCCTCTGCAGATTCCATCCAGGCGGCACCTGGAACCACATTCGCCGCAGGCTGGGCCAGGATAACTCCTCCGGCCTCCACCGGCCTGTCCTCGACGGACTTCTCCACTCCAAAAGTGCTGCCGGGTCCACCGCAGATCTCGGCAACCATGAGGTCAATCTGCGACGAGGACGATGAGGGCGTAGCAGTTACCCTCTCAGTAGCTTCCTCCATGGGCCTTGGGCGGATGATCACCCTTTTTGAGTCTTCAGGCCTCATCATTTTAACCGAAGGGTGCGACTTCTGAACCGGTGACGGCGGTCCCCACTTAACTTTCTTGGTCTCCGCTTGGGAAACCAAGAAATCCCTCGTGAACTCGTTGGGATTAAGCCGTATGGCCTTGGTCAACCAGGCGTAGGCGAAGCTCTCCGTCGCAGACGGCGTACCAAGGTACACCTCTGGAACCTTACCCCAGTTTTTCGCAATGGGCCACTTCTCTCCCACTTTCACAAAGAAGAACCGATTTTTGAGTTCTTCAGAGAATTATGAATGGCCTTGTTTATTTTTATTCCCGCACGGGGGCTGAGTGAAATCCACTCCGCCCCCTGGATCACTTTAAATATAACCTTAACGCCAGACATCATGAGTTTCTGGCCAAGCTTTCGGGTAAAAATGCATAAAGTGCAAATGTACCTCACCGCATTGGCATGGAGCTGGGCGATGGGTATTTGTAGAGCCGCCATGATCGACTCCAACTCCTTCGGTAATGGCAGGCGGAGGCCGCTCCTTAGATGAGCCTCATAAACAGTAATGTAGCCCTCCGGTGGAGAAAAGGCTTTGTCGTCCTTGCCTGGGACCCTCCAAGCCGCCTCTTTGGGGATGTTGAACTCGACGCACAGAGCCTTAATGTCATTCTCTCTCAGATCAAACGAGAAATCTACCACGGAAGCCATCATCAAGAAAAGCTTTAGGATTTCTTTGAAGGTACTTAGTTGAGAAACAAAAACGAAGAAGACGACGGTTTGAAGGCGTAACAGATTTCAAAATACGGAAGGAAAACTTAAGCGCCAAGCACTCAAAGGACGCCGTCAGTCTAGCCACGTGTCGCCTTCTAACTTGACCCTGCAAAATGACGGATCTCTGGGGCATTAATGACCAGGATCTCCGCCCAACCAAAGGAAGACACGTGTCGTTTTCTGCCTTACAATCCGGTGAAAGCTAGCGAGAAATCATTCGGTGGCCAAAGACGGTCAATAATTCGGTGTTCGAACCAAAACGTCAACAGTGCGTACTCGAGTGGCCAAAAACGGTCAACAGTCGTGTTCTTAGGTGACCAAAACGGTCAACAATTCTGGTACTTCGGAATTGACCAAAACGGTCAATAATTTCGGTCAAACTCTCCTTCACGCTTTTTATGAATTTTCACGAGATCCTCAAAGTAAGGAAAGGCATCCCATTATGAACATACTGGAGGCCAGACTTTTGACCACCAGCATGGGGGGCTAGTGATGGGTACACCAATAGTGGGTTGGCCCAAAGAAAGGTAAACGGAAGCCCAAGAAGGCCAGTCAATATTTTGACGGCCCAATAAGAAGACGGGCCCAGGAACTGGAAAGCGCAAGACGGTCAACGTTGGCATTGACCGTCTTGGCGGCCAACTTGCTCGCAGATGGTCAATGCAATGTTGACCGCCCTTACGCAGCTTGATTGGGCCTTAGGGGCTTTGCTACAGTGATGGGCCTATTCCATTCTAGCCCACAGCCCATCAGTTGATCGCTAGTTACTCTCCCTTCGCTCTCCACGAAGGCGGCCAACACGCTAACGGTTAACTCAAACGTTGACCGTCTGCGCCCCATACATTGGGCCCAAATGACGCCTTTCTACAGTAATGGGCCTGCTCTATTTGGGCCCACCACTCATCAGACAGCCAACCACAGCTTTCCAAGCATCTTCCATGATCTCAATTTACACCAGAAAGGATATTGACAAGATTGACACCCTTCAAAGAAGGAAAGTGCCATATCTTCTCTATTCCTTGCCAACCAAGGTACTCCAACAGTAATATGCTGAGGAGGAAAGAAGCCTGTTTGGAAAGTCGTTGACAGCCTCATAAGGAAACAATCACGATCACATGGCAACCGGCATCTGCTCCAGAAGGCAAGCTTGCCAGCAAATCAGGAAGGCAATCGCTCCTTCCAAAGAAGGAGGATTGGCCTCTCGGCTACAAAAGCAGCCCTTGGATCCTTATTCAAGGCATGCTCTGATTAATGCTCTCATTTAGGGCTTTTTTTCCAGACTTACTAACGCAGGCTCTCATTGATACTTTCAGCAACAGACACTTCTTGAGATACTGAATTACGTATACTTTCTGGGACGATTGAGAGCTCACAGAAGCCTGCCTTATCTGTCACCTTCGTTCTCCCAGAAAACCCTAAGGCAACAAGCGTGCCCTCACGGCCGTTTAATACCTTCCCACATTCCAGATTCAAGAAGACCTCGCGTCTCTCTTACATCTGGATCAAACACTCAAACTCTCTCTCTATATATTTTCAGTTTCTTCCTTTGAAGACTGTATTACTGACTTGAGCGTCGGAGTATTTTCGGTGGGACAACTTTCCGCCGATAACGCTGACCTCTTGTTCGTTTTAGTGGTGTGCAGGATTCGTGCTCAGTGAACGGAACCGGTTCAAACCATCCAGAAGAATTCGAATCTGTTCGAAGTCGGATCCAGGTACGCATCAATATATATATATATATTTGTTGTAAAATCAAGCTATATTTTACCTTTTGAATTTAATATTTAGCAAAGGTTGCCGATATGAATCATATTGATTAATCCTTTTTCGTTGGTTTACGGAGCCATCTGTATTTGCTTTAAAATGATCTACACATTCAACCTATAAAATTGTAGACATTTTCTTCCCTGCCTTAAGCCCAAGCTGGGACATTTTCTAACTTTTAAAAGAGTATTTCCCTTCGAAAGAAGTGAAGCAAACTTACTAATTGTGTTGGTCAACTAGTAGAACGATAATATAATAAATTTTGTTTTAGTTGAGTTACATTGACACATAACAATGAGAAATATATATATATTTTAAATACAAACTACATGTATTTTTAAGTCTATCTCTATATGAGAAAGTATTAAACTAAATTCGTTTAGACAGAGTACCATTAAAAGAATTATTAACATTAATCATAAGTTGAGAAAGTTCTTATACAACTAATCTAATTTGCCACTTCAAAAAAGTTTCAAATAGCTCGTAACTAAACATTTCATCTAACTATTGCTCCTAAAGAGCCGCCAAATGTAACGCTTTAGTAGTCTATCTTTAAGAGTTTATTATCTGCTTCATTTCAATGATTTTTAATATAGCCCTCCCCTTAAAAAAGTCTCAATAAATTTAGAACTAAGCATCTTATCCGGTTATCATTCTTAAAAGGACGGCCAAAGTAATACCCGGATCCCTATTTAATTTATTTTGATATTAAGTGTGATTTTGGGTTAATTGTGTGCATTTGAAATAATTTTATATTGTGAAATTTTAAAAGAATTTGGATCAATAGGGGCGGCGCCTGAAACGAGTCCGAGTTGCGCCTGAGCATTGATTCCAGTGGACTTGCACCCCAAGCCTTGCGCTTGACCACCGATTCCAGAAAGGTGGAGCTTGAGGCGCACATGAGCTAACGCTTGAGCGCCATTTTGGCTACATAAGCACATGCGGGTTATTGTTTCACTAGCTTCGCATGAGAGAAGTTGAGAGGAGAGAGAGTGGGAGGAAGAAGAGAGAGAACGTGAAATTTAGGTATCTCGGAGTATCTTTTGTCAGATCTATTTTGTATAAAGTCGAGACAAATATCTAAAAATCTTATCTTTGGTATATTTCTGTGTCTGAGGGATTTTATGATTTATAAAAATTTGTATAAATATTTGAGTCCATATATATTTGTATCAGTATATTTGCATGAAAATGAGTATAAAACTTGTATAGAAAGTACATTTGTATACATGTATGTGTCAGGGATGAGGTCGCTACCTTTGTGATTCGATATGGATATATTATATGTGACACCTCTCCCAACGGGGGGATTTTATTCCCAATGAAAAAAAATATTTGTTACTCTTTTTGCAAGTTGGAAGAGACTTTGATATTGCATGGACCTATCCCATTTAGTGTTAAAATGAGAACCATCGTAATGTAATAACAAAAATTATATATATATTTAGACATTTTAATATATCAGATAAATTTAAAAGTTGTACCCAAAATCACGGGTGATAAAATATAGTGTTTAAGTTTCGTATCCATAGGAAATAGTGTTCATAGGTGGCCTAAATTGCAATCATTTGACTTAAGATTACTGAAAGTATGTATAACCCTTTCTCAAATTAGTCTTTAAAAATCTTTGGTTTTCCATTTGCGTATACTTTATATTTTTACATAGATTTATATTTAAATTTTGATTTGAGATTTGTCAGTTTGTCCATAGATGAGAATTTGGGTTAGTCTCATACATTTGAATATGTGATTTACTTTGGAACATGTTGTGATTTACATGATTTCATTTCGACCTTTATTATTCTTATGTGATTCGAATCCAGATTATGAATTATTCATGACACGTGTCATATAGATATGATATCAGATCACGATTTGTTATATGATATGATTTGAATGTAAAATTTAACTTTGGATTATGATTTGTGATGAGTGTCACATGAGACCATATTTAATATATATTACGATTTGAATATGAGACTATCCTCAACCTTTCTATTGATTTTTGGACCCCTCTCAATTTGTTTTATATGATATGTTTATATTATTTGACCCCACCTTTTTGATTAAGGACATATATATATATACATATATTGTTTCTATTACACTGATACTTGATAAGTTTTATACTCACGTCTTTATTTTTATCCATTAATAGTAGTGGGTTAGATATGCTTATCGGAGTTTTGATGTAATTTGATATGGCCTTATTCTTTTGGTGAGTATGGATGCTTCATTTTTATTTGAGTTCGGATCTTGGGGGTATATTTTGGATATTTATTTATGATTTGATGAGGGCCTTTAAACTATGTATTGAGAATGTTTAGATTTCCCATATTATAAGGAAGAGTTGTTGTCATTATTTAGATATCTTCTTTATGATATGGATAGTAGATCATTTTCATGTTATCTGAATTTATATCTAATGAGATCATATATAAGTTATGATTTATTGGATTCTGTGTATGTCTGATCTATCATAACTAGGGTGGGGGTTTTTCATTTAGTACTTGTTTATTGGGATTTTAATTTTATAAAATATTATTATTAGACCTGCATTGGAACAGATTCGTAACAACGAATGGTATTAGAGAAAAGTTGTAATGAGGGTTGTTTTGGGCCTATTTGGGTCATTTAGGTAGAGACAACTTATTTGAATATTTTGTATGATAGGTATTATCAATGGCGAATAACAAAAATTCTATTGTTGGAGGTTCAGGTTCTAGTCGAAAAGACGATTATCTTGCTATGATGGGTCGGATGAGTGACATTATGGATATGATGGTTTGGCAACAAAATTATGATTTGGTTACTATGAGGAGGATGGCTGAATAGGGCTAGGGCAGGATGCCATTCGATCGATTTAAGGGAGAGCATATTATAGAATTTTTGGGTGAATTTGATCCTATAAAGGTTTAGAATTGGATTCAGAAGATTGAAAGGGTGTTTGGGACGATCAATTGTCTAGAAGAGGACAATGTTAAGTTTACAACATATAAATTGTAAGGCGACGCTATTCGATGGTGGGACACTCAGTGCCACATTTTTGGTTAGGAGGATGAGGAAATTTCTTGGGATGTGTTTCGAATGGCATTTTTGAAGAAATTCTTCCCTTTCTTCTTTTCTAGCATCGAGGAGATTAAATGAAATAAATTTAGTTGACTATGGTAGGAAAATAGTTAGGTGGCCAAATATGACACGCAGTTTATTGAGTTGTCCCGATTTTCTCCACATTTTATTGGGGACGAGGCTTTGAGAGCTCTAACATTCTTGTAAGGGTTGAATGATTCGATCAGAAAGTAGTTGATACCCCTTTCCTTGAGGACATATAGCGAGGTGCCATATCAGGCCTTCCTGATCTAGCAAGGGCAGTTTCGAGAGATGTATTTTTAGAGAAGATCAAAGCACTGAGGCCGGAGTTCGTGGGGCAGAGGCTCCCATTTGAAGCATAAAGGCTGGGAAAAAGGGAAATTAGTTGGAGTGAAATCTTCTCCTCCAAAGCCCTTATTGATATCTACATGCAAGTTTTGCAGGAAGAACCAAGCAGGGCAAGTTTGCTTTTGTTAAAATTGAGCTTATTTTAGTTGTGGCCAGATGAACTACCAAGCAAAAGATTGTCCATCTTCGAGGCGTCAGGACAGGGAACTAGCAGCTTCAAGTAGAGCCTATGCAGGACCGCCTGTGATTGCCAGAGTGAACCTATCTGTGGTGGAAGGTACTTTGCAAATTTTTGATTCTATAACTCATATTCTGATTGATCTTGACATTATGCATTCTTTTATGGCCCCTAGATTTGTGTGCAATTCGTGTGTGTGCCTTCCTAATTTTTGGAAAATGCTTTAATGGTATCTACCCTAGTGGGTAAATTGTTGATGGCTGATATTGTGTATCTCTGATGTTTGGTTTGGATTAGTGGCTATGAATTGTTGACCAATTTGATTTTGCTTGATATGCTATATTTTAATATTATTTTGGGGATGGATTAGTTGGTGTGTTATCACACTACAGTAGCCTACTTTCATAAATCTGTTTTGTTTTACATTCCAGGGTATGAATTATTTCAATTTCGAGTTAGAGTTGGAAAGTAAGTTACAAGGTTAATTTTGGCTCTTCATATGAACCATCTGATGTAAGAAGGATACCAACCTTATCTAGCATATATGATTACATTTGGGGTTCATTTTGTAGTCATTGGAAATATTTCAATTATTTGTGAGTTTGAGAATATTTTTCTCAAGGGTTTGCCCAGTTTACCTTCAAACTGGGAGATTGAGTTTGCTATCAATGTAATTCTAGGGTCAGCGTCAATATCAAGTGCTCCATATAGAATAACCCCATCTGAACAGATGGAGTTAAAATAGTAGTTATAAGATTTGTTGGTAAAGGATTTATTTGGCCTAGTATTTCATTATGGGGCACTCCTATGCTATTTGTAAAGAAGAAAGATGGTTCAATGAGATTGTGTGTCGATTATTGGAAGTTGAACAGAATTACAATCAAGAATAATTATTTCCTGCCGAGGATAGATGATTTAGTTGACCACCTGCAGAGAGCTTGTGTCTTCTTCCAGATTGATTTGTGATTAGGGTATCATCTATTGAGGATTAAGTGAAAGGATGTGTGTCACGATCCGGGACCACATTATACGCAGGTCAAAAATAAAATCAATAATAAGATTTCCATCAACAACAATAACCCATCCCGGATGTGACAATCAAACATATGCAGGACCCAATATAAATAAAACCCGCACAAGATCTCATCGGATATGAATCCGGACAAATAATACATGACCTGCTATCCATAATCGCAAGAGAGGTATCCAATTTACAACAACTCATCCATAACTCCAATATTTTGCATACAATGATCAAGGCCACCATCCGGCCATAAATAAGAATCATAACATATCCTCGAGACCAGAAATATACCAAATATATCATCTCCACTCGCCAAAAAGAATATCCGAGCCCGATCACGTCCGAGCTCCTGCAAGCGTATCCATGCCACTAGTCTGAAGGGATAAAACATTAAAACGTGAGCGCAGAGCTCAAAGAAATATCAAGAATCGTATAAAACGGTACACATAAATCGAAGCGAGGATATCGCATAAAGAATCACGAAAGAAAATATCATGTCGTAAAATCCTCGAAAATCGAGGAGATGTCTCAAACTAAATCGCCGTCTCCATTAACTCGTCCTTCCGGGACAAAATCATATAAATCACGATCCAGGTGAAATCTAAGTAGGCGATATCATATCATATGATCCGAGGTCACATACGCCGCAACCGTCACCACATCCACGTGAAGACACATACCGTCGTCCAGGATCTAAAACTCATAATGCAAAAATGAAGGGAAATCACGAACTAAAATATAAATAAAAACACGTTAGGGTTTTATCACATCAAGACGCACGAGACATTCCTATCGCCCATCTCAGAGCCAAACCACGATCTCAAATCACAAGACACCCAAATACGTGTAGAAATACAAAGCGTGCACGAAATCGTAGAACCAAAGATCAATGATACCAACTTGATGAAGGGTTACCTCGTCCCAGAAACCACGCTATAAATCGGCTACGAATTAGGCCAAGAGCTCAAGGCCATCCATGTACTCTGCCTCCCATAGACAGGAACTTGCCACTATGTTTTACCACCTGCGCTTTGGGTGACAACCTCAAGTTTTAGTTATATATTGGACGTCCAAATACATTAGTTTCCACAATTTTTACTACGATGGTTCTCAATTAAATACACAATGCAAGAATACCTCATCTTCCTTACGGCGGAAGTAGCTAATACCTCATCTTCCTTACGGCGGAAGTAGCCAATACCTCATCTTCCTTACTAGGCGGAAGTAGCTAATACCTCATCCTCCTTAGGCGGAAGTAGCTAATACCTCATCTTCCTTAAGTAGCCAATACCTCATCTTCCCTTACGGCTAAGTAGCCAATGCCTCCGGATCACGTAGTGATCCCACCCCCGGCAGCATGCATGGTTAGTGCATGGGCCTGGTTCATGGTTCCACAATATACGGATACACAAACGACGTATATATCGTCAAGGTGTCCAAAATCCCTCCAAATCATAAATACAAGTACAAAACCACCGCACAACCAATAAAACATACATGCACGTACACAATTGATAAATTGAGGGTATTTTTAAAAATACAATGACGTGTTAGTAAAATCTCCCACGTGAGTCAAAATGATCGGAAATTAAATCGCATCAAGAATAGGGCTAGATAATACTTGCCTTAACATCATACTCTGCAGATCTGAAAAAAGGATGTCCCGAAGCACTCCAATCGAGCCTTTCTCTCTCCTGCCGCCGTGTGCGTTCCTCTCTCCTCCGCTCTCCCAGTGCGTGCAGCTCCTCCCGCGCCACTGCCGCTGCTGCCGCCACTCATCTGCCGCTGATCGACCACCGCACCGCCTCACGTGGCCGTCGCCGACCTCCTCGGCACCACCCAGCCGCGCCAACGCCGAAGCCGCTGCCGCCTCCTCTCTCCCATCGCAACCTACTCTCTCCAGCGCGACATTTCCCCTGCGGACGGCTCACACCGCGCTGCTGCCACCGCCTACCGACTCAAACCACCGACACCAGCCATCCCGACGACCATCGCCACTGCTTCCGCCTCTTGCTCGGCCGCCGACCTCTCTCGCGCAGGCTTTCTCTCTCCAAGCCGCGAGCGCCGTCGATCTCTCCCCCCTCGCAGCATCTCCGCATGCCGCAGCTCACAACCGCCGCGATGTCATCCGAAACCACCGTCGCCGGCGTTCACCCACGCAGCCGCCGCCTCCTTCCTCTTCCTTCTCCTCCTCCTCCTTCGCGCAGCAAACCCTAATTCCCCCATTTTCCCCCTCACTTTCTCTCTCCCCGATTCTTTTCTCCTCTTTTTCCCCAATTTCCTTTTTCTTTCTTCTTTTCTTTTTCTTTTACCTTTTATTCATTTACTTTATACATATATATATATATATATATATATATTATTATTATTATTATTATTACTTTTATTATATATATATATATATACATATATATAACCTTCTTTTATTTTAAAATCCAACTCGGCCTCCGGACAACATTACGGGTGCACCCCGAGCACCACTCCGCACCTCCGATCATTCCCGAAAATTTGATAATATTTTAAATTATTTTCCACCACGTCCGAAATACCCAAAAATCACAAATAAATATTAAAATAATCCAATTGGGATCCGAAATATCACAATGTGCCCAAGACAATCTTTTGGTGAGGTATAACAATTACGAGTTTTTGGTGATGCCTTTGGGTTAATAAATGCGTAGCATCATTTATAGATTTGATGGATCGAGTCTTTTAATTATATTTAGATTGATTCATAGTGGTTTTCATTGATGATATTCTAGTTTATTCAAAGAGATTTGAGGAGCATGAAGCTGTTTGAGGATGGCACTGAAGATTTTGGGAGAAAGACATATGTATGTTAAGTTAAAGAAGTGTGAATTCTGGTCGGAGGAGGCGTCATTTTTGGGACATATAATCTCAAAAGGTGGCATGCCCATGAACAAGAAGAAGGTGGAAGCAGTGACAAATCGGAAGAGATCGACGAATGTTGTTGTGATTCAGAGTTTTTTGCGGCTGGTAAGTTATTACATGCAGTTTGTTGAGAATTTCTCGAGGATTATAGTGCCTTTAACTCGGCTAAAGTAGAAGAAGATGGTGTTTTATTTGGAATGATGATTATGAGAATAGTTTCCAAGAGTTGAAGAGGAGATTGACAATAACGCCTATATTGTCGATTTCTAATGGATTTGGAGGATTTGTTGTGTATTGTGATGTTTTCAAAAAAGGCTTGGGTTGTGTTTTGTTACAATGAGGTCGGATGGTTACCTTTGGGTTAAGGCAATTGAAGGTTTATAAGTAGAATCACCCCACCCATGATCTTGGTGTTAAAAATTTAGAGACACTATCTGTATGGGAAAAAAATTATGATTTATTTGAATCATAAGAGCTTGAAACATTTATTCTTGCAAAAAGAACTGAACATGCGGTAGCAGAAGTGTGTGGATATGTTGAAGGATTATATTTGTGAGATCCAATATTAGTTATGGCAAGCTAATATTGTTATTGATGTGTTGAATTGAAAGTCTTCTGGTTTGATGGTGCATTTGATGATCAAATAATAGGAGATGTTGGATGGAATGATGAGTTATATGATTCGGTTGTACTCCTAGGAGTCAAGGATGATATTATCGTATCTCCAGGTATAAATTGTGATTTTAGAAAAAACTTAAGGAGAATTAGATAAACAATTCATATTTGATGGAGATTGCAGGAGAGTTGGGAATTGAATTGTGAGTGGATTTTAATGTGTGATTCAATGGGATTCTTCGTTTTTGGAATAGAATTTATATTCATAATATTAAGGAGTTAAAAGAGAAAATTTTATGAGGCCCATAGATCGAAATATATAATTTATCCTGAAATAAACAAAATGTATTAGGACATAAGGAAGTCTTAGTGGCAGATATGAGACAAAAGATTGCGGCTTATGTGACGAGGTGTATTGTGTGTCAATAGGTAAAATCCGAGTATGAGAAACCTCTAGGATTTTTACATCCTTTGTCGTTTTTTAGTTGGAAGTGAAAACATATAACAATGGTTTTTGTTTTGGGATTTCCTAGAATAGCAAGAAAGTTGGATACTATTTGGGTAATTGTAGATAGATTGATAAATTTTACTCATTTCTTGTTGGTTTGAATGACATATTTGAGGGATAAGGTGGCCTGCCTGTACATTAATGAAATTGAAAGGTTGCATGTAATTCCAATTTTGATAGTGTCTGATCAAAATTTGAGATTTGTATCAAAATTTTAGAAATGCCTGTATACGAAGTTAGGTACAAAGTTGAAGTTTAGTATAGTATTCCATCCACAGATAGACGGCCAGTCGGAGATGACTATTCAGATTCTGAGGGATGTGTTGAGGGTGTCGGTTTTGGAGATAAGAGGTAATTTTGATAATTATTTGTCGTTTATCGAGTTTGTTTACAATAATAGTTGTCAATCAAATATCGGGATAGCCCCTTTTGAGGCTTTTTTATTGACGAAGATGCAGGTCTCCTATCAATTGAAAAGAGATTGGTAATCGTAGATTAATCGGCCCCAATATCATTAAGGACACTTTCGAGAAAATCAAGATTATTAGAGATCAGTTAATTGAGGCTCAAAGTTACAAAAAAAAATTATTCTAATAGGAGGACATCAGATTTGAGGTTTGTTGTGAGCGACCATGTGTTTTTGAAGGTGTCTCTGAGGAAAGAGATCTTGAGGTTTATAGTAAAAGAAAAATTAAAGCCGATATTTATTGGGCCATTTGAGACTTTGGATCGGATTGCAGAGGTGGCCTATAAATTGGCTTTACTGTTGAATTTGGCAGATTGTCACGATTTGTTTCATGTGTTGATGTTGAGAAAATCTATATATGACCATTCTCATGTGATTGAATTTGAGCCATTAAAGATTGATGAGAATTTAGTGTATGTCATGATTTTCATTCAAATTTTGGATCGAAAGGATCAAGTGTTAAGGAATAAGATGATTCCACTGATTAAGATACTATGGAAAAATTATTCAGTCGAAGAGGCAACTTGGGAGTGAGAAGATGAAATATGAGAGAAGTATCCCCATTTGTTTGAATATTGAGGTATGTAAATTTTGAGGATGAATTTTTATATAGAGAGGAGAGTTGTAATACCTAGATCCTCATTTGATTTATTTTGATATTAATTATAATTTTAAATTAATTGAATGTGTTTGAAATAATTATATATTATGAAAATTTAAAGAAAATCAGATCAATAGGGGCGACGCTTGAAGCGCACGTAAGTGGCGCTTGAATGCCAATTCTAGTGGGCTTGCACCCAATGAGTGCTTGAGGCTGCTTTCAAGCACCAATTCTATAGAGTTGGCACTCGAGGCACACCTGAGCTGGCGTTCGAATGCCATTTTGGCTATACAAGTGCGTGGGGCACTATTTGCCAGTTTTGTATGGGTGAGAAGTAGAGAGGAGAAAGAGAGAGCAGAAAGAAGAAGAGAGAGAATGTAGAGTTTGAGTATCTCAAAACATTCTTTTGTCAGATTTATTTGATATAAGAATGAGACAGGTTTCTGAAACCCAATCTTTGGTATGTTTCTATGTAGGAAAATATTTACTTACATTTTAGAGACTAGAATATATGAAATTTTTACTCCCCCTATTTACTTTCTATGAACATCCATGTGATATTTACTGGTCAATCTGGGATTTTTGTTTGGGCTTTGTAAAATTGAGGGGTTTTATAATTTTATAAAAATCTATATAAATATTTAAGCCTATATATATTCTGCATTAGAATAATTATATAAAAATGAGTATGAAACTTGAATAGGCAATGCATTAGTATATATGTATGTGTTGGGGATGAAGTCGCTACATTTATGATTTAATATAGATCCGATATAGATATGTGATTTGTGAAGCCTTTCCCAATGGGGAGACTTTATTTCATATAGAAAAATATTTGTGACTCTCTCTTCCCTTGACAGGAAGAGGCTTTGATGTAGCATGGACCTACCCCATTCTGTGTTAAAATAAGAACCACCGTAATATAAAAATAAAAATTTTATTTATATTCGGACATTTTAATATATCAGATAAATTTACGGATTGCACTCAAAACTATGAATGGAAAAATATAGTGTGCAAATTCTATATCTATGGGAGATAGTATTATTCATAGGTGGTCTGTCCAGTTAGTCTAAACTGTAATTGATTTGGTTTAAAATTATTGAAAATATGTGTAACTTTTCTCATGTTAATCTTTTAAAATATTTGATTATCCATTTGAGTATATTTTGTATTTATTAATGGATTCATATTTGTAATTCGATTTGAGATTCGTCAGTTTGCCTGTGGATGGAAATTTGGATTAGTATCATATATTTGGATATGTGATTTGTTCCAGAATATATTTTGATTTATATAATTTCGTTCTGACTTTTGTTATTCGTCTGTAATTTGGATCCAGATTTTGATTTGTTTAGGATACGTATCAAATAGATATAATATCGGATCACGATTTGTTATATGATATGATCTGAATATGAGATTTGACTCCAAATCACGAGTTGTTATGAGTATTCTAATGGGACCATATTTGATATAGAGTATAATTTGAATACGAGACTACTCTCAACTTTTTTTTTTTTGATTTTCTAACCCCTTTTAATTTGTTTTATATGATTTGTTTATATTATTTGACCCACTCTCCGATTGTGGACACATATATATATATATGTGTGTGTGTGTGTGTATTGTTTCTGTTATATTAATACTTGTTGAGTTTTAAATTCACGTCTTTATTTTTATCCCTTCAAACTAGTGGGTTAACTACGTTTGTAAGAGTTCAAACGTGATTTGACGTAACCTTATTCATTTGGTGAGTATGGATACTTTATTTTGATTTGTGTTCGGATCTCAGAGTTTTATTTTGGATATTTGTGTCTGGCCAGATGAGAGCACTTGGATCATGTGTTGAGAATATTTGGATTTGTCATATTTTGAGGATATATTGTTATCATTATTTAGATATCTCTCTTATGATATGAGATAATAGGCCATTTTTATATTATCCAGATTTATATCTGATAAGATCCTGTATAGATCGTGATTTGTTGTAACCTATGTATATTTGATTTGTTACACTTGGGTTGGGAATTTGTCGTTTAGTATTGTCGTTTAGATATAATATTATTATTATATCTACTTTGGATCGGATTTGTGACAGCCAAACATAACATTTTAATAGGTTACATTTAAAAGTACAATACCTACTCTGTTTTCTCATTGCAGACTAGAAAAAGCGGCACATCTATTTAATATGGCACAATTGTTTCTCAAATTGGAGAAGGGTAATAACTCTAATTAAATCTCATAGGCAATGATTCTCTTTTCTTGAATATTGATATTGAACGTATGCAAAAAGTTATTATAGTTTGAGAAAAATTATTAAGATGAAAAAGTAGGAGAAAATAATGTAAAAAACAATAAAAAAAAAAGCAAAGATGGGGAACTCCAAAAGGATATGGGAGAATGAAGAAAGGAGAGAGATTGTGACAAGTTAATGTGGGGACAAATCACTACCTTATAAGTATCATGTCAATTATAAATATTCATATTTTTTGATTTATTGACTAATCAGATAAAATTTTATAAGAGGTTCGATCAATATTGGTATAAAAATTAGCTTAAACAAAGGTAATTTTTTGGTAGGAGATGAAGAAACTATTTTCAATTTTTAGACAAATCCACTTTGAAATTCAAATAAAAAATTAGAATAATCATGAAAAAAAACAAAAAATCGGTCTGAAAATTTTCTATTTCAATGCTTATAAACACAACTACATAAACTTCTACCTTCGCGGTCTCTACAGGCACCAAAAAAATTAGTGATAAAATTAATTTTTGGTGATAAAAAATTAGTAACAAATATATTTTTATCACTATTAATAATTAATATTTATAATTTAGTGATAAAAATATAATTTTATCACTAAAAGATTAAAATTAAATAAATACTAATTTATAAAAAAATAAAATAATTAATACTAAATAATATAAATAAGAGTGATAAAAATATATTATTACTAATTATAAAAAAATACATACTAATACTTAAAAATGTTTTAAAAAAGTTATAAATTATTTATTAAATTATTATTTTAAAAATCTAAATCTTATAAAAATTTAGTAAATAAAATTCAAAATTTGACAACCGTAGCATACGGTTACTACAAGATAAAATTTCAATGTGAAATTTACTCAATTATTGAGAGAATGTTGGTAGGGATTATTGGGATGTATCCAACCCAGCATAGGGCATACCAAGATGGCATTGACAATCTGCTAGTGCTTCTCGTTGGAGGAATTCCAATTGCTATGCCAACAGTTTTGTCTGTGACAATGACTATTGAATTTCACTGCCTAACTGAACAAGGGGCGATCACCAAGAGGATGATAGCCATCAAAAAAATGGCTGGGATGGATGTCCTTTGCGGTAACAAGACTGAGACTCTCACTCTTAACAAGCTTACTGTTGACAAAAGCTTGATTAAGGTATATCCAAAGAACGTGGATCAGGATGCTCTTATATTATTAGTTACTAGCGCTTCCAGGGTTGAAAACCAGAACCCTATTGATGCTTCCGTTGTTAATATGTTGGGCGATCCCAAGGAGGCAAAAGCAGGAATCAAAGGTGTGGTCATTTTATTGGAACTTTGCCAGATGCAGGCTCATCATGAGCAGGGGGTGCTCGAGTTGGTCATGGAGGAGAAGCAACAGCCTGCTAGGAGTGGTATTGGAGTGGTTGTTGCCATCAAGAAATTGAATCAAGCGAGTCTACAAGGTTTTGAAGAGTGGCAGTCGGTGGTAACTTTCCTGGGAAGGCTTTCGCACCCTAATCTTGTGAGGCTGTTGGGTTATTGCTGGGAAGAAAAGGAGCTGCTGCTTGTTTATGAATTTATACAGCAGGAAAGTTTGGAAAACCACCTGTTTGGCAAGGGATCTGCTATCCAGCCACTGCCATGGGATTTAAAGCTTAAAATTGCAATTGGAGGTGCTCGAGGCTTTGCCTTTTTACACACATCAGATGGCCGAGTCACAGATCAAGACATCAAGACCTCTAACACCCTCCTGAGTGGGACCTCCCATGCCAAAATCTCGATCTTCGGTTTAGCAAAACTTGGCCCCTCTGCTAGTCAGTCTTATGTCTCGACGAGGGTGATGGGCACAGAAGGCTATGCCGCTCCAGAGTATGTCTTCACAGGGCAATTATATGTGAAGAGCGACGTGTACAGCTACAGCGTCATACTGGTGGAGATGCGGGGTAACGAATGGAGCTACGATAAATGCAGACGACAATGGAACCCCGGGAAATATTGAGTTGCGCTGGATCATGATGTTTTAGAATTTTATCTTCACGTCTAACGTTGAGGATAAGGTTCTTTTAATGGATGGGGCAATATTACGAGCCCAATAGCATCCCGTTTCTTTTTCCCCGCTCTCTGTTCTCCGTTTCCCGTTTACTGTCATATGCTTGCTGTTTGTTTAATTTGTTACGCCCCGTGGAGGGTTTTCCCGCTCTTCTCATTACCCCATTTCCCTATATAGTGTGCTGACAGCGGTATAATGAGTAGAGAATATTTTCCGATTTTCCACACTCTCTCTCTCTCTTTTCTCCCTATCCTGTCACCCTACCCCTTCTCCTTCTCCCTTTCCCCTTCCATCTTCTTTCTCTTCCTCTTACCCCTCTATTCCCTCTGCCAGAGCTCCCCTCTCCCTCCACTCTCACCGTTTTCGACTTCAGGTTACCGATTGTCGGCGGGGTGTCCGCATCACGTCAATTCTCTGTTTGCTTCATTAATAAACGTTGATTTGCTCCTTCTTCCTCTTAAATTTCCACTGATGTTGTGAGATTGCGTTATGAATGGAGGATGAGGAAAGGAATCAGAAATGGAAAAAAATAGAGCATTGCGTTCTATTTTGGTCGAAGCGCTGTGAAGGAGAGATTTGTAAATTTTGGTGATTAAATTGTTGTACGGTTATTATGTGTATATATGTTTATTCATTTATTGTGCAGCTGTGTGTGGATTGTGTGGGTGTGTTGGCAGTGAAGGTGTGTGAACTTCTGTGTGCGTGTGTGCTCTGTGTGGTGGGGATGAACGGCTGGTATGTGGTCGCGTGTGTGTTGTATGTTCGGTTATAGAAAAGCAGCAGGTGCTGTGTGTGTGTGCGTTAGGTGCAGGTGTGCTCGTGGTGGGTGTGAATGGCAGCATGTGCAGTTGTGTGTGTGACTGAGTGTGTGTGTGACGGTGTGGGTGTGGGGGAAAGCAGCTGGGCTGCTGTGCGTGCGTGTGTCTCGTGTAAGTGGGTGTATTGTGTAATTGTGGGTATAATGTGCAAATTGGGTGTGGTTGTGGAGAAGCTGCAAGTGCTATGTGTGTGTGCGTTGGTTGTGTGTGTGTGTCACTGTATGCTGTGTGTGTGTGGGTGTGGAGGTGTGCTGTTGGTGTGTGTGAACGCTGTGGGCGTGTGGGCAGGGTGTGTGTGTGTGTGAAAATTGTTTGAGAGAATTTACGGTGGTTTGTTGGCGGTATATATATATATATATAGTTGATCATATGAGGGTATAAAAATGAAAATTGACTGTTTAATGTAAATCATATTGTAATGCTAAGAAGGTTTTGCATATTGACGAAATGGAAGACCAATTGGATAAATAAATTAACTAGAGATTTTATATGTCGATCCAATGGTCATCTTCTCGTTCTGGGATAAATTCCTTTGTGTTAGTTTTGATGCGGAGTAGGGTCCGTGTCAGCACCGAACTATGTTCTGTTGTTGATATTGTAAAACTTTCTTTGCGTTATACTCGAGTGTGTGAGTAATTAAATTGTTGGTTTCCTACGATTAAGGTTGAGGAGAGTATATGAAAATATCAAGGTATCTAGTCAAATGGGAGGTTATGGTACTTTAATGTGGTTTACGCTATTTGATACTAATTTTCTGTATCCTGGTAGGTTGAGGTATATTGTTTAGTTCGGTGGGATGTTTATGACCATGTGAACATCGTAAATCATGATATCGCGGGTATCATGGCGTGAGATGTTGGGTTTGACGTGTGAGTTATCTTCCGTGTTTGGTAGAGTCGTAAGAGGAGTATCTAGATGAGATCATCTGTACTTGGTTGAGTCAGATGATGAGCATGCTCGGGAGACATCTGTACTTTGTTGGGCAGAGTCTCTGTGGACCGTGGATTTTGGTCTGACGTCAAACTTACGAGCATTGGGTAGCCCGTGCAAGTACCCAACTGTCGGGGGATATACGCAGCCCTTGGTTCACAGTGGCGGACTAAGATTTAGGAGTTTCCTTGTGATATTTTATAAATGTGAGTACCTCATGAGTTGTGTTGGCAGTATCATTGTGTAGATCCTATGATATCCGGGTTCAGTGAAATTCATATTGGTTGTTATCACGGTTATGCCGGTCGTTCTCACTGACACATGGACCAGGGATTCCCCACTCATCATTGATGTTGAATGTTAGGGGATTGCTGTTGATTATTAGCACTCTTGTTATTTTTGGGATATACCGATCAAGTGTAACATATCTTACTTAGAGTCGTATTTACGACGTATTGTAATTTATCTCAAATATAGTAGGTTGTTAGAGTAATGTTAAGACCCTTATAGTTGATATTCAAGATTGTTATTGTATTAGCATTTTTTGATTATTATCACTTGTTGGGTTTTGGCTCATCATTGTGTTTTCTTGGCTTCAAATTAAATAGATAGCCTCTAACTTGGTGAGGAAAACATCCGTACCGTAAGAAGAAATACCGGTAGAGAAGAAGGTCCTGGTGGCTGGTTACTTTATGTCGTGGAGTCATTAGAGTTTAGATTGTCATAGAGATTGATATATTTTTCTTTTATTTGAGTTATCGTTTCTTTGTTATGTCTTTGTGGATGATAGATGAGTTTATCGTGATAAAGTTAAATCAAAAGGATAACATATTCTGAAATATGGAATTGTTATATTTTGTTTTAAATTTTTGGTCCGCATGTGCTACTGGAGCCATATGTTTCAATATTTAGGCTCGGGTCGTCACATTTTCCTTATGTATTGCCAATCAGAACAGTTTCTAGCTATCCTCCAATTTAGAAAACGAAGACTTTGCACGATAGACATGGGATACCCAATGCCCGAGCTGTTTTATCGAACTACATTCTCCTTTTGAATTTGTTTAAATGCTCATACTTACACCTATAGTAAGCATGCTTTTTAAGGTTATGGTTGATTTACTCTTGTATTGTGGGCCGAGAAAAGTTGCTAAGCAACTATACTTGATTCCATTATATATTTTATATTTCTTGCTTGAGGACAGCATAGAAACATGGAATGGCTTGAACTCGACAACATCTCTCAGCCGCTCTATACGAAACTTCGTCCCTACACCCCAGCAACAGTATCATTTAAAATTTATTACATTTTCTTACATTCCCTTATCAGAAGTTTTTTTTTTCTTGAAATTGCCTCTCTTCTTCTCACTAGCCATGACCCTAAGTGCAGTTAAGCTTTGGTCGATTGCTGATTATAACTGCTAGGAAAACAACCTTCAGAAAGTGGTAGACTGATATGTTGAAGAATCTGAAATGAAATGCTGATCCTCTGTGGGGTTGGTGTCGATGCGTGTGTTTTTATTTTCAACAATTTTATTCGAATTTGAGCTTTGGCCGTACAGAAGGCCAAACCTCCAAAAAACGCAACATGGGCAACTTAGATCAGGAAATAGAATTTTAGACAATAAAAAAAAATGCATAAAAAGTAAGTGTTGCATAGATAAGTAAATTAAAATAGATGAATGCGATCACATTAGAAGATAAAATAGAGAATAATAATATCTGTAAATATTTAAAACTATACCTATAGAAAATAATATTCAATCTGTGATGTTGGTTTGAGTACAAATAAGATCTGATTTTTAGAAACAAAATTTACAAAAGACTAGTTTTTCACGAACAGAAACAGTGACAAACACTAACAGTTTCAATAACAGCTGTCCAGAGCTTTAACGAAATGGTCTTTTACCTTCCAGCAGGTTTCTTCGTATGAATGCAGAGACTTTTCTTACACCATATGTTTACACTAATTTGAATAACAATAATCATTAGCAGATTCCTGACGTATTGTAAATCAATGAATAGATTCAGCATCAACAGACTGAGTTAACACCTCTTTTTGGTAACCAGCCGATTAGACAACAGCTTAAACACTAGCTGCAGCTACTCAGCCGTCAAAACTGTTTTCAAATGTCCGAAGTGCTTAAAAGCATGCAGTCTTACTTTTACAAACAGTGAACAACATGTAACCGGGTGAGATTTTAAATATATTGTCCAAAGTTATTGACAGTAATTTAAACATGCAAGTTAACCTTTTTGTGCACAAATTTTGAGCATGAGCCATGGAGAAAATCTCATATGTAAAACATATTATATGCGCCGATCATGAAATCCCTTCATAAACATGCCGCGTAGTTATTATGATACGCATCACATAAAAATCATGATGAAGAAGAAGATCGAAATAATATCAGATTTTCAGATGAAAAATAGCTAAGGGCATAACATGGAGTACACTTGCTTGCTCTTTAAACTCCCTTACTCAACTTTAGCCTAAAACTCTTTTTTTCCTTCTTCTCCTTCACTGCCTCCTTCAGTTAATTTGGGGCCTTTCCCTAACCCCTAATTTTTCGTATTTATAGGCAATTGGTAGTTGCAAGTAGGTGAGGGCGGATCACCTACTTGATATTTCTTTTTCTTATAAATCTTCCTTTGTCAGAAGGTCAACGGAGTATGTAAGAGTAGGGTATATATTTACGCTGATTCTGATGATCGCCTACTTAGAATCCTTGATCTATTACACTTATCAACTCTGGCCATTGGCATTACGTTTGCAAGAGTACTCCGGCATTTGCGTTTTCCAAATGACCTCGGTATTTTTCTTTAAGTTCTCGGAATGTTTGTGAGTCCTCGGACTTTTTATGATGTTCTCAGGCTTTCTTTCTAATGTCCTTAGACTCTTTCTAATTTCCTCTATTTCCTTGTAAGTTCCAACCAATTTCTTCTAATTTCTCAGATTTTTTCCCAAACAATCCTAGTCTTTAATAAGTTCTCGAACTCTTGTGATATCATCGGGTGTCACTGTTCATTTACAAGCCATGGTTTCACGGTAATTTTGGGCTGACTTTCTATTTTCGGTCACCACAAAATTTTTGGTCAATACTTCATTTCAACACAAAACTTTCCGGTTACTGCAAAATTTTCAGCCAATACAAAATTTTCGGTCAATACTTCATTTCGACACAAAACTTTCCGGTTACTACAAAATTTTTGGTGAACACTAAATTTCCAGTTACCATAAAATTTTTGGTCAACACAAAATATTCGGTCAACACTTATTTCAACACAACGTTTTTGTTACTTTAAAATTTTCTGTCAACACAAAATTTTTGGTCAACACTTCATTTAAACACACAATTTTTGATCAATACAAAATTTTCGGTCAACACTTTATTTCAACACGAAACTTTTCGGTTATCACAAAATTTTCGGTCAACACGTCATTTCAACACAAAACTTTTCTGTTACCACAAAATTTTTGGCAAAAATATCTTAACCAGTCAATATGTTATCTAGGCTGATATTCCCATTAACGCTGAGAGATTAAGTTCTAAAAACCTAATCTTTACAAAATCTATAATTCATATGTTTGTAATTTTCATAAGGAGTTTTGTCACAAACTTGTTAAAGGAAGATATTGTTACGAGCACATTCTATTGACTTATTCCATAACTAGGTAAATAAATGTCATGAAAGATTTATAACCATCCAAAAATATGAGCACAGGATACATGCCTATTCTTTGTAATACGTCTTCCCTCCCTTTTTATGCCTAATTCATACTTAATATATGTATGGGCATATTTTATATAGAACACCACATCTAACATACGTTTAAGTTATATATGAGCATAATTTATCTAGAATATCCACGCACAATGTGCACTTGAGTCACGCATAAATAAATTTTATTTAAAATACCCACACGTGATATATGCATAAAAGACACACATGCGTTGGGGCATAACTCTCCTATTGAAGCCTTTGTGCTTAATGCATTCCTGTTTAGTGCACATATGCTGGGCATTCCTTTCCTAATATTGGCGTGTTTTTAACCTATTTTTAATCGTGTTTATGTATACTTTACTCTCATTCATTGGTGATAGATACAGAGAGAGAAAAATAGTCGCAACCTTGAAGCTCTGATTGTTTAATACAAAATGTCATCCTTTTCTTGAATAAACCAAACTATATACATGAGGTAAATTATTAAAGTTTTCTTACCCAATATTTTTTTCATTATTTATATACTTACTTTAACATATAAACCCTTGTTGGTACATTGATGGCATGGATTGGGATCGAATAGTATGCGAAAATTTAATAACAAGTAAAGTAAATTTCTTGGTAGGGGTTATAAGTGAAGAATAAGTCGATTAAGATTTTGTTTGCTTATATAACCTAATTGTAAGATAACTTTTATGCTACATTATTTTCACCGATTGAAAAGGCACTAATGGTTTTATTTAATAACTATTGATTATCAAAATCTTCTTTTGTCACTAAAACCTAGGCATCAGTTTTTTTTCTATTTCAGATTTATTTTGGTAATATATTTTTCTGTGAAAATTGATATAAATATAGTAAAAAATATACTTTACGTATATTATATATTTATATATATTTAACTTCCATGTATTTATAGGTTATAAACGATTAAATATTAGGGATCTTCTAATCCTCTCTGACTTTTTATTTTTATTTTTTTTACAATGTCTAAGAAAAAAATTATTGAAACACCTTGAATTATTCTAAAGCTTAAGTTAACAACAATCGTATTGATATCCTTAACAAGAAACTTTTTCTCTTTTAATAAATTTATTATATATAGGCAAAACGATGAACAATTTTTATATTAAAAATAACTACTCACTAAATCCATCATGAATTGCACCCTCTTCATTATCGGAAGTGCAGAGTTATCAGAACTACCAACTCATTTCTTGAAGCTGATAGAAACTGCACAATCCTTCGACCATCTAGTAAAATTCTCAATTATTAGTTATGAGGAGTAATAAGAAACTGCTCATTCATCAAGTTGAACAATTTAATTTTAACATCAATTACCCAAAAAACTTTGAATTTTAACATCCATCAACAAACCCATAAAATAAAAAATATATTTGTATATGCAACATTGAAGGGAAAAAGGTGACAATTTCTTCTTAATATTCATGTAATATATATTTGAAGCTATCTAGCATCAGCCATTGGTTGATGACCACACTGGCCCAGTAGAATAGTTATTTTTTTCACTTTATCTGAAATATTTTTCTCTCGCTTTTGGCAAAGTGGCTTCCCAATGGGGCTTGCGCGATAGCTATTAGCTAAAAGGTTGAAGACATGATTGCGTACATATTATCTTTGTCATTTTATACCAAAATATTTTTGTTAGAATTTAATAGAGAAGAAAGCAGTAAATGTAGAAGTAATGAAATAAGGGAACATTATTTATGCCGGAGGAAATATGTGAAGTAGAATAATTATAAAGGATAGAAAAGTAAATAATTGAGTTTCAATCCCACAAACTTTAGATTTGTTTTTTACTCCCAAACAAAGACATTTTCTATTTATTTATAGATGGTAAAGTTGGTATAATAATGAAAGTAAAAAATATTTTAAAATATCATGGATAACATTATTTTTATAGATTATTCTAGAGCTAGTCCTTACATTGGGTTTTAAATAAAGTTTCTAGAATTATAGTGAATATGTATAATCAACCAAAATATCATATTTTTAAAAATTCTAAAACTTATTAGATTTTTTTCCTTTAGTAATTGAGAAGCTTCTAGAATATCACAAACTAATACACCCCCTAGATGCATACTTTTAAAACTCTAAGTTTGATTTGTAATTGTTAAAACTTTGATCTTTATAGAGCCTTAGTGAATATATTCACAAATCGGTCTTTAGTCTTGTAATATTAAAGTTGCATTTCTTTTTCTACTGTAGCTTCTGATGAAGTGATACTTTATAGGGATGTGTCTTGTCTTGCTCTGATACACTAAATTATTTGCCATTACGACTCCCGATTTATTATTAGAGTATATTTTGATAGGTTATTTTTGCTATTCGTCCATATCTTTAAGTATTCTTCGTGGCATATTTCTTGACTTGCACTTATTGTAGCAACAATATACTCTACTTTAACTGATAATTATGTCACTGTCTCTTATTTTTTTGGCACCCAAGAAAATATGCCTAATTTAAGTAGAAGTGTGTAGCTCAAAGTGTACTTCAAGTTATCTATTGATCCAACCTAGTCACTATTAGTGCAGCCTTACCGGCTTGAATCAACAATAGAATTACACCAATTGTCAAAATTCTTGATACCTAAGAATTCTATTTGCTACTCCATAGTGCTCCGTGTTTGGGTTTTTTATAAATCTTGATAATAAACCTACAGCATACATGGTGTTAGGATGTGTTGCTATAAGATATAAAAAAAATTTTAATCATGCTTCCATATAAGAAAATATTTGCTTTTAAGGATCCATCTTCTTCCTTTACCTCTTATCTACAATAAGTGGAGTATCAACTAGTTTGCATCCATTTATTTTGAATTTCTTTAGTAGACCCTGTATACTTCTTTTGAGAGATAAATATACCAATTTTTACTTGATTAACTTCTATTATAAGAAAGTAGTGCATAAGACCAAGATTATTCATCACATTCTCCTTGAATTCATATATCATCTTCTCATCATTTCCTCCATAGATTTGATCATCTATATAGAGAAAGCTAATAAGAATGTTTCATCCTTGGGTTTTAATATATAGTGTTTGCTCACTATTTCTCTTCTTGAATCCTTAGTTTGTAAAATATCCATCAATTTTGGTATACTAGGCTTATGGGGCTTGTTTCCACCTATATAGAGCCTGCCTTAGTCGAATACCTTATGTAACGTCCCCATATCGAACCAAAAATATAATTAGTGATATCATTCCATTAACAAATTAATAAATCCAATTAATAATGTATGTAAGTTATAAGTTAGTATTACAATCGACCTAAAATAAAATAAATAATCTAATCATAAGATCTGAAATGCCACATCATTAGGTGGCTAAAATATAAACCATATCATGACATTAATACATGCGTAAGGAAATATATTTATACAAAAATTAGAGTAAATAAATATCTAAATAAGATAATCCAAGTCTAACAACATTACTTGTAAAAGCATTTCAAACTGTCGTACGATGCTAACACCACCAACCAAAATATAAATGAACATATTAAAATTGCTGCTTTGAATAAATTATAATATCAAAATATCCAAATAAGAGTTTTTTTCAAATCAACACCTGGACCATAATCCTCATCTGTAAGTGTTCAAGCCTAATATTTTGATGGAGTTTAGTGAAAAAAAAAAAAAAGAGTGATCCGAAAGTTTATTTTTTATTATATTACTTTTATTTGTTGTAGAAACTTAGAAGGTTTAACTCAATAATTATTAGTTAATAAGATTTTTCTATATCACTAAAATCTATGTATTTATTTGTTATTCTACATCTTTATTTTGGAACTACAATATAGCTGTGTATATTTTTTAGATTTGCATATAGATTTGAGTATATTTTACGTGTATCATATATTTTAATATATTTTGCTTCCATAACTTTAAAATGGGTCTAAATAGTTTGAGATTAGGGATTTTCTATTTTTTTTTTAGTTGTAGCGTATTTGGTATCATCAACTGCCTTTAGATAAATTGTATATATCGGATCCTCTTAAATTGCTTAAATAGATATTCATTGTGATATCCCGTGTTCTAGGCCATTATTAACCTTATTCAAATCGTATATATATTTTTTGTTTGATCAATATCACGAAGGGACGTGAACATTTTCTGTATCTACTTGAGTGTAATCCTTTTGATATACATAGAATCTAAATATATTACCACTCTATGGGTGGCTTTGACATCAATTCTACCATAATATGATGCCAGTTTTATATTAAGGAGACATGCCTACTAAAATTAATCATGTATAATTTTACAGAAATAGTACGTAACAATTGTCAATTGAAACAAAGTCATTATATATTTATATACAACTTACAAAATTTATTCAGATACTTTTACATTGTATCGTTTTCATCTAAAGTCAGCTATAAGATAAAACTAACTACAGCCCATGCTAACAAAATAACACCCTCAAAAATATATTCTACATCCTTCATTCTTCACTCCTACTCATTAGGCAAAAACTCTTACAGGTCATCTAAAGAATTAGTAAAATAGTAAGGGAATGAGTCAAATACTCAATAAGATAACATATATAGTAAAGATTATGCATTCATTTCATTTAAAGTATAATAATAGGGATAGAGATTATTATGAAATATGATAATTTAAAATATGATCAGAATATTTATACAAATTTATTTCTAAATTCTGGTCTTAATCTTTTCTTATTCTTTCTTTCAAACCATACTAAAAACTTTCTTTTCTTATTTTTTTCTTTAGGAATTAGAGTCAGTAGGCCTTACTAGTTGAAGAAGCGGTCGATCAAAATCTGTAATGTTTTCGGTTTACACAATCAAAGGCTTAACAATATCTTACACCCTCAGGTGAGTGGATTGTGTTAAATCCACACAATCTAAGATCAAACCTCCTTTTGTACCCCGAGGTGGGTAGTATTACCTATAATCCCGGTAGACGGAGCTAAAATCATATAACGATATTGAATCAGACAATGATTTTTCACTATAATATATTAATGCATGCAAAAATATATTATTTGTTGGTCCCTTAGTCCAGTTTTTCACTTCCTTTCAAAATTTTCTTGTGAAAACTCTACACTTATTCATTGATACTTATTCTGAATTTTTTTCACTTTGAAAGAAAATAATCACATTTCTTAACTTTGTGTAGAGGTTCCATTTACTTTCATAAGTAGAATTGAAACTTAAAATTTAAATATTACAAGTGCATTAAAATATCAAAGTCTTGTAATATATTCATATATTAAAATTTCAAATGTATTATGGTCTCAAAACAACTCATGCATATGCTAAAAATTCAAAATCCGTATAATGTGTATTTAACCGGTTTGGCAACTGATTTGGGGTTTGATTTAGTGACTGGTTTAGACTGTTTTTATAACTTAATTATTATTGCTTCAGCGGTTCAAGGTCCCGTTCAAACTAATTTTATAGTCTAAAATTTAGTATCAATAATTGATGCTTTAACCAGTTTAGAGGAGGGCCGGTTCAAGCTAATATTTTACTCGGTTCAAGGACCCGGTTCAGGGTGATTTTTGTAGGCTAAAATCTTGCATTAATAAGGAATTTTCATCTAGTTTGACGATCGTTTAGGGCTGGTTCAATGGCCGATTCAGGCAACTTAGAATTTAATATTAGCAAGAAGATGTTTCAACAGGCCTGGTGGCTGGTTCAGGGCTGGTTCAACGGCAAATTCGGGCCTAATTTTACATGTTGATACTTTAACATTATCTTAACATATCTAAGCTAATTTGGTCACTGGTTTAGCTAGTTTCAAAGCCGATTCAACTCATTTTTATAGGCTGAAATTTTCAGCATCAGCAAAGATGCTTGGGCTGAATTTGCTACTAGTTTAAGGGTCCGGTTCAGTCGTAGGCTCAAAGTATTTTTGGCTCCTGGTTCACAGGTTGACAATTTAGTCTTGGTAATTTATGAATTGGCCGGGTCGGCTATTGGTTCAACCGGTTCAGGACCGGTTCAGTTCGTTTTCCTTAGGCTGCCAGGTACAGCGTCAACAAGGATGCTAAGGTCGATTTTAGTGTTGTTTAGGGGCCGATTTAGTAACCATTTCAAATGGTTTTGGGCAGCCAGTTCACTAGTGAATAGGTTAGCCTCAGTACATGACACTTTGGTTGGCCGGTTACTAATTGGGTCGGTTTAAGGTCCGATTCAGTTACTTTTTCCCAAACTGTCAATTTCAGTATCAGCATGGATGCAAGGGGCCGGTTCTATTTTGTTGATTATATGGTTAATTTGGGGCCAATTTTTGACCAATTCGGGAAGTCTTCTTAAATCTAAGAGACTCATATTTAAGAATTTTTTTGATTTATGGCCGGTTTAAACTGATATTCCAACCGGTTCGGGTCAAAATTGTAACCGGAGATTCTGAATCAATATCTTCTAATGCAGTCGATTTCTGTCTTTGTTTTGGTGATCGGTTCAGGGCTAATTTTTATAGGGTGATACTTCAACATTATCTTAACATATTTAAACTACTTTGGTTCCCGGTTCATCCAATTTTGGGTCCAGTTTAACCCATTATCATGAGCTGCAATTTTAACATCTGCAAGGATGAATTTGCTGATTTTGTTTCTGGTTTGGGGACCCAGTTCAGGGACCAGTTTAGGGTTACTTGGCCGCCAGTCTATAGATAGATAGTTTAACATTAGTGCATTATTCTTGGTCAGTTTAGCTGCTGGTTTAGCCAAATAGGTGGCCGGTTCAATCTGATTCCAGCAGCCAGTCCATCAAGTGCTCAAATTCAGAATCAGCACCTGGTGGTCCAGCAGCCGCTTTTTCCACCTGAATTTGAATTTCTTCATACTATAAAATGATACTATGACAGTAACAAGATAATAAAAGAAGAAATTTAAGTATTGGACCAATTTATACTTCCAAAAAATTAGCAAGAAATCCAACAAGTGAAGGAGAGATTGAGGACACTTGCCAAGTGAGCACCAATCTGCTAAATTGTCCTCCTTCCTCTCACCTTTCTTCTATCTCCGGGCCCTTCCCTCTCTTTTTTGTCTTCTTTTCCTTTTTCTCTATCCTTCCCTCATGTCTCCTTATATAAAATTTAGGGATTGGCTGAGTCACCATAGGTGTTGCTAGCAATTCCCCTAACCAGCTTCTAAATTCAATTAGTGTCCCAAGATTAGCTGAATCACCTCCAAGTTTAGCTCCTTAATATGCTGCCTTGTGTTGCTAATTCATTGGCTCTGAATGGCTGAGGTTGTGCTACTTATATCACCATTTCTCCTATGGTAATTTCGGCTGTTGCTGCTGTCCCCACCGTGCTGAATTTTTGCTGCTGCTGCTGCTTACTTCAGCAGCTTGTAAGCTGCTTCCTTCTGATTTTATTTTGGCTAATTGTACCGAGCTTGCTGCAGCTGCTATAGAATCATCCTCTATATATATATACAGCTACCCGTGCCCCTGAAATTATACCCTTTTGCTGAATTATACACATATAAAAATATATAAGCTGCTGCTCGGTTATTTCACATATTCTTAAAATTTTTTTCTGCTGTCCTTACCATCCAGCTGCTGTCCCGAGTGCTTCTTAATCAACCGAAGGTGTTTCGGTTGCTAATCAGTTGAGAATTTAATAACCGAACTAGCTTCTTATTACCCCAAAATTAATTTAATTGCCATTCGGTTGGCATTTTCGCAACCAGGCTATCTTTGGATCAACCGAAGTTGATTTCATTGTTAACCGGTTTGCTGAAAAATATTTCATGTCACTGCTATATCCTGGTGTAAGCCTTCGATCTCATAGTAGTATATATTAATGAAATTTGAAACATGACCCTTATAATTCTATTCTCCTTAAAAAAAATTTCGTTCTCAAAATTTGAATAAGACTATATACTTTAATGATGGAAAAGATGAGGATACTTTTCTCAGGTCTCATACTCTTGCTCCTATGTAACTTTTTCTTGCGAGTGGTTTCTCTATAAAACTTTCACCAATGGAATAGTCTTTGTCTGGAGCACTTGATCTCTACAGCCCAAAAGCTATAATGGTTCCTCGATATACGTTAGATCTTCCTCGATTGTTAAATGCCCATATTCGATGATATGGGTCGGATTGTGGACATATTTTTAGAATATAGATATATAAAAAACATTGTGTACCTCCCCCATATTTGGTAGTAATGCCATCGATAAGCTACTTCTCCAACTTTCTCTAAAATTTCAAAATGGCTAATAAATTTTTGTTTCAATTTTTCTTTTACCCTAAATCTGGATATACCGTTGGACGGGAACACCTTCAAAAATACATATTCTCCAATTTTAAATTTTAGGTCCGATCTTTTCTTATCCGCATAACTCTTCTCTACTCTAGGTCACTTTTAATTTCTCATGAATTATCTTGATTTTGTCCAATGTTTCCTCTTAATGAATTGGTGATCGATATTTTTTCCAATAGAATGCCTTAAAAGGGGCTATCTTAATACTTGTTTGGCTCCTCGTTATTATAGCTCCAATGTGCTATGGTCCTCAAATAATCATCAAAAAGCTTTCAATTCCATCACCGAGGCTTTTAGCATACTTCAAATATCTGGATGATTCTCTCTGATTGCCCATTCGTCTATGGGTGATATGCGGGGCTGAATCTTAATTCCGTACCTAACTCTCGGTGTAAACTTTTTCAAAACTTAGAAACAAATTTCGGGTCTCTATCTAATACAATAGAAGCTTGCACTACATGCAATGTCACAATCTCCTTAACATACATTTGGGCTAATCTATCCCTTGAATAATTTACCCAAATTGCTAGGAAATGTGTTGATTTTGTAAGTCAATCAACAATCACCCATATAGCATCATGGTTCTTTGAAATCTTGATAATTCCATTACAAAATCCATCGATATATCCTCTCACTTCCAACTTGGAGTAGGTAGGGGGTTGTAACAAACAAGGTGGCTTTTTACGCTAAGCTTTTAGACATTAACAAACTAAGTATTTTCCTACATAACCCGTAATTTCTCTTTTTATGTTGCTCCACCAAAATATTTTCTTCAGATCTTAACACATTTTATTGATACCCGGGTGAATAGTATACTTCGATCAATGAACTTCCTTCATAATTTCCTCCTTCAGTTTTCCAATGTTTGGTACACTTATTCGATCCCGGAATCATAAAACTTCATCAGCACGAAAATTAAAATCAATTTTGGAACGGGTCTTTCATCTGTTTCCTCTTTAACTGCTTCAATATCTCTAGTTGAATTTGAAAATATAATAGAATCATTCAATTACCTTGTGCATATCTTTTAATGTCACATTGCTCCATACATTTTAGTATTTTCATTTCTTTAATTTTCAAGTTAGCCACAAAGGTCGTCAGACGACTTAAGACATTTGCCACCACGTTACCATTTTTAGTTTGATACTGAATTTTACAATTATAATCTTTCAAGAAATCCAACCATATTATTTTTCTCATATTCAACTCTTTCTAGGAGAATAAATATTTGAAGCTTTTGTTATTTGAATACACTATGAATTTCTCCCAGTATAAATAGTGTCTCCAGATTTTTGAGGCAAATATTACTACGGCCAACTCTAAGTCATGAGTTGGATAGTTCTTCTCGTGCACCTTCAATTGCCTTGATCCATAAGCTATTACTCTCCCATACCATATCAGCACACAGCCTAGTCTCGTCCTCGAGGCATCACAATAAACCACATATCCTCTAGATCCTTCGAGAATCGTTAGATTGGAGCATAAGTCAATCAACTCTTCAACTTGTGACAGACCAATATAATCTTATCAAAAATCGGCAAGGTTCCACCTATAATATGGCCGTCAAACTAATTATAAACCTGTAAAATATCCACTGCCTCATATTCAATTCCTTCTGTGAAAAAAAAATATTTGAGACTCTTATGATCGGAATATACCAAAAATCTCTTGCTGTACAAGTAATGCCTTAAAATCTTCAACGCGAATACTATGGCAGCTAGCTCCAAATCATGGGTCGGGTAATTCTTTTCATGAACCTTTAACTGTCAGGACCCATAAACAACCACCTTCTCATTCTATATCAAAACACATCCGAGGCCAACCTTCAAAACCACAAGAACCGCCAGGAATAGTCAGAATCAGTGTAGAATCAATTGATCCTTTAACTCTTGAAAGTTTCGATCACACTCCTTAATCCATTCAAATCTTACTTCCTTGTTCGACAATTGGGTAAGCAGTAACACAATACGTAAGAAGTTCTCCATAAATCGGCAACAATATCCGGCCATACCTAAAAAACTACGGACCTCCGTCACCGTCAACGGTCGATTCCAATTGATTATAGTTTCAATCTTCTTTAAGTCTACTAAAACACCTCCATCAAAAATAATGTAGCCCAAAAAATACAACTTTCCTCCGAATCTAAATATTGTTGGACGTCAACACCTTAAAAAACTTATTCTCCCTAAGGGTTTAAATTTTAGGTCCTCAAATCTTTTGTTATCAACACAACTCTTAGGATAAATCAGGATGTTATCAGTGAAAACCACAACAAATTTATCCAAATAGGGTTGCAAAACTTGATTCATCAAACCCATAATGTAATATTGCGGATTCCGATTTGATTATTTTAATATTAATGATTTTAAAAGGGGCTATCGTGAAAATAAATTAAAATATTATAAAATTTTGGGAAAGATCGGAGGTGCAAAGCGGCGCTCGGAGTGCGCCGTGAAGTTATTCGAATACCGAGTTGGATATAATAATTCAATTCCATCATAATAATAATTAATAATAATAATAATCTAATAATAAAGTAAGTAAAAAGAAAAGAAAAGGAAAAAAAAAGAAAGAAAAAGAGAAAAGGGGGATATGGGAGAGAGAAGGGAAACTAGGGTTTGCGCGAGGAAAGGAGGAGGAGGAAGACTTTTTCAGGGCTTAGAGACAAATTTTGGGTCTTTATCTGGTCGATGGTGGTTGTGGGTGTACATGCATTCTCACAATAGTTGTGGGTTGACATACATTTGGTGAGGAAATCTATCGGGAGAATAATTTACCGTTCGAGGTGGTAGGAAATGTGTCGATGGTCTCGGTGGTGAGCGGAGGCACGGCGCCATATAGCATCATGGTTCTTTGAAATTCTTTGATAATCCCGGGTTACAAAATCTATCAAAGTATCCGAGGAGAGAGACACGTCCAACTTGGAGTAGGTAGGGGGTGGTGCAAACAAGGTGGCTTTTTTACGCTAAGGTTTTAGGAGAGAAAAAACTAAGTATTTTGGGACATCATTTCTTAATTTCTCGGAGTATAATGTTAAGGCAAAATATCCTCTAACCCTATTCTTTGGTCACATTTTATTGATACATTTTGACTGAATAGTATATTTTATTAACATGCATGTATTTTTAAATACCCTCAATTTATCAATTGTATACAATGTATGTTTTACTTATTCGTCAGCGGTAGTTAAAACTTCATATTTATGATTTGAAGGAATTTTGGACACCGGACGATATATCCTCTGTACATTCAATGTATCTAGTTATATTGTGGAAATATAATAGAATCATTCAATAACCATGCATGCATATCTTTTAATGTGGGATTGCTCGGGACATTTTAGCATCCGAGACCTTAATTTTCAAGTTCGATTTGTGATCCGAGGACTTAAGGCATTTCATCACGTAAGGAAGATTTTAGGGTGAGGCTACTGAATTTTAGGAAGATAATTTTTCAAGAAATCCAACCATATTATTTAATTGAGAACAATCTTTAAGAGAATAAATATTTGAAACTAATATATTTGAATACACTCCTAATATATAACTAAAATAGAGGTTGCACCAAAAGCGGGTGGTAAAACATATGACAAGTTCCCAACTCTAAGTCATGAGTTGGATAGTTCTTCTCGTGCACCTTCAATTGCCTTGATCCATAGCTATTGGTTCCCATACCAGGGTAACCCTTCCTCAAGCCTGGTATCATTAATCTTTGGTTTTTCGATTTCATATCATGCTTTGTATCTCGCACGTATTTGGAATCTTGTGATTTGAGATACGTGGTTTGGCCCACGGATGGGTGATATCAATATAATCTTATAAAAAACGTCTTTGATGTGATAAACTCTAAACGTGTTTTGATTTATGTTTTAGATCTGTAAAATATTCTCTTGATTTTTGCATCCTTTTGAGTTTTAGATTTGAGACTCTTATGTGTCCCCACGTGGATTTCTTGCGGTTAAGAAATGCCTCAAAATCATATGATGAATACTATGAGATTTTACTCCAAATCATGATTTATATGATTTTGTCCGGAGGAACCTTCAACTTGACGGGACGATTTAAGCAACCAGACATCCCATTCGATTATCAAAACATTTCCGAGGCCAATTGTGTTTTATTTTACGTGATTTCTTCAATATCCAAAACCGTTCTGATTTATGAGCACTATTTTATACGATTCTTGATACTTGCTGAGCTTTAGGCTCACACTCCTTTCCATTTTTATCCCCTTGTTCGACAAGTGGCATGGATACGCAAACGTAAGAAGCTCGGACGTGATCGGGCAACAATATCCCGCCATACCAGTGAATATGTTATAATTGGTATATTTCTAGTCTCGAGGATGTGTTATGGTTATTGATTACATTTATGGCCGGATGATGGCCTTTAAGTCTATGTAAAAATATTGAAGTTATGGATGAGTTGCCTAAAATTGGATACCTCCCTTGCGATTATGGATAGCGGTCATGTATTATTTAACTTGTGATTCATAAGGGATCTAGAGCGGGTTTTATTTATATTGGGTCCCGACACAACTCTTAGAATCAAACCGGGTTGGGTTATTATTCTTGATGAAAATATTATTATTGATTTTATTTTTAAATAGGAATGAAAAACTCGATTTATGACATAAATTCAGCAAGAATATTTGTCAATTCGAACGGCATAATAAGAAATTTATAATAACCATATCTCATCCAAAATACCGATTTCACTACATCCTCTTGCTTGATTCGAAGCTGATGATACCCTGATTGAAAATTAATCTTGAAGAATACATGAGTCCATTGCAATTGATCAAAGAGATCATCAATCCGCGGTAATGGATACTTATTCTTGATCGTGATTTTATTCAATTTAGATAGTCTACGCGTAGCTGCATAGTCCCATCTTTCTTTACAAATAGGACTGGAGAACCCTAAAGCAAACACTGGATCTAATAAAACCAAAATCCAACAAGTCCTATAATTGTTGCTTCAGTTCTTTCAACTCAGTAGGAGCCATATGATAGGGTGTATTCGAAATAGATGCTGATCCATAAATGAGATCAATTCCAAATTCGATCTCTCGGTGTGGTGGTAGAGTGGATAATTTATCTGGAAATATATCCTCAAATTCACACACCACCGGAATCTCCTTCACTGATAATTCACGACTCTCTATCACACTAGCATAAGCCAAATAAGTTTCACACCCACTTCTCAACAAATGATGAGCTTGCAGAACCGAAATAAAATTAGACTACTTCACTTGTTGAATTTCTTGAATGTAAAAGGGCTCAATTCTGAAATCATAAAGTCTACTCACTTATGAAAACAATCAATATTCGCACGATACCTTGATAACTAATCTAGACCCAAGATCACATCAAAATCATGCATCTCTAATAAAATCAAATTAGCAGCTAAAGATGACCCATTCACCTCAACCACACACCTAAGGAACAAAACATCCGTAACAATAGACAATCCCATAGGTGTCAAAACAACTAAAGAATAATCAAGGATCACAGGGGAGGATGCAAAATGACAAGCAAATCGATGCGAAACAAAGGAATGAATGGATCCAAAATCAAAAAGTACAGTAGTAGATGTGCCACAAATGGGAAAAATACCTTCTACTATATTATCGGACGCATTTGCTTCACTTGCAGTCACTGTGAGCACCTTCCCTTGAGCAACGGGCTAAGAGACAAGGGCTTTCTTTTGATGGGGACAATCTTTTGATCTTATACCCAAACTGTCCACAATTGAAACACACACACTATGCCTTATAGCAAGGCCTATCATCATGAAACTTTCCGCAATGCTAACATAAATCGGCAGGAGCTTGCTAAACAGGTGTAGAAAGACTGACCTTTCCTTGATCCGCTTGCTTCACTCTCTTAGGTGGTCTCTCCGAACCCACACTAAAACTTATACCAGCGCCACTTCTACTTGACATCCTCTTTTTAAAGAATTTGTCTTTCTCTAGCTCCTTCTCATGGATCAAAGCATGATCCAGAATCTCCCTGTAGGTCATCAACTTCAAAGTTGCCAACTGCTTGCGAATGTCGTCCCTCAAACCTTGCAGAAACTCTCTTGCTTTTCTTTCCTCGTCTTCCATCATATACGGAGCGTACCGAGCTAACTCCTTGAACTTTGCATCATACTCAGCCACCATCCAATTACCTTGTCTTATGCGAATGAACTCGTCCTCCTGCTCACGGAGACTAGACGAAAAGTACTTCTCCATAAACGATTCTTTAAACATGGGCCAGGTAATATCATTCTCGGGCATTCCCATAGTCCCTCTTCTTCATCTCCCACTAATGGTGTGCTTCACCCTCCAATCAATATGAAGCAAACAATACTCTGTCCTCCTTGGGACAACGGATGACTGCAAACACATTCTTCAACATCTAAAACCACATATCAGCCTTAATCATGTCTGGCTTACCCATGAACTCTGAAACTCTTTCCTAGACAAATCGATCGTAAGAAGATAGTCCAGGATTGGCAAGAGATAGGGCTAGAATTGAACAAGTTGCTGGAGCAAGATTTCTCTACCCCATATTGTCCATAATATCCACCATTCTACCCAACATGATTTAAGTACTCTACTTCTCGATTGCATGGTTGACCAACTCCACGTGTCATCCTCCATCTAGGCGGTATGGTTAGCTACTGATATCTTTTTGAAACAAGAATGATACAGGTTAGTTCATATGTCGGACACTGACTAGAACATCACAATCGATACAATCAAACATAACTAACAGCCCTAACTTAGTCCTAATCTAAGTTCATCAAACTAGGATAATTAAAATTATCCAATCAACTTATTCATCCTATACCTATATCTACTTATTCAGTCAATCATATCCTATCCTAAGCTTCTACATAAAATTCAATCAAGTCTAAGGTATCTATTCTTTGATACCAATTATAACGGATTAACATAATCTAACCAGAAATGGGCAAGGTTTCACCTATAATATGGCTGTCAAACTAAACATAAATCTGTACAATATCCCTATACAACATGCATATCTCAATAATAAATACACACAGGATCCAAAATTGCCACAATTCATTCGTGGCACTAATGTCATATCTCCAGATACAATGTCGATTTACAAAAGATGCCACTAGGTACCTAATCATCAAACCATAATTACCTACAGAAGTATACATAATCATCAATACATAGCGGAACTAAACTAATCTATACATCATCCATACATTAGGTACATCGATACATATCCATCCCAAAAATATACAAAAGTACTTCATACAATACAAAACCACAAAATCTACATCTACAAAATCATCCTTTCAGTCCGTCGCCTGTCGACTGTTAACCTCTACTCCACCTCATTAGGAATAAGAATATAATATAAATGCATAAGCATGAAGTATGTAAAAATACATTTTCGAAACATGTTTATCTTTCACCATTTATTCTGATTCCTTTAGATTCTAAAATATGCAAAAATTTTATTCAATATTTAGGAATCAGGGCCAGTAGACCTGACCAGCTAATGGAGTAGCTGAACGAGGAATGAAATGTGTATGAATTCACATGTTTTAAGACGCTACCCATGATACCTCAAACTTTAACGTTTTATGACAGACGGTATATCTTTCATTCGATATATAGGGCTAGATAACAAATATGCCACCTATCATCTCCCGTGGCCCAAGAGCATTCCTCGGTCAATCACTATAATATCCTAAGATATGTCAGAAAATACTCACCTTTGAAATACAATCCTTGGTCCAGATTCATGATTACTTATTCTTAAGGGAAGGTTCTACTATATTTTTAAACAAAGTTCTCTCTCCCTATAGAATAATTCATCAAATATAACAAATTGTGGAGTTCTCTTCATATACTTTGAATAATTTGCATATTTCTTAGACACAAATACAGATAATCATATTTTTGAGCATACTGATATACATTTTTATATTCTTGTAAGTTTAAATCTTCACATGACTTTAAATACATGTACAAATTAACATAAAGCTTAGAGCATTTAAGAAATTCTTACCCCAATGAGCCAAGCATAACTTTAGAGCTTTTAGATAATAAATTCATTTACAAATGGTTCACAACATAATTTTTAAAATACACATAAAATAACATATATAAAATACATGTGAATAAATACCAATATTAACATCCATAAGTTAGGGTACTAATTTTCTAAAGCCAAACTATGCAAAAAATTCAAAATAAATGGGCAAATATCATGGGGAGTGGGGTTAGTGTTTCCACGTATGAAATACCGCGTAAAATTACCAAATCGAATACCAAATCAACAAATAAATATGCTTAAGATATGTGTTTTATAAAATATAAGTTTTGATAGGCATTTGAACAAAAATACCAAAAGAGAACAGAACAAAAAGTGCAATAAGGGAACAAAAAGTATATGTGTATTTACCCCGATCCGATCTACAACTTCTTTAACTAGCTCTAAGCCAGAATCGGACTCGGAAGCCTTGAACTCATCTTCCTCTCTCTTCTCCTTTGCATTCTCTCTCTCCTTTCTCTCATATCCATGCGGAAATGACGAAAAAACCCTCGCGCGCGCTTAAATACATAGATTGGCACTTGAGCGCCACAGCACGCAAAGGTCCACGCTCGAGCGTCCATCGGGTGTGCTTGGAGTGCACCATTTTGCAAATACACCCCGGGCATGCCTTGGGTGTATCTCGGGTGCGACTATTCTGCCAAACGTGCCTTGAGCATGCCTCGGGTTCCACTCAAGCGCCGGGCCTCCCGACTCCCTCTTTACTTCCGATGCTAATTTTTTCACATATTCTTAAGTCTAGTCTTGATTATATTATTTTAATTACTCCAAATTACTATATTTTAAAAACCAAAACCTCACACAACTTTTGAAAACTTTGTTTACATTCTTTACTCCAAACAAATATGGTTTCTTTCTTTGTCAATTAAGTCAATGGCATAGCAATTCTTGAGAAATTTATTATAAACCTTCGATAGTAGCCTGCCATTCCAAGGAAACTTCATACTTCGGTTACTATTATAGGTTGACTTCAATTAATAATAGCCTCAACCTTCTTAGGATCCACCAAAATACCTCCCTTTGATATAATATGACCCAAGAAGGCTACTTCCTTAGGCAAAAACTCGCATTTCTTTAATTTGGCATACAATTTCTTTTTTTGTAATGTCTGAAGCACAATCCTTAAATGCGCTTTGTGATCTTCATAACTCCTTGAGTAGATCAGTATGTCATCAATAAATAAGACTACAAATTTGTCCAAGTATGGCTAAAATAATCGATTCATTAAATCCGTAAAAGCTGTAGAGGCATTTGTTAATCCAAATGGTATAACTAAAAACTCGTAATATCCGTAACTTGTTTGGAAGGCAATCTTATCACATCTTCCTTCTTAATCCGTAGTTGGTAGTACCTCGAACGAAGATTAATTTTACAAAATACTTAAACCCACCTTGTAATTGATCAAATAAATCATCAATTCTTGGTAATGAGTATTTATTCTTGATGATAATCTTATTCAATTCTTGGTAGTCAATACATAGCTGTAAGTATCCATCCTTTCCTACAAACAATACTGGAGCACCCCAAGGAGAAATGCTTAGTCGAATAAATACTTTCTCCTTAAGTTTCTACAATTGTTGTTTTAGTTCCTTTAACTCTACTGGTGCCATTCTATATGGTGCTTTTGAAATTGGTGCGGATTTAGGAATTATTTCTATTTCAAATTTGATTTCCCGATATGGTGGCAAATCGGGTAAATCTTCAAGAAAGACATCCTTAAATTCACGGATAACTGGAATATCCTTTGCAGGCACCTCATGAGTCCCAATGGTGCTAACGTATGTCAAATAGGCTTGACATCCATCCTTCATCAAATGACGAGCATGCAAGTCTAAAATAAGGCAAGCCAATGCCTTCTGCACGACCCCTTGGAAATAAAACAGCTCACACTCCAGAATGGTGAAATGAACTCGTTTATGGAAACAGTCAATGTTAGCATGATAACTTGCTAACCAGTCCATACCCAAGATAACATTGAAATCATGCATTTCTAATAATATCAAATCTGCGACTATCTTTGACTCACCAACCCATACTTCACACTTTGGATATATAATATACGTCATCATGGATGATTCTGCCGGTATTGATACAACTAAAACATGTTCTAGAATTTGTGGGGATCATAACAAGTGACATACGAATCTCGGGACACAAAAGAATGGTTGGAACCCGAATCCATAAGTACATGAGCGAAAGTACCAAAAATAGAAAGAGTACCTTTCACCATATTTAGGGTTGCCACCGCATCCTAAACTTGAATGGCAAAAGTTTTGCCTTGAACACTTGGCTTCTCTACCACTAGCCTCCTTGGCTTTGAAAAATCTTTAATTAGGTGACCTGTTTGGCTACAGTTAAAGCAGGCCCCCGTAGACTTGTAGCAATGCCTTCCTCCGTGCCATTTCTTGCATTGCAAACATGCGGGCATTGTGGCTTTTCTCACCATCAGACTCGATTCCACCTGTGAGTCTACTTTCTTGTTTCCCATCTCTTCTGTTTTCACCATCTTTACAGGCACTCCAAACGTCGAATCTGAACCCCATGCTGGGTTTTCTCGACTTTCCAATTTGTTTTTAAAGAACTGCTCCCTCTCATGTTGATTGTAAGGTTTCAATTTTAAAATTATATTAATCATGGTTAATTAAGTTAATATAATCAAAATTGAGGTCAAATAATATAAAAAATTGGGTTAAATGAGTCAAAAATGGGTCCAGACAAATCTGGGCCAATGCAGGCTTGACGTGGGCTTGAATCAGGCTTGATACAGGTTCAAGCATGAATAGCAGTACCTCCACACCCAAAACACACCCGAGGTGCACCTAGGGCACTATTTCTAATATAGGTGTGCCCGAAGAACACTTGATATGTGCCTGAGGCACGATTTCCAGAATGTAGCCCCCAAGCAAAGCTCAATGAGGGCCCGAGGCACCAGTCCAAGTATTTAATTGCGCAATCTATTTTCTTCCATCATTTTTTAGAAAGAGGAGAGAGAGGAAAGAGAGAGAGAGCACAGTGGAGAAGAGAGAGAAGAGGAGATCGAGGCTCTCGGGTCCGTTTTTGACTTGAAGTTAGTTAAAAAACATATACATTGGGTCGAGGCAAGTACACTCCTATACTTTTCTTTCACTTGTTACTCGTTTTTCACCATTCATTTTGGGTATTTTTGTTCAAATACTCATCCGAGCTTAGGTTTTGAAAGATTTATGTGTCTAATGGGCATATACGTTGATTTTCTCTTTGATTTCGTAGTTTTGTGAAGTATTTTGTTAATTTGAAAACCCTAGCCCCTCGTACATTGTTTGCTCTTGTTATTTCGGGTATACGTGAAATATAACTTTAAAAATCGGAACCCTAACCTACGCATGGCATGTTTTTAAGTATTATGATGTTTTATCACGTGTATTTTGCATATGATGCTTCACATGATTAGGTAACTATATCAAGTGAATTTGAATACCCTAACCCCTTGTACACTGTTTGCTCTCGTTATTCCGGGTATACATGAAATATGACTTTGAAAATCGAAACCCTAACCCACACATGGCATGATTTCAAGTATTATGATGTTTTATCACGTGTATTTCATATACGATGCTTCACATGATCGGATAACTATATCAAGTTCATTAAATGTCCAAATTTCCTTCCAAAAATGTCTCGTATGTTAAGTATATGGACTAATATTGTGAAAATTGTCTATTTTGCATACTTTTGTGAAAATTCTTGAAGTTTTTTGAAACTCCGGACCTCAAATCTGAATTTTGGCTTATGAAAGAGCATCTATTTAAGTCTAAGACTTAAGTTCCAAAGAATATGAAAATACGTATTTGTATAAGTTCATATGAATATGAAATATATATTTGTATCCAAAGGAATATGGAAATGTGAATTACGTATCCGTATAAGTTCACAAGAATATGAATTATGTATCTGTATCAAATAATTTGGAACTCTGTAATTTGTTATTTGTTGTTGGTATTTTCTTCTGTAGTGAGAAAATTAATAATTAAGGGCTATGTCAATTTGTATAGATTTTTTAAATGAAATATGAAAATTAATCATGAAATTAGATCAAGGATTTTTATTTCAGATGGTGATATTTCCTGACATACTTTAAGATATTACAGTGGTAAACCAAGCAATACCCCTGGGCTAAGAAGAGATTTAAGTGGCATAAGAATTATGGCCTCATATATCAGGCTAAGGTATAACGCTTATTACAGGGTGTTAAATTGCGTGGGTAGTACCTTAGGATGTGTGGAAGTATACACATTCCGTTCCTTGTTTGGCTACTCTGTTAGCTAGTAAGATCTATTAGCCCTAATCCCTAAAGATGAACAAATTTCTGCATGTTTGAAGACTATTGAAATTGAAAGTAAAATGTAAAAGTTAAATGTGTTTCAAAAATGTTATTTCTTCATGTTTTATATTCCTATGTGCATAATGATTCTATTCCGTTCCTCTGATATTATTTTAAAGTATATTACATTTATTTTTGATTAGTTTTATATCTTATTGAGTATTCGATTCACTTTCTTACTATTTTTACTAATTTTCAGATAAACAGGAGATGCAGGAGTTCCATCCCAATGAGCAAGATTGGAGATTCAGAAGAGTTAGGCTTGTTGATTCTGTTGTTTATGTATTATTATATTTTTGGGCAGGTTTAATCTATATTGTTTACTGTAGATTAGTTAGTTTGGTTTCGAACATGGTTTTTTATATATTATGAGTTTTCGGGCGATGTTAGCCCGTGTGATATTTTGTGTTGTCTAGAGTTGCGGATTTTGTGTTTGATTATGAACAGGATTATTATTTATATGTTGGATTATTCTGTAGAATAAAAATAGGATGTTTCACGCTGTGCAGGTTGAAAGAAGTTTGTCTGGGATGTGTTTTTGCTTCCACTATATTGTTGGATATGTATATATATGTTGGACTAGTATTTTGCAGGTATCTTTCCTTATTTTAGGTTTGATTTCGAATTTTTGGATCTGTGTTAGAGTCACCGAATTTCATGGATTATGTGTGGGTCATGTGCATGCTTTATTATTATATATGGATGATTATTATTATATTTTGTATTTAGTTTTTGACAGATATTATGTTCAAGTGCTATTTAGTTTTATCCAGTCTATCACAATTAGTATTAGAAAAGTTGTAAGAAGATGCCTTACGGTCTAAATTTGATCGATGTCGATTTAATGTTTGAGTTGGTCGATATTGTTTTGAAGTATAAGTTTGATTGATTTTGATTTGAAGTATAGGTTTGATTTATTTTGGGTTGAGGTCCCTAATCGAGTAATTTGTTAAAGTGGGATGATTTAACCTCATTATTAAACGTTGGTAATAGGATTAAGAGGTGACAGGATGCGGAAACTATGATGAACTAAGTACTCGCCCAGACTAGGAATGGGATGCTTGAATAACATGGCAAATATGACGGATGGGATGGAATCGGTGGCTCGAGGTCAGCATAACTTAGAGTCAATTTCTATTGTTAGCAAATCCAAGGATGTTAATTTATGATCGATTTATTAATGATCTAGTTGCTTAAATATTTGGGTAGCATGAATCCTGTAGAGGTTGAAATATGGATCCTGAAAATTAAACTGGTGTTTGCGGTGATTCAATATCCGGAAAGAGATATGGTAATGTTTATCTCATATAAGTTAGAAGGCAAAGCCGACCATAGGTAGTTGATGAGAAAAAAGTCATGGGTTTGGAGAATAAAGAGATATCGTGGAATCTATTCGTGAATGTTTTTATGGATAAATATTTTTCGATGAGTTTTTAGGAGTATGTTTCAATTGTGGACACTTACGCCACATGATTAAGGATTGTCCTTATCCCATGGGTCGGATAGCGAAGAAGTCCAGTGCCTCGGATCAAGGTTTCGTGGTGATGGCACAATGTACAAAGGTGTCGTCTACCATGGTGGAAGGTAAGATTTTTAAATTTTGACATTTTAGCATGTGTATTATTTTGGATTTAGAAGCTATATTTTTATTATATTTTTTAAGTTCATTCATTTATTTAAGGATCATAGATTTTGTGCTAGTTGTATTAATATTTACGATATTTTCTTAGGTTTGTAGATATGATTGGTTTGGCTGATTTAGTTTCTTTTGTGGTACTGAGTTTTGATATGATATTGGGGGTGATTTGGTTGGTGAGTTGTCATGCTAGTATGAATTGTGTCAGTAAGCATATTATATTTTACTGTCAGGTTGTAAAATTTTGAGTATGAGGCAGAGTTGATCGAGTGGCGACAAATTAGTATCGTTTGCTTACAAGTTATTTAATGGGGATATTTGTCGAGATTATTCGGCATATATGACCACATTCGAGAGTCATTTTGTGGCCATTAAAGACTTTTTGGCTGTGTAAAAATTTGAGGATATTTCTTGGAAGAAAAGATTGGCCTAGCTCATCTTTTGATTGGTAAATCAAAGTTGCTGTCAAGTTTATGTTGGGATTGACACCGATCTTTAATGATTCCATATAAAATCAAGGAAGCATCAATTTGGTGCTACCATGGGATGTTTTAGAACCTTGAGGTGATTAAGGTAAACTAATGAGATTATTTGTGGATGATTGAAAACTTAAGTTGCTCGAGGGATGAATAATTTGATAAGAGGGTATTGGGAAATAAATAGGTGTTTTGTTTTATCTATTGTAAGAGCTTGATATTTTCTAAGATCAATCCATATCTAGAGTGTTGTTGATTGTAGATAATCGAGAGTTGTGCCTGCAGCAACCTTCAGAATAAAGATACAGTTGTTATAAGTTCCAGTAATGCCTTTTGGATTTCTGGTTTCGTCGATATTTTTGTTAATTTTATGGATTAGACCTTCCAGTCATATTTAGGTCAATTTTTGTATGGACCTCATCGATGAATTCAAGAATCATGGGGGTGTATGTAATCTATTTGATGACTGTATCATGGATCATGAAAGGCAGTTAGTCGTGTGCTCAATTGTGAAAAGAATGTGAGTTTGGTTAGAGAAAGCGTTATGTTGGGCATATGGCTTCTCTGGTAGCATGATTGTGGGTCTATAGAACATTGAAGCGGTGGCTAATCGGGAAGAACTAATTAATGTCGCGGAGGTGTGTGATTTTCTTGAGTTTAGCCAAATCCAGTAAGTTATTTGTTAAGTGTTCCTCAAGGATTACAGCGTCCGTGGGGCATTTTGCTTAGAATTGATCAGTATTCGTCGGAATGAAATATGTGAAAATAGCTTTCAAGAAATGAAGGATAAATTGTCGACCATGTCGTTCGAGTTGATCCCTGATGGATCAAGTGAATTGTAGTAAAATGTGACACTTTTGAAGAAGATGTAGATTGTATTTTCCTACAGTGTGTATAGGTGGTTGTCCTTGAGTCAAGTTGGTGGGAAGCCTACGAACAAAATATATCTCCAAACCCAGAGTCAGCAGTTAGGATCTTCGCTTGAGGATTTATAAGTGTTGCTTATGTGGAGATTGTTAATGTCTAATTGATTCTAATAGTCTGAGAAATTATTTCACAAAGAGGAGATGATCATGTGGCAATGTAAGCAGGTAAATCTCTCTAAGGACTGTGAAGGTAAATCTACTCAAGGGAAGCCAATATTATTGCCGATAATTTGATGTCAAGAGTCTTCGGATTTAGTATGTCTTTGATGCTTCGTAGGAGATGTGGAAGGATGAGCCACGAGTAGGTCGTAATATCTGAGCCAATGGGATGCCTTGCTTTTGCTTTTTGGGAAGAAAAGTTATATCCGAAGTATTGAGGTTTTGAAATTATGAGATGAGCAGCCCTCGTGGATTTATTTCGGGGTTGTTAAGACAGCAAGGATTACAGATGCTATTTGGATAATTATGGATTGGCTAATGAGAACGACCCATCTATCGCGAATTTGGATGATATGTTTGGATTGAATAAGTTGGCTCGTTAGTATGCCAACAAGATTCTAAGTTTGTTAAGTATTCAAGTTTTGAGGCTTTGGTGGTGACCTGAGGTAGTGTCAAAATTTCTTGGGTAATTGCCTCAATTGTATTTCATAAGTTAATTGTAATTTGAGGATTATGGGATTTGTCTTAATTGTATCGATATCTTTGGGATTTTTTTTAGGTTTATGGCCACTATGTAACTTAGGTGTCCGATATGAATCAATAGATGAAAGTTGCAAGAGGGTTTTTAGTGTGCAAATAAATGATCAATCAGAATAGTGTAGTGGAAGCGTGTGGGACCATGGCCCATAGATTTCGGAATTACGTTGAGATTCCACGTGAATGATCGTTTTTTAGGCTTAGGGTGAATTGAAGAAGTTTATTAGTCCGTTTGAGATTTTGTATTAAATCAGAGAGATGGTTAATAAATTCACTTGCCTTCGAATTTGGTGGATTATCATGATATCTCCTATATATCGATGATTGAAGAAGTATGTGACCGGGTTAAGCCATTACGAGAGATTAGAAATTTATCTTATGATAAGGTTTCAATTTAGATTTTAGATAGAATGTATCAGGTATTAAAAATCAGGATAATTCAGTTGATTGAGGTTCTCTAAGAAAATCACTTAATCAAGGAATTGACTTGAGAATGTTAAAAAGAAATCTAGAAGGACTATCCCCGATTTTTCAATTTTAAGGTTCGTAAAATTTTGATAACAAAATTTTCATAAGGAAGGGAGGATTGTAAAGTTTCAATTTTCAAATTATGTTAATCATGGTTAATTAAATTAATATAATCAAAATTAAAATCAAAAGATATAAAAATTTTGGTTAAAGAAATCAAAAATAGGTCCAGGCAAATCTGGGCCCGATGGAGGCCTTAACTAGGCCTAATGCGGGCCTGAATTAGGCCTAATGCAGGTTCAAGCATGAATAGTAGTACCTCCATGCTTGAAGCACGCCCAAGGTATGCCTGGAGCACTATTTTTGGTATAGGTGTGCCTGAAGAACGCCCATTGCGTGCCTGAGACAAGATTTCCAGAATGTATCACTCGAGCAACGTCCGATGAGTGCCCAAGGTGCCAGTCCGGGTATTTAACCACACGATTTGTTTTCTTCTGTCATTTTTCAGAAAGAAGAGAGAGAGGAGAGAGAGTGTGCGGTGGAGAAGAAAGAAGAGGAGATCGAGGTTCTCGGGTCCGTTTTCAGTTTGGAGCTAGTTGAGAAACTTGTAGATTGGGTCGAGGCAAGTACATTCCTATACTTTCTCTTATTGCTCGTTTTTCACCATTCCTTTTGGGTATTTTTATTCAAATACACATCCAAGCTTAGGTTTTGAAAGATTTATGTGTTTAATGTACATATATGTTGATTTTATCTTCGATTTCATAGTTTTGTGAAATATTGTATTAATTTGGAAACCCTGGCCCATCATACACATGTTTTTATTATTCTGGGTATATGGGAAATATGGCTTTGAAAATCAGAACCCTAACCCATGCATGGCATGATTTCAAGTATTATGATGTTTTATCATATGTATTTCATTTATGATGCTTTACATGACCGGGTAACTATATTAAGTTCATTAAATGTCCGAATTTTCTTTCGAAAATGTCCGGTATATTGAGTATATGGACCAATATTGTGAAAATTGCCTCTTTCGCATACTTTTGTGGAAATTCTTGAAGTTGTTTGAAACTTCAGACCTCAAAAGAATTTTGGCTTATGAAAGAGCATCCGTTTAAATCTAGGACTTAAGTTTCAAAAAATATGAAAATATATATTTGTATAAGTTCGTATGAATATGAAATATGTATTTGTATCCAAAAGATATGAAAATATGAATTACATATCCGTGTAAGTTCACAAAAATATGAATTACGTATCTGTATCAATTAATTTGAAACTCTGTAATTTGTTATCTATTTTTAGTATTTTCTCCTAAAGTGAGAAAATCAAGAATTAAGGAATAGAATTTCCAAAAGAAATATAAAAAGTAATCATGAAATTGGACCAATAATTTTTATTTCAGATGGTGATACTCCCTAACATGTCTTAAAATATTACAGTCGTGGACTGAGAAATGCCCCTGAGCCACGGGGAGATATTTTGCTCGCATAAGAATTATGGCCTCGTATATCAGGTTAAGAGTATACTGCTCACCACAAAGTGTTGAATTGCGTGGATAGTGTATTAGAATGTGTGAAAGTATATACATTTCATTCCTTATTTTGCTACTCCGTTAGCTGGTAAAACTTACTAGCCCTGATCCCTAAAGATGAATAAATTTCTACATGTTTGAAGACTAATGAAATTAGAAGTAAAATGTGAAAGTTAAATGTGTTTTGACAATGTTATTTGTTCATGTTTAATATTCCTATATGTATTATGATCCTATTCCGTTTCTCTGATTCTATTTTAAAGTATATTGCATTTATCCTTGATTATATTTGTTCCTTGCTGAGCATTTGATTCCCTTCTGTGACAGACCATATTTTATGTTAAAAATTCAGCAAAGTTTTGTCTATAATGTGGCCATCAAGCTTATATAAGACATGTACAAATTCCCTATACAATAAACCAAATACATCCAAAAGACTCTATCATCTAATAATACACAACATCCATAAACATAGGATTTAAATTCCATATTAAAATTCGTGGCTTCAATATTATGTCTCCAGACACAATATCGGATATAGAGATACTACTAGGTACCTATTACAGACAATAATAACATGCGAAAGTATAAATAAATTCAAATACAGCGAAAACTAAACTATTTAATCATCAGTTATATATACAATATATATTAAGATTCCCAACTGAAATATAAATATATACAATTTCACATAATATATACAAAATTACAATAGAAATTTTCGACATGATCTTCCAAGTCCAGAGTCTAATCCACCTCTAGTCTCTACTCCACCTCATTGGGATAAGCTTGTGCTAATCTGAAGGCAAGAGAAGACAATAAGAGTGAACCAAATGCTCAACAATTGTAATATAATCAAAGACGATAACAATATATGCAAAATAAAATAAAAGAGAGATATAAGAGCATAATGAGGATGCATAAATATAAAACATGATCAAATATACTTTTGAAATACAATTGACTTCTCATGTTTTATCCTTCTTTTTCTGGGGATGTAAATTATGTATAATAACTTATCTTTATGGATCAGGGCCAATAAGCCTTATGTTACGAACTCGAACCAAGCAAGTCAATTTAAATAATTAATTATAATTTCTAAAATCTAAAATCTCAAATAATTTTAAATAAATAATACTAAATTCTAAAATTCAGGTGTGACAAACCAAAATATACAACTCAACAAAGTTAAAATCCTCACAAGACCTCATCGGATAACCATCCGGATAATATAAATACAACCTGCTCTACAATCATCGTAAGGGGAGTAATAATCTGACCCAAAAATCATAATCAAACATAACATAATATTTAAACTATTCCCAAAATATAACAATAAGCCCATATCCGGCCAATTCTATAAACCAAATATATCAAATATCAATATAAACCATAATAAAACTAAAACTCACCAAATCGGACGAATATCTGACTGATTACGTCTTTACTCCTGTACTGCATCCGAAACAGAAAAATGAGCCTAATGCCCTAGCAAATATCATATTTAATCAAAAGGAGTCCAATAAATCAAATGAGAGGTCAATGGATGAAAATCCAATCAAATTTCAGAATAAATCTAAATCACCGATAAGACAAATTCAACTGAAATTCAAGATCCAAATTTCAAAATCTAATAGTAATCTTGTACTCAAATCAAATATCCAAGTCCAAATAAATGTCCAAATTTCAAAAATAATCCTCGTCGGGATGTATATATATATATATATATATATAAATATATATATAACCGAAACAAAGGTGATCCGAACCAATTTTAAAACCGATGTTGATCCGAGTCCAAATCCGAGTCTGAGCCCAAGTCCATATCTAAATCCAAGGCCTAATCAGCTTGTGATTTGGGGTAGAATCCAATAGCCGGATGATCTAATAGCGTGCGCAAAAGCAGAAGTAGTACCGTGACAGATATTCTAAAGGTTCGGATCAAAATATATAATCAAAATCATTTGTAGGAGACATACCAAGCCCAATTATAGGCAAAATAGGCGAAACTCAAATACAAGTCCAAAAATCCAAATCGAAATCAAAGTTTAATATCAATCAATGCCAAAATATAAATTATGAACCAAATCTGGGTTTTAATTATTTAAAGACTAGTTTGATGAAGGATTACACATAATCCCGGTAACCTTAGGTCAAAATTCATGTACTGTGTACCCATAAATAAGGTTGCTCACTATGTTTTGCCACCCGCGACTTTGGGTGCATTCTTCAAACTTGTCAGATATATTAGGACGTCCAAATATATTCTAAGGTCAAGTCAAATTATCCAAATGAAAAAGGTCACTACTCCGAGCCTTTCCTGCCGGCAAAAAGGGATTTCCAAATAATAAAATAATCTCCCCGTCGGGAGCTGGCCAGATCCTATAATTCAAATCGAAATATAGTAACTACAACCTGACAAGTGCATGTGACTCACGATTTATGTAAAGTTTCATGCTTATTGTTTTATACAAATATATTAATATAAAAATATATAGTGTCCAATAAATTATTCGAACTTTCAAAAAAATATTAAACTTTTCAAAATCATAAAACCCAATCCAACAACCCCCAAAACATCCAATGAATTACACATGCATGTCCAGAATAAATAAATGGGTGTACCAAAAATTCATGCATGTTAGTAAAATTTCCAAACAATATCTAAAATATACCAGATATTAGACCAAAGAGGGGGTTTATAGATCTGGGCAGAACCTCGTACTTTGAGATGATCCGAACAAATGATGTCCCGAAGTATTCCAATCGGCCTTTCTCTCTCCTCTCGCGTCCTCTCTCTCTCTCTCATCTCGTGCCCCTTCCTCTCTCTCTGTTCTCCCTCCATCCATGGCCCTCTGCCCGACCACGCGGCCAGCTTTTCACCGCCGCTCCGCTCGTCGCCAGCTCCTTGCACAGCCGTTGGCCTCCCAGCACCACCCAGTTGGCACCGGCACCGTTATGCGGCCGCCGTCTCCTCTCTCCTGCTGTGGCTTCACCGCACCACACCGCACACCACCATCACCTCAGCCCACGCCGTGCCGTCGCACACCACTGATAACCACCATAGGCAACCGCCGACCACCATCGTGGCATCTCCACCCTGCGCCGCAGTCGATGCCATTACCGACACCCGCCATCGGCTTCTTCGATGGCTTCTCCTCACCGCCACCGACACCGCCACCGGCTAAATTTCCAACAATCGACAACCACCAGCACCGTGCCGTCCTTGCCACACGTCGCCGTCACCAGCCGCCTCCCTCCTCTCTTCTTCCCTCTCTTCTTTGCGCCAAAACTCTAGCTCCCACTCCCTCTCTCTCCCCGATCCTCCACTGCTTCACTGTTTCCCATCTTTATCTTCTTTTTTTTATTTCTTTTTTTTGTTTCTTTTTCGTTACACACACACACACACACACAAATATATATATATATATATACTTATATTTTATATTTTTATTTCCTTTTATTCCTAAAATCCGAATTAATATTTGGGCGACAATACAGGCACACCATGGACGACAACACAATCGATCCAAACATCCTCCCAAAATTTTTCAATATTTAATTAATTTTGTCATGTCCAATTTACCAAAAATTATAATTAATATTAAATTAATCCAAATAAAATCCGGGATATTACATTCTCCCCTCCTTATAAAAATTTTGGTCTCAAAATTTATGCATCTCAATCTTAATCTCAAATATCATATAATGAGGATATTCTTTCAACGTCATCTTCGCTCTTCTCAAATCACTTCCTCGATTGAGTGATTCATCCAAAACCTAATCCTCAATAGTAGATCCTTTCTATTCCAAAATCTGAAATGAAGTTTTAACACAACACAAATTCTCGTCAATGGGTGACGATTCCAATCCAAGTATATTCGAATGATCATTCATATATTTATTATACAAATCACATAAAACATATCATGTCCATACATCAAATTCAGAGATAAGGCCAATATGTAGACCGCCTCTCCGACCTACCGAACACTTTGAAAAATTTCGAAAAACCTTATCTTCAAATTACCCGACGACCTCCAACTAAAAATTCTTCTCTTCAAGGTGCTTCCATAAATATCTGACCATCCACATCGAACTTTAAATCGGACTGCAAATTCAATCTCCTACTTGAAGCGTCAAATCATATCTTGTGACAAATAGCTAAAAGTCTCTACACTTCTGCTGCGCTACTCTGATTGATCATCTGCCTCCAATCAAAATCAGAAGCCTCAAAATCAAAATATTTTATAATCTTCTTATCTCGACAACATGCCTACAGTGAATCTCGGGAACGACATCCTGATTGGCAAGAAAAGAGCTGATTCTATCAACTCATCCATCATCCTCCAAATTGCTACCAATCTTCTAGTCATCCGAGGCAGACCTGAAACACAAATCTCGAGGCTTCTTCTTCTACTCAACTTCATCTTTAGGCACGAATATACCTTGCCACACAGGCCACAACCTCACGTTTTATATTTTTCCTACAAACCTCGACACATGATCAACTTACCATCAAATTCTCCCTCCATTCTGCAAGGTGGAGAATCTTCGATGTTCTCTTCAAACTTGGACAAATCCAAACTGAATATAGCTGCTAACAATCTCATTTGCTTCCGAACTTCCATCCAATCAGTGATACTCAAACAAAAGAATTCTTGCGAACATGTGTTCTCTCAAACGTGTAAAGGGAAAGCACTGGTACAGAATGCCCGAGATTGCCTGTTCAATCGCTTTCAACTTTAATGTAGCTCATCCAAAAAGGGCTTCATTTTTTATCTTCTCAAAAGCTTCTCCTGTAGAAATTTCGTTCAAAATCCAATTCTAGCTGCAAAGGGAAAATTCTTCTGACCTAGTCCTCCCACTGGCATCCTTATTATAGCACTTTACACAAAAATCCTCCAAACTGTGTCACGTCTTGGACTTTTCTTTGAATAATGTGCCCAATCATACTAAATCCATATATGTTAAAATCTTTCTTTGGAGCATTACTGAACACTGCCAAACTTTTTGATCCATCAGAATCGACAAAAACTGACACCGATGACAATCTATTCTTCAATTACCGAAAACTTTCCTCACCAGCATTACTTTATTTGAATACTAATCACTTCTATTCCAAGGGCGCCAACGACACTAAAATCCTCGAGAAACTTTTAGCAAATCTCTCATCACAATCAACTAGATCCAAGAAACTCCATACTCCCGCGACCTTAGCCGGTCTTTCAAATTTGCCACATTCCCATTTTCTTCAGATTATCGAATATCATCCTAAGAAGCCTTATGACCCAAGATGACCCTTCTTTAGCCATAATTTACACTCCTCAAAATTCGTTAAACAAATTAGAACATCATTAACAAAGTTATCATAACTATCCCAAATAAGGTCAAAAATCAAATCGATAATATCCATAAAAGATGCTAAAACATTTGACAACCCAAAAGCACTATCAAAACTTCGCAACGGTCACACATTGACTTGAAAGTTGTCCTATACATATCCTCCCACTTAATTCACAATAAAGGATTCCTCGAGCACAATTCAATCTAAGAGAAAACCCCAAATTTCTTAAATGGATCCAACAAATCCTCGATCTTTGACAACTGATACATATCCAATTTTCAAATAATCAAAACATAAACCCATCGATCCAACTTTATTTGCCAGAGAATATTGAAACACTCCATGCCAAGACACTTAGCTGAACAAAACCCTTCTCAACCAATTTTACAATTGCTGTCTCAATTACTTCAGCTTAGGCAAGACTACTCCATATGAAACCTTTGGAATAGGTGTCAAATCAAGCATAATATTGATAGCAATCTACAAGCAATCCAGACTAATCCTTAGAAAACACTTTCGAACTCGCAGATGACCAAAAATGTCTTCAATGGTCACGGAATAGCTCCCAGATGTGACCATATGTGCCAAATATGCTTAGCACTCAGCTCTTAACAGATGACTTGTTACACCAAGAACAATCTTGAAATCTTCTTACTGATTCTTCCTTGGAATTTGGAAGACTCATATCCTGAATGCATAATGGAACGGACATGCCAAAATAGTCCTCCATGACTGATGATCCGTGTAATATTTCGAATCCCGATTGGATTATTTTAATGTTAATTGTGATTTTGGGTATTTTGGACATAGTGAAAGTAAATTAAAATATTCTAAAATTTTGAAGAGTGATCGGGATTTTGGAGCAGCGCCCGAGGCGCGCCTGTGCTGCTGTTCGAAATCCAATTTGGAATTTGAAATTAAAGATTAATAATAATAATAATAATAATAATAATAATAATAATAATAATAATAATAATAATAATAATAAAGAAAACAAGAGAAAAAAAAGAGGAGAATGGGAGTCGGGGAGAGAGGGAGAAGAGGAGAGAGAGGGGAAAAAAGGGGATCTAGGGTTCGCAACAAGGAAGAAGAAGGAGGAGGAAGAGGAGAAGGGAGAGGAAGGTGGCGGCGGTGGCATCGTAGGTGAACGGCGGTCGATGGTGGTTGTGGGTGAGGCCGTGATTGTTGTAGCGATTGCGGGTTGAGATTGCGGCGGCGCCGGGGTGAAATCGGTCGAAGAGTCGACTGACGTTCGAGTGTAACGGCGACATTGGTGTCGTAGTGGTGTGCGGTGGTCGTAGTACTCATGGGCTGGGCGCGGTGGTGTGTGGTGTGGGTTGTGCAAGGAGGCGGCGGCAAAGTCGGGCACAGGAGGAGAGAACAGCGTGGCGCTCGTCGCCGCAGCTGGTGAGGCGAGGAGGCGGCACGCCACGTGAGGTGGCGTGGTGGTGGATCGGCAGAGGCAGCGGCAACGGCACGAGACGCTCGTAATGCGAGAGGAGAGGGGGCTGTGTGCGCGGGGTGCGTGGGCAGGAGAGAGAAAGGCTCTATCGGGAGTCTTGGACATCCTTTCTTCCGAATCTGAGAATGTAATGTTAAGGCTAGTATCCTCTAGCCCTATTTTTGGTACGATTTAATTCTGATACATTTTTGACTCTTTGTGGGAGATTTTACTAACATGCATGTATTTTTATATACCCTAATTTATCAATTGTGTACATGCATGTATATTTTATCGGTTGTCTGCGGTGGTTTTTTATGCTGGTTTATGATTTGGAGGATTTTGGACACCGGATGATATATGTATGTTTGTGTTTCCGTATATTGTGGAACCATGACGAACCAGCCTCGCACTAATCATGCATCTTCGCCCGGGAGGCGGGATGACTCTGAGGACATGGCGACCGAGACCCTAGGAGTCGATTTGTGATCCGAGGCATTAGGCTGACTGTCAGGTCGCTCAGCGGGGAGGCTTAGTCCCGACGGGGACGTATATGATAACTACTTCCGCCGGAGGAAGGTTGAGACATTTTGTGTTGACCTGCCCCCTTTGTGTATTTAATTGAGAACCATCATAAGGGTCACCGAAAACTAATATATTTGACGTCTAATATATAACTAAAACTTGAGGTTACACCCTAAAGTCGGGTGGTAAAACATAGTGAGCAAGTTCCTAATCATGGAGGCAGTACATGGATGGCCTTGAGCCTTCGCCTAAACCGTAGCCGAGCCTTGAGCATTGGCAGAATTGCCAGCCGATCTCGTGGTTACCCAGGACAGGTAACCCTTCCCCAAGTTGGTATCATTGATCTTTGGTTCTCCAATTTCGTGCATGCTTTGTATTTCTGCACGTATTTGGGTGTACTGTGATTTGAATTACGTGGTTTGGCCCATGGATGGGTAATAAGAATGTCTCGTACATATAAATACGTGATAAACCCGGAACATGTTTTGATTTATGTTTTAATTCTGGTGGTCTTCTCTCGATTTCTGCATTATAAGATTTAGATTCGGACGACGATTTGTGTCCCACATGGATGTGGTGACGGTTGCGACGTATGTGATCTCGGATCATATGATATGATATCAAATCACGAGATTTTTATCGGATCGTGATTTATATGATTTTGTCCGGATGGACGAGTTAATGCGGGACGACGATTTAAACGAGACATCTCCTTGATTTTTGAATTTGCCGGGCCTACGGTGTTTTGTTTTATGTGATATGGCAATATCCCATTCCCGATTTATGAGTCTTTGTTTTATACGATAATACTTGCTAAGCTCTAGGCTCACGTTTTCATGTTTTATCCCTTCAGACTAGTGGTATGGATAAGCTTGCAGGAGCTCGGACGTGATCGGGCTCGGATATTCCTTTTGGCGAGTGGAGATGTTATATTTGGTATATTTCTGATCTCGAGGATATGTTATGGTTATTATTTATGGCCGGATGATAGCCTTAATCACTGTATGTAGAATATTAAAGTTATAGTATTATGTGGATGAGTTGTAAATTTGGATGCCTCCCTTGCGATTATGGTTAGCAGGTCGTGTATTATGTTTGTCCGGATTCTTATCCAATGAGATCTTGTGCGGATTTTATTTATATTGGGTCTTGCATGTATATGATTATCACACCCGGGTTGGGTTATTATGGTTGATGGAAATATTAGATTTGGATTTTTTTTTTGACCTGCAAATATTGTGTTCCCGGGTCGTGACAATCCGGCTCTAACTTCATAAGTTGTATATGTAAAATCCTTTACTGGAACCACCTAACCCATATCTGAATGTCCTGAATCCATAGACCTGAAATTTGAACGGTTCCTTGACAAATGGCCTATCTGGCCGCAATTGAAGTAGACTCTATTCAGACGAAGAAAACTCGTCTTGCGAACTTCTTCTCGCTAAACTCGTAAGCTGACCTTACAAACTCAAACTTCGGGAAGAAGACTTTGTTTCACTTGACTTTCTTTTAACTTGTCATCTGAAAGATAAATAAATCCATCCTTCGAGTCCTAACTCCAATGCTCTAATTTCTTATGGAATTACTTCTCAAGATTACTCCTACTCGATCAAAGAAGTATGATCCAACTCCTCGTCATAAGTTTAGCGTCCAAATGACACCAACTAATTCCAGATTGAATCTTGAAGTTCTCAACTACCATCATGCTTTAACGAATCTTTCAAATTTTTCTACCTCTTCTTGAGCATTTCTTTAGGAGATCGAACCATGAACTCTTTGTCCTTCGATTCTTCAGCAATGAAAGATTTGCAGAGACGACTATCCACCCGATCACAGTGACGAGTGGGAATGGACAATCTTCAGTCTTTCTCTTGCTCCAATTGTAACTTCAGACTTTTACACGATCAGTATTATCGCTGCCAACGAAATCAGACTTGCACTTCATTATCCTGTCTTCTAGTGAGGATAAATAAGTTGATTTGACTTGAACTTCTTCATCTTTATCTGCGACATCCAATCTTGAAGAATCTTCATTCATCTCCACTTTAACTACTAACCTTTCTATCGGCCAAAAATCTCCTTCTACCCCACGAGATTTCGAGTCCACCAACTTTATCACCTACCCCTTTGCCGACCAAAATCTCCTTCTACTCCGCGAGATTTTGAACCAACTCCAATTTCAAACCACTACTCTTCCAAAATTGTAAATTCCAACAAAATCTCCACATATTTACAGAAACCAAACAAAATTCTAATTCAACTGCTATATCAAACCATACAATATGTCGCTTGTGTGACTCATCATTATCAGATGATTATCCTTCCAATCCATACTCAATCCCCTACGACTCGAACTTCTAATTCAAACCCCAATCTCTACAACTCAAATTTTCTATTATCAACCAAAGGTAATACTTATTATACCCAAATATTCAGCCAATTATTTATCCAAAATAACCCAAAGTACCTCTCCTTACGACATTTCTCTGATACCACTTCTATCACGAATTCGAACCAAGTAGGTCAATTTAAATAATTAATTATAATTTTTAAAATCTAAAATTCTAAATAATTTTAAACAAATAATGCTAAGTCCCAAAATTCGGGTGTAACAAACTAAAATATACAATTCAATAAAATTAAAATCCTCATAGGACCTCATCAGACAACCATCCAAATAATATAAATACGACCTACTCTGCAATCATCGTAAGGGAGGTAATAATCCTACCCAAAAATCATAATCAAACATAATATAATATTCAAACTATTCCCAAAATATAATAATAAGCCCATATCCGGCCAATTCCATAATCCAAATTTATCAAATATCAATATAAGCCATAATAAAACTAAAACTCACCAAACAAGTGATCATCTTTACTCATCTGTCGCATCGAGACCTTCACTGCTTTGAAGGGAAAACGAGAAAAATGAGCCTAATGCCCAACAAGTATAATATTTAATCAAAAGGAGTCTAATAAATTAGATGAGAGGTCAATGGATGAAAATCCAATCAAATTTCAGAATAAATCCAAATCACTGATGGGGCAAATTTAACCGAAATCCAAAATCTAAATTTTAAAATCCAGTGGTAGTCTCGTACTCAAATCAAATATCCAAGTCCAAACAAATGTCCAAATTTTAAAAATAATTATTGTCGAGACGTATATATATATATAAATATATATATAACCAAAACAGGGGTTATCCGAACCAACTTCAAAACTGATGTCAATCCGAGTCCAAATCTGAGTCTGAGTCCAAGTCTAAATCCAAATCCAAAGCCCGATCAGCTTGTGATACGGGGCAGAATCCGATAGCCAGATGATCCAATAATATGCACAGAAGCCGAAGTAGCACCGCGACAGATAATCCAAAGGTCCGAATCAAAACATATAATCAAAATCATTTGTACAAAACATACCAAGCCCAATTATAGGCAAAATCGGAGAAACTCAAATCCAAGTCTAAAAATCCATATCCAAATCAAAGTCCAATATCAATCAATGTAAAAATACAAATTATGCACCAAATCTGAGTTCTAATTATATAAAGACTAGTTTGAGAAAGGGTTATACATAATTCCGGTAACCTTAGGCCAAAATTCATATACTGTGTACCCATAGATAATGTTGCTCACTATGTTTTGCCACCCGCAGCTTTGGGTGCATTCTCCAAACTTATCAGATATATTAGGACGTCCAAATATATTCTAAGGTCAAGTCAAATTATCCAAATGGGAAGGATCACTACTCCAAACCTTTCCTACTGACGAAAAGGGATTTCCAAATAACAAAATAATCTCGTCATCAGGAGCTGGCCAGAATCCAATAATTTAAATCCAAACGTAGTGATCACAACTCGGCACATGCATGTGACTGCAAGGCCTATGCAAAGTTTCATGCTCATTTTTTTATACAAATATTTTAATATAAAAATAGACAATATCCAATAAATTATTCAGACTTTCAGAAAAATATTAAACTCTCTAAAATCATAAAATCCATTCCGAGAACCCCCAAAACATCCAATGAACTACATATGCATGTCCAAAATAAATAAATGGGTGCACCAAAAATTCATGCATGTTAGTAAAAATTCCAAATAGTATCTAAAATACATCAGATGCAAGATTAGACCAAAGAGGAGGTTTACAGATACTTGCCTGAACCTCATACTTTGTAGATCTAAACAAATGATGTCCCAAAATATTCCAATCGAGCCTTTCTTTCTCCTCTGCCACGTCCTCTCTCTCTCCTCCGCGTGCCCCTTCCTCTGTCCTCTGTTCTCCTCCGTGCATGGCCCTCTGCCAGCCGCTCCGCTGCCACCGCTCGGCTTGCCTAGCCGTCGACGGCCTCCCCAGCACCACCCAGCCGGCACCGGTGCCGTTACGCGGCCACTGTCTCCTCTCTCCTACTGTGGCTTCGCCGCACCACACTGCACACCACCATCACCTCAGCCCATACCGTGCCGCCACACACCACCGATGACCACCATAGGCCGCCGCCAACCACCATTGCAGCATCTCCACCGTGCCTTGCAGTCGACGCCATTACCGACACCCACCGTCGACTTCTTCGATGGCTTCTCCACACCGCCACCGATACCACTACTGGCCAAATTTCCAACCGCCGACAATCACCGGCACCGTGCCGTTCTTGCCGCACGTCGCCGTCGCCGGCCACCTCCCTCCTCTCTTCTTCCCTCTCTTCCTTGCGCCAAAACCCTAGCTCCCGCTCCCTCTCTCTCCCCGATCCTCCACTGCTTCACTGTTTCCCAGCTTTATCTTCTTTTTTTTTTTCATTTTTTTGTTTCTTTTTTGTTACATATATATGTATATATGTATATATATATATATAATTATATTTTATATTTTTATTTCCTTTTATTCCTGGAATCCAAATTAATATTTGAGCGACAACACAGGCGCACCCCGGGCGACAACACAATCGATCCAAACATCCTCTCAAAATTTCTTAATATTTAATTAATTTTGTCACACCCAATTTACTCAAAATTATAATTAATATTAAATTAATCCAAATAAAATCCGGGATATTATACCTTACTAGCTAAAGGTGTGGGAGAATAAGAAAAGGATCATGATACCCCCACATGATCTAAGGTCGTTAGCTCTTATTTTAGAACCAGAGGGGGGGTCATCTACATATCATGCCTGTAAATGGGCCAAACACCACATGGCGTATCAGTATACTTATCACCCGATATACAAGGCCAATGAAACGCTATCCTAACCTCCTGTGGTCTAGAGGTAATCATCGTTCTTCTATAATAACATTTTAAAGATTGCCAGAGAGTATGATCCGTACAATATATGGCCAGGATAATCCTTAAGTTTTTACTATAATACTAATGGCATGCCAAGGGGTATTACCTCAGTAACATAAATCCATGGTCCTAGTTTCATGATTTCTTATTCTTTGAGAGAAGATCCAGCAAACTTCTTTCATAAATTTCTCTATCCGGGAGAACAAATTAATCATACAACAAATTATGGAATTTCCTCCAAATACTTGCATGATTTTTATCATCCTTTCGGATTTAAATCTTCTAATGACTTAATTTATATACACGAACATCGTAAAGTATGAAAACGGTAGAAACTCTTACCACCATAAGCCAAACTTGACTTTAAGGCTTCCGAACGATTAACCCTTCACAATTGGTTAACGAGCATATTTTTTAAAATATAAAATTAAACACATAAAAATATATATACAACTTAATTAACAATTAAACAACATGAAAATTATGCAAAATTTACCAAAGAGGCTCGGGTAAACAGTACCCGCGCATGAACGATGCCCGTTTGTGCGTAATCGGAGGATTCTTAGAAAATCGGGCATCCAATAGGTAAATTACCAAATTCAAGATATGGGTATTCATAATCTCATGTCAATTTATATATAAAACTCAAAAAATAAAACTATATACGAACATCGTAAAGTATGAAAACGGTAGAAACTCTTACCACCATAAGCCAAACTTGACTTTAAGGCTTCCGAATGATTAACCCTTCACAATTAGTTAACGAGCATATTTTTTAAAATATAAAATTAAACACATAAAAATATATATACAACTTAATTAATAAATAAACAACATGAAAATTATGCAAAATTTACCAAAGATGCTCGGGTGAACAGTACCCGCGCATGAATAATGCCTGTTTGTGCGTAATCGGAGGAATCTAAAAAAATCGGGCATCCAATAGGTAAATTACCAAATTTAAGATATGGGTATTCATAATCTCACGCCAATTTATGTATAAAACTTAAAATAATTGCTTAAACGAGGTCCGAGCGTGGGTTTGGGTTTGAACGAGTGAAATTCGACATAAAACTATCAAATCAGATATCCAATCGATAAGTTAACATATATGGGATATGGGTAATAATATTCTATAGCAAAGTTATGAAAAAGCCCCAAACAATGGAGGGCGAAATCATCTAGGCGTAGGGTTAGGGTTTCGGTGCAAAAACTGATCAAAATCTACGAAATTAGACATGAAATTCATGTATATGCATACTCAAGTCATGAGTATCATAAATATATGCATGAGTCGAGTATCAGGATAATAATATCCGAAAGGAATCGAGAAAAAATTAAAAAGAATGGAAGAAAAAGGGAATGAGTGTACTTGTCTCGACCGAATCTATAAGTTCTCCAACTAGTTCTGAGTTGGAATCAAACCCAAGAGCCTCCATTTTGTTCCTCTCTCTTCCCTTCAAGTTCCTTCTCTCTCCCCCTCGCTAATTGCCCCCATAAGCCGCATAGCCGATGGATAAAAGAACCCGGACGTGGCTTTTATGCGGACTGGCACTCGAGCGCCGTCTGCGGAGCGCAGCAGGTGCGCTCAGCCTAGATTCGGCGCCTGTTGTGGGAGCTTAAGCTCTCAACAAGCGTTGGCCTATTGGGCCGCGTGCCCAACGGGTCACTTGACACCACCGCCCGATTTCGACTCCGAAACATATCTTTCCGCATGCCCTGAGCCTAATTTTAATTATATTAATTTAATACCCCGAAATTACCATAATTTAAAACCCGAATCATATTTATGGATTAATATTTTTAGATTATAACGCTAGTTCTCAATTCCACCAATTCTGGCTCTTCAGCCCTTCAATCTGCTTCCTCTCATGCCTTTAGACCTCGATCCACTTATATTAACTTAATTACTTATATATACTATGTTCCAAAAATTGGTACCTTATAACTTCATTACTATTTTTACTAACCTTTAGATAAGCAGGATATGCAGGAGTTCCGTCCCGGCAAGCAAGGTTGCAGATTCGGAAGAGTTAGGCTTGTTGATTCTGTTGTTATATTTTTGGGCAGGTTTAGGCTATATTGTTTACTGTAGATTAGTTAGTTTGGCTTCGAACATGATTTTTTATGAATTATGGGTTTTCGGGGCGATGATGTTAGCCGTGTGATATTTTGTGTTGTTTGGAGTTGCCAATTTTGTGTTTGATCATGGACATGATTGTTATTTATATACTGGATTATTTTGTAAAAGTGAAATAGGATGTTTCACGTTGTGCAGGTTGAAAGAAGTTTGTTTGGGATGTGTGCTTTTACTTCTGCTATATTGTTGGATATGCATATATATGTTGAACCAGTATTTGGCATGCATCTTCCCATATTTTAGGTTCAACGTCAAACTTTTAGGTCAGTGTCAGAGCCACCTAATTTGGTGGATTATGTTTGGGTCCTATGCATGCTTTGTTATTATGTATGGATGATTATATTGTAATTTGTATTTAATTTTTTATGGGCATTATGTTCAGGTGGTATTCAGTTTTATCCGATCCATCACACTTTCTAAAAAATCAGAGCTCAGTCCATGACATCTCCATAAGTTCGCAGTTTCAAGGTTACCAACTGCTTGCTAATCTCATCCTGCAACCCTAATTGGAACTTTCTTGCCTTCCTCACCTCATTGTGAACAATATGCGGTGCATAACTGGACAACTTTGTAAATTTTGCATCATATTCTGCTATTGACCTACTCCCCTGCTGCAATCAAGAAAACTCATCTTCCTTTTGCTCTAAGAGGCTTTCTGGGAAATATTTGTCTAGGAAGACTTCCTTAAATATCTCCCAGGTAACTTCATTTTCAGCCATTCCCATTGCCCTCTTTTGCTTAGCTCATCAATGATTCACCTCCCCTTCCAACTAAAAGGTCACAAAAGTCACTTTGTCCCCTTCTAGACAACGGAATACTGAAAAGATCTTCTTGATTCTCCTGGTCCAAGCTTCAACGTTTATGGAGTCAGGGTTTCCAGTGAATTCTGGTGCCCTTTCTATAGTAAATCTTTCGTAAGACGTTGCTCCCGGGTTCACTGGAGGTGGAACTACGATTGGTTTGGGGTTACGCTGTTCTCGCATCATTCGCTCTAAAATCTATGCCATACATCCCATGATAGTCATATACTCCTCCTCCCTGTTAGGTTGGGAGTTACTTCTAGAACTTCTTCCTCAGCTAGCCATTTTCTTTTTAGTCCTTTTCCAAAATATCAACATACAAATTAGATCACTATCAACTAATGTTAAACTTTAGTTCCACAATTACTAGAATCTGAATCCCAAGTTCAACCTATTTCTAAGGCATCTTCCTAACTTAAGGCATCTTCCTTATTCATTCTCTGATGCCACCTATGATGTTCCACATTCTAACTCATTATTAACCTTATTCAAATCGTATATATGTTTTTTTGTTTCATCAATATCATAAAAGGACGTGAACCTTTTCTGTATCTACTTGAGTATAATTCTCTTGACATACATAGGATCTAAATATATTACCACTCTATGGGTGGCTCTGACATCAATTCCATCATAGTCTGATGTTAGATTTATATTAAAGAGAGATGCTTGCTGAAATCAATCATATATAATTTTGCAGAAGCAGTACGTAACAATTGTCGATTGAAACAAAGTCATCATATATTTATATACAACTTATGAAATTTATATAGATATATCGTTTACATCCAAAGTTAGCTATAAAATAAAACTAACTACATCAAAAGTTATCTAGATACTTTTATATCGTATCGTTTTCATCCAAAGTTAGCTATAAGATAAAACTAAATACAGCCCATCCTAGCAAAATAACATCCTTAGAAACATATTCTACATCTTTCATTCTTCATTCCTACTCATCAGGTAAAAACTATTGCAGATCATTTGAAGGGTTAGTAAAATAGTAAGACAGTGAGTCAAATGCTTAATAAGGTAACATATATAGCAAATATCATGCATTCATTTCATTTAAAGCATAATAATAGGGATAAAGGTTATCATGGAACATGACAATTTAAAACATAGTTAGAATACTTATGCAAATTTATTTCTAATCTATAGTCCTAATTTTTTCTTATTCTTTTTTCCAAACCATACTGAAAACTTTCTTTTCTTATTTTTTTCTTTAGTGATCAGGGCACATATGCCTTACAAGTTATAAAAGTAGTTGATCGAAGCTCGGAACGTGTTCGGTCCACAAAATCAAAGGTGTAACTACATCTTACACCTTGAGGTGGGTGGATTGTGATCAATCCACACAATCTAGAGCCAAATCGCCTTTTGCACCCCGATGTGGGTAATACTACTTATAATCCCAATAGATAGGGCCAAAATTGTATAGCGATACTGAAATAGACAACGATATTTCACTATAATAAATTAAAGCATGTCAAAATATACTATCTATTGGTCAATCCTTAATCGAATTTCTTACTTTCTATCAAAATTTTATTGTGAAAACTCTACACTTATTTCTTGATACTTATTCTGAATTTTCTTCACTCTGGAAGAAAATAATTATATTTCTTAACATTGTGTAGAGCTTCAATTTACTTTCATAAATAGGACTAAAACTTAACATTTAAATATTACAAGTGCAGTAAAATGTCAAAGTCTTATAATATATTCATATATTAAAATTTCAAATGTATTATGGTCTTAGAACAACTTATACATATACTAAAAATTCAAAATCCGTATAATGTGTATTTAATCGATTTAGCTGCTAATTTGGGGATTGATTTAGTGACCGGTTCGGACTATTTTTATAACTTAAAATTATTGCTGTTTCGGCGGTTTAGGGGCCCATTCAAACTAATTTTATAGTCTAAAATTTAGCATCAATAATTGATACTTCAACCTATTTAGAGGAGGGCTGGTTCAGGCTAATATTTTATCCGGTTCAGGGACCGATTTAGGGTGATTTTGGTAGGATAAAATCTTGCATTAATAAGGATTTTTTACCTAGTTTGATGATCGATTTAGGGCTGGTTCAGGCAACTCAAAATTTAATATTAGCAAGAAGATGTTTCAGCTAGTCTGGTGGCCAGTTCAATAGCAAATTTTGGCCTAATTTTACATGTTAATGTTTTAACATTATCTTAACATATCTAAGTTAATCTGGGCGCTGTTTTGGCCAGTTTAAGGGCCAGTTCTACTCATTTTCATAGGTTAAAATTTTCAGCATTAGCAAAGATGCTTGGGTTGAATTTGTTACTAGTTTAAAGGTCCGGTTCAGTGGTCAGAATTGGCTGGGTCGGCTGCTAGTTCAACCAATTCAGTTCATTTTCCCTAGGCTGCCAAGTTTAGCACTAGTAAGGATGTTGGAGCCGATTTGGTACTATTTAGGGGCCTAGTTCATTAATCATTTCAAATGGTTTTGGGTGGCCGGTTCACTAGTGGATATGTTAGTCTTAGTACATGATACTTTGGCTGGGCTAGTTGCTAATTGAGCCGATTTAAGGTATGATTCGATCACTTTTTCCCAAACTGCCAATTTTAGTATTAGCATGGATACAAAGGGGCTGGTTCTGTTTTGTTAATGTTATGGTTAATTTGGGGCCGGTTCATGACCGGTTCGGGGAGTCTTCTTAAAGCTAGGAATTAAAGCTAAGAGACCCAGTTTAAGAATTTGTACGATTTATGGCTGGTTCAAGTTGATATTCTTATCGGTTTGGGTCAAAATTGTATTTGGGTATTCTGCATCAATATTTTTTGATGTAGTCGATTTCTATCTTTGTTTTGATAACCGGTTCAGGACTAATTTTTATAGGGTAATACTTCAGCATTATCTTAACATACTTGAGCTATTTGGCTTTCGGTTCATCCAATTTTGGGCCCAATTCACCCATTATCATGAGCTACAATTTTCACATCAGTAAGGGTGAATTAGCTAATTCTGTTTCTGGTTTGGGGACCTGATTTAGGGACTAGTTTAGGGTTACTTGGCCGGCTAGTCTATAGATTGATAGTTTAACATTAGTAAATTATGTCTTGGTTGGTTTGGCTGTTGGTTTAGCCAAATAGGGGGCCGGTTCAATCTAATTTCAATAGTTGATCCATCAAGAGCTCAAATTCAGAATCAGTACCTAGTGGTCCAGCAGCCCCTTTTTTCACTTGAATTTGAATTTCTTCATACTATAAAATAATACTATGATAGTAATAAGATAGTAAAATAAGAAATTAAAGTATCGGACCAATTAATGCTTCCAAAAAATTAGCAAGAAATCCAACAAGTGAAGGAGAGCTTAAGGACACTTGCCAAGTGAGCACCGGTCTGCTAAATTTTTCTTCATCCTCTCACCTTCCTTTTGTCTCCTTCCCTCTCTTTTTTCTCTTCTTTTTCTTTTTCTCTATCCTTTCTTCACATCTCCTTATATAAAAATTCAAGAATTTGCTGAATCACCATAGATGTTGCTAGCAATTCCCCTAACCAGCTTCTGAATTCAATTAGTATCCCAAGATTAGCTGAATCACCTCCAAATTTGGATGCTCATGAGGAGCGAATTCTTTAAGTACTGTGTTCGCTGGGAACGTAGTAGTAAAGAGAGAGAGATCATTATGATGCCGAAAGTGTGAAAGCTTGGCAATAGAAGGCTTTTGTAGGCAAGTGAGAGCTTGTCTTGGAGTGAGAACTCCATGACCTTTATTGCCAACTGTGTTGGGCTGCCTTCCTTGTGCAAAAGAGCTTGATTCCCGTACTCTATTGGGATCGCTACCTTTTTTGGCATGGAGCCTTATTGTAATAACGATCATTGGATTAATTACTTCCCTTCTATGTTCTGTAACCGTTAGGGTTTACTGCAGACAAGAATGAAATTCTGGCACTTTCCTTCAGAGATGCGCGTTGATCCTAGAAGCAACTGTTACCATGGAGCTTACCTTCTGTGGAGTGTATGAAATCAGGGGAGAAGACCGTTGTGGCTTGAAGACGGACACATAGACCAATGAGATGCATGAGTCCCGGTCTTTAGCCGATCTTCTGGCTACGCTCCCGATTAATAGAAGAGTTGACCGTCTTAGGCCCAAGTTGACCATCCAGTTCTTAGGCTTTTGCTTGCTTCTTAGCCTTTTATCCGGACAACAATTGGCGTTGACCGTCCAGGTGCAAATTGGTCATTAATCCTTTTTGGGCCAACCCATTACTGGCGTACCCATCAGTAGCCCCCTATACTAGTGGTCTAAAACTCTGGCCTCCAATATGTTCATGATGGGATGAAGTCCGACTTGAATACCTTGGTGAGGAAGCTGGTAATGACTCCTGGTCTGTTGATTGCATAGCTTGCAGTGGTTGGCTATAGAGTCAAGATTCGGAGAACTGATGAGGAAAGTATTGACCGGATTCGTTAACTGTTTAGGCAGAATTCGGAGGATGATGAGGGAAGTGTTGACCAAATTTGTTGACTACCTGAGCCAATTTTGGAGAACTGTTGGAGGAAATATTGATTGATTCGTTGACCATCCGGGCCAGATCCCTGAGAACTGTTGGATGAAATATTGACCGGATTCATTGACTATCTTGGATAAAATTTAGGAGAACTGGTGGAGGAAACGTTGACTAGATTCGTTGACTAATTTCGCCAGAATCCGAGAATTGATGAAAGAAACATTGAACGAATTTGTTGACTGCCTAGGCCAGAATCTAAAGAACTAATGAAGGAAATATTGACCGGATTTGTTGACCGCCTGTGTTAGAATTTGGAGAATTGATGAAGGAAACGTTGATTAGATTTGTTGGCCATCCAAGCCAAAAATTTGGAGAATGTTAGATGAAGCGTTGACCGGATTCATTGATTGCCTGGGCCAGAATCCACAGAATTGGTAGGAGTTGAAATAATGCACCATCATGCTGCCTTATTGTCAGTCGAAAAGTTGGCCATGTGCCAACATGCAAAAAATTTGTGATCCCGGTATTTAATGTGGCAGAGGATCTGATTCAACTAGAAGCAGCACGAGTCCACAATGAAGGGCATATGCTTACGAGGCAGTTCTTCTTCTTCGGCGTTCACATAATTTTAAGTACTCTGTCCATTTCTTTTCAAACTTCCGCGCTTTCTTCCTAAATTTTTTCTAAGTGTTCTGCTTCCTTCCTTCTCCTGTTTCCATGGCGTCTTCTGTAGTCCAGATTGCCTCAGTGATTAGAGCCGGTAAAGTGAATGACTTGTACGTCAAGTACAACATTCCGAATGAGGTCGTCTTTAAAATTCCCAACAAGGAAGACACAACGTGCTCTCCTCCTGAGGGCTGCATTACCATATACGAGGCCCACCTAAGAAGTGGGTGATGCCATCCAGTCCCTGATGAGCTACATGACGTTTTTACCATTCTTCAGGTCCCTATCGAACAGCTTCATGTCAATGTTGTGCGATACCTGTGCTCACTCTATATTTTTCTACACCACCATACGAAACTACTGACATTGGAGTCAGTTAGGGTGATGTTTAAGTTCACCTAGAGTGAAGAGTAGATTTTCCTGTCCCCACGAGGGCTCCTAATTAGCAATGATATTTACGATTCTTTGAAGAACTAGAAGAATAGGTTCTTCTTCGTACATGTTGACAAGTCTTGGCCCCTGGCCAGGGATTGGGGCAGGATGCTCGACATTTACACCGGGACACCTGTGGACCAAGAGATTGCTACTATGATGCCGCTGCTGAAGCGGGTGGAGGACCACCTCGCAGAGTTCCAGAGAGACTACTTTGTTTCCCATGCGGAAGCAAAGAGGGCACGGTGGGTACCGCCCTCTCGGTCCAGAAGATGAGGGTGCCTTCCCGTAAGAGGAAGGCTAATGCCATCACCATCGAGCTTGCCGGCATTCCACCCAGCGAGGAAACTCCCAAGAGTTCAAGGCAGAAGAAGGCGGTAACGGTGATACCTTCCTCTTCTTCTTCCACAGCCGGTTATGTTTTAGCTGGCCAGTTCACTAGACTCAGTGACAGCTCCTGTGTTGGTGGTGTTGAGACTACTGTTGAGGCATATAGGGCCCAGGATGGGCTTTGCTGTGAGTAGCGTTGTTCTTATTCTATCGCAATCGGAGCACTTGGCGGTGGAGTTGGAGCTATCTGTGGAGCTTCTAGTAGTACAGGATGTTGAGTAGTTAGAGGGGCCGGCCGTGGAGCCTAAGGAACTTGCTATCAGAGAGCTCCATGAGGTGCCAGAGGAGCCTGCAGTCGGAGAGCTCCAAGATGTGACAGAAGATTGCTTCCGAAGAGCTCCTGGTGGCACCTAAGGTGCTAACCGTCGGAGAGCCTTTAGAGGCCATTGGCATCAGTATTGAGCTGATGGAGGAGCCTGCTGTCGGCAATCCTACTGAGGCGGCTGGCCTTATTAAGAAGTTGTCAGGAATAGTCTATGGCGGAGGCCTCTACTGAGCTTGTCCAAGAGACTACTGTTTCCAATCCTCCACCGCCAAGCCTGAGATCTCACAGTAGGCCGGTGTGCAGAGTCTGGCAGGTAAACCTTTCAAATCTCCCTTCTCTTTTCTTCCTCCGTTGCTCATTACTTAGCATTTTTGGTTTTTGTAGGAGGAGAAAATAACTAGTGCAGTTAGCAATGAACTATGCCAGTGGGACAGGGTGATCTCTAACCGTGACAGAGAAATCACCTAGTTTGAGGAGAAAATGGAGTTGCTAAAGGCGGAGCACTAGAAAGACACCAATGCTCTTCAAACTATGTTATCAAGTCTGGAGGAGGAGGATGCCAAGTTGAGAGAGGAAGCTGATCGGGGTGAGGCGCACTAACTAACTCTCACGACATATCACATCTCTGGATAATGAGCTGACTACTCGTATACGTCCCCACAAGGTTTTTGGGATGATGTGGGCATGGTTATTGGAAGGTGTCCACCTTTGTGGGCTCATTACATGACTAGTTGACCCTAATTTTCCAATTGATGTTTTAGACCTAGCAAATCGTTTTGCCCAACGTCACAAGAACCTCATGGAACAGTCCCCGAGTGGTTAGGGGCCACCATCGCCTCCTCCTGGGGGCTCTACTCTACCGTAGACTTTTGTACCCTTGCGCTTTTTATTTGTAGATGTAAATGCAGAAATATAATCAATAAAATAATCATTTTACTAATGTTCTACGTCTTTGCCTTTATTACCATTTTTAACTTGCTTCTTGTTGCATTGACCGGCTGACTTGGTGTATTGTATGCAAGTGGTCGTCCGCCTCACTTGAAACTTTGTGGCGCTCTCTGATGAACTTAAGTCTTGGAGAAGACATCAAGGTGAATCTTGATGTCATGTCAAACCTGTTCTATACTCATGCGTGAGTAGAGGCTTGGTGGCACTATCCAATTGTGAGCTTGGGAGGCTAGCTTTCGGACGGAGTGCTTTGCTCATGTCGACTGTTATTGAATGAGCACACTATATCCATGTGAAGGAGGTTGTTGCGTCTACTATTTAAGCCCCCAAAAATTTTGACCGTAAATAGGCCACTTGGATGACCAAGGTTTAATTCGACCGCCAACAGGCCGCCTGGATGACCAGAGTTTAATTCTACTGCTCGTGGACCACCTGGATGATTATGGTTTAATTTGACCACTCATAAGCCACCTGGATGACCAGAGTTTAATTACAAACAGGTGAAAACCTGCCCGATTTAGGGGCAATCTAAGTCGTATATATAACCCTGTAAATATACACACATGCATAAGGAACAGAAAACAAAGAATAAAACATGGTTCAAATGAAAACGTGTTCTTATTTTATTTATATCAATATGTACATTATAAGCATGCATGTGCAACATGGACGACTTACCTCTGCCCTTACTGGAAGTAGTGTGTGAAATGGATTGCGTTCCACGTCTATGGGACCGAGTTGCTATTCTAGGTCTAGATTTTGTATGCACCATTTTGCAGAAGGGTTGAAATTAGAAAGGGACCTTCCCAATTTGGTGAAAGCTTATTCCGGTTGGCAATCTTACCCGTAACTTCGATGTTTCGCAAGACTAAGTCTCCAACTTCGAATTGCCACACTTTTACCTTCTTGTTGTGATAGCAAGTGACTCGTTATTGGTAGGCCACTGTCCTCATTCTAGCAGTGTTGTGAGCTTCTTCCAACAAGTTTGGGTATCCCCAAATTTTCTGGGGGTTACCTTACGGGTTGAAAGTTTCAACTCTAAGATTTGGAAGACCGATCTCAATCAGAATCACCACTTTAATCTCATAGCAGAGCTTGAAGGGCATCTCCCGAGTTGGTTCCTTTGGAGTCGTCTGGTAAGACCATAGGATAGAGGGTAGCTCGTCGACCCAGGAACCCCCTGCATCCTCTAACTTGGTCTTCAGACCGTGGAGTAGTGTACGATTTGTGATTTTCACCTGTCTATTTGCTTGTGGGTACACCACCAAAATATGGACCAATCTGATATCTAGGTTGGTACAATATTTGGTGAAGCGTTTCCTTGAGAATTGGGTTCCATTGTTGGTCACAATGACCTCAAAAATACAAAATCTACTGACTATGCTTTGGTGGATGAATTCTAGAGCATTGTATTCAGTGATCTTGGCCAGCGAGACGGCTTCAACCCATTTGGTGAAATAGTCGATACTTACGATGAAGAATTTCCCTTTTTCCCGGTCGCGATGGGAAATAGACCGAGAATATCGAGCCCCATTGCGCAAAAGGCTAAGGAGCTTGAAGAGATCTCAACTCAGTAGGCGGCTAGTGGTGAAGATTGCCATGGAGCTAACAATTCTCACATTTCTTCTTGAATTCAATGACGTCATTCCTTATTATCGGCCAGTAATATCCTTAGCACATGATCTTTAACGCTCGATTTTTGCCGCCAATGTGTGATCCGCATATTCTAAGGTGGATTTCACTCAAGACATGATCGGCCTCATCAGGAGTAAGGTATTGGAGGTACGGAGTCAAGTAACCACGGGATATAGCCGTCCCTCTACTATGGTGTACCAGCCGGCCATCTTCTCGATCCGCTTGGCTTCATCCACATTCTCTGGTAGTACTCCATCCGCTAGGTATCTGTGGTAAGGTGTCATTCAGTTTTCGATGTTTGAGATTTGCATCGCTTTCTTTCCTCAATGCTGGAGTGTTTAGGACTCCTACATGTCCCTCGAGTACTACTCTGAGGTTTTGGCCGACGCTACCCTAATAAGTTGATCGGCCTTCTAGTTTTTAGTTCTGAGGACGTAGATCAGGTTCAACTTGTCAAATCTTCGGATAGCGCCGACGCTACCCTAATAAGTTGATCGGCCTTCTAGTTTTTAGTTCTGAGGACGTAGATCAGGTTCAACTTGTCAAATCTTCGGATAGCGTCTTTCGCCTTAGCCAAGTATTTGGCTAAGTGAGTGTTGCATGCCTCGAAACTCTCGTTTACCTGGTTAATGACCAGTTTAGAGTCGCTGTAGACGGTCAGTTGTTTGGCGGAGCACATTTGACTAGTCTTAGCCCGACTAATATGGCTTCGTACTCGGCAATATTATTTTTGGAAAAGTCGAGTTTAAGTACTTCACCTCAAACCCATCTAAGATCCTTATGACCACTCCAACACCGCCGCCTGAGTCCGTAAACGATTCGTCTATGTTGAGAATCCACTCCAACTCTTTCCGTGTTGTTCTGCGTTCTCAGTGGGTTGTTCATTGAAAATTGGTATCGTGGTCTCGACAATGAAGTCGACCAGAGCCTACCCTTTGATGGCTGGTCTCGGGCCGAAACTCAATGTGGAACTCTCCCAACTCGATAGCCCACTTAACCAGCCGTCCAGAAACATTAGGTTTCTGGAGAATACTCTTCAATGGCTGCTCGGTCAAAATGACCACACGATAAGCCTAAAAGTAAGGTCTCAGCTTCCTGTGGAGAAGACAAGAGCCAAGGCTAACTTTTCTGCGCGCGGTAACGCGTCTCTGCGCCTATCAACGTCTTACTCACATAGTAAACCGACCGCTGAGAGTCAGAGTTCTGACGTATGAGGATAGAGCTAAGAGCCACCTCTGACACTGTCGAGTAGAGGTATAGCTCCTCTCCGTCCTTGGGTGATGTTAGCAACAGTGGACTGGCTAGATACCGTTTCAATTCGTCGAAGGCTGTCTGGCATTCTACAGTCCACTAGAATCCATTTGTTTTTATCCCCCTCAGACCCGGACTTGGCTAAGAAGTGGGATAAGGCTATCAGTCGTTCGGTTAGCCTCTGAATATCCTTGATACTCCGTGGTGGAGTCATGTCCTTGAGGGCATCGATCTTCTCTAGATTTTCATCGATCCCTCATTGAGAGACGATAAAACCCAAGAACTTCCCTGAAGATACTCCGAAAACATACTTGGAAGGATTCAGCTTCATATTATGCGCACGGAGTACCTCGAAGAACTCAGTCAGATCGCGAATGCAGTCGCTAGTGGTCTTGCTCTTAACAAGCATGTCGTCGACGTACACCTTCATATTGTGGCCGATCTACTTTTCGAACATCTTGTTCACGAGCATCTGATAAATGGCACCCACGTTCTTCAAACCAAAAGGCATGACCTTATAGCAGTAAGTGTCTTAATTTGTCATGAACGATGTGTGCTCCTCGTCCTCTGAGCTCATTCTGATCTAGTTGTAACCCGAGTACACATCCATGAAACTCAGTAGCTCGTATCCGGATATTGTATCCACCAATAGGTCAATCCTGGGTAAAGGGAAGCTGTCTTTTGAGAAGGTTTTGTTAACGTCGGTGAAGTTGATGCACATCTGCCGTTTTTCGTTGCTTTTCTTCACCAGGATGACGTTGGAGAGCCAGTCCGGGTATTGGACTTCTCTGATGAAGACGGCATCCAGCAGCTTCCTTACCTCCTCCTGGATGGCAATAAGTTTCTCCACTGAATGGTTTCTCCATTTCTATCTGATGGGCTTGCAATCATAATCGAAACCCAACTTGTGGACCATTATTCCAGCCGAAATCTTAGGAATGTTAGCTGGAGTCCACGCTAAAACGTCAGCATTCTGTTGTAACAACACTATCAGCTTGTCGCATAGTGTCCCGGTTAGTGAGCCCCCAATCTGTATGCACCTCTCCTGAACCTCCAGATTTAGTGAGATTAGATCAGTTACCTCACCAGACTGCACCTACTGTAAAGTTGCTTCATCTCGATGGTTTAGTTTTCCTACTACTTTGGTGCTGCCACTCGGAGCAATCTAGGACATGTAATATATCCACCCCGTGACTTGGTCACCCAACACTTCACCAATACCGCAGGCTATTGGGAACTTCATCTTGAGATGTGGTATTGAAGTGACGACTCCAAATGCTATTAGGCATGGGCGGCCTAGTATAGCATTGTGCATGGAAGGCAGGTCAACAACCAAGAAGGTGAGTGTACGACTCGTTATTCTTGTGTACGTGTCCAGGGTGACCTCCAATTATATCATTCCTTAAAGGACTACCGGCTCGTTGTCAAAGCCATAGAGTGGGCCTTCTGCAGGTTTCAACTTACTCTTTTTTAAACCAAGCTTAAAAAAGGTATCAAGATAAAACAAATCACTGAAACTTTCATTATCGATAAAGATTCATTTTAATTGGTAGTCGATGCTACCATCCGAAGCAAGCACGAGATACAATAAGGGGATCTGCATAGGGGAGATTACATGTTCTATGTCATTATCACTAAAGCTAATGACGTTGTCTTCCATGCGCTACTTCTTCCCCCCAGTCTGCTGCTCCTTGCGATTCTTAGCCGTCAGGTTGTGATCATATTGACCACTCCAATTGCGACTCGATTTTATGATTGAGAAGGCTCGGTCCTTTCCCGCCTAAAATGCCGGAACTCTATCCTGGGTTCCTGACGAACCTGGTGAGGCGCTCCCTTCAGATGAGTTCCTTGATCTCCCGTTGGAGCGTCTTGTAGTCCTCCGTGAAGTGTCCGAAAGATCGATAAAAATTACAGTATTTGGCTAGATTTTATCCCTCCCTTTCTTAAGTGATTTTGGCCACTTAAAGAACTTCTCCCCACGAATCTACATGAGGACGTTGGATCGTGTGTCGGTTCAGAGTGTAAGTCGGATCAGCCTGTAATTCCTTCACTCCGATGCCCCGGTCTTGTGCTGCTTCTTACGGGAGTGATCGCCACCGTTGTACTTCCTCTTTTCCTCGGCCGGGAAACAATGAGATTGTTCTGTCCTTTCGAGATGCTTAGTTTCGTTAGCTTCTTCGATCATGACGTATGCCCTGGTGATAAATTCTGCTTCCCAGAAGGTCTATGAATTCTTGTGCCAAGTGCCTGAAGAAGTCCCCCTACGTTAAGACAAAGATGAAATTGCCAAGCTTTATCTCTTCCGTGAGCCTGGGAATCTTTCTGGCCTCTGCTACGAAGTGATCCAGAAGCTTTCTCGGGTTCTCTCCCTGCTTTTGCTTGATGTGGGAGAGATGTTATGATTACTTCTCTTCCCAGCGGCTAGAAGCATACTGCGCTAGGAAGAAGTTGGTGAGCTTGTGGAAGCTCCGGATCGAGTCTGATGGAAGCCAGTGAAACTAGACGCGGACATCTCCTTTCAACGTGAGAGGGAAGCAATGGCACATTGCTGCGTCCTCTAACCCTTAGAGACTCAGATGGGTACGAAAGTGATCTAAGTGATCCATAGGATCAGCACTCCCATCATAAGAGTCAAGGTTTGGCATCTTAAACTTTGCCGGTATGGGATGGTTCAAGATCTTTGCCACGAAGGGAGATCTGTCCAGATCTACAGCGTGTTTGTCATCTTTGAACGCGCGATTTTAGATCTTCTTCACCCTCGAATTTGTCCGAGTGGCATTGTTAGATCTTTTGAAATTGAGGTAGGTTCTCAACTCCAGTGGATCTACCAATCCTGGAGGCTCCCTCCTGATCTTGAGGCTTGACTCTTGCTCGAGAGTATTAGGGATTCCTTCGTTTTGGACTCTCATTTGGAGTCCTGCTGCCCAAATGTACTTCAATCCTTGGATGGCTCTAGGCGTGTGAGGCCTCTAGAGCTTGGGTGTCGCCTAGCCTCTTGGTCTTCTTGGCCAATTTCTTCTTCTTCTGGCCTCCTCTCCTGGAGGTCAGATCAGGGACCGCCGAGAGCAGGGCCCCTGGCTGTGCGTTTTCTTGGCGGGTGCGCAATATCATGTGTATTTGATTCATATTGCTCATTTGCTCCACCGGGTTCTGAAAGAACGATGCGGGCACTCCGTTGACCTGATTACCAGCAGTGTGGTCTTGGTCGGGTGAAACCGCGTCTCTAGCGAGCTCACTAGCTTGCGCTCTAGTGTTCAACATCCTGGTTGATCACACTGACTCAAACGGTAAAATTGAGCGGGGTTATGGGGAAAAGTGGTTGGCTTTTTGTAAGCTTCCCACAAAAGGCACCAATGATGTGTCCTGGATCCAAACTTTAAACAGATTTAGGTCAAATCATCTATCTGAGTCCAACTCCGTCTACTGAGTCTAGATTCTGCACACTATAACTACGAACAAGAGGTCAGGTGACGATGGGAGGTCATCCCACTGAAAACATTTTGATACTCAAATCAATAAATAGCCTTCAAATTAAAAATGTGAAAGTAAAGAAATACAATAAGAATGTGGATAGTGTTGGTGATTGGGGAGTGCTCTCAATGAGAGGCTTTAGATGCTCATGAGGAGCGAATTCTCTAAGTGTCATGTTCGCTAGGAACAAAGTAGCAAAGAGAGAGAGAGCGTTATGATGTCGAAAGCGTGAGAGCTTGACGATAGAAGGCTTTTGCAGGGAAGTGAGAGCGTGTCTAGGAGTGAGAACTCTATGGCCTTTTATAACTACTGTGCTGGGCTACCTTGTGCAGAAGGGTTTGATTCTTGCGCTCTGTTGGGATCGCTACCTTTTCTGGCATTAAACCTTTATTGCAATAACGATCGTTGGATTGATTGCTTTCCTTCTACATTCTATTACCGTTAGGATTTATTACAGACAGGAAGAAGATTCTAGCACTTTTTTTCAGGGATGTGCATCGATCTTGGAAGAAACCGTTACCATGAATCTTGCCTTCTATGTAGAGCACGAAATCAATGGAGAAAACTGTTGTAGCCTGAAAATGGACACGTGGACCAATGAGATGCGTAAGTCTCGATCTTTAGGTGGTCTTCTGGCCACACTTCCGATCAACAAAAGAGTTGACCTTCATGGGCCAGGTCGACCATCCAGCTCTTGGGCTTTTGCTGGCTCCTTAACCTTTTCATCTGGTTAATAGTTAGCATTAACCATCTAAGTACAAATGGGCCATTATTTCTTCTTAGCCAGTCCATTATTGACATACCCGTCAACAAGAAATTATTTATTTAAATATATACATTTTTTAAAAAAATGGAAAATTTATTTTATAAGAATATATTTTCTATAAAAAAATATTTTCTATTTAATAAATTTTTATAAATGAATGGAGCCCAAAATAATGTTTGCTTTGCTATCTGCATTTTAATTTGATTGGAAATGAGGTTAGATTTTTTAATCCAAAACCAAGCTACCCTCTAGGGACGGCAGTAAGGCCAGATAAAATCCGACGGTTCAGAGCAACTCCGGGCCAAACCCCCACCCCAAATTGCTTATATAAACTTAAGAGTAGAGAGCAGAAATCCTGTTTCATGAAGTAAAATCATTCACGTTTTTTTTTTTTTTTTTATTATCCTTTTTTCCTTTTTTTATATAATTTTATTTAAAAAATTAAATAAAAAAAAGAAAAAAAAATCCACAAAACACAGTACTTTGCAAAGCCGAATCCCTCAGCTAATATAAACTGCAGCCTTCAGCCGAAATTTCATAGCAATACGGCTATCACAGCAGTAAGAAGAACAGAGAAGTATGAATATAATTCTATCATCAACTATAAATTACTAAATATCTACGTTCTTTCATTCCATGGTATCGTCCATGCAGAAAGTAATATTTTAGAAGTTATACCTATAAAAAAATAAGATAAAAAAAATATTTAAGGTGGTTCAAATACTGAAAACACCAATAAAATTATCATCGTCATAATCATCGATGTGGTGGTGCCAAAAGCCAGCTAAATTTTGTTGTATGTCAAGCATTTACACAGTGATCAAACAGCATGTCGATACCCAAATTCTCCAGCCAAATTAGCATCTTTGTTTCATCCTGAACACAAATCAATCGAATGGACACTAAATCACACGGGCCCAGATGCAGATTGACGATGAAGGATTCTTAACAAAGAGAATACCAGCAACAGAGCAGCCTCATTAGAACATCGAATATTGCTAAAAAGCATCTAAAATAGCTCGGGTCGTCCTTCATCTCTATATTCCCTGTGTTAATTGCAAAGCTCGGTGCAAAGGCCTTGAATCTGGGACTCAGTGATGTTCGACAAGTAATAGATGCTGGATTTACCATTGCTTTGGCATGTCAGGTTCAACTGATTGCCTAATTGATTGGACTGCAGTGACAACAGGTTCATCAAGGTCGATATATCAGCCAAGACTTTTCAATGTTATGATATATGGTTGGAAATACTACTACTTCCCCACCCCCGATCCATGTGTTGACTATGACCCCAAACTTTTCAGGACCTAACTTCAGGGGGTTGTTTGGTCCAAAGTGTTTTGGAAACAATCCCCAGCAGTTTTAGACACAATAGGAAGCACTTCCAGTAGTTGAAATTATTTTTTATACATGCAGTTGCAAACCCTTGTTCGAAGCTCCTGTTATTAGCAAGGTTCCGAAAAAGATATCAATCACAATAATATTGATATCATACATATCAAACAATATATATTATTAATGGATATATATGAGGATCATAAACTGACTAGCAAAATATCGGATGTATTGCCAATATTTTGAATATTGTCGATATATTGCGATATATTATCGATATGACAATATATTGTGATTTTGTCATGATAGAAGGTAGAAGGAAATAATAAAGTATCGGGAATCGATATCAATATATATCTGCCGATACACCCAATAATGATTGACATATTGGTTAATATTTCTCTCTAGGCTCCAATTCATTAAAAAAAAATATTACATGTGATACTAATACCTATTATCAGATATGGCCGATGTTGATACTGCAGCAACTGATATTCATCCATGCTCAAAATGAGTGTTATATTTTCCAAACACTATGACCGGTAAATCTAACTATCATGGACTAAAAACGATTTGGATGTTAAATCTGTGCACATATTTCTCAGCAAGCCAACAATTTTAGGGTTGCAACGTATTGGACTGAAATGAAACAATAGGCCAAAGTGAAATAACAGGCACATAAAATAGAAGCATTACCACACAGTATGAGGGTTGAGTCTGACAGCTCCATCTTGAAGTAGGGACACAACTCAAATAATGGCACCAGGAACAATGATCATTTCCATTAACTCCACGGAAAAGCATGACCAGGACGACAGTAAACCTGTCAAAATTACCATTTAAGTTACATGCAAAAACCAAGGTTCCCACATGAAATCATCAGGCACTTAAAGTACCATTAACATCATAAACTATATCCACCATAGATAAAAATATCAGCCGATAGTGTCGATATCAGGCCTCCCTAATACCGATATTTTTCAATACAGTAATAATATCGTGATTTACTTCCATGTCGGCAATATATTGGCCAATATTTTGAATATTGACTGATACACTCAATATATATGTCGATACAGCCTTATCAGCTTACAACTCTTCGAAATTTTTTTAATATATCTAATATCGATATGTATAGTCCAATATGTTTAATATTGATACGACTGTGACCGATACCAATATTTTCTTCCACGATATATACCCTTTCCTCAAATTCCCAGTACAATATAATCAGCAACTCTTGTTCTGAGTGAATATTTCCACAGATTTATAAGTACCTTCTAGATTTTTGAGACACCCCCACCCCCTCTACAATTGTTTTGAGTGATTAATAGAATTTGTTTTTCAAAGAAATTAAGCAGGAATTTAGGAACCAATATATCCATTTTCAATCAGTGTAAGGTAATAATAACTCAATCAAAAAAAGAACACATCCAAAAAATAATGTTTTCAGAAGTATTCAGTGAGCAGGCGATGAGTCGATATTTTAAAGAGGAGAGAGCTTTGTTATGACATCAAAGCAGGGGCAGCTTCAAAGAATGAGAAGTGAGATAATGTCTTCAAATGTTTCTTGCAGTTATCTGTAACAAACTAACAGTTATGTAGAAGGCCTACTTTTGAGAGAAGCTGTTAGCAAGCCATAAAGCATTGAGAGGACAGAAAGTAGTATAGGCCTCACCAAGCAACGCCAGCTCTGGGTCAATATTCTTTATAAAACTATTCTTCCTTATTGGTCATTGGTTGGTCCAAGCCAGGCTTATAGAAAAAGCATGGTTGCGTATCTCAAACCCGACATGGATATTGTCATATCAGGCAAAGCCATCTCCGGCCATGGGTGTTTAAGGCTCAGGCAACCAAACCGTGAACCCTTTTTGTGACCCAAATAAGTAAAACCAGTTCAACAAAAAATTAGAAGTATTACTGAACTGATTTGACCAGTTAAGCAGTTTTAAACAATATACCATTTTTACTAAAATTATAGAAGTATGTGATATAAAATTCATGATTTTAAAATGCACATGTAATTTATTAATGTATAAACTATATATTTGAATAATAATTTAGCAACCAACTACCAATACCATAAAATTCATGCATCTATAAATACCCATCTTTTTTTCATTTCAGATGCCTTGTAAATAATCATCCACTCAATTGATCATTAATATTAGTAAGATTATGCTCATTTGTCAAACAATGTATTCCTAATAACAACAAAATAAGATATTTATACTAAATTTAAAACTTTTACTTATATATATATATATTATAATTGGTTCAAGTAACTACTGATTAGAAATCTAAATCGAACAAAAGCCCAAATAAAAATATTATTTCGAACCGAAACTGATCAGATATCGAATCAACAGTTTTCCTTAACACCCCTAAGTCGGCACAAAAAAAAAAAAACCCACAGTCCAGGCCACTTTTCTCTATGTGAACGGGACAGGCCAGGGGGGTCCAGGGCCCCAAGATCAAGTCTGTATATGACAATTTGGTGAGGATTGTAGCTTTTCAAAGTCGTTAGTATGATTCTGTCAATTTGCATCGATAAAGAGCAGGAGTTGTCATGCATTGTCTATGTCTATAAAAGAAAATTTGGAAAAGCAAAAAAAGCAATTTTCAGCAACACATTGATTTCTGTTGAAAAAGTTTTCTTCTAAATGTAAAAAGGAGTTTCAAGCAACATCAAACAAGAAATAAATCATCAATAATGCTTGGTGAAGGAGTGTGGGTGATTCTAAATGCTTTTACTTCAATGGAAGAAGAATAGAATTGAGATACAAAACAAAAGGCATAAAGGGTCTCACCCAACAATTAGAAGAATTAAAGAAATGATCCACAGAATGAACTGATACGTCTTGAATTTAGGTTTAACAGACTCCAAAGAATAACCCTGAGGCATATATCTCTGGCTAACCCACCCAAACTGGGGCCTGATCAGAAGCACGAAACCGAGAAGAAAGCCTGAAAGAAACCCTCCAATATGAGCAAAGTTGTCGACATGTGGAAGTATCCCAATGGCAAGGTTCACTACAATGGTGACTACGAGCAGCAAGAATGACGCAACCTTAAGACAGATTCAGAGAAGTATGTTAACTGCACATCCTTGGACATGAAAGGAAGATATTTAAAACCGAATAAATCATCAATGGCAATTGATTATTCACCTTATTTGTATATATTGTCCAATTAATAATCAATTCAGAAAGCATGCCGCCTAATAATCCAAAAAGTGCACCAGAAGCACCAACAGAGATACTTAATCGGACAAAAAGGGCCGACAACAAACTCCCGCCAAATCCAGAGATGATATACAGCAATCCAACCTTTACTGTTAAGCAGAAACCACAACGAGTGCTCAGCTCAAGTGCATGATTAACAGTTCTGATGAAAAATATGATTAAGTATTGTAGCAGAGATTCTGCAAGCAGCTAAATCAATAAGACATCATACACCATCAGAATTTCCTAACTTTTTTCATGACAGAAAATCCTGGAGCAAAATAATTTTAAGACTTGCATGAAAACAATGTTAAAGACTGATGCATAGATATCATGCATTACAGTTTCATTCAATATAATATTAGCTCCATGGGTGAAGTGTTCTTTTTTTTTTCTTCTCTCTTTTTCGTTTTTTAGGGTTGGACTGAGGAATAAAATGTGAGAACTTTGGCCAATAATATTAGTGATTACAATTTGTACAAGACTTCCCAAATTACAAGTCAACTTTTCACGAGTAAAGAAAAGAAAGTAGAATAATATTCATTCTCCTTTTTTGGCTTGACAATATTTGGCTCTATCCCAGAGAGTATGCATTGACGCAAAAGTAAATGGTGCTCCATTTGAACTGTAGGCCACTAGTTCAAAGCACAAAAATAGCTTATCTGCAATACAGAGGTAAGACTGCGGATATCTTCCAAAGAGCTAGCAGGGGCCACACCACCATTAGTGTTGGGTTATATCCTCAAGTGAAGACACCGCTTTCTAAAGATAGTGTAGTCCCCAGCTCTTCTAATCATGACAAGCTTTGATCTTGAGCTCAGTCAATCATACCACCTATCCATTGGTAAGCAGCTGATCCATAAAACCTTATGGTTCCAAGCACTGTAGACATCACAAACGGCTAAGTCAAAGCCATCCTTTTCAAACCCATGTACATTTACCCAGACCAGCCAAATGTTTGTGGATCCTTTCAATGTCTTCATCCATTCCTTTTTCTATAAGAGCAAATTTTGCAATCAAAATAGAAGCACAAATTTTAGACCATTATAGCCCCGTCTGCATCAGTCCCTTAATACATACAATAGAAATGATGCCTGATAAAATTTTGTCAATTTAGATTATTATATTTCAAAATGGATTCATATTCCTAGTAATCAAAATCCCAGATGTTGCTGCAAGGTTGATGGACGTTTTGCAATCATTTTTCTTCCTAGATTTTCTCAAGCATCACTTTTTGTCTATATCCCAATGCTTTGCATGTTTCTCCATACCCATCTGATAAAGAGTTTCCCAGATTACATACCAATCCTTTACATGTCTCTCATATCCATCTAATGGATTGTTTTCCAGATTTTATTTAAGTTGCCACGTCAAAAGAACAGATGCAGAATAATCTCTTCTTCATCATTGCAAAATTAGCACAAACTGTTGGGTAGATTAAGCCAATTCTTTACTCTCCAGGGTAGCTAATCTGTTCTTGCTCAGGAGCCATAGTATGAAATAGTTCTTGGGTAGTTGACCCCTCTTCACTGTTCTGTGCCATGGGTCAGTGAAGCCTTCCTCTCGGATTTGAAGGTAAGCATATTGAATGCTATATAATGCTTTTCCCTAATCCCTATATCCTCTGCACATGACGTCTGACTGTCTTTGATTCTCTCTGATCATTAGGACTACATCACTCAAAGCCCAGACTTCACATTTCAAGGATCTCCTTGTTTTATATAATCCGCAAGAACCAATGTTACCCACAGTGTAATTCAATAAGTCTTTAGAATCTGTAATGTGGACGGTTGAAAATACCGGCCAATATACTATGTATCAACTGATACATCTCAGTATCGGGCAATATTGATACCAAGAAATCACAATATTAATAAAATACCATGATGTTGCTGTATTAATGACATATATATATATATATATATGCTGTTTTCTTCAGCCAATTTTTTTCTTAAAAAAAATTAAAATAAGCTAAAATCAGCCACACACACCTTAACACATACAGCCCCCCTTCTATTTTCACTCCCATAAATGCCAAAGAGCTTACCAAAGAGAAAGAAAGGACGTGTTCTTCCTCTTCAAAATTCTCTCAATTTTTTTCTTTCTTCAAATAGAACACGGATTACTTAGACATATACCTTAATCCTATAATTTTAAATCTTTCTCATCTTCTCAATTTTAAGATTTTGTGGTGAATTTGAGATTATTTGCAAAATTTCTTGTGAAGAAAAAAGGTAAAATTATTCCTGACCCATTTTTGCTATTATTTGTTGTTTAATTTAGCTTACATATAATATTATTAACAAATATCTTATAAATTTCAGGCCCAAAAATAAAATCTAAGCTTTCACTTTGGAAACCATAAAATTATATCGGATGTAAAATTTTAAGATATACTCAAATTTATACCTAATATTCATAGATGTGTGTTAAAAAAGTCTAATTTGCAAGTTTTTATTTTCAATAATGAATTTTTCTTTGCTTTTTTGGAAAAAAACAATTTTTTAAAAAAAATTATTTTTTGAAAACTCCTCATTAGATAAAATTATAATGTTGTGGGTAATATCAATTGTTCATGAATTTTAGTATTTTTGATTTATGTTTGTGACACTTAATCTTTTTTCGTCTTGAATTTCTCAAAAATATATATATATATATATATATATATATACTCAATATTATACCTGGAATTTATAGATACGTGGTATAACAATTAAATTTGCATGTTTTTAGGTTAAATGATAAAACATTTTTTTTATTTTTTGGGAAAACATAATTTTTCAAAAATTATTTTTTGAAGACTCTTTATTAGATAAAATTATAATGTTGTGTACAATATTAGTTGTTCATAAATTTTAGTATTTTTTTATTTATTTTTGTGTGACTCCTAATATTCTTTTTTGAATTTAAAAAAATTATTTTTGGATTTTTAATATTTAATTAGGAAATTTATTATCAAATTTAATTAGCTAATTTAATATCCATTTAGGAAATTCTTTTTCAAATTTTTATGTTCAATACTTTGTTTACATTATGTAATTAATTATTAATTATTAATTTTCTAATTAATTGCAAATTTCTTCATTGTTTGAATTTGAAGTCTTGATATATCGTCCTTTTGCTTAATTTTTTTTTCCTAAATTTATATTGTTAAATTTTCTATATATATTCAAAATGTCAACATCAAATACAGGCGGTTGGGGCGGGAGTACTAGTGGTGGAGCAGAAAGAGATTACAGGGCTAATGTGTGGTGGTAATTTTTTGTGATCTTGTATTGAGGGATAAAAATAAAACAAAAAGTAAATTTTCCAATGAAAAAATTAGTAAACTGATCATTAGGCTGAAAGACCATTTGGGCCACATTAGAGGAAATGTTACTCCATATAGCCGTATGTCCGGAGAGGTTAGGCATGGAATATGAACATGAAAAGGACATGGATCTAGAAGAACAAACAAAGATATAAGATTTTCCAAAAAAGTAGGCTATTTCACTAGCCTCAGAATGTGTTCTCCTACAGATCTACAGCAGGGACACGGTCGTCACAAATCTTCTCAACTCACAAATTTGTTACACCACCACTCATGGCACCAAGGGAAGGAAGGACTAGAGATCTCACTAGAGTTTTCTCTCAAAACTTGGTGTTCTCTCACTTTTCCTCTCTCTCTCTCTCTCTCTCTCTCTCTCTCTCAGCGCCAAGTTGAAGCTCTGTCTCACTCTATCTCTGCCACTCCAAGACAATGATAAGTTAGACAAGAGAAGCTAGCATGAAATAATATAAGGGAAAAGAAGGAAAAACTAGGTCTTCCTTCTTTTCAAATGAGGGGCGCTGGCATTTAAGGACTTAATTAGCTCTCTAACTTAGTTTTCTTTTATCTTACTAAGGCTGAATTATGATGAGGAGAAAAGGCACGCCTCACAGGGTTTCAGAGAGGCAAACTAGGGTTTTCCTAGGGTGATTTTGAGGTTTTCAAATAATTCTTATTTTCAGCACAGAAATTAGCTTTCTAATTTTAATCACACAAGAATGCCTAAACTATAATTACAACAATTCTTAATGAATAAGTCACAACAAAAAAAAATTAAGTCTACTGCCTACTAGAGAAAATGTCCTCCTGAAAATATCACAAGCTCAATCCGTCCAAGTTCCTAAGAAAAATAGTCCTGCCCCAAATATAATTTATTGGCTCTAAAAGATGGCATCTGCACATTAATTTCCTTAATTAATGACATCTACTAGTCATAAGTCCAATTGACCCAAAATGAAATATCAAATGTTACAATCTTCCCCTTCAAAGAATTTCATCCACGAAATACGTACTTTAGTCCTCGAACAAATGCAGCTACTTTTCCTTCATATTTCCTATAACTTCCAAGTTGCTTCACTCTCTATGTGATTCTTCCGTAGTACTTTCACCATCAGAATGGTCTTCCTTCGTAGAGTTTTCTCATGATGATTTAGTATCCAAACCAGCTGCTCCTTGAATGATTAGTCCTCGCAAACTTGCAATGGTGCACAATTGGTCACTTGAGATAAGTCGTGCACATACTTTCGTAGCATGGATATATGAAACACATTGTGCAATGCTGATAAAGCTATTGGTACTACTAATTTATAAGCTACTTCACCAACATGCTCCAAAATCCCAAATGGTCCTATAAAGGATGGTCAAAACTTCCCCTTCAATTTGAAGCATACAACAACACCCTTCCACAAAAATATATTCAGGAAAACTATCTCCAATGTCGAACTGTAAGTCTCGTCTTTTTTGATCAGCATAACCCTTCTATCTACTCTGTTCAACCCTATAATCAATATCTAATCAAGCTGATCTTATCTGTAGTCTCCTACACTATGTCGGGTCCCATAATCCTTTGATCTCTGATGTCCTCCAAGCTAATTGGTGATCTGCAGTTCCTCTCATAAAGTGCCTCATACAGAAACATCCCAATATTTGCTTGATAGCAATTGTTTTAAGTGAACTCGGCCAATGACAAACAAATATGAATCCCAACTACCTTCAAGGTCTAGTATTGATAGCCGCAACATGTCCTCTAGCATCTGTATGGTCCTCTTAGGCTATCCGTGTTTGAGGATAAAACGTTCTGCTGAATCTTAGTTGTCGGCCCAGCTCTTGATGTAAGCTTGGCTAGAATTTCAATATAAATCAAGGGTGTCTATCTAATATGATGGTGACTGCAATCCCATGAAGCCTCACAATCTCCTCAATGTACAATCTAGCCTGTCAATGTAGCGAAAATGTGACCCTCGTGACTAAGAAATGTGCCAACCTTGTCAATTCATCAATAATCACCCATACGGAGTTATGTCCCTGTGCTGTCCTCAGTAGTCCAGATACAAAGTCCATGATAATTTGCTCCCACTTCCAACTCAAGATAAGCATAGACTAAAGCTTCCCTGCAAGTCACTAATACTTTGCCTTGACTTGTTGACATATGAGGCACTTCAATAGATAATCGACAATGTCCTCCTTAAGTCCACTACACCAGAGCACCTTCTTTAGATCCTAATACATTTTGGTGTAGCCTGGATGGATTGTATATCTGAAATGATATGGCTCCTCGAGAATCTCTCCCTGTAAGTCCTTGATGTCCAACACACATAAATGGTAGTGGTACCTCAAGATACCGTCATCTCTGAGGTGAAATCCTACTCATGCCTCGCTTGATAAATCTCTGCTAATCAATGCAAGTGGAGGGTCCTCCTACTAAGTCTCCTTAATCCGATCTATGAACATTGGTTGTACCAAGAGGCATGATTCTATCGCTTGACAGTCACTCAGATGAAAGTGCAGCTAAGGATAGTCAACCTCCTCGAGAATATGCCACTCACGCATCATTAAGAAGACTACAAGTCTAGCCGACTTCCTGCTGAGTGTATCTGCAACAACATTAGGTTTCCCCGGCTTACACTAGACAGTCGTAATCCTTCAATAGATCCAACCACCTCCACTGTCAAATATTAAGTTCCTTCAATGAGAACAAACACTTCATACACTTTTGGTTAGAGCAAATCACAAACGTCTCGCTTTATAAGTGGTGTCGCCAGATCTTCAGGGCAAACACAATAGCTGTAAACTCAATGTTTAAGTTAGATATCGAGTTTCTTAGGCCTTCAGCTACCTTAATCCATATGCTATAACCTTCCCGTGATGTATAAGAACAAATCCTAATTTCTTAAAAAATGCATCACAACACACCTTGCACTTGCCTAACCCCTCAAGGATGGTCAAGACAAGCACTAAAATCAATCTCTGCTTCAACTCCTAGAAAGTTGCCTCACATCGATTCGTCCAAATAAAATTGGCATCCTTCTACGTCAGTTTTATCAATGGCATCGCAATGCTTGAAAATCCCTCTACGAATTTGTTATAATACCCAGACAATCCAAGAAAGCTCCTGTAATGTACCGGCATTTGAATATCAGGAATTTAAGGTAATATAATCAAAATTGGGCTCAATTCATATGAAAAAGATTAAGCTTCGGAGGCAGGAGGAGGTTATTATAATGATCAAGAAAGTTGTTATGTTAATAGCTGAACCGGACTACAAAAAATTGACCGGTTAAGAAAAGTTGACCCGATTAATATCGTTGACCGTTTTAATGAAAATCGGCCCAGGTAGTGAGATAAAAAGTTAACCGGATTTGACGTATAATTGACCGGCTTTAATGGCAAAAAATTTCTGGAGAGGACTGAGTGAATTTCGGAGAGGATTTCCGGAAAGAATTAAGTGAATTTCCGGAGAGGATTGATGACAAGAATGGAATGTTGACCGGATAAGAGAGTTGACCAGAGTAAATTGATGGCGAAAAAGAATTGTTAGTCAGATTGACTGGCTTTGATCTAAGGCGGGAGTGGCCAAGTCTGGGGGTTAATGAGCAAGTTTAGAAATCTGGAGAAACAAGGGGCATAAAGGAGCAGAGATAGAGAGGAAAAGAAAGAATAGCGAACGCTGGGCACTACGAGTAGAAGCAAAGAAAAGAAAGGAGAAGGAAAAAAGAGGGAGACAAGAATTTCTAAGTAAACCCTAAAAACTGTCTTTTCTTAATGCATTTTGTTATCTCCTTCTCCTATAAAATTTGTCATGTAATGATACATGTTTTTCAATTCTCTCATGATTTGAAGAATAAATTGCATGATTAAGCATGAGTGTTATGATTTACGGAGCATGCGTTTCGTGACCGAATCTGTTCTGAATATTTTTCTCAGACCCTAATTCAAAATTTGAAGGCACGATTTTTGTAAATTTTGAGTTATAGAGTGATAATATTATTTGATAAATTATTTAAGCTTATCGGACAAGTTTATCTGAAATTTTGCTAAAAGTTATGCTAAATGAAATTAGAACTCCAAGGCTATATGAAGGAATTGTTATGAGAAGTTAAAATGGTTCTTAAGCAATGATGAACTATGGCTAAGAAACAAGAATCAGAGTTCTCTAAGTTAAGCTAAAAGCAATAAGAAACTGGGCTATGGATTTGCTATTCAGCAGGTAATATTCTTAAACATGCCTTAGGATATTACAATGGTAATCGAGGATAACTCTATCCATAGAGTGATATGTGGTCCGCTTTCCTCGAGGTGTTACTATGGAGGACAAGAACTAAGGATTTTAAAATCATCTTGGTCCTCGGGATATAAATAAGGAGGAAACCATAATCATCCTGCCTTCGAGATGTAAATAAGAAAGGACTAAGAACCAAGGCCTTTGATTGTGTGGAGTGAATACAATCTATCCTCGATTATTCGCTCCCTCAGCTGGTAAAGCCTACTAGCCCTAATTCTTCAAAACAAATAAAAGGTTAAGTAAGTTTTGAGCTGTTTTATGATTTTCAATATATTTTCTGACTAATATAAGTAGTAGAAATAATCAAAGAAGAAGATAAAATAAGCTAAGCAAAGATTTTGTTCACTAGTTCATGTTTATGCATCGTTTCATGATTTTGCATTGCTCATATATGTCTTTGGCTTCAAAGTCTTTCGGAGAATCTCAATATATATATATATGTGTGTGTGTATTTTATATGAAAAATGTGCAAGTCCTTGTTTTATGGCACCTTGCTAAGCATATGAAAGTCTTTTCTGCAGTAAGAATCTCAATATATATATATATATGTGTGTGTGTAATAATGATAAAATTGCTTGCAATTAATGATACACTCATCGCATTATGGTTTGTATATTTTGTTTGCAATAATGACAATTGATGACGGCCCGATTTGTAATCCTCGCAATGATTTTAAGTCTATTTTTTTGAGACTTTATTTGGGTGGATAATGGATTGAACGTCAATCACAAATGGGGCGGATGGATATGGCGCGGAAGCTCAGGTATAGTCTAGGTGAAAGTAGGATAAGGGTAATTAGGGATAGATAAAACGTTGAGGTGAATAGGCCCTTAAGGGCCGTGGTATAATTTAAGGCAGAGGTAGATATTGAGGGCCATGGTGTAATTTATGAAAAGGATGATCGGTTTGTGAAGCTCGGAAGTTTAATCCAAATGCATTAAATAATTGAACGTCTTTCAAATGATTATATGGGAATGATTGATCTTGGGTTATAAAGTTTAATCGATTTTTAAAATAAAGAATCTGATGGGAAATATTATGGTTGATGCTGAAATTAAGCTTGAGATAATAGAGACTTTATATGGGTGGATAATGGATTTACGCTAAGGCGAGTATTCAAGGTCGAACGTATTTGGTTTTGGTTCTTGCATAAGTTATGAAAAGGATGATCGGTTTTGGGCAAAGTAGAAGTCTTTTGAGCTCATCTGTTCAATATTATGGTTGATGCTGAAATTAAGCTTGAGATAATGTGAGGCAAAGACGATGGTGGGCTTCTAAGATGAGTGTGAGGCAAAGACAATGGTGGGCTTCTCAGTATCGCACTCCATCTCTTGGGATGATTTTAGAGGCAATTATTGAAAGAACCCTTTCCCATGTGACACTTGGGATAGCAAGAAGTTGAGAATAATTGATGAGGACAAGGAAATAAGTTGTGTGTCCCAAATTTCTAAAATGAGCTCTGATGATGTCAACTCCTGATAGTAAATCTTTGTCTGATAAAATTATGTATTCTAGTGTCCGGTCTGGGTCTATGTGAATGGTTGACTAATTTGATTTTATTTGAAGTGCAGGGCTTTGATGAGATATTAAAAATGATTTGGTTGGCAAGTTGCCATTTTAGTGTATATGATTTTGATAAGAGTATTTTGACTTGTAATTAGGGTTGTGAATTTTGAGTATGAGGACGATGTTGACAAAGAGGCAATGGAATTAATCTTCCTGTGTTCACAAGTTTTATGATGAAAATGTAGTTGGCATTTTTTGCCACACTTGGAAATCATTCTGCAGTCATTAAGGATTTTCTGATTGTAGAAAAATTCAAGGACACTATTAAAAGAAAAGATTAGATTGTCTTATCTTCAAATCGGCAATTAAGGTTGTTGTCGAGGTTGTGCCGGAATTGACACTAACTTGAGGATCCCAAATAGAATCGAGGAGGTTACCTGAGGATTTTTTTTTAAAAGATAAATTGCATGAGGAATGAATTATTAGATAAATGAATATTGAAATTCAAATTGTTAAATCAATTGTGAGGCTTAATGTTTCTTAAAACCAATCTGCATTTGGAGTAATGTTGAGTTAAGGACGAATTTGGGTATGTGTCTAAGGTAGCCTTCGGATAAAGATACGAGTTGGTTGGATAAGAGTAGGTTAGCAAATGAGGTCGGTCCATTTATTGAATGATCCGATCAGAATGAATAAGTTGGCTGGTCAGTATGCCAATAGGATATTAAGTTGTTAAATGTTTGAGTTTTGAGGTTTCGATGGTAACTTGAGGTTGTACCAAAATTTTGGGATTATATTAATGAAGCATGTATGGGTGGTCGCCTTTGGGATTTAGAGATGCTATTAATGTAAAAAAAATTATTGTTTAAATTGATTAGGAGGGCTTGAGGAAGTTAATTCGCTGATAAGACTCGATCATACGGTCATGAAAGTGGATTGTTTCGCATAAGAACTATGATGATGAGTTTTGATATTAGTAAGAAGAAGTTAAGTTCTTGAAATAGAAGTTGTGCAATGACAGCTCCAGGGGTAAACTTCGGCACTTAGCTTGAGTGTTATTTCGACAGTTGGAATCTATTTCCTAGATGAATTGAAAGATTATAGACTTGGCAGTGATTGTATCAATGCCCTTACAGATTTTCTTAGGTCAATTGATACTACGCTAGGTGGCTGATATGGGCTAATAGACATAAATCGCAAGCAGATTTTTGAGGTATTAGTAAATGGTTAATCAGAGTAGCACAATGGGAGTGTGTGGGCCCATAGCTCTCAGGATCCGATTTGAGGTTCAAGGTAAATGACCATTTTCAAAGTTTGAGAAAAAGCAAGGTTGAAACTTGCTAGTTTGTTTGAAATTTTGTAGAAAGTCGGAGAGGTGGCCGATAGAATTGCTTAGTCTCTGAGTTTAATGGATTATGAAGATATTTTTCACTTCCATGAATCGATAACTGATGAATTAAGCGTGGGATCAAAATGAGTTGTTGAGGATGAATAAAAATTTAGCCTTTTGATGAATTTCCGGTTTAAAATTTTTGTGAAGTGAATCAGGTGTGGAGGATTGGAATGATGTCATTAGTTAAAGTTCCTTAGAGACATCATAAAAATCAAGGAAGTGATCTGAGAATACGAAGACAAAATCCGAGAGGTATATCCTTAATTGTTGAATATTTAGGTACATCAAATTTCGAAGACAAAATTTCTATAAGTGGGAAAGAATTGTAATGTACCGATTTTTTAATATCAGCACATTAAGGTAATATAATCAAAATTGGGCTCAATTTATATGAAAAAGATTAAGTTTCGGAGGCAATAGGAGGTTATTATAATGACCGAGGTAGTTGTTATGTTAATAGCTGAACCATACTAGAAAAAAAATTAACCGGTTAAGAAAAGTTAACCGGATTAATATCGTTGACCGTTTTAATGAAAATCGGCCCAGGTAGTGAGACAAAAGTTGAACGGATTTGGCGTATAGTTGACCGGCTTTAATGGCAAAAAATTTTCGAAGAGGATTGAGTGAATTTCCAGAGAGGATTTCCGGAGAGGATTGAGTGGATTTCCGAAGAGGATTTCCATAAAGAATTGAGTGGATTTCCGGAGATTTCCTGAGAGGATTGATGACAAGAATGGAATGTTGACCAGATAAGAGAGTTGACCAGAGTAAATTGTTGGCGAGAAAGAATTGTTGGCCAGATTAACCAATTTTGATCTAAGGCCGGAGTGGCCAGATCGGAGTAGGCAAACTACTTTTACCTACTCCCATCTGCTATGGTTGATCTGGAACTTTCTAGATAAGGATTTAAGAAAAATATCTAAAGTAGGTGACATGCCCCTACTTACTCTCACCTACCCCGTTGCCTATAAATACTGGGTCTGAGAGTTAAGGAGCAAGTTTAGAAATCTGAAGAAATAAGGGGCACGAAGGAGCAGAGATAGAGAGGAAAAAAAAGAAGAACGAACACAGGGTACTACAAGCAGAAGCAAAGAAAAGAAAGGAGAAGGAAAAACGAGGGAGATAAGAATTTTTAAGTGATCCTCAATCCGATCAGAGTAAGGGAGAACACAGCAAATCAGGCTAAGGCAAGTGTACTCTAAAAACTCTGTCTTTACTTAATGCATTTTGTTATCTCCTTCTCCTACAAGATTTGTTATATAATGATGCATGTTTTTTAGTTCTCTCATTATTTGAAAAATAAATTGCATGATTAAGCATGAGTATTATAATTTACAGAGCATGCATTTCATGATTGAATCTGTTCCGAATATTTTTCTCAGACCCTAATTCAAAATTTGAAGGCACTATTTTTGTAAATTTTGAGTTATAGAGTGATTATATTATTTGATAAATTACTTAAGTTTATCAAACAAGTTTATCTAAAATTTTGCTAAAAGTTATGCTGAATGGAATTAGAACTCCAAGGCTATTTGAAGGAATTGTTATGAGAAGTTAAAATGGTTCTTAAGCAATGATGAACTATGGCTAAGAAACAAGAATCAGAGTTCTCTAAGTTAAGCTAAAAGCAGTAAGAAACTAGACTATGGATTTGCTATTTAGTGGGTAATGTTCTTTGGCATGCCATAGGATGTTACATTGGTACTCGATGATAACTCCATCCACAAAGTGATATGTGATCCGTCTTCCTCAGGGCGTTACTATGAAGAACAAGAACTAAGGAATTTGAGATCATCCTGGTCTGTACTCGATGATAACTCCGTCCACAAAGTGATACGTGATCCGCCTTCCTCGGGTGTTACTATGGAGAACAAGAACTAAAGATTTTGAGATCATCCTGGTCATCGGGATGTAAATACGAAGAAAATCATGATCATCTTGCTTTCGGAATGCAAATAAGGAAAGACTAAGAACCAAGACATTTAATTGTGTGGAGTGAACACAATCTATCATCGATTATTCACTCCCTCAGATGGCAGGGCCTACTAACCCTGATCCCTCAAAATAAATAAAAGGATAAATAAGTTTTGAGTTGTTTTATGATTTTCAGCATATTTTCTAACTAATATAAGTGGAAGAAGTAATCAAAGAAGAAGATAAAATAAGCTAAGACAAGATTTTATCCACTAGTTCATATTCATGCATCGTTTCATGATTTTGCATTGCTCATATATGTATTTGGCTTCAAAGTCTTTCGGAGGATCTCAATATGTGTGTGTGTGTGTGTGTGTGTGTGTGTGTGTGTGTGTGTGTTGTGTGTTTTATATAAAAAATGTACAAGTCCTTGTTTTATGGCACCTTGCTGAGTATATGGCTCATCCCTTGCTGTTTTTACCTTTAAACGAGCAAGAATTCATGCTGGACGAAAAAGAGTAAAGCTAGACAGACTAGTTAGGCAGGAAGGCCGATCTAGATTTAGGTAGCAGAATATGATAGACTTGATGTATTTTTGGTCATTTTGGAGATTTTGTATAATAATTCCACTATGTAAATTAATGGACATTTATATGCTTCCGCTTGGCATTATAGTTTGTGTATTTTGGTTTCCTAGTGGCATCTCCTATGGAATTGACCTCGCCTCAACGGCGGCCGACCAACATAGGGCCGAATTGATGACCAACTGATTCTGATCTTGTGTATGCGAATGAGTTTTAAGTCTATTTATTTGTACAGAGACTATTATTCAGGTTATATGTATGATTATTGGCGGAGGTCATTAGGGAATATGACCCGGTCCGTCACAGCTCCGCACCTCTATCGGTGTAATTAGTCTCGCCCATTCAGTGACAACTACAATCTTTTCCAGACCCACCGACAATCTTGCTTCTGATATAATATGGTCGCAGAATGCAACGTCGTTAAGCCAAAATGCACATTTCTTAAATTTGCCAGAATGCAACGTTGTGCCTCCCTTAGTTTCCTTAATACCATACAAATATGCTCCCCGTGCTCAGCTGCATCGTTTGGATACACCAAGGTGTCATCAATAAGGACAAATTGATCTAGAAAAGGCTTGAAAATGGTGTTCATTATATCCATAAAACCAATCAACACATTCATCAATCCAAAAGACATAACTATGAACTCGTAGTGCCCATACCTTGATCATAAGGCAGTCTTAACAATATCAGCTTCCTTGATCCTCAATTTGTGATGGCTAAACCGAACATTAATCTTAGAGAATACTTGTGCTCCTCGCAGCTAGTCGAATAAATAGTTGATTGACTTAGTCAAAGTTCAAACACATAATAAATATGTATAATTCTCTTAGGTTGAAGGATGTCTATATTAATCGTACTGAATAACCTTCTCAAAATCGGTGATCAACTCCAAAAGTCATTCATTAATTGATCCCATTCAGTGTATAAACCCTTACAGTGAACCCATTCATTTATTTAAGGTCACCACCTTAATGCACAATCTCATAGAGCCATCCTTCTTCTTAATAAGTACGATCAGAGCTCCCTAAGGTCCTAATAAAGCCTAAGTCTAGCAGCTCCTGCAGCTCAACAAGCACCATCTGGTAAGGGGCCTTAGCAATTAGGGTCATTTTCGGAGTCAGCTCAATGATGAAGTCAATCACTCTCTCCGGTGCAAGTCCTAGCAACTCCACAAGGAATGCGTCAGCAAACTCTCAAACCACTGTAATATCCACAAGTCTAGACTCCTACATCTCCACTGCCAATACGATAGCCAAAAAACCTCTACAACCACTCTATAACAAGTGTCTAGCGTGCAATGTCAACACCAAAGGAAAAGCACCCTTGCCACCAACACCTCTGAACTTAATGCGGATGCTCAGGAATAACGAAATGTACAATCTTCCCAACACATTAAATACTAGCATGGCAAGCAGCCAACTAGTCCATACCAAAGATTACGTCAACCTTTAGCATCTCGAGTGAGATCAGATCTACAAGTAGATGATGGTCTCCCACCCGAGCAATACAATGGTATAAAAAATATCAATATAGATGGTCTCACCAACCGAAGGGGACAGCATCAGCGTGAAATCCAATAGCCTCGAAATAGCCTCTAAGTGCAACTCAAAACGAGAAGACACAAAAGAGTGTCACACCAGAATCAGACAATACAGCGTAGAGTGGTCAAAAATATGAATAGTACCTTCTATCACCATGGGAGAAATGCGCGCCTCCTGCATGATAATTGTGTACACCCCATAGACCGGGGTCACTATTGGCCAGCTTAACCTATAGCCTCTATCTTACGTGCATGGAAATCCTTGGCAAATGTCCAGACTTGCCACAATTAAAGCTATAATACCACGAATTCTATTTAATTTATTTTGAATGTATTTATTATTTTGGGTAATTTGGACGTGAGAAAAATTAAATATATATTGTGAAATTTTGGAGGACATTCAGATTAGCTAGATTGGTGCCCGAGCGCCGATTAGATTATAAAAGAAAAGAAAATGAAAATAATAATAATAATAATAACAATAATAAAAGAAAGAAAAAAGAAAAGATAAAAAGGGGAAAGGGGAAGCGGTGCAGCAGAGTGGAAGCAAAGGGAAGGAAAAAGAGAAGAAAAGAGAGAGGCAGAAGCGGAGCGATGCAAAGAAGAAGAAGAAGAGAGAGAGAGAAAGGAGGAAGAAAATAAGGAATCGGCGCAAGGAAGAGGAGGGCGAGAGGTGCGCGGACGAAGGCCGAAGCAGAAGGGAAGGGAAGAGAGAGAGAAGCGCGAGAGGCGCACATGGCGGGAGAGAGAGAAGGAGCCGTTCGGGTACATTGAAACATCCTTTTTTCAAATCTGCTTGGTATAAGGTTGAAATATCATCTAACCCCATCCTTTATTTGATTTCATGTCTAATAATATTGGTTCCCAATTTGGAGATTTTACTAATATACATGTTATTTTTATACACCCTATCAGTTTATTTTGAACATGTATGAATGATTTACTGGTCGATTTGGGGATTTGTTCGAGTTTTGTGATTTTAGGAGGGTTTTACTATTTTATGAAAACTCGAAAAATGCCTGATACTGTATATTTTTATATCAACATATCTGTATAGAAATGAGCATGAAATCTTGCATGGGCCGTGGATTTTCACATGCATGTACCGAAGTTTTGGTCACTACCTTTAGATTCATTATTGGATATTCTAACCAACTTCGGACAAAGAGATATTTATTATTGGAAATCTCTTTCCACTAGGAGGAAAGGCTTTGTTTGTAGTAAGCTGCCCCTCTGGATATTTGATTTAAATTTATAATATGTTCAGACATCCTAATATATCAGACAAATTTAAAAATTATATCCAAAATCGCATGTGACAAAATATAGTGAGCAACTTTATTTACGGGAGACAGAGTACATAGGTGGCCTAACATGCTGACCTAAAATACATTTGATTTGGTTTAAGATTATCGAAAGTATATGTAACTATTCCTTAATTTAGTCTTTAAATAATCAAAACTCAAATTTAGTGCATACTTTACATTTCAGCATAAATTTGTATTCAAACTCTAAATTGGATTTGGATTTTGAATTTACCAATTTGGCCTATATGTATGTTTGGTATGTCTTGTACATTTGATTTTGATTATATGTTTTGATCCGAACTTTGGATTAACTGTTTACGGTCGCTGGTTCCGCTTCTGTGCACGTGATTGGATCATCTGGCTATTAGATTCTGTCCCTGATTACAATTTGATCAGACATTGGAGTGGATATTTGATTTGACATCCAAATCGCTTTTGTTATATATATACGCTCCGAGAGAACTATTTTCTAATTGGACATCTATTCTGATTTGATATACAATTTGAGAATGAGACTATCATTAGTTTTGGATATCGGATTTTATTTTGGATTTAATGATTGGATTTTTTATATCGGAGATTTAGATTTATTTCTGTTATCTGATTTGACATTTGTTCTTGAACGCTCCCTCCGATTTATTAGACACCTTTATTTATATCTATATGATACTTGCTGAATTTTAGACTCATTTTATATTTGATCTATTTAGAATAGAGGACTTGGATATACTACAAGAATAGGAAGAGATCTGGCACGGCGCCACATTTTCTGGTGAGTATTATATTTATTTAGATATAGATGGCGTCAGCTACATTTTGATCGTTATGGATGGATTTCGTTTGTGTGGTCATTGAATATTGGAGTCGGCTGAATGTAGGCCTTTGAACTGTGTAAAAAATTGTTGAGTTTATTTCATTATGTAGATGAGTCGTTATTATTGGGTTGATTTCCTCACGACTGTTTGGAGCAGGTCATATTTGTGTTATCCAAACGGTTATCCAATAAGGTCTTGTGATGGATTTTTGGGTTTGTCTGTTTATGATTAATTGATGTCAAAATTTTTATGGTCTATTTAGTTATATCACGCCCGATTTGGAATTCATTTAATTATTATTTGGGATTTAATTATTTATAAAATTGACTTGTTAGGTCCAGATTTGTGATAAAAGCACAGCCTGGGCTTTGTCCATCCCGTTCAAGTTGCTGTCAGAGAAGAAGCTAGAAAAGTAGTAGTTGCTGATATTGCTGATCTACAATCTTCAGTGATCTGACCAGTCTTCTAACACCTAAGGCACCTCCACTTATCATTTGGCCTGCCAGTCTTCTGCTTATTCATAGTGAATTGCCAGGGCTTGCTCTTGAAAGTAGTAGTGGCAGTTCACTGATCTAGCCTTTTATGTGCCCATTTTCTATAAATAAGCCCTTTAGCTGATTTTGGCTCATTTGTAACTGATTTTTGAGAAAAGAGAAAGAAGAGGAAGAGGAAAAGAGAGAGAAAAGAGAGAAAGGAGAAGGAAGATTTAAGACAAAATCAATGTATCTTTTACTAAAATCATGTGAAAGCAAAGTGTATCTAAACCCTTTATTCTTTTATTAATAATCTTTTTTGTAATTCTTGAACATTTCTTATTCCAAATACTCAAATATATCTTAATCTTGCGCTTAAACTATGTTAGAATTTGTATGCATGTAATTCTACTCTCATTTCATGAAATTTTATGAAATACATATTTTAAATACATGCTAATCATATTTAAGTGCTGAAATTATGTTTAACATTCTTGTAAGTCTTTAAATTTTAAATATACACTTCTACATGCCATGAATTATCACATAACAATTCATGCATGTTTTACATTGGGAGAAATTACATAAACTATATTCAATTTCTAAAGTCTTAACTTTAATGTTTCTGCATGCTTCAAATTTAAACATTAAAGTTCCTACATGTCCATAATTTTTACTCCATTATTTTGCACGTCATATATTCAAAGAAATATATAGGAAAACTCTACATTTGCTTTGATGAAGAGATTATTTCTCCAATATGAGAAAAATATGAACATATTCATATTTAAGTAGAGTTTTCAGTTTAACTAAGTATAAATCATTATAATGAATTAACGGAATATATTCGGACATATTCTAATATATTATTAGTAAATCAAATGTCGAATTTATTATCTATGAGTCAAAAAAGTAACATTCGGCCCTGACTATAAGAATTATATATAATCAACCTATTCACGAATCATAAATAGTAACATATGGCTTCTGATTATCTAGAAACAATCATAATCTGAACTTCGATATTTATTCTTTGTTGGTGTGGTCATTATCGATCCTTGGTCATGTACATGTTAGCATGATTTATATGTATTTGTATAGTTTTACCACATTTGATCATGAATATACGGATTTGGCATGATTTATATATTGGTAAATATTTTGGAAAATGTTCCTTAGTATTTGGTTTTCGCATAATTTATTGAAAAATAATATTATCGGCATTTTAGACTTTTGATCATGTCATTATCTTAGTATGTTTCATTGGTGTATATATATACATATACATATACATATACATATACAAATACATATACATATATACATATAATATATATATATATATATATGCCTTGCTGAGAATTAAACTCATTCTTACCTCTACTTTTGTCAGCTCTCTAGATTAATAGGCTTGGATTATCTTGCAGGAGATTCTAATAGGAAGAAGGCTATTCAGGAATCAGTTTAGGGTGCCAAATCGATTCAATGTTTTATTATAATTTAATAGTTCAGGATGCTAACTTTTCATTTTTAGTTATTTCAGTTTATATTTGTATCCGGTCGGCTGATGATGATGACGGAATTATATAAGTTTAGACAGTATTTTTGGTTAAGTTTAATTATAATGTTCTGATATAAATCAAAATACTTTTCCTTAAGTATAGTTTAAAGTCAAAAGTAGTCGATGTTTGAAGCTACTTTTGAGTGTGTCTTTTAGATCTTATAATACAATTATAATATTTATTTCGAGCAATTTAATGGTATTTGATGCACTTTCACATTTGGTATTGATTTGGGTTTAAGTCAATTAAATAAAGAATTGATTTTTAGGTTTAAATTTAAAACCTAATTAAGATAATTATGGATTAAGGAATATGTTAATTTTAGTATTTTGAGATGGGGACGTGATAAATTGAATGATATCAGAAAAAGTCGTAAGAAAAGTATCTTCTTTAATTTGATTATTTAAATTGGTTAATTGTTTCGTGATAGGTTTGACAAAATGCCAGCTAGACATAGAGGATCAAGTTCACACCCTGATCAAGAGGAGAACTACCTCGCTATTATGGCTAGAATGACAAACGTAATAGACAAGATGGCACATAGACCATAAAACTGGAGCTGACTATCATAAATAAAGGGGTGGCATTGATGGCATACAATCATTTGACCAATGAGCGAGTACCAAAGTTTTTAGGTCACTCAGGTCCCATGAAGGCGAAGATATGGATCGAAAGGGTTGAGAAAGTCTTTGAAGCAATAAATTGCCCTAAGGAAAACAATGTGAAGTTTGCCTCTTATAAGCTTGACGGAGAGGCAAACCACTGGTGGGCCATGAAGAAAAGAATTATGAGGTTAGAAAATGAGCAAATTCTGTGGAGCGTGTCTTTTTAGGCATTCCCGAAGAAGCATTTCCCATGAGTCTAAGGGAACAAAAGGAGGATGAGTTCAACAGAATGAGGCAAGGGAATAGAACGGCAGCAAAATATGATGCCTAATTTACTGAACTGGCTCGTTATACTTCCTATGTTGTCTTGGATGAGACGAAGCAGGCAAGGAAATTCTTACAAGGGTTGTATAGCACCATCCACAAGTAGTTGGTGACTTTGAGGTTAATAATGTATGGAGAAGTGTTGGATCGAGCTTTACTACATGAACAAGAATTAGCAAGGGAAAAGTTCTTTGAAAAGAAAACTACAAAACGAGTAGGCCAGAGCTCGGGGTCGAAAGAATCCCACAAAAGATCGAAGTCTTTGGATAAAGGGAAAAAAGGAGCTGAATTTCAGGGTGCATTGGGCCCACAACAATCAAAGCCTGTGTGCTAATATTGTGGAAAGATGCATAGTGGAAAGATTGCTAATACAAGCAATCGAGGGGTGTGCCTCAATTGTTGTCAACCCGGCTACATAATCAAGGACTACCCTTAACCTTTAAGGCAAACGGTGAGAAAACCAAAGTTTTGGGGAGAGTTTTGCAGTGACGGCCCAGGATGCAGATGCTTCTCCATCAATGGTTGAAGGTAAATCATAATTTTTTGGACTTCTGCACATGTTTGTTGGATTTCAGGTCTACATACTCATTTGTTTCTCCAAAATTTGTGTGCCACTTGTTATCACCCCCTAGGATCATGGCTTTTTCATTAGTGATGTCAACACTTACAAAGTCATCTTTAGTAACTAATATTGTGTATCCGAAGTGTATAGTTTAGGTGAATGGGTTTGAATTGGCTGTAGATTTGATTTTATTAGACATTCATAACTTTAATGTAATTTGAGGTATGGATTGGTTGGTACGTTACCATACTAGTGTGGATTATTTCCACAAAAAGTGTATATCTTGTGATTTCGGGTTGTGAACCCTTTTATTTTTAAAAAATAAAACAAAAGTAATTAACCTACATGATTTCAACCCTGCATATATATCATTTGATGAGAGATGAATGCCAATTATACCTAGCCTATGAACTACTACCAAGAGCTATAATGTTATAGCAAAAAAAATTCATGTAGTAAGAGAATTTGAGGATATTTTTCTAGAGAATCTTCCTGGTTTGCTGCCAAATCAGAAGATCAAGTTTTGATATAGAAATAATGCTAGGAGTGGCAGGAGATCAAGTTTTGATATAGAAATAATGCTAGGAGTGGAATCCGTGTCTAAAGCTCCTTATAGAATGGTGCTGTCAGGATTGAAAGAATTGAAAAAACAATTATAAGAATTGTTAAAAAAAGGCTTCATTAGACCAAATATGTCACATTGGGGTTCACCGGTATTATTTGTAAAAAAGAAAGATAGATATATGAGGCTGTGCATAAGCTATTGAGAGCTTAATAAAATCACTATCAAGAATAAGTAACCATTGCGAGGATAGGCAACTTATTCAATCAATTGTAAGGGGTACAACTATTTTCAAAAATTAATCTACAATCGGGTTATTATCAATTGAGGGTTAAGAAAGAAAATGTGGTGAAGATGACTTTTTGAATGATGTATAGACATTATGAGTTTTTTATCGTGCAATTTCGTTTAACTAACACCCCCACAATATTTTTGGACTTAACAAATTAGTTATTTCAACTCTACCTTGACAAATTTGTGGTGGTGTTTACTAATGATATTTTGATCTATTCGAAAAGTTACGAGGAGCATAAAGTGTATTTAAGGATTGCCTTGCAGACACTTCAAGGGAGAAAGCTATATATGAAGCCGAAGAACTGTGAATTTTAGCTAGAAGAAGTAATATTTTTAGGCCACATGACTTCGAATGGAGGCATTTTGATCAATCCTAAAAAAATTGAAGCTGTTACAAATTAGAACCGATCGACAACTATGACAGAGGTTTAGTGTTTTCTTGGGACGATGAGTTAATATCAAAGGTTTGAGAAAACCTTTTTGAGAATTGCAATACCAATGATCCACCTTACTCTAAAGGTGAAATTTTGTTGAATTGAAGAATGTGAAACAAGTTTCCAAGAGTGAAAAGACTGCCTAACAACTATCCCAATCTTAGCGATCTCTAAAGCATCTCGGGGATTCATGATTTACTGTAATGCATCAAAGAACAGATTCAGGTGTATGCTAATGCAACATAGGATGGTAATTATATATGAGTCAAGGCAATTGAAGATGTAGGAAAAGAATTACCAAACACACAACTTGGAGCTAAAGGTGATGATTTTTGTGCTAAAAATTAAGAGGCATTATCTTTACAAAAAAATAATCTTGGTGTATTCGAATCACAAGAATTTGAAGTATTTGTTCACTTATAAAGAGCTATATATGAGACAAAGGAGGTGGATGACTCCTTCAAGGATTATAATTGTGAGATGTATTATCAATCAAGAAAGGCCAATGCGGCGGCAGACACCCTAAGCTGCAAAACAATATACTTAATGGCTCACTTAAATATTAAGGAAATAGAGATATTAAGTTGTATAAAAGAGTGTGATATCAAGAGGTATTCCAAAAGTATATGAATTATTTTATCATATTTTTAGATGCAACCAAAGACAATTGAGAAAATTAAAGAAATGCAAATGAACGATCCATTCTTAATGGACATTGTTAGAGATTTGAATAGGGAGTTAAGAGCCAATTTTAATGTCCAACCAATGGCTTCAAGATTGGATATGTATACCCAATATTGAGGAATTAAAGAAAGAAATTTTGAATGAAGCACACTAATTGAAGTACAGTATCTATCCAAGAATTGATAAGATGTACCAAGATTTAAGGAAGATCTTTTGGTGACATAATATGAAGAAAGAAATCGCAGCCTATATGGGCAAATGCATGATTTGTCAACAAGTAAATGCTCAATAAAAGAAGCCATAGGTCTTTTACAACCTATGCCAACCCCTATCTCAAAGTGGGAACATATATCGATGAACTTTATGATAGGTTTGTCGATGACATCAAAGAATCATGATACAATTGGGTAATCATAGATCGGTTAACCAAATTGGCCCACTTCATTGTAGTTTGGATGATATTATTAAAGGGCCATTTGGCGAGATTGTACATAAACAAAGTGGTGAGACTTCATGAAATCCCAACTTCTATCATATCAAATTGAAACCCTAGGTTTATTTCTAAATTTTAGGAAAGTTCATATTAGAAGTTGTGTACTAACTTGAAGTTCAGCACAGCTTATTATCCCCAAACGGATAGAAAATCGGAATGAAAGATCCAAATTTAGGAGAACATGTTAAGAGCTTTAATATTGGAAATGAAAGTGAAGTAGGACAATTACTTGCTACTAGATGAGTTTGCCTACAACAAAGTTACCAAGCAAGTATCAGCATGGCCCCTTTGAAGAATTGTAGGGAAGAAAATATCATTCCCTAATCCATTAGGAGAAAATTAGTGATAGAAGACTCCTGGGACTAGAAGTGATTCTAGAGACATTCGGTAAAATTCATTTGATCCGCGATAGGCTAAAAGTTGCTTAGAGCCAACAGAAAAATTATGCAAACTATAAGAGGTCAGAGTTGAGCTTTGAAGTGGGTGATCACATGTTTTTAAAGATATATCCATCAAAAAAAGTCTATTGATTTGGATTTAAAGAAAAACTAAAGCAAATATTTATTAGACTTTTCTAAAATTTTAAAAGGATTGAAGAAGTGATGTATCGACTGGTTCTACCTCCAAGTTTCAAGAAGATTTAACTTGAGATCAAAACCCTTTCCTCTCATCCACTTATTGGCTTAACCCATTCTATCATTTGGGTGATGCCCTTATGCGCAAAGATATAGATGGCCTCAAAGCGCACTCTGGCTTGCATCAAGCCCTTCAATCCAACAATACATACGAATATGTCGAAAGAGCAATAGTGTGAGCACATCACGAGTTTGCTGTCAAACTAGTTGTTGTATCAAGCACCGATAATTCACCAAAAGTAGCAGATGTACAGAAGAAAATTGTTCAAGTCAAATGAATGTGTGGCCTTTCTCTTATTCATGAAAAACCACCAACTCTTTTCTGCAACTTATGCTCAATATTAAGTTACACTCTTTTGCCAAGTCAAGCTACTCAACATTCGTACTCGGTGTAGGCTCTCTTGTGCTCAGTATGTTTTAAAATCTTGAGAACAAGTTCTCCCTCATCTCAAGATCTTCATTAGAAACAGGCACATAAGCACTCTAGTTATCAGTTGCCAGCCACAGATTCTCGATCTCCACGTATAGATGTGCAAATTGCCCTAAACTAGCCTTGTCCATTAGAATTGCTTCCATGTTCCCATGAGTGCTTTGTACACCAAAGACCCCGAAATAATTTTTTTGACCACATGAGCATTAAAAAGTTTCAACTAATCTTGTTCCAGCTGATGACACAGAAATTTGCCATTTCTCCACCACATGAACATTAACAAGCTTCTTAAACAGATTCAATCTAGCGTTTATACTGACTTCTATCATAAGGGCAAAACTCCAATTATAGTTAGCTCCACTACATTACCATGATCTGAAAATGCCATTGTGACGCTCAACTCAACCTTCACAAAAAAATTATATATAGTGATGCCCACTACAACTAACCATAATTAGAAGAATTAAAAAATTTGCTGCAAAATTATTATGTCTTATGCAATAAAAATTGGAATTTCTTTAACATTTGATGAACAAAAATAAAAATTCTAGAGTAATCTTTTTAAGTAAATGAGTTTCCAATACATACCGAACCCAAATTCTTGCTCCATCCGAATTCCAATAATTAAAAGGCTCAACATATTGGCTAGAATATGAAAAACTCCGCCATGTAACCATATGCAACTGATAAGGCGCCAACCCTGGTGTCCATGGACCACTTTATTCACATCTAAAGCCCCCATCTTTTCTAGCCTGAAAGAAACATATAAATTGTTGAAAAACGATGCAGCACACAAACTCCCATCAGCTACCAAGAAAGGGAAAAGGAAACTAAAAAAACAGCACTTAAACTTGCAAATCTCAAGATGCAATCAATGATATAATTGTGGACTTGAATCAAAGGTCAGTTTGTAGGAGTACGTCTTTTCTTTTCCTTCAATAAACAAAAATCTTATAACTGGTCCAATGCAATTGCCATGTCAATTTGATTAAATTGAAAGCAAAAGTCACAAGAAACAAAAAAAAAATGATTCAATCTAGCTCTATAACTAAAAATGTTTTTGGTAATATAAATATTCAACATGAAGATGTTGTTGAAATAGAAAGCAAGATCATGACAAGTATTGCTGTCTGGTTCATCTGCAATTTGTAGAGACATAGTGGTAATAAGTTTTGAAGTGATATAGCAATGACAAGACTTGAAGCATAGAAAAACACCAATGGATTATACAATTACCTATAACTTAGACCAAGATTCTTCATGATTCATGGGACATAAAATAGTCTTTTCATCTGTTTGATTTCAGTAGAGATATTTCCTTTAATTGTTTCGTAAGTTAACTAGGCTTAAAAATATTTCCACGAGTTATTGGGTTACAGTAAATTAGACCTAGGTAGTTCTTATTTCAAGTACTTTGCCAAGTATATTTCCATTCCAACTCCAATAGACAGAAATGTGATCACCCTCATTTTGGTTCTCTACACAATGAAGTGAATCAAATTTTCACCCATATTTTGGTTCCATACACAACGAAGTGAATCAAATTTACTTCATCCTCAATGTTATAGCGGTCACAAATATGAGAACTACCACTTCATCAATACCACCACCATTTCCTCACCACTGTTCCCTTCCCAAGTCCCATCCACAACCACCACTACCACCCATGGACAAAAATACCAGTATCTGATATAGCTAAAGGGGGAAATGTTTGTTTAATCAAACTCGGGACACATAATTCTAATCGATTGGAACTCACAGGACCAATCTAGAGGATCAAATACTCTTTTCTTAAGGAGATAAACTCACTTAATGATTGGTTATAATTCAAACTACTTAATCTAAAACATGGTGCTTCTTTTAATAGAAGAAAATATTGCAAGGCTCCAGGAGGTCCTCCTTGAAAAATCCTTGAAACAAGTGGAAAAGTGGATAAGCCTTGGAATTACATTTTCAATCGACGCATGCATTCTTGGAATTATTCATCAGCCACCTCATGCTCATCTTCTGGGTACTAAAGTGGCTCTTGGAAATCATCAGCATGCAAATGCTTGTCTACTAGGTATTAAATACTTCACTTTGGGTAGCCTTTATGAGCCAGGTGACTCACTCGGGTCAGGTTCCTTGGGTTGACTCCAAGATCATTAGGCATGCAGGCCAGTAATGCACCATCTTCTCCCTTTTTAGAAGAACTTGTCCACGAGTTTGAAAGCGTTATGTTGTGCCATAATTTCAGAGAGAGCTGTCAGGGATCTCTTGATTTGGGTTTATGCTTTCATCACTTAAAATATGAGAGGTACGTACTCTTGTGAGTAATGATATTTCAGGGCTGTACTTTGGCGAAATGGTAGTAAGATAGGTATTTTAAAATGGGTTCGGGCACCTGTTTAATCGTGGGTTGGCTGTCCCTCTCGGTGATAGGCATGCATGGAAGTCTTTCAGGCTTTCTAGTGGCATTGTGGCTATTTTTGAGTCAGATGTGGAGTTTTGCTGTCATTACTTTGCTAGTGTTCATGAAAATCACCTCAAGTGGAATTATATTAAATGCTGAAATAAAAATCAGAATCAGCATCTTTCATCAATGGATATAGCATCAATTTTATCGAGTCTTGGGTGAAATTTACATCTTAAAACATCCACAGAAATTTCACCTTGGAACTCGGTTTCTTCCATCTTGTCTGGGGTTGGGTCGGCTGGATGAACAACCAAATGGTCTTAGGTTTCGATTGTTTCTTCCAAGTCAGTTGGCCCATCAACCAAATCATCGTGGGTCACAGCTGATTCAGTTTCCAATACCAGCACACAAATATCATTGTGGTCTTCATGCTCTTCAATGATTTGGTTGGGAATACCATCATCACATGACTCAGTTACCACAATCGGCACACAATCTTCGTCATGGTCTTTGTGGAAACAAACTTTTCTTCTATGGCCTCTAAGCCCGAGAATAAGGGCTTCAACCAATTGGGCAAGGATTACATGGGGAACTGGCTCTCCCTCTATTCTTTCATCATTGATGTTTGGCTGGACTTTGGAGGGAAAAATTTCACCCACGCTTGATTTAGGATCAAATCCAAGGGATGTACTTTTATTTTGCAACAATCTTCATAACATTGCCACCAAATCAAGGCAGCTCTTTTAAGTTTGGTGACAGCAAACTGAACTTTTCCGGCTTCTGGCATATTCTTTGTATCAAAGTAAGATTCTAGAAAGGTGATCTAGTTAACCTAGGCTTTAGGATCAAACTTGCCGTCAAAATTAGGTATATCCATACAGGTCGTGGCACATGTAACTACCATTCAAAAATGGAAGAGGAGCTATTCGAGTACCTTGAATGGCACAATGAATCTTCAGTCTTCTGGCATGGCGGCACTTTTTCGTTCATGGTTTCTCGAGTGCCACCTCATGCTTATCTGCTGGGTAGTAAAATGGCTCTTGGAAATCTTCATCTGTGCAAGCTAGGTATTAAATGCTTCGCTTGGGTAACCTTTATGATTCTAGTGATTCACTCAGTTCAAGTTCCTTGAGTTGACTCCCAAATTGTTAGGCATATGGGCCTAACTTCATTAATATTTCTAATCGATATCAGTCATAATTATATAGATATTAAATATATCATACTACGTATCGATATCGGATATATTATATGGAAAAATATTTCTAAAAATCGTAAATTGACGGAATTATATTGACTAATATATCAACTGATAGGAAAACAAATCACACTATTATCGTGGTAAATATCAACATCGGTAGCCCCAATACCTACACACATCAACCGATATTTGCATTAGTGTTGCCACCTATTCACCATAGTCCTCTCACCATCATGTGCACAACAATCAATCCACTACCACCACAGCACCACAATCCAGCAATGCCATCACGAGATAATGATGACATTGTGATAGTCGGTTGAACGAATGATAGAGATCCCTAATTCTATATAAGGTATCACGATCTAGAAGATATCATTTTGTGGCTCGGTGGTCAATAGTTCAAGTCATGAAAACGTTTTCTGCATAATGCAATGTAAAATCACATAAAGTAGATACAACGTGGCCTAATTTTTCTTTGGACCCCGAGAACACCAAAAACTTTGTATATCAGGCTGCCTTTTTTTCCTTTATCACATTCTAGAAGATTTAAAAACAAGCCTTCAAGGAGAGCTTAGATAAACTTTTTTATTTATTTTAATGAGGCCCAATACTCATTTGAAAAACAAATTTAAGGTAAAAGTAGCCCTACTCTGATCAACAAGAAGCATGCTGACTTAAGCGGCATTTTTCTTGATTTCAATGCTACTAAACATTGGAATTTATCTCAAATTAACACTGATTCACTTAAATTAAAGTCATCCCATTGGCAGCACACAAAGATTTTGGTCATTGGCTTTGACCTCTCTACTTGTTGACCAATCGCACTTAACTTTTGGTGAAATTTTTAATGCCAATCACTAGGTAATATTCTCCATCAATGCTCATATGCTTTCCTGCAGAACTTCAACAGATCAAGCATTCATATGCCAATATCAAAGCAGAATCTAAATTTTGGACATAAGACTATCAAGGGAGAACTGCAGGACTAAATCAAACTCACTATAACTAAAAATCCGAAAAGATCAAAACCCAAATCAAACAAGAAAGAACACAATAATATATGAAAAAAGAAAATAAAAGCAAAGCAGATAAAAAAAAATCAAAACAAAGACAAAGAGCGGGCCAACGTACGTGGTAGAAGATGGACCGAGAAGAGGGTTCTCCTTGAAGGGCTGAAACGAGAATCGACCCAGAAATGGAGCAACGCATGAGAGAGTATACTTCGGGCAGTCATTGACGTACATGGTAACAATGAAAACAATCGTGTTGGCAACAACAAAGGAAGGAATGAGCCATGGAAACCATTTCTTGAAGTGTTTAACTTCATGATAAACAATTGGGGAATGGGAGGGAGAAGCGCAAGGGCGTAATGGCGTACTGTCTACGGGGTGGATAGTGTTTTGGGATGCACGCGTTGAGGGCAATCGTACTGGGATTTCTTGAGATGGATATCTGGACATTGTTACGATTGAACCTCAAATTACAGCTATCGGACGAGCACTCTCGTGGGGATTTGAATGTGAAGGAGACTTGGATGGAGGAGTTAATGGGTAGATCACCAAACTGAACAGATCCGACAGAGAATATGAAAACAGTTGCAGAAGGTCAAAGTTTTGCGGACGATTGAAGAGGACTCTTTCGTCCGCAGCGGATACGGCGGCCACCCACTGCACCTAACCGTTTGTTTATAATTTAAATAAATTATAAATTATTTTTTTCAACTCCCTAAGCGGATGAAAATTATTTTTTAGATTTAAATTATTTATTTTTAAATAAATATTTATTTATTTTTTTAACTATTTAAAAATAATTAATTTATAAATATTTATTTTAAATAAATATTTATTTAAAAATAAATAATTTAAATCTAAAAAATAACCTCCTCAATCTTTTTAATAAATGAATCGCCCCTAACCCATTTTGATGATTATTTAATATTATTTTGATATAGTGAACAAATACTATTAATGTTATAAATATATTATAATTTGACAAAAAATAAATATATGATATTGTTGGGTCTAACTTGGAGGTAGGCCAGGAAAAGTAAGGCCTAGTCAAAGAAACGCTGGCCCGGTCGAATAGCAGGACCAAAATCCCTCTGAAACTCAGCAGGTCCAGATACACAATCCACGTGGCATCTCAAGACGATAACCAATTGGCATGCTGCTGCAGCCTACTGAGGCAGTTGCAAGCGGCAGGAGCATGCCCAGAGAATGCTGGCCAATGAGGAGAAGGTCAACGCTACAAACCACGGCACCCGCTGCTCTCCTAAGTCGCCCCGCCAATCAGCGCGCATGCACCAGACCAAGTGCGGTCAACATCCAACAACGGTCTCCACGTCACCGCAAGGCGATAACTAACACCGCTAGCAGTCAGCGGCAGGTGAATCCCAATTTGTCACCTATCAGAGGTTCCCGCACTTAAGGTTCTCTACCATGGAGTATATAAATATCCTTCCTTCAACAGGAAAGGGATTCCGAATTCCCAACTGAGGCCTCTATGATCTCTCTCCGATCTAGAATCCTGATTCCTCAAAACCTCTATCGAGCAACCTTAGTGAGCCACTCCCAACAGTGCATCCAACGGAGCCTAGCCTTCCAAAACCGCTCAACAAATCTTGCATTTTAGCACAATCACATTCCCCACCGCATCTTACATTCACTCCTGCATCTCTCCGTTTATTGCGAAAGATATCTGACTTAAGCGTCGGAATATTTTCGGTAAGAAAGCATCCGGTCGACCTCTGACCCCTTGTTTGTAGTTTTTATTGTGTAGGGTCCAGATTGAGGAGAGTGGAGACTAAACCCGTTCGAGATCCAATCCAAGCATGGAATTTGAAGGCTCCCTAATCCGCCAGAGAACCCGAACCCAAGGAAGTAACATTGGCACCGTCTGTGTGAAATATAACAAAAAGTCTAAGTTCCTACCTCAACATCCACTCTCTCACGCAAAAGATGGTCAACAATAGGGCACAGGCAAGCGTGCCTCTGAGAGATGTCGCTGCCCGCAGCGACGACCTCTCAGTTGGTAGCCGTGCTGGCGAGTGCCCAAAGCCCAACGTGGACAAGCTGGCTGCTGATGTCGGCGATATGAGACAAATGCTCCCGGGTTGTGTGCCCGGACAGGAATGCAATAGATTGGAGCTCCCCCTCCGGGGCCTTAGGCTTTGACCTCCAGGTGGGGAAGACGCAGCACAGGGGCCCCAAGGGCAAGGACCAACGGGTCTGACGATGCCGAGATCGAGGTGACCTCAGACAGTAGGGCCCATAGGATAGTTAGGAGGCTTCCTAGCCGGACGAGGCGGTGGAGAGCCCAGAGAGGAGAAATCCCCACAATTACCGCAGCGACAGGAGGCCCTCCACCGGGTGAGAGGGATCGTGCAACACGTGGCCGCCCCATGCGGACGGATAGCCGCCGCGCCCAGTGCAACCCACAGAACAACTCCGAGCTCCTCAACTTCATCAACGCAAAGAGAAGCTAGTCCATTCCTTGGATAGAGGAAAAAGTTGAGAAAATATGGAACCACCTGTTTAAGGGGGATTCCTAACGATCCGCACTTAACCTGTGAATGTCACCATTTTTGTGGGCATCCGAACTTAACTGCTCTCCCTCAAGTTCAAGATCCCGACACTAGACGGGTACGATAGAAGTACTGATTTGATGGATCATCTCAACTACTTCCATACGCACCTATCCCTCCACGAGGCAAACAAGGCCATCATGTGCAAGTGTTTCAACTTGCTCTCAAAGGGGACGCCCTGCACTGGTTCCACGACCTCTAGCCGAACTCCATCAAATCCTTCGACGAGCTTGCCAATTTCTTCTTGAGCCAATTCACTTCCAACCGGAGGGAGGATAAACAGCCACGGAACCTCGTTTGCCTCCTCCAAAGGAGGGAGGATAAGCGGCGGTTCCATGGTAACTCTCCGACGAGATTGCCTCCTCCAAAGGACGAGGAATTCTTCAATCAGGAGAGTCAAGGGGAGGTGAACGAGCATGCCTTATAATAAGGGCGTGGATACCTCTCCCTTGGACAGCGTTTTGGGGCGGTGGATTCCATCTGCCAGAACACCTAACTCTCGTGTTGGCACAGGACGCCGAGATGAAGCTCGTCATGCCTTCATCGCCATGTATGGCCGGGATGTCCGTGTGTCGGGAATTCTTCAGAGTCCCACACGGATGGGGAGGTGAACGGGCGTGCCTTATACCCACGCCCTCAAACCTCTCCCCGAGAAGTTTTAAGGCCATCGTCTGGGCCTATAAACCGACCGAGGAGGCTAACGAGACAATATCGAAACTTACACAAACCTTCGAGAAGCTAAAACCGCCTATATCTCGACCGAGAGGCCAACGAAGTGAAAGGCCGATTGTTGGGAAGAAGAGAAACAAAGATGGCGGCCGCTTCAAGGACCGCCACAAGCAGCCACGGCCTAAGCCAAGTGCCGGGAGGGATTACAAGCCGATGGCTCCGATTCCCCTAAACGACATCCACTCAAACATCCTAATCCAAATCAGAGATGAAAAAATCTTGAAGTGGCCCAAAGAGCCAAAAAAATCCAAAGGCAAGAGACCAGACGAAGTACTGCCACTTTCACCGATTTCTAGGATACAATACGGAAGACTGCCGGACCCTCCAAAAGGAGATAGAAAACCTGGTCCGCCGTGGGCACCTCACATGGTTCCTGAAGGGCACGGGGCAGGCTCCCAGGGCTTCCAAAGATGAAGTTAGCAAGCCGCCAAGAAACCATACCGCCGCCGGTGTGATCAGTATGATTTCAAGCAGGCTAACTAAGAACAACAAGCAGGGACGACTCGAGCACGCTTCCAGTAGTGGCAAGAGTGTGAGAGTAGAGGCTAGGAATGATATCATTAGTTTTAGTAGTGATGATATGACGCATATAACGTCCCCTCACTATGACCCTTTTGTTGTATCAGCCCTCGTTTTGGACGATACAGTTGACTACCGGTGAAAATAAATCTTTGTTGATAATAAAAACTCTAGAAATTTACTGTATCTCGATACATTTTTTTAAGTTTGGGTTCAAAAGGAATCAGATGAGAATAGCTGAATGGCCCTTATACGGCCTAGACAACGAACTCGTGCCTGTACAGTGGGAGATCCAGCTAGAGGTCACGATGGGAACTTACCTACGTATTGCCACGTGAGAGTTAACATTCCTCGTCGTCAACCTTCCATTCGTCTACAATGTCATCCTGGGCAAACCGTTCCTCACTACCTTCGGGACTGTAATGTCGATCCCTCATGTCAAAATAAAGTTTCCAACCCCGTACGGAGTGAAAAAAGTGCTCGGTGATCAGGTGGTGGGACAAACGTGCTATCTGTCCCAAGTCGCTCCTACAGTGCCAGACTGACTAGCTAGGGACTTGGATTTTCATGATGAAGCTACATAGCAGCAAGCCCAGTTGGGTGACGTGACCGAGATGGTCTTTCTAGACCTTGTTGAACTTGAGAAGTACGTACACATTGGCGGCTCCCTATCCGTAACAGATTGCGACCAACTAGTAAACTTCCTTAGGAAGAATTCTAACGTCTTCGCGTGGATTCCAGCTGATATGCCTGCGATGCCAGTCGGAATAATTGTTCACAAGTTGGGCCTCAATCCTAACCCCAAACTCGTCAGGTAGAAGCGCCAAACCATTTCTGTTGAGAAACTCATAGCCGTGAGAGAGGAAGTGAAGAGACTGCTGGACGCAAGGTTCATAAGGGAGGTCCAGTACCCGAATTGACTGTCCAATGTCGTCCTCATGAAGAAGAGCGATGACAAGTGGCGAATGTGCGTCGACTTCACTGACGTGAATAAAGCCTCCTCGAATGATAGCTTCCTACTCCCCGGATCGATTAATTGGTGGACTCCACGTCCGGATACGAACTCCTGAGTTTCATGGATGCCTACTCAAGCTACAACCAGATTAGGATAGATCCGGACGATGAGGAGTATACCTCCTTCATGACCGACCAGGGGATGTATTGCTATAAAATAATACCCTTCAATCTCAAGAACGCCGAGCAACCTATCAACGACTGGTAAACAAAATGTTCGAAATTAAGATCGGACGAAACGTGAAGGTGTATATTGATGACATACTCGTCAAAAGCAAAGTAGCCAGTGACCACATTCACGACCTAGAGAAAACCTTCAAAGTGCTCCAGGCTCATAGGATGAAACTCAACCCGACCAAGTGCGTATTTGAGGTAACTTCAGGAAAGTTCCTAAGCTTCATAGTGTTCTAGTGCGGCATTAAAGTGAACCCAAAAAAATCAGAGTCATCCTTGACAAGAGCCCACCACAAACTGTGAAGGAAGTCCAAAAACTTACAGGGCGACTCGCAGCCCTATCACAGTTCTTGGCTAAGTCGACAAAGAAGTACCTACTGTTCTTCAAAGTACTCTGAGGAACAAAAGCATCCGAATTTCAATGGACAGACAAGTGTGAGGCAGCATTCCAAGAACTGAAAATGTACCTCGTCTTCTAAGTTCACCTTTTGAGGTTTGTACCTCTACCTAGCAGTATCGGGCATTGCCTTGAGCTTTGTGCACATCAGGAAGCACAAAGGCCTGTAACAAGCCGTGTACTACCCAAGCAAAGTATTGACAGACATGAAGGCCCTACTTCTAGGCGCATCGGATCGTTGTGTTGACTTATCAGCCCTTGAAGGCGATCCTTTAGAAATCTGAGATGTCCAGACGACTGATCAAGTGGGCTATAGAGTTGGACGAGTTTGACGTGGAGTTTTAACCATGGCCGGCCCTCAAAGGCCAGGCCCTAGCAGACTTCGTCGTTGAGGCGACAACCCCAACTCTAGACGCCCAAGACCATCCTGAAAGTTTGGATGTACTGGATGCTCCGACATGGATCTTGAATGTCAATGAATCATTTGCCCAGATAGGCAGCGGGGCCGAAATTGTGCTCAGAACTCTAAATGGGACAGAGATCAAATACTCCATCACACTCACCTTCCCGGCCACTAACAACGTGGTGGAATATGAAGCCCTTCTCGCGGGCTCCGACTGGCTAAGGAATGCTCTATGAATGCACTAGTTGTGCGCAGCGATTTAGAACTGGTGGTCAACCAAATCTAAGGAACCTTTGAAGTATCGAACCCACGCTAGCCAAATACCTGACAAAGGCAAAATCCCAAATTCAAGCATTTGAGAACTTCAAGATCGAACACATCCCGAGGGCCAAAATCTGAAAAGTTGACTAGTTGGCTAGGGACGTGACGACGAGATCCCCGGAGCAGTATGCCAGGAGCATGCAGGAAATCCTGACCTCCCAAGTGTGGACGACCCAGATCAAGAAGTGCTGCAAGTAAGCAAATGTGACAACTAGATGACACCATACTACAAATATCTAACGGACGGGACACTTCCGATGAATGTCGAAAAGGCCAAGCAGATAAGAAAGACGGTAGGCTGATACGCGATCATTGACAGTAGGCTAGACCAGCGAAGGTATTCAACTCCCTACCTGAAATACTTGACTCCGAAAGAAGCCGAGTACGTGCTGAGCAAGGTCCACCTCAACATAGGTGGCTCGCACATACGAGGAAAAACCTCACATTTAAGATCATGCGGCAAGGTCTATTCTAATCCATAATAAAGCAAGACGCCATGGAATTTGTTAAAAAGTGTGAAAGCTATCAGGTTTATGGGAACACAACCCATCGCCGCATACGAAGCTGCACAACCTGTAATCCCCATGGCCATTCGTGTAACGGGGGTTCGACATCCTTTGACCAATACCCTTGGCCTCCGGACAGAGGAAGTTCTTTATCGTTGGCATCAATTACTTTACCAAGTGGGTCAAAGCGACTCCCTTAGTACGGATCACCGAGCAAAATGCAACGGAATTCATCCACCAAAGCATTGTCTTCCGGTTCGAAATTTCCGAGATCATAGTGACTGATAACAAAACCCAATTTACCGAAAAACGATTCTCCAAGTACTATGCAAGCTTGTGCATCAGGCCAGTCCACACATTTGTGGTGTATCCTCAAGCTAACGACCAAGTCGAAGTCACCAATCGGACGTCGTTGTACGGATTGAAGACCAAGCTTGAAGATGTAAGGGGCTCCTGGGTAGACAAATGAGTTGTATAAGAGATTGAGAGTGAAGAATACTTGAAAGCAGATGGAATGTGTTACAACGAGGAATATCACTTACTTTGATTGCCGGTACAGTAAAACAAAGTAACTTGCAGCGAACATAGCAAAGATAGCATGATGGCCCACAGTACCTCCGGTGGTAGCTTCAACGACGGTGTTATAACTCCTTGACCGTCAAAATCCCCAGCAGCAGAATATCGCACTTGCCTCCCTTTCTTCCACTCTATTTTCTATCCAGACTCTCTCTTTCTTCCTTCTCTCCTGCCTTCCAGCTCCCAATTCCTTACCGAAAGGTGCTTAAATAGACTCATGGAGAACAAATTTGAGTGGAGAAATTTGTTATGGGAGAGAATCGGCTGGCTGGCATTCAATTGTGGAAGATGCCGAATTAGTAAAGACAACAAAATGGGAGAGTCAGTTGGAAGAACAAGTCGAGGGTTTGTTTGGGGCGTTTGGCGGATGAGGAAGAATTGGTTTGGAGGGTCCACACATCTGCGCCGCCCCTGTCAGGCTGGCCTCCTGGAACACCTCAATAGCGGGAGCGTTGACGACTTGCTCAGACACACTGACCTCCTTGGTGGCAGCAAGACCCTAGGTGAGTGGCTCAGGCAACGCCTTGGCCGATGCACCAACAACCTCTGGAATGTCTATGGGCTCTAGCGTTGGCTCTAGGATATCCACCTCAACAATCCCTGCGGACTCGGAGCATCGGTCGCCACTTCCTCAACGTCCACGACAGGTACTCCCTGCGGCTCAAGCTCAAAAGAGGGACTCAACGGTGACTCCCCACCAGAGGCTAGCTTGACTAAGGGAACTCCGTACTCCGCCAATGCAACGGCGGGAATTAGAGAACGCTCGATCACTCCCTCCGACGACAGCAACTCCTACACCTGCTCGGAGGTAGCAGTCCCAGCAGGCGTAACCGGCTCGGCGACCAGCCTCAGCAACCTCTGCGTGGAAGTACCTCCAGCAACTCTTATCCTCTTCAAGGTAGCCCCATCCTTTTCATCTGAGGAGGACCCAGCGACAGCGATGAATCGCTCTCCCCAAGGGACTCCCTTGAGGTTCCTGGAGGACGATGGCTCCAGCTTTTCTCTTCTCAACTGCAGCTGCGGCCCCGCCGCACGCATGCCCCCACTTGGCAATGACGAAAGCATTGGAAGTCAACTAATACCCCTACTTCGAGAACGTCTCCATATTCACCCGAATACAATCAAGCACTTTCTTCTCCTTCTCCACTTCGTCCGCCTTCACCTCTCCACGAAAAAAATTGCTCACTGGATCCCACTTGTTAGGAATCTCCTAATCTGATGGTTCCTTCAAGAAGAAGAAGTGATTCTTCTAGTTTTCCACCGAGTCGGGGTTAGTTTCCCGAAATTGAAAACCAGTGCGTGGCGACATCGAGATCCAATCTTCCAACTCAGAGAAACGAAAGATCACCTTCACCGAACTAGACCCGAACGGAAGTTCCTGAAGGCGCACGAAGACGCACATGGTGACCAAGTATCGAACCGCGTTGGAATGAAGCCAAGCAATGGGTAACCACAACGTATCAACGATCCCATACAGTTCAACCGGCATAGGAAAATGGAGCCTACCTCTCAGATGATGATGATGATGAGACCCTCATGGGGCGCATTCGCTCTTCCAGTCTGACAGGGGGAAGGTAGACCCAACCGCTGGGGATGCCGTAATCCACCATCAGGGTAGCAATGGCACTCGTAGTCAAGTCAGACTTAGTGTCGCCAACTCCTTGGCAAATCACGGAGAAAAAGAATGGGAGCTTTTCTTCTCAGCCATGGCTTCCTCAAACTCAAGTAAGCACAAAGTGTGGGAACCAGGGGAAGGCACCATTTAAATAGGCAACGCCTGGGAGACAAAAAGTATCGTTGGCAGAAACGCAATGGCCGCCCTAAATGATGGCCATGACACGTGCGGATTCAATAGCGTGCCGCAAATCCCTCGAAACGACTCATCATGGCGCCTGACAAACTGCCATCCCACTATCAATGCAACCGTCTACCAGAATCCCGGTAGTCACACCCGCATTTAATATGGTGATTCTGGCCATTTGAAACAGCGGCAGCATTCCTTCTAGAGCGTGGAGCCGGAAGGAAGAAAGAGTCATTCACGTATAACAAATAGAAATAAATACATTGCACAAATAAGTAACGAAATTTTATTAACTATTTTCACTAATAAAATTTCTTTATAGAGAATGGCAACCAACGGTCGCCGAATACAACTATTCATCCCCTTTAGGCCCTGAAGGATCAAGAGTCTCGAACTTCGTCAGTTCCGAGCACAACATGGTGCCAAAGTTTCGAGAGTCCTTTAGGCTGACGCGAAAGTCTGGTACCACCAATGAAACTATCCTCTGGCTAAGCTGAATACCTTCCTAGAATCTCCCTTCCAGCAAGGGAGCCAACTCCTCCGGCCTGATTGTCAACCTCAGCTCCGCCTCCTTCCTATCACGGGCATCATGTACCTCCCTGAGCTATGCCTGGTGCCGCTCGAGCTCCTCCCGAAGAGCAACAATCTGATTTTGAGCCCCCATGTTAGAGTCAGCCAGCTGCAACACTCTCACCTCGGACTTCAATCATGCTTGCTCGAAGTGTGTCACGTGTGCTCGCGCCTGCTCGATCTCTTCGACAGCAACCTGCACCCTAGCGTCAAATCCTCCACCGCCCTAAGGACATGGCTAAGCAATGGGCGGGCGCCTCTAGACCTTCGGTGATGTAAGGAGGTGGATACCTCGTCTAATTCGAAACCCAATGGTGCCCTCATATACCTCATCAGCCCGATAACAAAGTTCTTAGAATGGGAGCCCTACACTGCAGTCGCAGAAGGCGCAGCCTCATCGTAAACCCTTGAGGCCTGGATATTCCTTCTAGATTCATCAGAGGACAACTCAAACTCCGAAGAAGAAGGCGATCTCTCCATTAATTTCACCACAGCAAGGAAAGTGGGAGAAAGGCAACTGCAGAACAACGTTTCGCGCCTTCAAGCGAACTAAGGATGTGAAACCTGAAGGGATTCTTAGTGTTTAAATAGTCAGAGCCCACCGGGGAAACGACGTTGTCTGAATGATGGAATGCGTTCATGTGACCAGTGAGTTTCCCCCACATGGCGGCGCCTTGAAGCATCACGTCTTTCTAAGGATAGCCATTATGATGCAATGACCCCGGGGTTCCCGGCGTAATGAATGTGCACGCACTTTTGCCTGATGTAACAATCGTCAGCGACGTTTTGCCTCCCAAGGTAGAACGCGCCAACAACCAGTTCCCTTTTTATCCTCCTGTCGACGATCTCCTTTCAAACCCAAGGGACGAACACCGCCAAGGCGACCGAAAGTCACCCAGTGTTCAAAACGAGCCAACGCTTGGGTACGTATGGCAACGAGAGGGCCCTGCGGCCCTTGAGTCATATCACAAGAAAGAGAAATAAGTACTAAGAAGCATAAAGAATGAAGACAAAGGCTACTACGTTTATTCATTGGAACTCTTTACAAAGTATAAGAGTTGTTACAGCAAAAGTGCAAAAGAACAAAAGTACAACAAGGAACAAAAAGCACGAGATGGCGATGCCGCCAGAGGGACTCGGCTTGTGAAACATGATCATGCAGCATCACCCCAACTCCGATCCCACTCCTGCGCCAGCATCACCAATGCCGATCCACCACCGAAGGCGCGTGTAGCCCGCCACGATAGAAGAAAAGGCATCATTCATAGAAGTCCCAATGGGGCTATGACTCGCTCGCATGCTTCCTAGGGAGACTTCGGGTTCCACTTCCTCTCTCCTGGGCAGCATATATGAACTACCAGCCACAGTAAAGGTCGGCGGTGACATGCTATCGAAGGGACAAAGCCCCATGAGAGAGCATGTGCCCCACCGACCGACTGGAATCACTGGTAGCCATGAAGGAGGCATATGGTGACAGCAGAGTGGCCGAACCACTCTTACTATGATAAGGAATCACCCATAGAAGGGGCGTGACGACAGGCTTCCACAGCAGCTCCGGATCTCCCACAAGTCCATTCGATCCCTTCGCAGATTCCTGCAAGAAGTGGGGCAAGTCGAGGACTTCACATCACTTCTCCGAAGAATGGCTAAGTATGAGTGTCCTCAACTGGGGAACTCCTCAATTTATGGTTGCGTCAGCGCCCAACGAGTTCCCAGAGGGGCGTGTAACTCGGTGGTTGACTATCATGGAAAAGGAAAGTCATCAATGTTGAGTTGGACTGCGAGACATGAATCCTTCTCTGCCGAGCTCCAAATCCTGCGACGCTTGAAAAAGTTACATATTTGCATGGAAAAGGAGAGACGCTATGAAGAGACAAAAGCCAACGCATCTCAAGAAAGGCCACACGGATAGCCAGCTGGACCCACGATGGACATGCTAGGCCACGGCATTGGGAAAGTGTATTTGTATATCTGTTAATTGTATATTTGTGAAAATGCATTGATTTAACATTTAAAAGAATAAAAATTTAAAAATAATACTAAACAATACCTGATATAACTTTATGAATCTTAAATCACTAACGTTCAAATCTGTATTTTATATTTGGAAAGAGGGCTGTCTAGACAATATACCTTCACGACTTTCAAAAATAAAGTTTAATAGCCTTGAAAGTTAAGATTATTTTAATTTTTATTTTTGTTTAGTTTTTTATTAATTCAGTTTAGAATAATTTTTTATTTTATATATATGCCTCTTAACAACTCTAGCATGGAAGGTCAATCCACTTCCATATAACCATTTTTTTTCTTTTATAAATGATTATATATATATATATATATTGCAAAGTTAGAATAAAAGTATATTTATGACTCAAACTAAATATATTAAACCAATAATAAAACACCCACTACTAATGATGAAATTTATAAACCAATAAAGAGCTAGAAAGATAATAAAACAAGGTTTTATAGTATTAATGCAAAAGCAATAAAATGATTTTATTATACCTTAGACGAAAATAAGTTAGATAGAGTCTAAATTTTTGAAACATCTCATGAAATATAAAACAAAATCAAATTATTCAATTTAAAGAGATTAATATAAATATCATTATGCATGATTATAAATAATTTTGCATGAAATTAAATGAGTCTGTTACTAAAATAATAACTTTACGGATATTATTAGTAGACTAATGAAATATTGAAAGCCACTAAATAATAACGAGCAAGTGAAAAAAATTATAGGTACCAAATATATGCAATACAAAAGCCACAATCATCAAGAAAACAAAGAACTTGAATAAGTCATATGTGAAAGAGCAGGTTGGATTATTTATGACATATAAGTTGTAAGTCAAGATATCCAAACACAAGATAAAGAGAGAAAAAAAAAAGTCAATTACTCCATTTTTTTTTCAAATGACAATGAAATTAATTATGATTTGGTCATGGCAATAAAAAAAATGTGTAACATTTTCTCAAATTAAAAATAATCAAAAAATAAAAATAAATAATACAAATAATACAAAAGATGTTATTCGTTTTAAACATAAAAAATTCATATACTATAAATTGCTACTTCTTGCTGAAAATAGAACAGTAAAAAGAAAATTTATCAAAGAATAAACTTTCAAAAAGAAAGTTTTTAAGATCGAATGGAAAGAATACCTAGAAAAAGAACTAAAAAAATTTATTTTAAAATAATAAAAATGGTATATTGCATGCTAAAGAGTGAAAAGAAAAAATAAACAGTTTAGTACTAGGCTTGAATATATGCGTGCTTGTAGTGGTATATAAGAATTTGATAAATAAAATGGTTGATGATTTTGTTATAACTTTAGCTAAGTTCATTAATGATAATGACAATTTAGACAAAATTATAAATGAATAAAGATTAATATATACTTGATGAACAAAAATTGGATTAAAAAATACCATCAAATAAAAATATTTTAAAACTTATTTTATAAAAATTAAATAATCTGTTACAGCCCAAATTATATATCTCTACGATCAATGATATCTCAAACTTAATAATTTTAAAAAATAAAGATGGCAGATAAGTCAACTTCTGAGATAATTTAAAATAAATAATTATTGGTATTGATGATAATGACAATATTTACTCATCTTTAATAAAGATGTGTTGATTACTTAAAGTTTGACTTGCTAAGATAAATTAACTTTCTGATAGAGATTTTACAATCATATATATAAAACTTTGAAAATGTCTCTACCTACTATATCACAAAAATATATTTAAAAAAAACATATTTTTGTTAGAATTAGGTTATTTATGTTGAAGACTGACTGCTAAACTTTGACTTCAAACCTAGTTATACATCTAAAATTTCTTATATTGGGTTAGTATAAAGAACAATGGAATGATATATAAATATCATGCTACTATTATTTTTATATAATTATATATAATTAAAATTTTAATTTTATATATTTGTTAGATGATTGGTTATTTTAACTGTCACAAATATAAAACTATAGCATATATACAGACATAATTGAGATATAATTATAGCATTTAGTCTTGCAATTATTGCTACACTAATAATGATTGTGTTTTGCTCTAAAAATTGTCCCTCATTAACTACGGGACAAATATTGCCATAAAAAATTTGGTTACTAATAGTATCGATTTCTACTCCTAAAATTCATTTAAATTAATGACAGGATAAATATCATCACTAAAAATTCGACTATACTTGTTATTGTTCATATTTGATGACAGAAAAATATTGTATTCAAAAAGTCTTATTAATTATAATAATATGAATTATTCTTACAATTGTTAACATTTAACGGCAGAAGAAATTTTTTTGCTAATAATACCCAAACCATTATCGGCAAAAACCAAAATCTCATCATTAAAATCACTTTTACTTGTAGTAATAGATTATTTTATACCAAGATAGATTACCTAGTTTATAACTTCTATTAAAAAATATATTGATCAATTAAAAGCCATTCAAATGGCTCATAATTTATTGTATTTCTTTTCCATAGTAGTTTTATTCACAATTGATTATTAGTTATTTGAAATTTACATAATTTCATCAAGTTGTTTTTTAAGAATTTATAAACATGTACCATTATTCGATAAGTTTACTACATCTTAATGTAGACAATTTTAAATACTTTACATTTCTTTTATTTAAAAGTGGATGCATACATCTTTCTATTCGCAAAAAATTGGGCACTTAAACTCTTCTATTCAAAAATCATTTTTTATGAAAATACACACAAAGGTCAAGAACTTAAAAGCCACATATGTTATGTGTTCAATAATAATAATATTTTTACGGGCATATTATATAAATAATTTGGATTTATATCATCGAAATAATTGTTATTTAAGTCGCAAAAGGTATGTGCTATAAACTCAAATTGACTTATTGTAACATTTTTAGGACACAACAAAAAATATAAATTGACACACATCTAATATTTAAATTTCATATCTTAAAGCTTATTTTTGTGGCATGCAACAAAGTATAATGATAATACTTCATGATTTTATGTGTACTTTTAAGCTAAGAATAACAACTTGCAGGTTTTTCCAAATGGTAATTTAATGTTGGAACGATTCTTTATATTCATGGATTCCTTACTTCCTTCCACTATATAAGCTTTCTTCATTACATTTGAAGATCTTTTTCTTTCACATGACAGAAATAAGAGCAAGTCTTAAGAATGTAAAAGCAGTGTTCTACTGAGTACAAGATTCTCGTATCTTTATTTAGGGAAATTTATTTAACTACTTGTGCTTCAGTTATTTTTATACTTTTGTAATCGAATCATTATAAGAGTAAACAGTGAATATATCATTATTACAGGAAACCTCAAAAGGTTAGAGTGAGTTACAAACTAAAATGTCTCTTTTTATATCCAGTTTGATTTTCACTGATTAAAGTCCGATATAACAAGTTTGAACTCTCACATACAGCTTGGGAACAGAATTTGAGCAGTGTCGAATCTTTATAAATTATGATGTCAAAAGTTTCTAGCACCACTCTCTTACTTTTGTGATCTTATTGCATGTTTATGTTATTATTCCTTCACTAAATGAAATTTTGGTTGGTATACAAAATCAACTAAGTTAAAATTATTCATAAAAAATTCATCACTAATATCATTCACCCCCACTTAAGTTAACTATCGCAGCCATATTGACAATACTAAAACAAAATGAACACATAAAAAGAAGGAAATAGGTAATAGGTTTAAAGGAGCAAATAGGAATATAAAAGGTCGAAAGGAGGAAATAGGAATACAGAAAAATTTTGAGATTGCAAGAAGAGGGGGTAGAAAGAACTCTTTGCATCTTGTGTTAAGCGATGCCTGCCTATCTTGCCTGCCTTGCCTTATATAGACTTGAATTCTGATTCTTGGCCCTTCATTGCATTTTGATCTGAGATGTAAAGAGTGGAACTAACAGTGGTGGGAGACAGCATTTAGTGGTTGTCATAATTCTATCTTTCTGCCTTCCTTTTCCATTGAAAGTTCATTTATTTCTTGTTAAATTCTATTGATAGCGGATTTTTTATAACTAGTAAAGTGATGGATTTCCTGTCCTTTGGTTTGATATTCCAAAATGGCCATTTAGTCAAAAATACCCCCTTTGAGACTGAGAGATTTGTCCTTTTAACTGTTTGTTTGTCACTCTCCAACTAGCAGGCCCCTATGCTCTCATAGAGGAAAGTTTTAGTAGTTCCAAGTTTTGTCATTTGAAATTAATTTGGAATCTTTTGCTAAAAGTATTTCTAAAGCTTATTTTAGTTTCTAGAGAAGTCAAACGCTAAAACAATTGGTTTTGCCCTGTTAAACTTCTAGAATGAAAAAGTACTGATGCAAAAGCCACACCAAAATAAGCATAGCATTACAAATCTATTACACACTTCTTTTTACCATATTCTGACACAATATTTAATTAATTTAAATACAAAAATAGTAATTTCCAATATCCTCTTCACTTCCTTACCTCCTCACTGGAGACCTCCGACAGTAGTGGTGGTCCCTGGTCCAACACCATTAAACTACGGAGATGTAGCTGCTTTGGAATTGGAAGGGAGGGAGTCCATTTGAACGTCAAAAATCATAAATTGGAACCAAAATCAGCAATGTAAAAGTAGATTAACCTACCTCTATAATGTCCGTCAGAGAAGATGAGAGAAAGGGTGAGCTCGGCCATGTGCGGTGGCTATGACACTCTGACAAAGAAGATGTCGCCGCCGACTCGCAGCGGAGGCAAATATCCATTATCTGTGGTCCACTGTTGAATGCCGAAAGAGGAAGAAATTGAAAGAAGAAGAAGATAGAAAAGAAAATGAAAAGAACCAGAAAAAGAACGTGGTTAGGTTTAAATATACGAGAGACCGGAAGTTCCGAAGACGCTGTAGGGGGCCATGGCTGTTCGCCTGCTCCAATTGAGAACTATAAACTATTAATTATTATTTTTTTAATTAAGTAAAAAATATATATATATGATAAGAGTGAAATAATAAATTAGATAGATTAGTTATAGTAATTAATAAATAAATCTACTAGATTCAATAAAAAACTTCAGTGGAATTAATAAAATATTTGTCCAATTATTAACATATATTTTTTACTTATTTTATATTTCTGTGTGTGCACGCACTTGTGTGTTTCTACCGGTTTAATTGTCCCCACTGTATGTATAATAGATTTAACCCTGATGTCAAACCATTATTAGCGATTTGGTTTGGTCGGTTTGAAAATTCTTTTGTTCAACCCAACACCTGCCCAAATTAGGATTTTTTGTAAGTATTATTTTATTTTAGATTAATATCAAATTAAAAAAAACTCAAAAAACCATATTTTTATAAAATTAATAAAATTTTTAGTAGAAATTATTTATTAAGATATTTTTTTATGTAATATTATAATCTAAATATTATATTTTTATGAAATATTTTATATTTTAAAATATTTTATGTAAATATAAAATTTTTAAATAAAACTACCTTAAAATTACAAATATATGAAATCACCCGATCTGCCCCAAGTTTGATTATGTATAACATCATGTTCAATGTTGTTAATGACTCAAGGCAAGTTAAGGTGCAAATGGGGCCTACGCATAGGCCTGATGGAAATTATCGGCCTATTTATGAGATACACATATAAAATATTTTTATAATAAATTTTAATTTTTAAAACTAATAACTGAATAAAAAAACTAAAAAATATTTATAAAAAATAATCATAAATTCATAATTTAACTGACAATATAAAATATGACAATTAATAAGTATAACTGTAATACCTAATTTCTATCTACTTTATTTGATATTATGCATTTATTTTGGACTAATTTTGAATATATCGAAAATAATTATGCAATGTGGATTTGAAAGAAGCTCAGAGTAAGGAAGAAGATTAGCACATGAGACACACCCAATGCGCGCTCATGCGTGTTTTTCAAATTGGGGCGCCCCTAAGGTGGCACTCGAGCGTAGAACCCAGAGTAGGCATGCTCAAGAGGCGTCCGAGGCGACGCTTGTGCTCAAGTATGGTTAGGTGTGGGGCTCATGCGCTGATTCGTTCATATAAAGAGCTACGCAGACTGTTTCAGTCATTTTACATGGGAATAAGAGAAAAGAGAGAAAATGAAAAGAAGCAAATAGAAGATGAGAAAGGTGATTTTGAGGTATCCTTTGGTCAAATCTATTAGATTAGATATTAACGTAGGTATCCTTATACCCTATTCTTGATCAATCTTCGTTATGTAATTCAATATGTGAGCTTTCTAGATGGAAATGATTTATGTGATCTTTCCAAGTGGATGTTCGGACTTTTTCCGCTAGATAAGAAAAATTTTGTAATATATAATATAAAGACCCTCCCCAATTGTGTTTTTATAAAAACAATCATAAAAAATTAAACAAAACTAATATATTTATATATTCTAATATATCAAATAAATTTAATAATTACACATATCATTCATGAATGGTAAAAGAAAGTGGCATTTGGTCCCGTCTATATGAGATAATATGTAGACGATCCTACTTGTAGGTCTAAATAGTAGTGACATAACCTAAGGTTACCATGAGTATGTATAACTATTCTTTAAGTTAGTCTTTTGATATTTAATTTTTTGATTTATGTATATTTTAAATTTTTGATATATTTTTTCTGCAATGATTGATATTTAAGATTTCGATTGAGATTCATAAGTTTTGCTCGCCATTAAGAATTCGATTAGTCTCGTACATTTAGAAGTTTTAATATTCATTTCAGATTATACTTTTAAATATAATATCACATTCAAACTTTCGTTGATATGATATTGCGGACATTTGGATATTGATTTTTATGGATTTTTGTATACGTTTTGATTTCTTTTGTTTTGTTTATAGACTCTTTGGTTTGTTATATATATTATATACTTGTACTCATTGAATTTTTAGCTTACGTTTTCATTGTTTCTTATCAATTCAGATTAGTCGACTTCAAATACATTACATGGAGTTTAGATGCGGATTTGATAAAAGTTTCAGTTAATTTGATGAGTATTAACTTTGTATTCAAATTATAATTGTATCCAGTGTATTTTAGGGTATTATGAGATGGACGAATGCCGGTATATGGTACTACCATGGGATTAGTTGAGTTATTTTGTTATTTAATAATGTATGTTATTGGTTCGTATGAGATTAGTGGTCTGATCGTATTATTAGTTTATCGATTTTCCTTACGATACTTTAAAGAAGGTCGTAAATGTTTATTTGTCCAAATGGATTGTCCGGAAGAATCCTATGAATGAATGATAGTATTATCTTTTGTTATTTCTATTATTATCAAAACTGTTGGATGAGTTACTAAGTCACACCCAAATTTAAGATTTATTTTGATTATTGTTCTATATTTGAAATTTAATTTTGTGAGTTATAATTAATCATAATTATTATTAAAGCCTACTTTGATCCAAATTCATAACAATAACTCTCCATAAATGTACAAATAATAGTATAATCCATTAACAAACTTAAAATATCATCATCAAAATACTTACAAGAATAACTAATATTTATCATCACTATCAAACAAAAGTTTATATATTCTTCCTCCTAAATTTAAAGGCTTGAATTATTTTTTTTTTTTAATTTTAAATGGCTATCTCTATTAGAATCTACACCATTTACAAACTCTAATAGAATAACTCTTGAGACACTTAGCATTTAAGATTTACACTATTTTTAAATTTAACATGATGTATAGCAGCATTTATTCCAACAATTTTACTAAAAAACTATTTAGCAAAATATCATCCACAAATGAAAATTCATTATCCACCTCATGGTTGCCGCCCATTCTTTTAGTTGGCCACTTATTACTTTCATCAATTTAAATTTTATAAATACCAAGTTAATATTATATATAATAATTAAAATTAATAGCTAATTTTAAAAAGAAATTAATTTTAAAAAAAATGCTATAAAGTGCCTCAAAAAGAGAAAAAAAAAAGCACATGCCTTAAAGACAAGGTACAGGTATGCTAAAATGAACCACATCTAAGTATATTGAGGCACAAGAGTTTGAACCTTGAGTCTTCTATGTTAAGGCGTTAAAGTTTGAACCCTGAGCCTAGGTAGTGCACCTTTAACAATATTGATCACGATTATAATTTTCAACCCGAGTAGTTAGGTCTAATTTTGCTCAACTAAATTTAACAATAATCCTTTTTTATATGAAATTAGTCTAAACTTAATCCAAACTCAATTTTAATCCAGTCTAAGTGACTATCCAACTCTAAAGGCTACTATGTCAGGCGTCTCCCTTCTCCATCTCTTTACTTGCAACTCTATTTATTTATTTATTTTGCCCTTATGTACTTCAATTCCCCATATATTGCATAAACATTTATTTGAGAATGAAGCAACGAATGTAGGGTCATCCATCATTTTATCATATGATAAAAGTTAGTGTTGGCAAGGAAAACAGTATCAAACCTTATCCATACCCATCAAAAATCTGATGATGCCAATGAATGACAAGAGCCCTGAGGCTTGTAATGGAGGACCTGTACAGAGAATCAAAGCAAATAAAGACAAAAATGGGTGTCAGATGATTGCTGTCTCCATTATTTAATGCTGAAACAGAAACAAACAGCATGGGTGACGAACGACTGCCCTTTCGAGAGTGGTGCATGGCCAGTTTGTGACAACCCAAGTCCGAATATTAAATTCAATCCGGACTGCTCACGCAAAAAAATTTTAAAATATAAAATTATTAAATATTTATTATAATTTTAACCATTTTAACTATAAAATTATTATCTCATTAATATATTGAGCAATTATCTAAGAAAAAAAAAACTACTAAAAGTCAGAGGCCATAACCCAAAGAAAACTATCAAATCTCTATTAAAATATAACCAAACTGTCACCAATTAAAATGACAATAACTAGTCTCCAAAATCCCCGATCCCTCGCTAATGCTATATAATCAACTCAAATCTAAAGCCAATAAAATGTTAGAATGAGTCAAATACCTAACAAGTGATACTAATTAATAATGCATATTAAATAATAAATATCTCAAATATCTAATATTAAAATTACCAAATTTACAATAATAATATAAAATCTAATAATAAGCTCTATTCAAAAATCTACAACTAATCGTAATTATAACCCAAGTGTAATAATAAAAACAGGTCCCACTAGATCCTCGTACCAGAAAAATAAAGGATTCTATACAATCAAGATCTCATTAATAATAGGCAGCAATTACCCCAAAGTCCAACATCACAAGGAAAACTGGAATTTCATAAGTACAGGTATCAACATAAACGATCTGAAAATTATATAACAAGCAAAATCCAAATCTTACTTATTGCAACTCATTGATTTTATTGATTAAGCTCGTGGATTCTACTGAATCTTGAACTCAAGAGATATTAATAATAATGAGATATCATAAAGAATATCCTGAATTTTATTCTATCACTACAAACCAAAGATCGTACATACCATCCCCCATCAGCTAGGTATGTAGTATAAGATAATTGATACTCCTAAATTTGACATGTGACTAGATAAATAGTCTACCAAGACTCAAACAAACAAAATACAGACATTTCACAGACACATATTTCCTCCGCCCACAAAGTACGGAATCATCTTAAAATGTCAAACCTAATATCCCTAGTAATAATATCTCTTGATACCACGCTATACGGTGGTCACATGACTATAAGTATCTCTTTACACTAAATAATATACCTCATCATTACTATAATACGAAAATCAGTATCAGATAACTATTGATTATACTACAATTTTATAAATTTTATATTCTTTAATATCGTAATATTTTTATATAATCTCTTTTACTTTAATCGTAGGAAACCAATAACATACGCAATTGAGTATAATGCAAAAGAACTTCATAATTACAACGATAGAAGTATTATTCGAGACTAATAAAAACTGTATTCATATGATCAAGATTAACACAAATAAAATCATCCAGGGAAAAAAGGAGGATTCTTTTATAAACCACTTGTCTCAATGCTCATAAACGATGTCACCAACCTGAAATCCGATACTAGTCTAAACTAAATCATGTTCTCTAACATTAGCGCATTTTCCCGCATGTCACCACGCACGTCGGCACCGTACAATTTTGCCCAATTGTTACAAATATTATCTTTTTTCCAACCTTACATTTAAGGCCATAAAACAATAAAATACCTACTCATCACTACTAAACGAAGCCAAAAAATATCACTTTTATTTAAATTCTGTCCCAACATTCACGCATCGGCCTAGCGTCACTTGGTTGCTGAAATTTTCAGCTCACGGGAAAAAAAAAAAGGGAGCTGCCATTTCCCTGCTTATAAAAACCGAAGACGAATTATAATTCACCTTATCAGCTATTGTATCACAAATTCATGCATAAAAAAATCTAACTACATAAAAAACTAAAATAAAATAAGATAAAAACATATTCCCCTAATTTCCCCAAATCAATGGCCAAGAGCACTAACCACTGCTCTATCCTACTGTTCAAAAACTTTCAATTTCCATTTACTGTAGCTTCAATTCGGGGGAGGATTTCTTGAGCAATTTCATCAACCAGCCACTTAATAACATTGTTTACATGGTAAGCATGATTTCCTAAGATTCCTTCATCAAATAGACACCAAATTTCAGCTGAATTCATGATTATTACACTGCGCTTCTTCTTACTTACTGTTGCTGTTCATTATTGTTGCAGAGGGAACAAAAACTTTTTCCCATTAATCCTGACTAAAGCTAGACGACTACAACCCCAAGTGGTGCTGTGCTCCAATAATTAACAGGTTTCAGGGTGCTCACCCTCTCCCCCCTTTTTTGATATTGAAATACATAACCGTGCTATGTTTTCCTTCAACCAAAGAAATTTTATGGTGATAGGCTGAGAATCCACTCAAAGCTCAATGGAATTTAAGTCGAATGAGTAGCATAAGAGATTGAGAGTGAAGAATACTTGAAAGCAGATGGAATGTATTACAACGAGCAATATCACTTGCTTTGATTGCCAGTACAGTAAAACAAAGTAACTTGCAACGAACACAGCAAAGACAACATGATGGCCCACAGTACCTCCGGCAGCAGCTTCAACGACGGTGTTATAACTCCTTGACCATCAAAATCCCCGGCAGCAGAATATCACACTTGCCTCCCTTTCTTCCACTCTATTTTGTATCCACTCCCTCTCTTTCTTCCTTCTCTCCTGCCTTCCAGCTCCCCAATTCCTTACCCAAAGGTGCTTAAATAGACTCATTGAAACATGATTTCAACAAAGAGCAGTGTTTGGGGGCACCCTTTAGCCAACCATGGGATATTATATGTGACATCTCATCCATCCATACATATTAACGGGTCCATACAAGAATTAATGGATGAACGTTATGTCACCCGAAGGTGTTCAAAGAATGGCTTATGTGTGTTCCCAGCACATTTCTTTTCGAAAAAAGACACCCAATTAAACATGCCCTATGCCAAGAATGGTGAAACCAGGAATAACATGAGGTCTTGAACTTTCATAATAGCAAATTTACCACATTTGAGGTTCAATGTTGTCTTGCATTGAAGTAAATAATTGGGACTAGAGACAGAAGAAGATGGCACATTAACCTAATCAATTTGGGATAGAGAAAGCATGCGCCCGTGTTAGTTTCAGATATGCTTCATCTTCATGTGTTTATGACTCAGGTAAAAGCCAAGAGAAAAGGGCAAAAAAATTAGCTGTTAAATAAATTGATGATTCAATATGACACATTAAGATGGAAATGGACTAAGTAAATATAAAATGGTGGTTTAGCGCATGATTCCTGTGAATTCTAGGGAGAATTAGATGTAACATTATTCCCACAATGTAGAGAGGCCATCTCCTTGGCTAGAATCCATAGCCACCAAAGTCACAATGGGGCAAACTCTATTGTTGCACAACTGTGAGTAAATATAAAAGACATAGTAGAATACCTACAGGATGGATGGGGAGAAATTGAACAATATCATTGTTCGGGTGGGCTTTCCTCATCAAACCATCGCGGGGGATCAAATCCAGACCCACCTGAAACAGGAAAGATCAGCCGTTGATTCATTTATGATAAACATCAATGTTGCATCAAGAAAACAATTGACATAAAAGTATGTAATTCATTAAGTATTTTAATCCCTTCATATGGCATGCCAGTAGAATCATAACACCTGTCAAAGTATACTACCAGCCTCTTTTTAAACATAAAGTGTAACTACAATTAAAGTAACTCAGGATCAGCCTAATGATGGGAAAGGATGAAAACGGAAATAAGATATTCCGAACATGACATTAGAGATATTTAATTAATTTCATATTTATTTAGGAGAGCAATTTCTGAGATATTCCCAATATCAATTTTGTGGTTGTCGAGGGTAGAATATTTAGTTTACTAAGATTAGCTAATTTCCTTTGTTATTTTGCCTCTTTTCCAAACTACTTATTTTATAAATAAGACCACTGTAATAAGTTTTACCTGAGTTGATTAGTGAACTATTGAGTGAGTTAACTGGGCGTTGGCTCTGTTATCAGATACTAATGTTGGCTTGTGAGACGCCCACCGCCTTCACACTGTTATTGCCGCAGGTTACCATTCAACCAAACGCCAATCAAATAGTCATTCCCCACAACAAGGGGGGCTGCTGCATGCAGCAGCCTCCCCTCCCCATATAACCATTGGATTTACAAAGATACAACAGTTGACATTAATCATTATAAAAATATAGTATAAAAATGTCTTTTTATTACTATTTATTGCAAAATGTTAAAATATCCTAATACTCATACTATAAAAAAAACAAAAACAAAAACAAAAATTATGTTTTTAAATTTTTCAAAAAGGTTAAATTTCCCACTACGCCCTGCATGTAACAGCCCCCATGATTTGTCGTTCCCCATCCACTACTAACCAAAAGATATAGTAAATAATTGAAACCAATGGGAAACCCCGGTCCAATCGATTACCAGAACACAAGAAATTCCTACTTCAGCACTCGTCACCAACACCAACAGAAGTGAGTTGTTGCCTGAACCCTCAATTTTCACCTCAAAACCCCATCTGTGAACCTTTGTTTTCAGAAGCCCAGCGCCTCCACACCCACCAGCCGAGGCACATACATTCATTTCAAACCATGGATGAAAATATCAACATTAGTATTGATATCAGTATCAAATCAATGTCAATATTGGTATAGCTATGGACCATAACAGACATTATTCACAATACTTTGGTATTAGTAACGGCCATATTGGACAATATTTATCTGCATCGAATATATCAGAACAATAAATTTTGAGGATCACAGGCTAACAAAGAACTGTTAGTTGTATATCATGATATATTACCAATATAACATATTACACTATTGTCACAATATCGAAAAATATTAGTATTGGGGGGTCCAATACATATACATATCGACCAATATCTTTATATATATGCTTCAGACACATCTGATGAAAGCCGACAGAACAAGAAGCTACCAAGCATTTGCACATGGGTCAACTTCCTTTGAGCAATCATTATGGTTCAAGTTAGCACAAGATTTGTAAACAACACCCAAGTCTCTCTTGGCCAGCCTTTTTATCTTAGAATCTGGTGTATTCTTTTAGACGAAGTCTTTTCTGTTTTCAATAGACCAACAATTAGTTTTAAAAGGTGAAACCCTACTGCCAACATGGATTTAAATGAGTAAATTCTGGAATAGCACTTCGAAGGTTATTTTGAAGAGGTGATGAGACCTAAACGCTTCAATGGGAAGAGAGCATGGATGTGTGAGGTAATGGACTTGGATCTTTAGAAGTTAATTACTGAGATTCTGGAAACTAGATAAAGAATTTGACTCTTTCCATGTATGTGAAGGGGGAGTAGTTGACTCCATGAAGGACAAATAATTTATGGATGTATGCTTCTTATAATTCAAAAGCCACTTGTAAAATCCAAACTGAAGGAATCAAGTGAAGCATGCAATAAAAAATATCCCCAGGAGATGAATCTCAGGATGGTTTTAAAGCAACTGAAAAATATGAAAATTTTAAAGTGATTGGTCAACCATCAATGGAAGTTTAAGAGGAAGATAAGCAGCCAAAAATAGAGGTGCTTGAAAGAGAACTTGGGATTCAGAATGATGCTGATGTCCAAGAAATTATCAAGATCAAGGATGACATCACAAAGTTAAACACACTGATCTTATTGATTACCCCGAATTCATTAGTTTCACTCCAAACAAGTTCCAAGAATTTCACCATTCTTTTTATGTGTTGCCAAACAAGACCGTTGATAGTTTTCTATCAACTGAAACTTTGCCAAGTTTTATTAAAGCTTCCGACAAGTGTTTTCAACGAGGGGAAGAATCATGGGGAAAGAAAAGAAAACATATTCTCAATGGGGAATCCATATATTTCTTGAGTGCTGATGATATTGAACGACTATAAAAACTCAAAAAATATGGATTGAATAGTAAAATATTAAGAACATGTCATAAAAAGGATAAAGAATAGGGAGGGCAGCCGCACCACTTGTACATATCCATGTGATAACAAGTCTTCAATTCATGTGGCTAAGAATAATTAAATGGTATTCATGTGATAAAATGTCATCAATCTATGTAGTCAAACTAGTTAGTGATGTGTGGCTATGATATAAGTAGTTGTGTGATTGTAAATGGCTCCAAGGAATCTATATAGGAGAGGTCGGTTGGACGTATTGGCAGTCGTGAAGTAATGAATGAATTGATTGTGTAAGTGCAAGTGTTCCCTCTAGTCCTCCTAGTTTAAATCTCTCTATGATCTCTCTCTATCTCCATCTAATTCTCCCTTTTTCTACACCTACTTGTCTTCAATTCTATCCAAAATAGCTTATAATTGGTCTCTACTATCTAGGGGTATTACATAACAGTGATATCATTAATTAGAAACTCAGTTTTTACAGTGGTACCCAATCAAATTCTATTCTCCAAGGACGAAGGATTTGACTTTACTCAAAGGAACTCCTGGGTGCACAAAGTAATACCCTCATAAACTCCATCAACAACGAAAGTATAATCACAATTACAAAGCAAGGGAAAATATTACAGTTTTCCCCTAGAGAGATCTATTATAAATGATAGAACAAGACCCATTTAATTGAGCTAACCAAAACAAATACAAAGTGCCATCAACACATGTGAGAGAGGAGAGGTGGCAGCAGTTATGAGCTTACCAGTAAACACTTTCTAAAAAATTGGAGAAACTGGAAAGTAAAGCTGCTGTTTCTCAAATTAGACAGAGACTGGAAAGTAAAGCTACTGCTTCTCAAATTAGATTGAGAAAGGGGCCTTCTTTTTTTTTCCCAAAAAGAGAAATCCTCAAAGAAAGCAAAATGTAGGACTAAAAAACAAAACTCCTTCCAGCAATGAAATCACACACTAAGTGAGGTGAGCAATACTTGCTTTTGTCTTTGATTTTTTCTTGTCTTATGTCTCCTACAAGAATCTAGGGGGCAATAAAAATTGAACGCAACCATAGGAGAATTAGTGAGAAGAGGTTGTTTTTGGAGGTTGCGGAAAGAGCACAATAAATGAGAAAAAGTTTACGGATGAATTTTTTATTCGTTGTTGCCTATCCTGTCTCCATGTTAATCTTTATTTTCTGAATCCATCAACTTAACAATGGGATCATTACAAAAGTTAACTGGGGCAGTGGTATATTTTAAGTTAAAACCCTTCTAATATAAAAAAGGTACTTATTTCCTCAGTGAATCAATTGACATGCATTAACAGTAGATAAGTCTTAGATACTCTCGTTATTGGGAATTAATGCGATATTTATATAGTTATTTTGAGAAATGTTTTTTGGAGTTCTATGCTTATTTAGCAGGTCAGGTTGACTGGCTGTCGATATTATTTTGTGGCTGTTCAGGTTAGAATATTTATTTTCTACTTCAGTTGAATTTCTTTTTTATATTGATTCTCTTTCAAGCTATCCTTGTTATTAATAGGTTCAATCAAATTACTTTTAGGAGAGTTGATTAATAAATTATAGCACTTATTTGATCAGCACTGGTTCTGCATCACTACATATCCCCTCATACTTTTAATATTCTTGGAGCATAAAGTAACTAGATGCAAGAGACAGTATTGGAAGCACACAAGACAAAATCTATAGAGAACATGACAGAGCCATAATTAGTTGGGCCAGCCCAGTAGCAAAATGCTAAATCTTAAATCATAATTGGACAATATATATGCACATATGTTCTACATCAGTTTGTGTAACAATGCATGTGACGCATGCAAGAAGCAACTAGGACTTCCTACCAAACACAATTCTTAATGCTGCTTCAATTAGACAAGGGCCAACCTCCAAGACCAAGCCACTGAGGGCACCTTAATGCCCAACCTTCAGAATTTGGGTTTTGCAAGTCTCATCATTCCCTCTTTTTTCCCACTCCATTGCTTAATCATGACTAAATGGGCCACAAATCCATCTTCTATGACAAGTTTGTGTTGCTTCCACAACTTGGGATACATTTATGTCCCTTGCATTAAAAATAGTTTAATTTATTCTCAAAAGAGATGAATCGCATGCTTAAAAGAGTGAATGATTATTAATTTGTCCACTTCAATTTGTAGTCTCTTAGTGGCCAAAACTTTAACGAATTGATGGAAATATCATAGTAGCCGATATATATCGGTATCGGGCCCCCCCGATACCGATATTTTTCAACACTATGACAATGTCATGATATATTTTAGTATTAGTTGACAGCGCAAATATATCAATTGATATGACCCTGTCAGATTATGATTTTGAATATTTTTTTCAATCTGATATATTTAATATCGATATATATTATTTGATATGTCAAATACCGATATTAATGCTATCAATACTAATACCAATATGCTTTTGCACTACCATATCTATTGCCAAAGGCGCCATAGAACCAAAGACAGAACCACGAGTTCAATGGCTTCCCCATATAGTTTCTCACCACCACTAAGTTATACTGATGTTTAAAACCTATGCTTAAGACTTTTAACCTTGTAGTCTAAGCTTTTCAGATGTGTGATTCTTTGATATAAAATCAAAGCTTTTTAAACCACATATTATCGAGTTAAAATCCTAGTGAAAGTGACTCTATGTTTAGCTCGTGCCTTAAGCATAAAGGGAATTTGCAACAAGTTGTTCTAGGAAACCACAATAGAAGACATAACTACTGTAACTTCCCCCTTTAGCTGACCAGATACTCTTCAAGTTCATTATTCACATATCCCTATCAGGTCTAGCTCTGCATTTTCATATGCTTTTATAGCATTGGCACAACTAGGTTAAGAACTCTTAGGAGGATTTGTGCAAATCAAATTACTTCTATGCTTTCACAAAGCCCAGATAGTGAGACACAATTTGCCCAGATTTTGATTGCTTGAGAGTTCTAACCCAACTAATGATACCAATTCCTCTAGAGACTAGATTAAAACCAGGGAGCCAAATTAGAATGGAAAAAATGTTGATCGTAATGATTACATAAAGAAGGCATTTAAGATTTCTGTATCCATCATGCAATCATTTGCAGCAAGTGTCACCAGAAATATTCCACAAGACATTCAAGGATGAGAACCAACATCCCAAACCTACTAGTAGCTACAGCTACTTCAATTTATGGACTAATATTGTTTCCAAACCAACTTTCACATTCTTTTAAAGAAGATACTATCAAACCACACCTCAACATATAGAGACTATGCTTACTAGATTCAAGAAATCCTTGAGAACCAATTGCACTATATACTATAATCCTACTCATTATCTTGACCGAAGAGATGACCCAATCTGAAATTAGGCTCCATCTTATTCCGTTTGCATTTCAGGGATTGTTTTATAATGGAGGACTATGGAAAATCAATCATAATCCAAGGCAATACACCCTATCACTGTCCATCTGCCGCTCTGTACGATTGATAAGAAGGTATTGGTTTGCAAATATCTCCGGTTTAAATGGGTACCGTTTATCAGCGAGCAACATGGCATTGTCAATTGATTTCTAAGAACAGAAGGAAACACGATGTTCAAAAGAACTTTTAGCAGATTAACAAAAGATAACTGCATAAGGATAATGAATCTGAAAGGAAGAAAGCAAGTCCTAAGAATAGTACCAAGCGGATTACAGCGACAAAGGCGCCAAGCAGTCAAGATACTGCCCTTGACAAACCCATATTTCTTGTAAGCGATCATTGAATACTCGCTACATGTCGGCACATAGCGACAACTTCTCGGCAAGAGTGGAGAAATTTCTCCTGCTAAGTGCTCAAACTTCGTCATAACGCATTTTATTTAATTGAAAAAAAAAAAAAAGCAACCGATAATTAACATACAAATAAATAAATCCAAATTAAAGAAGAATTGAAAAAATGATACCCACTCTTGTAGAAACTCAGAATGGATAGCGCAGCTTGAACTCCTATGTTGTTCACTTTGTCGTCCTCTGATACAAACACTCCGTTCAGTGAAGTTAAAAATTAGAATAACAGTGTGCGAGAGAGAGAGAGAGAGAGAGAGAGACCTAGTTGGGAGTTGATATTAGGTTCTTTGTTGATTTCATTGACGACTGGGGACAATCGCTGCTGAATCTCGTCACTCTGCGATATACAAATATCTGTTTAATCAGTTGAGATAATATACACTGATTCGATTCCCATTCCTCTGCCTTTCTATAAATCTTTCGAATATACCGTGGAAATTGAAGGCGAACAGCTGGGTCTCCTGTATTTATGAGCTTTGAAATATCTGGGGATTTTGATATGAAGGTCTACACCGGAAGAACAGTATGCAGCAGGGAATGGGTTCTTGTGGGAATTGAGACAAAGAACCGTCGCCATTTTCGACACGCAGCGAGTCTCGGCTTTGCGATCTTCACTCTGGAGATGGCTCTCGGTCCACGTTTAGCATGTCTGTAGTGTATTGCTCGCCAAGCATAAACTACTACTAGAGCATGCCCACATTCGCTAAATATTTGGCTCGGACAATAAATGTTTTTTTTTTTATAAGTAAAAAAATTATATTAAAAAAAATTATAAAATTCTATGTTTTATTACTAAGTGTTTTGCTAACTTAAGTTTAGAATATAAATGTTAAGTCATCCCCCAGACAATACTTACATACGTATAATATAAATAAAAAATTGAGCATCACATACAGTGATGCACCAAAACGTAACCGCCAGCTTTCGGTCATAGGTAGCTCTCTATCTTAGCCAACAATACCCCATTAAGCACACTAAACTTTAGCGCCCTTAGGTTTTTTATGCGTAGATTTCAGCTGTTTCTAGAACGTCAATTGTTTTATTAATCCTGCTTGCTCGGACCGAAAAAGACTTGTTACCTGATCAGCCACCTCCTAAGTTAGATAGAGACGATCACCTCTCTCCCTTCTATCGGTAGGCTTTAGATGGCTAGTGGAGGAATTTGGTTGCGCAACTTCTCTATGATTGGGCAATAAAATATCAGATAATTATATATATATATATTAGATTTGCTCAAACTCAACTATACAAACAATTTCAATGTTTGCTTAATTATAGCTTGAGCAAAATACGTCTTTGTAACCATTTTGACCGACTAGATTTTAATCAATAACATGAATCTTAATTTTTAAAATCTAAAAATGTCAAAAAAATTTTAAAAAAAATTGTTTGAATTATATGGACTAAATTCATATAAAATTAAACCATATTAGTTTGAAGACTATTGTCAAAAAAATGGAATTTTTCAGGTTTAATATTGATCTAATCTCATATTACGTGTTTATTCTTGCCATTATATTTTGACTTTTAACTAACCTAAAAATATTCCATATAATATCTATTAAATTGTAATTATCTCATTTTAAATATTTTATGGATCCACAATCATGTAATTAAATATTACTATTAACTTTACCGCTCCATTACCACCATACTTCTGTATCATTCAACAAGGAATGAATATTATCCCCTTTGTTAAAAAATTATATTTTATCTGATTTTATTATATGGTGCTGAATAAAAGGTTATAAAATTTAATTCGCTGCTAAAATAAATGGATGGATTTTTGTATAAAAACAAATTCTCAAATTGCAGTGCCCACTCCAAAAAGACTTATGCAAAATGGCAAAAATAAATTTTTGTAATTGATATCATCCAGTGAGAAATAAAATTTTATTTACTATTAGTGTTTGTATAATAATATTAAAACAGAAAGGGAAATGTGTATATTTTGAAGTAATTATTTTTAAAAAATTGTCACAAATTTGGTAATTTAGGGAATATCCCCTTTTTTGAAAGAAAATTATAAAAAAATGATAAAAACAAAACTCAAAGACATCTAGTAATTATTTGTTATTATGTATTTTCATTTTATTTGTTGAGTCATTTTTATAATAAAAAATTACAATATTATTATTATGTAATTATTGATTATATCATTTTATATTTACATTAGAAATCCTTAATTGAACAAAATAACTTTAATAAATTGAGTTATAGATTATTGTTAAGAGTTTGGCCAGACTATAGATTATTAAATAAGTATAAATAATTCAGGCCATTAGTCAGAAATCCATTGTCGTCTAGTCCGGTTAGGATACCTGGCTTTCACCCAGGCGACCCGGGTTCAAATCCCGGCAATGGAAATGTTTGATTTTTTAAATTATTTATTATTATTAATTTTCATGATCATTTGAGACGGGCGTTGATGGTTAACCCTTTGATTTAACTTAGAACAAATTCCATTAGACAACTTAATTAAAAAATCTAAAACAATTAGCAACAAATTAATCTTTTTTTTTTATTTTTTGTTTTTGGTACAAAAAAAATATTTTTAATATTGTATATACACATAGAAAAATAAGTTAATAAAATGTATTTTTTTATTCAATTGAAATTTGTAGTTTATATTCTGTAACATGGCCTCTCATTCAACCAATAAATTAAGCTTAAACATGAAAATTAAAAACTAAGTAATTAAATTTTTCACTGTAAAATGATACCATTGTTGAGCCATGATGCCCTGACCCGTTGAATAGAATGTTAGCAACCATCATAAACCAGCCAGCAACGCCTTGAGCTGCTATTGTTGATTGCCGACTACTAATATACCTGACCCGTCACCATTCACCAGAAAGTGATGCCTCTCATCACTGTTGTTGTCACGACCCCGTTTCCAAAGCACAAATAATATAATGTTGTTAAAATCATAAACTAGTCACGACATTACAAATATCATTAGTTAATCTGTATAATTAACTTCAAATATACATAATATAATGTCCATATATTCGACCATACTCTCATTTGATCCTATGATTAATGTACCTACTTAATACTCGTCATAATATAAAGGAAATCGTCTACTACTAACAATCCAACAATATCATTATCATTATCATCATACAATTGACGATTTGAGGCCCATTGGCCGTAGCAAAAAATGTTATAATACTATGTATAATACTCCGATATTTTGACTCGAATTATATAGTGATGGACTTAATATAATAATAAATAATATAATATATTGATATTTATAAATATTATAAATAATAATGGATATTAAATAATTAATAATAAATAATAATAATAAATGGGAGTAATAATATATATTAATAAATATTAATAATAATTAGCAATAATAATATTAAATGATATTATAATAAAATATTAATAATAAATATAATAATAAATAAATAAATATAAAATAATAATAATAATAATAATAATATAAAATAATATTAATATTAATATTATTAATAATATAAGAAGTAGGAGTGAAGAAAACAGGGAAAGAGATGAACAAAGAAGAATGAGAGGAAAGAGGGAGAAACTACCGGTCGGTATGTGTTCTACGGCTGCTTCCTCTTCTCCAGCCGAATGGTTGGATAAACTGGAATTTATGAGCCAATTTCCTTCTTCCTCTCAGCAGCCAACCTCATTTTCCCTTTATATATGAAAGCCGATTTCTTGGAGTAGGAGGAAGGAGAGACGAAGGTCAGGCCACTGTTATTGTTACTGTCGCCATTGATTAGTCGATGCTGAAGAAGGTTGCCTTGACTGCTCAAAGCTGCAGTCATCGTTAATCAGTGCCGTTGCTATAGTGTCACTACAAATTAGGCAAGTTCATTTGAAATTCTTTTGCAAGTAATCTGTGACCTTCCTTCTTCCTATTATTGTCAATTCTCTATTTTGTGTTGAGATTGTGTGTGATTTAGTTATATATAGGTGATTTTGGAGGATTTCTGTGAAAATAGGTTTATAAATGACTCAACATTTGGATATGATTTATCCTATTGGGAGATAAATTAAGAGATAAAACCTTATGGATTAACGTATTGAAACCGTTGTTTATCCTATTGGGAGATCAAAATTTGGATATCGATGAAAATCAGACATGTTTTGTTTCCGTGGCGTGAAAATGTTGGAGATATGATTTAGGATCTGGTTTCATTCAAGTATAAATTCATGAGTAGGATTTCGTATGTACGAATTTAAGAATTAATTGATCATATAACTGTGAGTATATATACGTGGATGGTCAATTTAAAGATAATATACCAAATTGTATACGATGCGAGTGTGTGCATATAGAGGTATATATATGTAATTGTATGAGCATGTTGCACACGGTATAGGAATGTGTATAGGCATATGTAGACTGTATCTGTGTGTGCTGTTGTGGGTGTGTGTGCGGTTGTGTGCTGCTACTCTGTGTGTGTGTGTGTATGTATAGCTGTAAAGGTGTGCTGCTTCAGTGAGGAAAATGTGAGTGTTGACAGTGTGAGTGTCACGACCTGGGAATACAATGTACGCGGGTGAAAAATAAAATCAATAATAATATTTTCATCAACCATAATAACCCAACTCCGGTGTGACAATCATACACATGCGGGTTCCAACATGATAAACCCCGCACAAGATCTCATCGGATATAAATTCGGACCAACACAATATACGACCTGCTATCTAAATATCGCAAGGGAGGTATCAACATTACAACAACTCATTAATATAACGCAATAACTCCAAAAATACTCTATACATGGATCACGGCCCTCATTCGGCCATAAACAAAACCATAATATATCCTTGAGATCAGAAATATACCAAATATAACATCTCCACTCGCCAAAAGGAATATCCGAACCTGATCACGTCCGAGCTCCTACAAGTGTATCCATGGCACTAGTCTGAAGGGATAAAACATGAAAACGTGAGCCTAGAGCTTAGCAAGCATCATCGTATAAAAACAGTACTCATAAATCAGGAACAGGGATATCGTATAACAATCACGTAAAACAAAACACAATGTTCGTGAAATCCCTGAAAACCGAGGAGATGTCTCGTACTAAATCGTCGTCCGTATTAACTCGTCCCTCCAGGACAAAATCATATAAATCACGATCCGGTCAAATCTTATAGACGATATCATATCATATGATCCGAGGTCACATACGTCGCAACCGTCACCACATCCATGTGGGACACAAACCATCTTCCGGATCTAAATCTCATAATGCAGAAATTGAGAGAAGCCCGCCGGAACTAAAACATAAATCAAAACATGTTCCAGGTTTATCACGTTTTTATACGTACGAGACATTCCTATTGCCCATCCGTAGGCCAAACCACGTAACTCAAATCACAGTGCACCCAAATACGTGCAGAAATACAAAGCATGCATGAAATCGGAGAACCAAAGATCAATGATACCGACTTGAGGAAGGGTTACCCTCGTCCGGTAACCACGGCTATATCGGCTGCGATTTAAGCCAGCAGCTTAAGGCTCGGCTACGGTTTAGGCCAGTCGCTCAAGGCCATCCATGTACTCTGTCTCCCATAAATTAGGAACTTGCTCACTATGTTTTACCACCCGAGGCTTTGGGTGCAACATCAAGTTTTAGTTATATATTAGGACGTCCGAATATATTAGTTTTCCGTCAATTTCTTACGATGGTTCTCAATTAAATACACAGTAAGGCAGGTCAGCTACAAAAGTCTCAACCTTCCTTCCGGCGGAAGTAGCCTATCATATACGTCCCCGTCGGGAGTGGCGCCACAAATAGCCAATGCCTCGGATCACAAATCGACCCCTAGGGTCTCGGACCGCCATGGTCCCGTAGTTCCCACCCCCGGCAGCATGCATGATTAGTGCAAGGCCCGATTCATTGTTCCATAATATACGGATACACAAACATACATATATATCGTCCGGGTGTCCAAAATCCCTCCAAATTATAAATACCAGTACAAAACCACCGCATAATCGATAAAATATACATGCATGTATACAATTGATAAATTGAGGGTATATAAAAATACAAGCATGTTAGTAAAATTTTTCACAGTAGTTAAAATATATCAAAAATTAAATCAGACTAGGAATAGGGTTAGATGATACTTGCATCAACATTATACTCTGCAGATCTGAAGAAATGATGTCCCAAAGCACTCCAATCGAGCCTTTCTCTCTCCTCTGCTGCATCCTCTGTCTCTCCTTCGCACGCCCCTTCCTCTCTCCTCCGCGCGCGGCCTTTGCCAGCCGCTCCGCTGCCGCCGCTCGACCACCGCACCGCCATTCTCCTACATTGTCGCCGCCGCCGCTTCTTCCCTTCTCCTCCTCCTTCTTCACGCAGGCAAACCCTATTTCCCCCTTCTCCCTCTCTCTCCTCTTCTTCCTCTCTCCCCGGTTCATTTCTCTTCTTTTTTTTTCTTTTTACTTATTATTATATAAATTATTATTATTATTATATATATAATCTTTAATTTTAAATCCAAATCAGATTCTGAACAGCAGCACAGGCACGCCTCGGGTGCTGCTCCAAAATCTTGATCATTCCTCAAAATTTTAGAATATTCTAATTTACTTTCACCACGTCCGAAATACCCAAAATCACAATTAATATTAAAATAATTCAATTGGGATCCGAAATATTATAGTGAGTGTGAGCTATTGTAATATTTTTAAATATTTTTATCCGATTTAATTGGGTTTATTTATTTATTTATTGATAATTTAGGTGTGATAGAAAATTAATTAAATATTATGAAAATTTTGGAGAATATTTAAAATTTTGGGTTGGTGTCTGGAGTGCGCTCATTCGATCGCTCGGGTATCGATTTGAATTTCAAAATTAAAAAAAGACATAATGTATATATAATAATAATATAATAATAATAATAATAATAATAATAATAATAATAACACCGTTATTATTAACATTGATAAGAACCAGAAGGAGACAGGAGGGTGAGGCATTCGGGGAGAGAGAGAGGGCAGCGTGAGGGTTAGGGTAGGATTTTGTGGGTGATGGTGGGCATGGCCGACGGCGTGCGGTAGCTGGCGGTGGTTGGGTTGGCTGTTTGGAAACAGTAGCACGCGGGCAAGGCGGCAGTGGCCGCAGGTGAAGCGGCTGCATGCACGGAGGCTGGCGCAAAGAGAGAGGCCACGTGAAAGAGAAGAGGAGAAATGGAGGCCTTCCGGTCCGATTCCGGCTTCGAGGTAGTTGGAGAATCGTAGAGCACGTCGAGGTATGTATATCTATACCATTTTTCTTCTGTTTTTGTTGATTTTCGTTCGATATCCTTCTAATATTTTATATCGATACCCGACTCCATGTATATTATTGTGGTGCCCATAGTCTAATTATGCAGATATGTGAAATTTATCGTCCGATTCATTATTTTCACACCGTTTTACATATCCAAAACTCTCACCCACGCACGTGTACTGTTCATGCCCGATCGGGTGGATTTCGACCCCCGATTTTTGGGACTTTTTCATAAATTGAAATTAGAATACCATTACCCACATCCTAGGTAAGTTAATTTGTCGATTGAATATCTGATTTGGTGAAATTATGTGAATTTCCATTCACAAAACCCTAACCTCATGCCCTGGTGGTTTCGAGCTCTATTTTTGGGGCTTTTGATTTATTTGGGACTAGAATATGATTATGTATGACTTGGGTAAGTTAATTCACCGATTGGGTATCCAAATTTGTGGAATTTGGTGGAATTTTGTTCGCAAAGCTCTTAATCCACGCCCGAACACTATTTGAGTTTAGATTTGGGATTAAATGTATAAATTGACTTGGGATTTCAATTACCCACACCCCGAGTTCGATAAATTACCTATTAGATATCTGAAATTTTGAGAATTAATTGATATGTGTACCAGGTACTATTCACAGTGCTGTTCATGCTGCGGGTACTACTCACTGAGGCTCTATGATAAATCTTAATTTTGCATTGTGTAATTATTAATCAAGTTGCATATATGTTTGCATATGTTTAATTGTTACTCCAAAAATATGTTCGTTAACTAATTGTAAAAGAATTGTGACCCAAAAGTTTCTAAAGTTATAATTGCCCTTCGGTGGTAAGCATCTTTACTCTTCCCTATGTTTATGAAATTCGTATGTGTAATTTAAGTTATGAGAAGATTTTAATAGGAAAGAAAGATAATAGTCGTATGTTTGATCAGCGGGAAGTCCACAATGTGATATATGATATGGAAACGTGACTCTCCTGAGTGGAGAAAATATGAATCGAAATGGACATGGTGGACTTCCCCTCAAAGAAAAAATTAATCTTGAAACTAGGACCATGGACTATGTTACGATGGGTAATATTCTTGGGCATGACATGAGTATCATAGTGGAGACTCAAGGATTACTTTGACCAAGTATCATGGCCACTTATTGAAGTGGGTGATACTCTTGTCAAGCCTTAAGATATTACTGTGGAAGGACGAGGACTGCCTCTGCACTGCGGGAGGGAATGAGTAGTGGGTGACACCACTATGCCACGTGATAAACGGGCCTATGTTGGCCAAATTATGCCTGTGTTGGCAGATCGTTGATGGACGTTGATTATGTCATATGACCTTAGATCATGGGGGTTGTCATGATCCATTTCTCGTCCTCCCGTACCTTTTGCTAATAAGGTCTACTGACCCTGATCCGCAAAGACAAATAATGACATGAAAATCCTAATCTAAAAGGAAAAGTAAATTGTGTACCAAAGCATACTTGATCATTGCCCTGTATAATGTATCTCCTTCATGCTTACGCCTTTTCTTGCTTATCCTTGTCAATATTGGTTATCGTCTGATTATGATGTACTTGCGGGGCTTTTTAGCTCACTCTTACCTCTCTTTATCTCCAATTTAGTACAAGTTTGATATACCTGATGGGTTGGAGCAGAGGCTAGAAATGCACTAAGTATCATATTTAGAAGACGGCGTGAAGACTTAGAACTTGTAGTTTAATTTACGTTTGGATAAAATTATATATGTATATTTATATTCTTTTGTTGAAAAGATTGATGTATACTGTACAAAATGACTGATAATTGGACAAATTAGTTTTCGCTATATTGGTTTTATTTATGATTCTGCAAGTTATATATGAATTTGTAACAATCACTTAGTGGCATCTCTTAGATCCAACATAGTAGTTTAGGTGTGCTGTGTTGGAGTTATGGATGATATGACAATTGTAGTCCTATGTATTGTGTTGTAGAGCAAAATGTTGAATTTGGATAGCTGTGTGCTTGTACAGGTTTATTCTAAACAGGTTGTATTATGGATTTCGTCTAATTGTAGAGGAAACTCTGTCGATTTTTTGGCAGAAGCTCATAATATTAATTATGGGCTTTATTGTGAATTTTGACGGACGTTATTTAAGAAAATAACCCGATCTGTCACTACTAAAGTGTGTGTGTGTATATATATAAGCGTGTGCAATATGTGTATTGTTGTGTGTGTGTGGTGCTTGGCAGTGGCAGTACATGGGTTTGTAGCATGTGTGAAGGAATAGATTTACATGGGTGTAGGTGACCATGAATGGTAGACTTTTAAGATTGGGGTTGAGGATATTAGCCACTATAGTTAGGAGCATGTTAACTAAAAGATATATATATATAAATATATTTTTTTGGGAAAAATTGATTATTGGAGGCTTTCTCTGTAAATGATGAGTGAGAAATTAATTATGACCTTGGTAATATGTTTCATATATCAAAACAGAATAAATATTTAAAGTAGTCAAAATAAATTATTCCCAACTCGTTATTGTCTTTTCTTCGTTCCGTAATAAATTTCTTTATGTTGGTCTTGATTACGTGTGTACGATCCTTATCAGTATTGAAAGACATTTCTATTGTTGTACTTGCAAAGCCTCTTTTGTGTTATATTTGATTGCATGGATATTTGGATTATTAGTTTCCTACGATCAATATTAAGGAGAGTGTATGAAAACGCTAAGGTATCTAGTCGAATGGGAGGTTACGACACCTTAACGTGGTCAATACTTATCCGATATTGATTTTCGTATCTGATGATAATAAGGTATATTATTTATTGTGGAGGGATACTTATAACCATGCGTATCTGATGATATCAGGGATATCATTTGATGATGGGTATCATGGATGGTATGAGTATACTACGGATACAGCCTCCGAGAAGACTGTAGGGGTAGTGAGAATACCATTGATAAATTCGTTACACTTACCCAGCTGTTGGAGTTGTAAATACGCGAAATTTGATTCACAGTGACAGAATAAGGTCCAAGGAGATTCATTGTGATATTTTGCCATTGTTAATACCTCTTGAATTTAGGATTCAGTAGAGTTCACGTGTTGTAATCGGTAGAATTCATGTGTCAGATTTTACAATATCTAGGTTCAGTGGAATCCATATTATTTATTATTATTATTTAATTTTCAGGTCATTTACGCTGATATTCAGACCAAGAGACCCCTTTACTTCTTGTGAGGTTGGATACTGAGGGATTTTTGCCTTTTACCAATATAATCTTATGATATTTGTCACATTTAGTCTGGAGTAATCTGCCTTCCTTATGCATGCAAATAGTAGATACAGAATCTTGGATATATTCATCTATTGAATATTATTCATGCAAGTTTTTTTAGATAGCTGTTGGTGTGATGTAACTGAAAAGACAAGGGATGAGTTCAAATCTTCCTCTCCGCTAGATAAGGCAAATCTGAACTGCTCCTCGGGTGCTCCTTTTGAAGCCCTCAGATTGTTGGTGGTTACTAAATCTTCTAAACCACACATTGATTCCTTATCTCCTGATGGGAAGTAGATTATTTTTGGTTTTCTTAGTTTCCTGCTAAAATTGAATATGGCTTTTCCATTCGATCAATATAGCGATCTGGATGGATTAGTGGCGGGCCTCCATATATTTGACAACTCTAACCGTTCACAACAGCTGAACGGCCAATGTGTTAAGGAGGTGCTTCACAATCAAGATATTACGGTATAAGATGGAATCTAGAAACAAGCCAAGTCAAGGAGAAAGCGAAAAGTTGCCTCCAAGAACTCTAAGGGTTCCTCAGACAGGAAAGCCGCTCCTTTGCCATCTGAAGGCCAATTTGGCCTGTGAGGTGGCATTTTTGGTAGGCGTGCAACAAAATGCTGGTAAATGCCAGTTTGGTATACCTGTTTTTTTCTTGCTGACATGAAGTATTTAGGTGGTTGACTTGGTGTGCTTTTGCCCGATTTGGGTTACCTTGCTGTCGAGGCTCATTTGCCAAATAAGCTATAGTTTTTGCCCGGTGTGGAGTTGAGGTCGGTTTGGCCTAGCTGACGGCGTGGCCTGTAAACCCTTAGTTGTCATTTTGCAACTGAAGGCCGGAAGGCTTTTCTCCCGGGATGCAATCCAATGCTGATTTGGAATGCTGTTCTATTTTGCCCGGTTTGGATAGTATGCTGAATATGCCGGTATGTGGGCTTTGGCCAGTTTGCTTTTGCTTGTTTTTGCCCAGTGTGGAGTTGAGGCCGGTTTGGCCTAGCTAACGTGGCCTGTAGCTGCCATTTTACAAATAAAGGCCGGATGGTTTTCTCGCTTGGAATGCGATAATTTGCCGATTTTGTCTGGGTGTGCTTTTGCCCGATTTGAGTTACCTTGCTGTCGAGGCTCATTCGCCAAATAAGCTGCAATTTTTGCCCGGTGTGGAGTTGAGGCCGGTTTGGCGTAGCTGACGTGGCCTATAAACCATTAGCTGCCGTTTTACAACTGAAGGCCGAAAGGCTTTTCGCCCGGGATGCGATCCAATGTCGATTTGGAATGCTGTTCTGTTTCGCCCGGTTTGGATAGTATGCTGAATATGCCGGTATGTGGGCTTTGGCCAATTTGCTTTTGCTTGGTTTTGCCCGATGTGGAGTTGAGGTCGGTTTGGCCTAGCTGACGTGGCTTGTAACTGTTGTTTTACAAATGAAGGCCGGATGGTTTTCTCGCCTAGTATGTGATAATCTGTCGATTTGGAATGCTGTTCTGTTTCGCCCGGTTTGGGAATGTATGCTATATTTGTCGGACTGTAGTTTTTGGCCGGTTTACCTTTGCTCGGTTTGTTGCAATCCAATAGAGCATTCTGGAAGTCCAGCTGTTCCCATGCCTGGTTCCTACTCTCACACCTTCCCGATTTGAGATGCCCGGTCTGTACCTTACATGTTTGGTGCTGTTTGCTGCGTAAGTTGCCACTGCTGCCGATTTGGATTTCAGAAGGGTAAGTTAGTGACTTTTATTTGGAAGCATATGATCTATGATGATCTGATGTTTTTTCGGGTGTATTTTTATTTTTTCACGTCGTGGGTCTTGGTCTCAGATCAGGACATATTTATGAGTTTTGGGGTACTCCCGTTGTCTTTGCTCTAATTTCAAGTCGAAAAAACACTTGAGTTAGCTCAAAGTTTTGTATTTTTCTTTTAAATTTAATACATATTACTTACTTACCAAAAAATATATATATTATTATTCATGAATCCTGGTATATAGTATATATTGTATATCTGAGATATGCATTATTATTCCCTATTTTCTTTTGAATTTGTTATCATTTGTTAAGTATTTGGCTCACTATTATATTTTATTGGCTCCAAATTTAGTTGATTGCATAATGCAAGCCGAGAGATTCTATTTTGGCTATAAAACCTCGAGGTAGAGAAGATAGTGGAGATAGAGGCTCTTGTGGAGAAGTTCTAGAGTCAGTTTCATTGATCGAGATTTTATTTGGATATGTTATTGGGACTATATTCCCACAATAATAATATTGTATACATTTATTATATCAAAAAAAATTATTATGAAAATTATAATTATTATATTGAATTTATGAGGATGATTAAAATTTTGATTTTTTTGTGGTCGATTTGTATTGGGTTGAGTAATTTGGGTTCGGGTTGTTACATTATGCATGTTCACATTAGACATATGCTAGAATTTATTTTTTGAATCCTACAATAATTTTGAAAATACAATAAAACTTTTAACTAATACTTTCAAAAACTCTTCTATGACGGAAACAGCATGTCATCTATATTGCTAAATTGAAAGTTAATGAATACAATAATAGTAAGTTTAAAATTTAATAAAAAAAATATATGGATATATATGACAAAATGTGAAAAAGATAATAATAATTGAATACAAAATATCAAAAAAGTATAAATAAAATTAAGAACAAAGTGTTAATAATAACCTCACTAACTAGAGCCAAATATTGAAGGTCATATTGTTGGGTTATGGGTCACTCCCGTGTGGGCCCATACCCAGTTGATGAGGCAGGTGGAGGTGCATATCCTCACCGCATGGAGAAAGATCAAATTGAGCTCGCTAGACGCTCGAGCGGATTTTTCAGTATGGCCGCCGCTCGTTGTGCGCCCGATATGCGCTCGAGCGGATTTTTCAGAATGTGCCCCGTTCGCTGTGCACTCGATAAGCGCTTGAGCGGATTTTTTAGAATGTGCCCCGCTTGCTGGGCGCTCGATAGGCGCTCAAGAGCGGGCCTCCGCCTGCCGCGCGCTCGACAGCCGCTCGAGCGCGCGCCAATGATATAAAATGCCGCCTTTGCGTTTTTAGGGCAATTCCATTAATTCTGAGCGCTATTCCAGAGAAAAAAAAGAGAGAAAAGAGAGAGAAGAAGAAGAGGAAGAATTGAGCCTTCGTTTGGGTTTTCAATCAAGTTCTAGTCTTCGGTGATCCCACGTACAAGATTCTTGCCGCTGTGAAGAACGTGTGCCGGGTTTTATCTCTTCTCTTATTCTTTATACTTCTTGTACGGGTTGTCCACAATTAGTTGATATTGATTTTGTGATTTGGGGTTTGTGTAACCGATCAACTACTGCTAGTGAAAATTTCGGACTCTATGTCCCATGGTTTTTCTCCCTCGTTTCATAGGGAGTTTTCCATGTAAAAATTACGTCTTTATTGTTCGTGATCGTTTATTGTGTGCTTGATATCGTCTATCACGTATTTGCTCGCGGTTTAAACAAGCCTTTAATTCTAACACATATTACATATTCTTAACTCATAATTGGAACCATATACCACTATTAAAATATCTTGATGGGTTAAACTATATATTATAACATGTAAACGAGAACAAGTATCACTTTTTAACCAATGGATGTTAAATAACAATATTTAATTACAAATTAATATATTATGTCTTGGCTAATATATTCAATTAATTATTTATAATTGTTCCTATTTAGACAAAATAAAAACTTTATATAAATGAATAAATTTCTAAATTTTAGAAAAACAAATATTTCAAATTAAACATAATTGTAGAGTGTTTTTTCCTCAAACTCTTGCATGAAAAAAGACATATAAGATTAAATTTCTCAATAATTTTAGGATTTCACAAAGTGCTTGAAATAACATATGCCTCAAAAATCACATAAAATATGAACAAAATAAACATGCATGCAACATAGGGTTAAGAAGAATAATAAAGAATCATATGCATGTATGTTTAAATAAAAATAAATAAATATTTTGATAATTTTTGCAATAAATAGAAAAAATAATTTAAATAACTTACCTTATATTAAAATCATCAAAACCTAACTTGAAATCAGTTCAAAATCACATTTCCCTTTTTCTCTCTATTCTTTTCTCTTATTTTATTTTTTTGTCTTTCTTTTTTCTTGAAATCTATAAACAAAATGACTTAAAATCATTTAAGATCTTTCAAATACCGAAACAAACACATCAGCACCAGTCATATGTCTATTAGGCATGAGGCTATTACATAGCACACATGCGTTATTTATGTATATCCATATGCAATATCTACTGTCATGTACGTATGATCGTGTATCATGCGCACAACAAATCCGACTTTCACCATCATGCACACATGAGCTTCCCTTCCTAATCCCCTCAAGTAATCCAATATTGCCACTGATGCACAAGTACCTCTCATACGTGGATCAGGCGCTAATTTTCTCTCCTTAATTATTTAAATTTTCATTCGAACATATAAATATACTTAACAATCCACTTAACTTGATTAATTTTTTACTTCATAAAGTATATTGTGGTAACCCATACCCGAGTCCCCGGACCTGGCTCGAACTGCTCACCCAAAAAATGTCAAATCACCAAAATTTATCAAATCATAAATAATCATCATGAATATATCAATAAATATAGTATTCATAATAACAAATTACTCAAAATATAAATATAATATCAATGTCTATAATATTAGGGTCCTGAAATTAAAATCCCGATAAATATCCAAAAACTAATAAACTAATAAAATAATCTCAAATCTCTCATCATGAAACACTTCGATTTCGAGATCGTCTCTATATGAATATGCCACAACAAATATAAGATCCCCCATAAGCTATGAAATCAACTCAATTGTAGAGCCAATAAAATATAAAGGTGAGCCAAATGCCTAACAAATAACTATAATAAAAATATCAGAATATAAATATCTTGAATTGTAATATCAAATGTATAAAAACTAATAAAAACTATAATATATAAATAATTGTCTGAAACTCAATAATATGTCGTGTCCATTGTGATGAATCGAATTAACTAAATATCACCTAATATAATGTCCGTCAATAGACTAAATACAAATCATAAAATATCTGACTATACATATAAACCAAGCATGCACAGGATCTAAAATTAGTCACAATGTTCGTGGCTCCAACGTCATATTACTGAAATACGACGTCGGATCAAAGAGATGTTACTAGGTATCAAAAACAAACCATAATGACCTGTGGAAGCAATATAATATCCATTAAATATATAGCAAAAACATATATAGCAAATCTATTAGAGTATTATCAAATAATCATAGTACATCAAAACATCAAACTTCCCAACATATACATAAATCCACAAAATCATCTTCTAAAGCCTAGCAACCTGTGACCTCTATTTTTCCTCATCAGGCGTCAACTCATACTCATCTAAAGATAAAAAAAAATAGTAAGTGAGTAAGCTAAATATTCAGTAAGATACAAATATAAACAAAGATGGTGCATTAGACTTTATAATAAAATCATATGAACAGAATAGGATTATAATGCATGTAGAAACATAAGACATGATCAAATGACATTCTTGTAACACATTTAATTTTTTTATATTTTATTTTTTATTCTATTAGTCTTCAAAATATGTAGAAATTTCTTTATCTTTATGGATCAGGGCTAACAGGTCTTACTAATTAACGGCGCAGCTAAGCAAAAAATGAAATGTGTATACTTCCATACATTTTAAGGTACTATTCATGCAATTGAATACCCCATTGTGAGCGGTATACCTTTAACCCGATAAATGAGACCATAGTCCTTATTGCTGCCAAAAGTTCTTCCTGAGGCCCAGGGGCATTACTTGATCTACCACTATAATATCTTAAGGTACGTCAAGTAATATCACCCTCTGAAATAAAAATTTTTGGTCAAATTTCTTAATTTCTTTTCATAATTTATTTGGAAGTTCTAGAAAACTTTACTTAGTCCTTTTCTCTTGATTTTGTCACTCCATGAGAAAATACCAAATACAGATAACAAATTACAGAGTTTTAAATTACTTAATACAAATACATATTTTATATTCTTGGAAATATAGATACATGTTTCATATTCTTGTGGACTTATACAACTACATATCGTTATATTCTTAAGGACTTAAATCTTAAACTTTAATAAATGATTTTTCACAATATGTAGATGTGCAGATAACAATAAACTTTATAGAACAGATAATTTTTTAATATAAACAATTAAACAGATAACAGTAAACTTTACAGATATTTTTAATAAATTCACAGTATAAACATAAACAGTCCGTAATTCATATTTCTCAAGTTTGCAATTATGTTGTAACTTTAGACATTTTTACAGATTTAAAATAAATACCAGAAACTAAATAATAACATATAAATCATAATACCAACATCTAAACTTGAAACTTCTTAACAAAAAATATGAGAAAACAGTAAAACATACAATTCAATTGGTAAAAATTTAAAGGAGTAGGGTATCAGTACAATAATACCTGAGAGAATAATTAAGAAACTGTAACAAAAGAAAGACAAAGCTTAGAGTGCACTTACCTTAACCTTGATCCACCAATTTTTTCTTCGGAAATGGCTTGGTTCTACCCAAGGACCACTTTGTCTCTCTAGCTTTTCTCTCCTCTCTCCTTTCTCCTCTCATCTCTTTCTCTCTCCTTCTTCCTTCTTAACCCACGTTCATCTGATTTGATTTTTCTCCTTCCCATTTATCTTTTATAAATAATTTTTATATATTAAAAATTTAGCAAAACTTATCCAAAAGTTTGAATAAGGATGATCGGCGCTCAAGCGCCGGTTGAGCGCCACACATACAGGGCAGTCCGCACTCGAGTACTACTCAGGCGTCCTTCAAGCACACACATTCTGGAAATTGTTCCCTAGATTGAGTTCTAGCGAGCATCAAGAGTCTCACTTTTGGAAATTGCGCCCCGACACTACTCGAGCGCCCATCGAGCATCCTCCCTCTCTCTTCTATTATGCATCTAAATTTTAATTTTTCACATACAATTAACCTAATTTTGATTATATTAATTTAATTAATTATGATTACTATGTTTTAGAAACCAAAACCTTACAATCCTCCCACATTTATAAAATTTCGTCTTTGAAATTTAATAAATCCTCGAAATTATGAGGTATGTAGGTTCGTTTTATCTCAAGAAAATAAATGGAGATATTTATCCCAGATTTCTTCTTCTCTTTCCCACATGGCCTCTTCGTGAGAATAGTTTTTCCATAATATTTTAACAAGTACAATGTCTTTGTACGCAAAATCTGATCCGTCCGATCCAAAATCTATATGGGTTCTTCCATAATGACAAATCATCATTAATAGCTAGAGGTCCATAATCAATAAAGTGCGTCGGGTCATGGACGTATTTTCACAACATCGATACAAAGAAAACATCATGCACATCGGTCAAACTCAGTGGCAATACTAATCTATAGGCCACTTCCTTGACTTTTTCCAAAATCTCAAAGGGTTCAATGAATCTCGGTTTTAATTTTCCCTTAATACCAAATTTGGATGTTCCCTTTGATGGCGACACTTTAAGGAAAACAAAAACACCAATTTCAAATTTAAGCTCTAATCTCCTTTGGTCAGCATAGCTTTTCTGCTGACTCTGGGCCATTTTTAGCTTCTCGTGAATCGCAAAAATTTTCTCCGATGTCTTCTGAATAACATCTGACCCCAGAAGCCGTTTGTCTCTTATTTTTTCTTAATGAATAGGAGATCGACATTTTCAACCATACAAAATTTCAAATGGAGCCATATTAATATTTGCCTGATAATTGTTATTGTAAGCAAATTCCGCTAAAACCAGGTAATCATCCTAATTAGCCTTTAACTCAAGTATTGATGCTCGAAACATATCTTCAAGGATTTGGATAGTCTGTTTAGATTGGCCATCTGTTTGAGGATGATAGGCTATGCTAAACTTCATATTCATTCCACGTTCTCGAGGTAGACTCTCTTAAAATTTAGAGACGAACCATAGATCTCGATCGGATACAATTGACACTTGCACACCATGAAGTCTAGCAATTTTGTTAATATACAGTTGCGCCAACCGATCACGAGAATATGTTGTCTGAATGGCTAAGAAATGAGTTAATTTTGTTAGCCGATTCACAGTGACCCCAACTACATCATGATTCTTCAAGGTCCCTGACAATCCCATAACAAAATCCATCATGATATCTTCCCACTTTCAACTTGGAACGGACATAGACTACAACAAGCCCAATGGTTTCCTCCTCTCAGCTTTTAGTTGTTGGCAAATAAGACATCTTCCCACAAAAGCTATAATTTCTCTTCTCATGTTTCTCCACCATAATATCTTCTTCAGGTTTGATACATCTTATTAATTCTAGAGTGAATAGTGTACATGGATCGATGAGCCTCCTTCATAATCTCTTCCTTCAGCTCCTTGTCATCAGGCACACATAATCAATCCCGAGATCTCAAGACTCCATCGTTATGAATGTTAAAATCAACTCTGGAGTCTCAACTAAGATCTCCAACAATCTCCATAAAAAATGAATCATTCACTTGCCTCTCTTTATCTTTTGTAGGATCTCCGATTGTACCTGCAGATACGATAGCATCATTCGATTACCTTTAACATACTACCAGATATTACAATGCCTCATACAATCCAGCATCTCCATTTCCTTAATCTACAATCTTGTCATAAAACTGATTTGGAAACTTAAAGCATTTGCTGCCACATTAGCTTCTTTTGACTGGTATTAGATCTTACAATCATAATATTTCAGGAATTCAATCCATTTTTGCTGCCTCATATTCAGTTCCTTCTGCAAGATAAATACTTAAAGCTCTTATGATCAAAATATACTAGAAATTTCTCGTCGTATAAATAATGTCACAAAATTTTGAACGCAAACACCACGGTGGCTAATTCCAAATCATAAGTCGGATAATTCTTCTCATGAATTTTCAACTACCCAGATCTATAAGTAACAACTTTTCCATTTTGCATCAGAACACATCCCAGCCGCCCAATCTTCGATGCACCATAATACACCTCAAAATCACCCGAACTATCAGGAATAGTCAGAATCGGTGCAGAGGTTAATCCATCTTTCAATTCCTAAAAGCTCTCCTCATACTCCTCCATCCAGTTAAATTTAACTTTCTTCTTTGTTAACTAGGTGAGTGGCAAAGCAATTCAAAAAAAAATTCTTCACAAATTTATGATAATACCCTGCCATACCCAAGAAAATCCAAACTTCAGTAGACTCCAATTAGTCACAGCTTTAATCTTCTTCGGGTCTACCAAAACACCTCCATTAGAGATAACATGGCCCAAAAATACCACTTCTTTGAGTCAAAACTCGCACTTTTTCAATTGTGCAAATAATTTATGCTCCCGAAGAGTTTCGAGTATCGTTCTCAAATGCATCTCGTACTCTTTATAACTCTTTGAATAGATAAGAATATCATCAATAAAAACTACTACAAATTTATCCAGATAGGACCAAAAAAATGGTTCATTAAATCCATAAAATTGGCAAGAGCATTCGTCAATCCAAACAAAATAACATGGAATTCATAGTGGCCATACCTTATCCAAAACGCCATTTTCACCACATCATCTTGCTTAATCCTTAGCTGATGGTATCTTGATTAAAGATCAATTTTTGAAAATATATAGGTTCCATACAACTGGTCAAAGAGATCATTGATTCATGGCAAAGAATATTTATTCTTGATCATGATTTTATTCAACTTACGATAGTTTATACATAGTTTCAAAGTCCCATCCATTTTCTTCACAAATAAGACTGGTACACCCCATGGGGACACACCAGGTCTAATGAAATCCTTATCCAATAGGTTCTGCAAGTACTACTTTAACTCCTTTAATTCAGTAGAAGTTGTAAGGGCCCAGATCCTAAAACACAGAAAAATCTCAACATCGAGTCTATATAATCAATGGGTTGAGGAAAATCAAGGGCTATTCGGTCAACGCTAGTTGACCGGAAGATGAGTTCAGGATAGTAATCTGGTCAACAAGTGCTGACCGGAAAGCGTGAGGAAAAGGAAGTAATCCAGTCAACGTCTGTTAACCGAAAAGCGTAAAAGAAAGTCTCATCCGGTCAACGCTAGTTGACCGGAAGTAAGGGAAATAGGAAAGTAATCCGGTTAACTCCCATTGTCCGGAATTTGTTAAAAGTAAGTAAAATCCGGTCAACTCCAGTTAACCAGAAAGTGTGGGAAGAAATAGCTAAATCCGATAAAGGCTAGTTGACCGGAAACACGAAGGAGAAACCCAAATCCGGTCAAGGCCCGTTGACCAAAAATAATAAAGAAATCTCCTATGAAAAGTAGAGTCAGAAATAACCACACCTGAGTAGGTAACCTACTTCCAACCACCCCCGAGTGGTTGACCTACCCTACCTACTACCTTCAGACCAAAGTCCTATAAATAAGAGGTGAGAGATTAAGGAAAGAGGTTAGGAATATGCACTCGATAGAATTCTCTAGTGAGGGAAAAACCAGAATTTCAAGGCAAAGTAAAGGAATTCAGGCAAGTGTACTCATCCTTCTAAGATCACGTTTGTAACGCAAGAGTACTCACCTTTTTGTTGATCATGATTTAATGCAAGTATATGCATGTTTGCAACGCAAGTATGTCTGATTCTTGATGAACTTATGTTACGTTATGTATGACATCTGCTCTGATCGTTTAATTTAAGGAAGAATCTCTGATTAACCCCATGTTTAAAAGAAGCCCTGTTATTCATGATGTTTAGTTTCTTTATGCACGAATTATGGTTATTTGTTGATCTGCATGAACTTTGTAATGGCATGTTTCAAGAAAAAGACCTCCGACTTTTGAGGAAAGGAACTCGGGTTTTAAGACGGAGACCTCCGATTTTTGATAAAAGATCTCCGACCTTTGTGAAAAGACCTTCGGCCCTTGATATATGACCCTTGGCTTTTGATAAATGACTTCCGACTTTGTTAAGGTGAAAGTCCAAACTGACCTTGAGGTGAAGTTCCAAACCGGCCTTGAGGTATGAAATCCAAATCGGCCATGTGTGCCATGAAATCCAAACCGGCCTTAAGGCATGAAATCTAAACCGGCCCCAAGGAGTGAAATTCTAAATCGGCCCCAAGGTGTAATTTGAACTCGGCAAGTGTCCCATGAAATTGAAACCGGCCTTAAAACATGTTTTGAAATCGAAACTTGTCCCATGAAATTGAAACCGGCCTTAGAACATGTTTTGAAATCGAAATTGTTCATGAAATTGAAATCGGCCTTAAGAGCATGTTTTGAAATCGAAAATTGTCCCATGAATTTGAAACCGACTTTTGATAAAAAGGAACTCCGACTTTTAAGAAAAAGACCTCCGGCTTTTGATAAAAAGAACTCCGGCCTTTGACAAAGAACTTCGGTTTTAAGATGTTAAAGGAAAGGCTTTCGGACTTCAATTGTCTGAAGTTAAGAACAAAAGGCATAAGAATAAGGAAAAATGTATGTAATCCGGACAGCAAGTAGAACTCTACGACTTCCGACTTTTGAACTATGATGAATGACCATTAAAAGATATGAACTAAGAACCGAGTTTCCATTTAAACTTGCTGTTAAAGATGGATGAAGGATATTGGAGTGACACTCGAGGACTGCCTCCTGGGTTACGGGGGAGATTTTTGGTGGCATAAGGCTTTCAAACTACGGCCCGTATGCGGGGTTAAAGGCATTACCTCCCACCTCGGGGAGCATAATGAGAGGATACGGCTCTAGATTGGGGGGTAGCATACAACCCTTTCTTGATGTTGTCCACTTCCATCCAGTCCCTAAAGATGATAAGTATTTCGTTCGACTTTCTATGAATTTTCTGAAGAAAAGATAACAAGAAGAAGAACCAGGATTTCTGAACCTAAGAAGAATTGATATGATGACTTTTCGCATGCTAAGCTTATGTTATGACCTCTATGTTGACTCGATTATATGTATGTTGATGTTTTCTACATGTGGATACATTGCTGGGCTTTGTAGCTCACTCTTGCCATATTTTAGATGATGAGAAGCTTATGGAGGACGAAATCGAGTAGAGTTGTATGAAGTAACTAGACGGCAGCTGGCCGGAGCTGATTAGTGGAGAATTGATGTACTTTTCTTTTGATATTTTGAGAAGAAATTGTAGAGCAGTTCCACTGTATAGAAATTTATGGATGCTAGTATGTTTCCGTAATTATAATATGGAAGAATGAAGTTGATATTTCTAGTAGCATCTCATGTCTTGTCAAGGTATATTGTAGTCGACCAACCTGAGTGTTGGCCGGCCAGGGGTGAGACTTAACACTGTGATGGCCAACTCAAAAAGTTTGAATGGTATATATATAAAAGAAAAGAAAAATTTTTATATCCACCGAGTTAGTGTTATACCATATATGTGTAAAAGTTAGGTTTGACGGAGGCCGTATGTGGTGGAATATGGCCGGTTCGTCACAGTTAGTATCAGAGAGAGAACTGAGATACTTTAGGTTCGATCTGAATCAATACTAAAACTTAAGACAGGATTAGTTAAGGCAAAAATGGGATTAGCTTTACTTAAGCTTATGACGGAGTACTTTGTGTTAACTACCCTTGGCTAATGGTCTGATCAAAACATTCTTTCAGGAATCAAAGTCGTTGCAAAAGACATGTCTAATAGAGGAAAATGAACCGTTCGGGCTAACAACCCTCCAAACCCGGAGACGAGGTACTTAAACCTGCTAGATAGAATGGCTGTTGTCATAGAAGCTTTGGCTCCACCAACTCCGGTGACCGCCCCAGTTCCGGTTCATCAGGAGAGATCGATCTACGGCCGTTTTACCAACGAGCGAGTTCCTGAGTTCTCTGGAGAACCTGACCCGCTGAAGGCAGACACCTGGATCCAACGACTGAAGAAGGTATTCGTGGTAATTAAGTGTCCTACCAAAGATAAAGTCCTGTTCGCCACTCATAAGTTGGCGGGCGAGGCCCACCATTAGTGGGAGATTCAGAAAAGAGTTTTTGAGGTGCCAGAAAGGGAGATTTCCTGGGAAATATTTGAAGCATCATTTTTGGAAAAATACTTTCCTGCTAACCTTCGCGGACAGAAGGAAGATGAATTCCTTAGCTTAAGGCAAGGCACTCGCACTGTGGCCGAGTATGATGCAAGGTTTGCAGAATTATCTGGCTATACTCCTTACATGGTGGAAGACCAGGAGAGAAAGGTTAGAAGATTCTTCCAAGGATTAATAGATGACATTAGGAGCCATCTCTCCACTCTGAAATTAGCTACGTATGGAGAGGTGTTAGAAAGGGCCATTATTTATGAGAAGGAACTGGAGAGAGGGGCATTTTTCAGACAGAGGGCTTTTGGTCAGGCTTTGAGGGCCAGCGCTAGTGGAGGGCCTTCTAAGAAGGCAAAATCGTAGAAATCCAGAGGGGAACGGGACCAATCATGTGATAATTGCGGAAGGTCACATGAAGGGAAGCCATGCTATAAGAAATTGGGGGTCTGCTATAACTGTGACCAGGGTGGACACATGATCAAAAATTGCCCACTCGCCAAGCAGGCCCCAGAATTGAAGTCCCCCATTCCAGCTAAGGTATTCTCCGTTTCTGCAAGGGAGGCCAAAGCCTCTACTGAAGTGGTGAAAGGTACACTTTCTATCTGTGGCAATTCTAGTCATGTGCCCTTTGACTTAGGATCCACCCATTCGTTTGTCTCCCATGATTTTACAAAATATCTTATGACCCTCCCCCAAGTTCTTGGGTGTCCATTGATGGTCGCCTTGCCCACAGGGTCGTCTGTAATTTTAAATGTTGTGTATCCAGAGAATCTGGTTGAATTGAATGGATTCGTGATGCCTGTCAATCTAGTTGTGCTAGAAATGACGGACTTTGATGCAATCCTATGCATGGATTGGTTGGCAAGGTATCATGCCAATATTGATTGTTTCCGAAAGAGAGTGGAATTCATCATCCCTGGAATCAAGCCCTTCTATTTTCTGGGAGTCCGGCGTAAGGAAGCATCTTGCTTCATTTCGGCTCTCCATGCCTACTACTTGATTGGCAATGGGTGCCAAGCTTACCTAGCCTTCGATAGTGTGACTGAGGGTCAAGGAACTCTGACTAAAGAGATTCCTGTGGTATGTGAGTTCGAAGACCTATTCCCTGATGAATTACCTAGGCTGCCACCCAGGCAAGAGATAGAATTTGGGATAGAATTGGTGCCTGGATCAGTGCCAATATCTAAAGCGCCATATAGGATGGCGCTGGCTGAACTTAAGGAGCCAAAGCAGCAATTGCAAGGATTGCTAGATAAGGGTTTCATCCGACTGAGTGTGTTTCCATGGGGTACATCGGTCCTATTTGTAAGAAAGAGGGACGGGACTTTGAGGTTATACGTGGATTATCGGAAACTAAACAAAATCACCACTAAGAATAAATATCCTTTACCCAGGATAGATGACCTCCTTGACCAGTTACAAGGAGCTTGTGTATTCTCAAAGATCGACCTTAGATCCGGTTACCATCAGCTTCGAATCAGAAGGGATGATGTAGCAAAGACTGCTTTCCGAACTAGATATGGGCACTGTGAGTTTGTAGTGATGCCATTTGGGTTGACTAACGCTCCAGCCGTATTCATGGACTTGATGAACCGAGTTTTTCAACCCTATCTAGACAAGTTTATGATAGTCTTTATTGATGGCATCCTTGTTTATTCGAAGAGTTATGAGGATCATGAGGAGCATCTAAGGGCGGCACTCCTGATTCTTAGGGAGCACCGGCTGTTCACCAAATTGAATAAGTGTGAATTTTGGTTAGAGGAAGTGGGATTCCTTGAACACATCATTTCCAAAGAGGGGATTTCTGTCGACCCCAAGAAGGTGGAGGCAGTGGTGAAGTGGAACCGGCCGACCTCTGTGACCGAAGTACGGAGCTTCTTAGGCATGGCCGGATATTACAAACTGTTTGTGGAAAACTTCTCCCAAATCGCCTTGCCTCTCACGCAACTAACAAAGAAAGAGGCCAAGTTTGAGTGGACCGATGACTGTGAAGAGAGCTTCCAAGTACTGAAAGACCGGCTAACTTCTGCACCGGTTCTGACCATTCCGGATGAATCAGGAGGATTGATTGTCTATTATGATGCCTCATAGATTGGGTTGGGTTGTGTTTTAATGCAGCACGGAAGGGTAGTTGCCTACGGGTCACGATAATTGAAGGATCATGAGAGGAATTACCCAACTCACGACCTAGAATTGGCTGCAGTAGTGTTTGCGCTAAAAATTTAGAGACATTACCTGTGTGGTGAGAGATTTTTGGTCTATTCCAATCATAAAAGCTTAAAGTATTTATTCTCTCAAAAGGAACTGAACATGCGGCAGCGAAGGTGGATCGAGTTCCTGAAGGATTATGACTGCGAAATCCAATACGAGGCAGGTAAGGCCAATGTAGTCGTCGATGCACTAAGTCGGCAACCAGGTATCTTGGCAAGAATGCAGTTTAAGCAAATGGAGATGTTAGACTGTCTAATACACTATGACATCCGACGATATGTTCAAGGAAACTGAATGATCTTAGCGTACATTTAAGTTCAACCAGAGGTGATAGATGAGGTCAAAGGAGGGCAAGCGAATGATCCATTCCTTGTGAATATCATGAGTAATCTGGACGGAGATTCCCGAAGTGATTTTCATGTTAAGCCAGATGGAGCATTGAGGTTTAGGGATCGATTATGTGTGCTGGACAACAAGGAATTAAAAGAGAAAATTTTTAAGGAAGCCCATAGATCGCGGTATACAATCCACCCAGGAGTCAACAAGATGTATCAAGACTTAAAGAAAACATTTTGGTAGAGGAATATGAAGAGGGACATCACAACTTACGTAGAAAAGTGTCTTGTGTGCCAACAAGTAAAGGTGGAAAGGAGAAATCCATTTGGGTTGTTGCAACCAATGCCGATTCCAAGCTGAAAATGGGAAGATATTGTTATGGACTTTGTGACCGGCCTACAAAGGACACCAAGAAAACACGATGCTGTTTGGGTTATAGTTGACCGACTGACAAAGTCAACCTATTTCCTAGCAATCTGGATGATTTATTCCCGTGACAAGCTGGCCCGGCTGTATGTAAACGAGGTCGTCAGGCTTCATGGTATGCCTGCCTCTATTGTATCATATAGAGACCCCGCTTTGTTTCGAGATTCTGGAAGAGTTTACATAAGGAATTGGGGACGGAGTTGAAATTTAGTACTGCCTATCATCCACAAACTGACGGCCAGTCGGAATGGACGATTCAGATCCTTGAGGATATGTTAAGGGCCTCGGTCTTAGAGATGAAAGGGACTCGGGACAATTTCTTAGCCTTAGCAGAATTCGCATATAATAACAGTTATCATGACAGCATAGGCATGGCTCCTTTTGAGGCCTTGTATGGAAGGAGATGTAGATCACCGATTCACTGGGAGGAGTCCGGAGATAAGAGAATCTTGGGTCCAGAGATTGTTAAGGAGACGACGGAGAAGATAAGGTTAGTGCATGAGAATCTAAGGGTTGCCTGGAGTAGACAAAAGAGCTATACAGATCAGAGGAGATCTCCATCGAAGTTTGACGAAGGCGACTTTGTATTCCTAAAGGTATTGCCATCAAAAGGGACGACCCAGATTCGGGGTGAAAGGAAAATGAAGTCATGATTTATTGGCCCTTCCGAGGTTTTAGAAAGGATCGGAGAAGTGGCCTACAGGATTGCTCTACCACCAAGCTTGGCAGAAGTACATGATGTGTTTCATGTATCAACGCTGAGAAAATATGTCCATCACCCTGCTCATGTGATTGAGTTCAAGCCCTTGGCATTTGACAAGGACTTGTCCTGCGTAGAGGAACCGGTGCAGATTTTGGATCAAAGGGAGCAAAGGCTACGCACAAAATCAATCTCCTTAATAAATGTACTCTAGAAGAACCATACCCCTGAAGAAGCAACTTGGGAACGAGAGGAAGAAATTTAGGACAAGTATCCCTACTTGTTTTCTTAAGGTCAGTAGCTTCATTTAAAATTTCAAGGACGAAATTCCTTTAAGTGGGGGAGATTGTAAGGGCCCAGATCCTAAAACACAGAAAAATCCCGACATCGAGTATATATAATCAAGGAGTTGAGGAAAATCAAGAGCTATCCGGTCAATGCCAGTTGACCGGAAGATGAGTTGAGGATAGTAATCCGGTCAACAAGTGTTGACCGAAAAGCGTGAGGAAAAGGAAGTAATCCGGTCAATATCTGTTGACCGGAAAGCGTAAAAGAAAGTCTCATCCGGTCAACACTAGTTGACCGAAAGTAAGGGAAATAGGAAAGTAATCCGATTAACACCCCTTGATCGGAATTTGTTAAAGGTAAGTAAAATCCGGTCAACTCCAGTTGACCAAAAAGTGTGGGAAGAAATAGCTAAATCTGGTAAAGGCTAGTTGACCGGAAACGCGAAGGAAAAACCCAAATCTGGTCAAGGCCCGTTGACTGGAAATAATAAAGAAATTTCCTACGAAAAGTAGAGTAAAAAATAACCATACCTGAGTAGGTAACCTACTCCCAACCACCCCTAAGTGGTTGACCTGCCCTACCTACTACCTTCAGACCAAAGTCCTATAAATAGGAGGTGAGAGCTTAAGGAAAGTGGTTAGGAACATGCACCCGATAGAATTCTCTAGTGAGGGAAAAATAAGAATTTCAAGGCAAAGTAAAGGAATTCAGGCAAGTGTACTCACCCTTTTAAGATCACGTTTGTAATGCAAGAGTACTCACATTTTTGTTGATCATGATTTAATGCAAGTATATGCATGTTTGCAACGCAAGTATGTCTGATTCTTGATGAACTTATGTTACGTTATGTATGACATCTGCTCTGATCGTTTGATTTAAGGAAGAATCTCCGATTAACCCCATGTTTAAAAGAAGCCATGTTATTCATGATGTTTAGTTTCTTTATGCACGAATTATGGTTATTTGTCGATCTGCATGAACTTCGATAATGGCATGTTTCATGAAAAGGACCTCCGGCTTTTGAGGAAAGGAACTCAGGTTTTAAGACGGAGACCTCCAATTTTTGATAAAAGACTTCCGACCTTTGTGAAAAGACCTTCGGCCCTTGATATATGACCCTTGGCTTTTGATAAATGACTTCCGACTTTGTTAAGGTGAAAGTCCAAACCGGCCTTGAGGTGAAGTTCCAAACCGGTCTTGAGGTGAAATCCCAACCGGCCTTGAGGAATGAAATCCAAATCGGCCATGTGTGCCATGAAATCCAAACCGGCCTTGAGGTGAAGTTCCAAATCGGCATTGAGGTATGAAATCAAAATCGGCCATGTGTGTCATGAAATCCAAACCAGCCTTAAGGCACGAAATCTAAACCGGCCCCAAGGAGTGAAATTCTAAATCGGCCCCAAGGTGTAATTTGAACCCGGAAAGTGTCCCATGAAATTGAAACCGGCCTTAAAACATGTTTTGAAATCAGAACTTGTCCCATGAAATTGAAACCGGCCTTAGAACATGTTTTGAAATCGAAATTGTTCATGAAATTGAAATTGGCCTTAAGAGCATGTTTTGAAATCGGAAATTGTCCCATGAATTTGAAACCGACTTTTGATAAAAAGAAACTCTGACTTTTAAGAAAAAGACCTCCTACTTTTGATAAAAAGAACTCCGACCTTTGACAAAGAACTTCGATTTAAAGATGTTAAAGGAAAGGCTTTACGGATTTCAATTGTCTGAAGTTAAGAACAAAAGGTATAAAATAAGGAAAAATGTATGTAATCCGGACAGCAAGTGAAACTCTACGACTTCCGACTTTTGAACTATGATAAATGGCCATTAAAAGATATGAACTAAGAACCGAGTTTCCATTCAAACTTGCTGTTAAAGATGGATGAAGGATATTGGAGTGACACTCGATGACTGCCTCCTGGGCCACGGGGGGAGACTTTTGGTGGCATAAGGCTTTCGGACTATGGCCCCGTTTGCCGGGTTAAAGGCATTACCTCCCGCCTCGAGGAGCATAATGAGAGGATACTGCTCTAGGTTGTGGGGTAGCACACAACCCTTCATCGATGTTATCTGCTCCCATCCGGTCCCTAAAGATGATAAGTATTTCGTTTGACTTTCTATGAATTTTCTAAAGAAAAGATAACAAGAAGAAGAACCAGGATTTCAGAACCTAAGAAGAATTGATATGATGACTTTTCGCATGCTAAGTTTATGTTATGACCTCTACTTTGACTCGATTATATGTATGTTAATGTTTTCTACATGTGGATACCTTGCTGGGTTTTGTAGCTCACTCTTACCATATTTCAGATGATGAAAAGCTTATGGAGGACGAAATCGAGTAGAGTTGTATGAAGTAACTAGACGGCAGCTGGCCGGAGCTGATTAGTGGAGAATTGATGTACTTTTCTTTTGATGTTTTGAGAAGAAATTGTAGAGCAGTTCCGCTGTAAAGAAATTTATGGATGTTAGTATGTTTCTGTGATTATAATATGGAAGAATGAAGTTGGTATTTCTAGTAGCATCTCAAGTCATTCAAGGTATATTGTAGTCAGCCAACCTGAGTGTTGGTCGGCCAGGGGTGAGACTTAACACTGTGATGGCCAACTCAAGAAGTTCGGCCTTAAACGATCCTGTGTTTGAAATGAATGGTATATATATAAAAGAAAAGAAAAATTTTTATGTCCACCGAGTTAGTGTTATATCGTATATGTGTAAAGGTTAGGTTTGACGGCGGCCGTATGTGGTGGAATATGGCCAGTCCGTCAAAGAAGTCATCCTATAGGGTGTCTTTGAAATTAGTGCCGATCCTAATACAAGATTAATTTCAAATTCTATCTCTCGATGTGGCGGCAAACCAGCAATTTCTTCTGGGAATACATCTTCAATCTCGCACACCACCGGTATCTCATTTGCTGACATTTCATGGCTCTTAACCACAATAGCATACGCCAAATATGCTTCACACTTCACTATCCAGTCAAATTTAACTTCCTTTTTCGTTAACTGGATGAGTGGTATAGTAATTCAAGAAATATTCTCCACAAATCTACGATAATATTTAGCCATGCCTAGGAAACTCCGAACTTTAGTCACCATTGTCAGTCGACTCCAATTAATTACAGCTTCGATCTTCTTTGAATCTATCGAAATACCTCCATCAGAAATAACATGGCCCAAAAATATCACTTCTTCAGGCCAAAATTTATACTTTTTAATTTCGCAAATAATCTTTTCTTCCAAAGAGTTTGGAGTATGGTTCTTAAATGCATCTCGTGTTTTTTATAACTCTTTGAATAAATAAAAATATTGTCAATAAAAACTACCACAAATTTATTCAAATAGGTCCGACAAATCCGGTTCAATAAATCCATAAAAGCGACAGGAGCATTCGTCAATCCAAATGGCATAACTAAGAATTCATAGTAGCCATACCTCGTTCAAAATGCTATTTTTGCCACATCCTTCTATTTAATCCATAGCTAATGATACCTTGATCAAGGATCAATCTTTGACAATATATAGGTTCATTGCCAACTGGTCAAAGAGATCGTTGATCCACGGCAATAGATATATATTCTTGATCGTGATTTTGTTTAACTCACGATGATTCACACATAGTCACAAAGGCCCGTCCTTCTTTACAAACAAGACCGGTGCACCCCATGGGGACGCACTTGATCTGATGAAATATTTATCTAACAGTTCTTGCAATTGTTGCTTTAGCTCCTTTAATTCACCTGGTACCATTCTGTAGGTCATCTTCGAAATAGATGCCAATCCCGGCACAAGTTCAATTTCAACTTCTATTTCCTGGTGTGGCGACAAACCAAACAATTCTTTTGGAAATACATCTTTAAACTCACATACTACCAATATCTCCTTTGCTGGCACTTCATGGCTTTTAATTACACTAGCATACGCCAAATAAGTTTGACACCCGTTCTCCATCAGATGCCAAGCATGCAGAGTTGAAATAAAACAGGACTCTTATTTTCGCTAAATTCCTTGAATGTGAAATGACTCACATCCTAAAATAGCAAAGTCTACTCTTTTATGAAATCATTCAATGTTGGCATGATATTTCCACAACCAATCTATTCCCAGAATCACGTCAAAATCACACATCTCCAACAAAATTATGTATGCTGCTAATAATACCCATTCACCTCAATAATACACCCCGGGTATAGAATATCTGTAATGACAAATGATCCTATAAGTGTCGAGACTATCAAAGAATAATCAAAAATCCTTGGAGATAATGTAAGATAGCATACAAATCGAGGTGAAATAAAAGAATAAGTGGATCCCGAATCAAAGAGCACATAGCCAGTGGCACCACAAAATGAGAAAGTACCTTCCAGCATGCTTTCTAATGCCTTCACCTCCTTCGTAGATACCGCATATGCCTTACCCTAGACAGTGGGCTTTGACACTAGGGCCCTATTTGGATGAAGACGGTCTTTTATTATATGCCTCACATGTCCACAACTAAAACACACTCCCAATAATTTGAAGCAAGGCTTGCCTCCATGCAGCCATAATGTGGACATGGAATTGCTGGTGCTCACGAGGTCGGTGCTGGCCAACTAAATTTCTTTTCCTGCTCTAGTTGTTTCACCCTCTTCGGTAGTCTCCCCAATCTTGCACTTGAGCTGGTACCCATATCACCTCAACTGGACATTCTCTTCTTGAAAAACTCTTCCTTCTCGAGCTCTTTCTCATGAATAAGGGTTCGATCCAACACTTCTCCATATGTTGGCAATTTTAATGTTGCCAACTACTTCTTGATATTGTCCCTCAGGCCCTGCAAAAACTTCCTTACCTTCATCTCTTCATCTTTCACCATATATGAAGCATATCGAGACAACTCTGTAAATTTGGCGTAGCATTCCACCATTGTATGATTGCCCTGTCTCAATCAAATGAATTCTTTTTCCTTTTGTTCACGGAGACTAGTAGGAAAATACTTTTTCATAAAAACTACTTCAAACATAACCCAAATAATCTCATTTTTAGGCACCCCTAATGCTCTATTCTTCATTACCCACCAATGATTGGCCTCGCCCTCCAAGCAATTAGTAGAAAATAAGGCCTTATCTTCTTTAGGATATCGAATGACTACAAATACTTTTTTGAGTCACTGAAACCATGTGTCCACCTTCACTAGATCTGGTTCACCCAAAACTTCTAGAACTCGTTCATTAGTGAAACGATCGTAAGGCAACGCTCCGGGATTTGCAAGAGCTGGAGCTGGAGCCGGAACTAGAATTGGAGCTAAGTTTTGCTGCCCCATAGCTTCCATTATATCTACCATCCTTCATAGCAAATTTAAATACTCAGCCTCTCAGTCCCGCAGATTGCCAACACGTGTAGTTCTTTGTCTGTTTGCCATTTCTATCAGCTACTAGTACTGTTTTTAAAATAGGAACAATTCAGGTTAGTTATACAACTTAATTTGGACGCTAACTAGGACACTATAAAATATACCATCTAGGGTTCCCTTGGGATTAGCAATGATACGTTTAAAACATAACTAACTGATCCTAACTTAGTCCAAGCCATTCGTCTTAAATTATTTAACCTACACTTCCATCTAATTGTCTAATCTAAATTATCCTAACCAAGGTTTTCGCACAATATCAAGATCAAACTTAAGGCGTCTCCTTCTCTGGTACCACTTGTGATGGACCGGATTAACTAAATACTATGTCCATCAATAAACTAAATACAATCAATAATATCTAACAATATATAGATGTCAAGCATACACAGGATTCAAAATAAAGCCACAATATTCGTATGGCTCCAAAGTCATATTGCCAAAATATGACGTCGAATCTAAGACATGCCACTAGGTTCCAAAAACAAATGACAAGAACCAGCGGAAGTAAATATATAACCACCAAAATATACAACGAAAACATAACTACGTAAGTGTCATCAAAATAGCTATAATACATCAAAATCTATCTCCCATCATATACATATATCAAAAGAATCATCATCCATAGCCTAAGCAACTTGCGATCTCTACTCCTTCTCATCAGGCATTAGCTCGTACTCATCTGAATGTAAGAAAAATAGCAACCAAGTGACCTAAATACTCGGTAATGCACAAATATAAACATGAACATACGCTGTTATATTTTAAAATAAAATCAAAAGGATAGAATAGGATCATAACATATATATAAGCATAAATCATGATTAAAAGATGTTTTTGTGACACATTTGATTTTTCTTATTTTATTTCTGATTCCATTAGCCTTCAAAATATGCAAAAATTATTTATCTTTAGGGATCAGGGTTAATAGGTATTACTAACTAATGAAGCGGCCAAGTAAGGAAATGATTGTGTATGCTTCTATACAATCTAAGGTATTACGCACACAATTTAACATTCTGTGGTGAGCAGTATACCTTTAACCTAATATAGGGGCCATAGTCCTTGATGCCACCAAAAGATTCCCCCACGGCTGAGGGGTAATACTTGATTTATCATTGTAATATCATAAGACATGCTAGGTTATATTACCCGTTGAATAAAATTTTTGGTCTAGTTTTTTAATTTCTTTTCAAATTTCAGATGAAAACTATACACAGATTTCCTTGGTCCTTTTTCTTGATTTTCTCATAATAGGAGAAAATATCCATAAAAAATTACAGATAGCAAACAACTAATTATAGAGTTCCCAATTACTTTATACAAATGCATATTTTCATATTCATGTGGACTTAAATCTCAGACTTTAACTGATAATTTTTCATAATAAATAGATGAACCAACATCAATAAACTTTATAGATAATTTAATAAACCTGTAGTATAAATATAAACAGGCCATAAATCCTAATTCTCAAATTTTCAATTATGCTAGAGTTTTGGACATATTTATAGGTATAAAAAAGGAACCAAATACTAAAAAATAACATACAAATCATGATATATGCAACCAAACATGAAGTTCTTTTATAAATACATGAGAAAACAGTAAAACATGCAATTATATCAGTAGAAATTTAATGGAGTAGGGTATTAGAATAATAATACTCGAAGGAACAGACAAGAAACATCAACAAAAAAAAGACAAAGCTTAGAGTGCACTTACCATCACCCCATCTAACAATTATCTTCTTCGAAAATGACTCGGTTTTACCCTGATATCACTTTCTCTCTCTAGCTTCTCTCCTCCTCCCTTTTCTCTTTTCTTTCTCTCTCCTTTTCCTTAACCACGAAGCTCTCTATTTCCTTCTCAAACCAAATATATAAATATATATTAATATAAGGAAATGGGTCAAAACATATTTCAAAATCTGTATAAGGACGAACTGATGCTCAAGCATCACTCAAGCGACCACCGGCCGCTGCCGTTTTCTTTTCCTGCTATTGGCTCGTCGGTTATTCCTGTTGAAGCAATGCTCGGGGAGTTTGTTCTGGCTTCTCTTCCAAACAAGTGATGCCGGTCTTGGTCTGTGTCGATTCCCTTCCATCAAAGGGTTTTTCTGGTGTAGGACCTGTTATTTTTTTGTTTTTATTTTGATGTTCGGGGCCAGCCCTCGCGGTTATGATTTTATCCCAAGTCGGAAAAACACTTGGAGTTAAATCATAGTTTGTAAATTTATTTACTTTTAATACAATTAACTTACTTACCAAAAAAAAAAAAAGTTAAGCTAGAGCGAAATCTCGAGCATAGCTATTCTGGATTTCGCACTTCATTATCACTCGAGCGACTCTGGAGCGTGGTCCCCTCCTTCTTCTCTTATGATTCCGATCTTTATTTTTTCACGTCTATTCATCCTAAATTTGATAATGTTAACTTAATTATTCATAATTACTATGTTATAGAGATCCAAACCTTACAAGATGTTTGCTTTCACAAGTTGGTTTGTACAAGATTTAGTTGGCATTTTTCCTTAACAAGAAGCTGGTGTCATATTATTAGACTGATGTTAGAGCCACAGATAACGTGGCAATATTTTGGATTATGTGTATGTTGATTTATTATTTATGTACAGGTGAATTGGAGTATTAACAGAACAAGTTCACGTCCATTGGATTGATGATTTATTATTAGCAAAAAAAATTAATAATTAATGATAAAGAAATATGATTAAATTAAATGACGGATTGTAGGACTTAGTCCATCACAATGATCACTTGTTCTTTAGCTACACCTTTTCGGGTGGTGTGTGTATAATGATATGTTGCTATGTTGGAACTAGTTGGCTGTATGACGATTGGGAAACAAATATAATATGAGCAGTTCTCAAATGGAAGGAAGATTATAACTGTGATATCTCATGTTCTCATTTATACTTAATAAGATGTCATATTATATATATAAGTCCATAAATCTATCATTATTATACACATGATCCACATAATACCATATCAAGTGGTTCCAACTCCATATGATATGAATACGACATTGGATTCTTTAGAGATGTTATTAGGAACCCAAAATTCTTACCATAAAATTTTACGAAAACACAAATAATATCCATAATAATTTATGAAAACATAACTAAATGATCAACACAAAATATCAATATGGTAAATACATATTTATTTATTACAAGATAGAGTACAAAATTTTCTAATATATTACAATCTATCAATGTTTGATCCTAAACATCTTCTGACTTCATTCCTGATTCACTCGATACCAAATTGTACCTTGTATTTAATTGTTAGAAAAGCAGTAAGTAAGCCAAATACTCAATAAGGTACAAATAAGAATGATGATGTAACGGTCCAAATTCTAAAATATAAAAAGTCCAAGTCATTAAGTAAATATAATCAAGAAGTGAAGGAAAATTGAAAGTTATCCGGTCAACGCAAATTGACTGGAAAATGTAATAAGAAAATTAATTCGGTTAATGCCTGTTAACCAAAAAACGTGAAGGAAAACACAAACCGTCAACCAGTTGACCGAAAATGTGAAGGAGAACTTCTTTGATCAACACCAGTTGACCGAAGGGGAAGAAGGAGGTTGGAAGTACTGAGACAAGAGAAAGCCACGAAGGCCAACTTACCAGTCAACGCACCATTGACCTAGTTTCAATAGGCATAACTTTCGGAGACCTTTATCTCCGGAGACGTTGAGGATTGGAGACTGAGGTGGCTTTCGGAGGAAATTTTCGGAGGCCATTGAAGAGACTTCCGGGGACAATGAAGATGATCTCCGGAGACGGTAAGGGAAGAGATTTTCGAAGATGATAAATGATAGAAAGAGGAAAATTTTAATCCGGTCAATGCCAGTTGACCAAAAAATGTGAAGAAAGGCCAAGGAAGAGTCGACCGTCGGATTGATTGACGTAATGACCAAATATGATTAAGGTCAGAATGACTATGCCTAAGTAGGTAACCTACTCCCAACTACCCCGCTGACCTTCTAGAAAGACAAGGGGAGCAAGCAAAGAAGTACAAGCAGTTGACCTGCCCTACCTACTGCCACCAACCCCGACGTCTATAAGTAATGGCCTCGAGAATTAGGATAGGAAGCTGGGCAATTGACCGGGTGAAGGCGCTAATAATTTCGAGCCAGAACCAAGTAAATGGTTTATAGATCTGATCCAGGCAAATGTACTCACCCTTTTTTAAGATCATGTTTGTAATGCAAGTGTACTCACCCTTTTTAAGATCATGTTTGTAATGCAAGCATACTCCCTGCTTTTAAGTTTATGTTTTTAATGCAAGTATAACTAATGATGTTCAGTTATTTTATGATGTTTACACGTATGAAGTTTGATTATTGCATGATTTAGATGATGACCAGTTATTTGTTTATAAAAAAGTAGACCAGCCCGTATGACACTTGCATTACCCAAATTTTAAACCGGCCAAGAATAATTGAAATCGGCTTTGCATTATAATTTGAAACCGACATTTGCTCTTTGATTTTAAAACCGGCCTTGATTTGAAACCGACACTTGTATTGTAATTTGAAACCGGCATTTGCTCTTTGATCTTGAAATCGGCCTTAATCGAAACTGGCATTTGTATTATGATTTGAAACCGGCATCTGCTCTGTGATTTTAAAACTAACATTGCCTTGTAATTTTGAAACCAGCTTTGTAAAGTGACGTATAAGTTCTATGATTTGAAACCAACTTGAAGTATATGATTTTTGAACCGACCTTAAGATATCTGTACACAATCTCTGAAAGATTTTATGGTGACAGGTTAATGCATAATTTGACTTCGGATTTTTGGGAAAGCATGATTTGCGAAACTAAGTGTTTGGACGACCGAGTAGATGCAGACATTAAATGTAGCGGTTTTGGATGGTCATGACTACGGACCTTAAATGTAGCGTTTTGGATGGTCATGACTACGGACCTTAAATGTAGCGTTTTGGATGGTCATGACTACGAACCTTAAATGTAGCGTTTTGGATGGTCATGACTACAAACATTAAATGTAGCGTTTTGGATGGTCTTGACTACGGATATTAAATGTAGCATTTTGATTAGTCATGACTACGGACCTTAAATGTAGCGTTATATGATTCAGAGGGCCGAGTAGCTGCAGGCCTTAAATGTAGCCATATGATAGTCGAGAGCTGCAAACCTTAAATGTAGCCAGTTTTTTACGGAAATGAATTTGGAAACAAAAGCATGTTTTTGGAAATCAAATTGCATAAAAACGACTTTGGAGCCTGTTTGTATCGACTCCGGCCATGTTTTATGAAAATCGCATGCATATTCGCCTCTATTGCATTTTGTCTGTTTGCCTCACTGTTTATGACTATGCATGATTTATGCATGAATACTTTACTAGGCTCTCTAACTCACCCCTTCTATTTTTCAGATGATGATGATGGTGATGACGACTTTATGTCGGACGAAAAAGAATGAGGTCCGATGGACTAGATATGCAGGATAGCTGGCCGGAACTTAAGCAGTGAAAGAGCAAAATTGATGTTTTCACTTTTGATGTTTTGGGAAAGATTTGTAAAATACTTTTGTTGCTAAAAATTAATGAATATTAGTATTCTTCCGTACGCTGTTATGGTTTGAGTGATTTGTGATTTTCTAGTAGCATCTCAGTTTATTTTCGGGACCTTCATGTTCGACCGACCTCGTCTTGGCTGGTCAAGAGAGAACCCACGACCCCCTGGCCGCCAACTCACAAAGTTGGGCCTTACGCGATCCTGTGCACGCGATATAAAGTATATATAAAAGAAAAAAAAATTTAAGTCCACCTTTTGAACCAGAGTATATGATCGGTTTCAATCGACGGGTGGATGCATGCGGTTGAATGTGGCCGGTCCGTCATGAGGACATGCACATTTATACTTAAAATAGACATATAATCAAAGGAATAGGAACATGCATGAATTTTTGACTTTTTAAACTTTTTTTTCTTTGATTCCTAATTAACATTTGTTCTTTTATTATCTATCTTTAGATATTGGAGCTAACAAACCTTACGAGCTAATGGAGCGTCAATTGAAGAAATAATTGTGTCAACCTACACAATTTAAGACATATATCTTCCTTATTTGCATCCCAAAGATAGGATGGATTGTACATATCCCCACAATCGAATGCCTTAACCCCCTTTTACACCCTGAGGTGGGTGAAACTATCTACATTATCGGGACCAAAAGATGACATCCTGCAGCTGCTTTTCCTTCTTATTACACCCCGAGGATAGGGTGGTACTACCTATATCATCCGATAGATGGGACCAAAAGCTCACGCTCTACAGCTCATAGATCAAATCTTCAATTTTCACTGTAATATCCTAAGGTATGTTAAAAAATATCACCTGCTATAATCCACGGTTAGGATAATTCTTGAATTTTTCACTGTAATATCTATGGCATGTCAGAAAATATTACCCGCTGAGATATTGCCTTAATCCAGTTTCATACTTAATTTCAAAACTTGAAAACTTTTTTATAGAACTTTTATCTTGTTCTTCATGCTTCTTCACTTAATTTTCTCCATTCCGAGAGAAAATACTTCTTATTCTTCAAAATTTATAAAACTTTTATATAACCTTTCCTTGAACATAAAATTAAGCAATACGGTAACAAGTAATAGAACCCAATGCAATGGCCATGCAAAGTCCTCATGTAAATTTTCATAATATCGAAATAAGCAATCATAATATGCAAGAATTAGTAACAAATCATAAATTGTAACAGAGATCAACATATTGTCTATTTTAGTGGTTTTAACCTTAATTTCTTATATATATTAAAATGCATATTGAACATATGATATATACGGTTGATTCGGTTGTCGACTCGGTATTTGATTCGGTTAATTTCTTTAGCCAAATTTTTTTAGTATAATTTCCTAAGGACTCGGTTTCCGATTCGGGACCTATTCAAAGGTTGATCCGTGGGTCGGTCTAATTTAATTTTTCTATACTTATAAGCTGGCTTGATGAACCGGTTTACTATATATGAACTAAAATTTAGCATACTAGCTGATTTATTTAACTAGCTCAGGGCCTGGTTTGAGGATCGGTTCGGGTCTTTATTTTTACTGTAAATATTTTATTATTATCTTATATTATACTAATAAATATTTGGGTGCCGATTTATCCAGTTTAAAAGCCGAGATGGATAGGATTAGGGCCTTAATTCCAGCATGTGCCGGAAGGCCAATGGAGGGACTTAACAGCTTCTAGCCCCGGTACAGTATTATTTCGGAGTTATTTTTTTGCCACAAATTTACAGGTTGATAGTTTAACCGTAGTACTTGATAATTTGGTCAGGTCGGGTGCTGGTTCAACCAGTTTCGGGCAGGTTTGGTTTATTTCCTTAAGCTGCCAGGTTTGGCATTTAAGGTGCTGAAACCAGTTTAGTCCAGTTTAAGAGGCTGGTTCAGTACCCATCTCAAGGAGTTTGAGGTGGCCGTTTAACAGGTAAATAGTTTAGTCTTAATACATTATACGTTGGCCGGGTCGGCTGCCAGTTCAGCCAAATTGGGTCCGGTTCAGTCTCTCTTTCCCAACCTGCCAATTCAACAACACCAGAGGTACTTAGGGAGCTGTTTTGCTATTCTTGATTTTATGGCCAATTCTAGGCTAGTTTTTGGCCTGTCCAAGGCATCCTATTACAGCTAAGAGACTCATGTTTAAGTTTATGTTTGGTTCCTGACCGGTTCAAGTTAATTTCTTAGCCAGTTTAGATCATATTTTGCACCCAGAGATTCTGCTTCAGCATTTTCTGTTGTAGCAGATTTCAGTTCTTCTTCTGGTGACCAATTCATGACCGGTTTGGGCATCATAAGGCAGTTAAGTTTATATGATGGCCGGCTTGGCCAATTTGGAGCCTGGTTCATAGGCTGCAAATTCGGATATCAGCAATCTGCCGAAATTGTGTCTGTTACTGATGTGAGGGCCGGTTCAGTGACCGGTCCAGCTCATTTCCATGTGCTGTTTGGTCACGACTAAAGTAAGATATTGAGCTTATTGTACACAAAATGTAAGCTTATTTGGAGACCATTTGGTCACCGATTAAGCTGAATTACAGAGGCTGTTCTGCCTCTGAATTCTAGCTCCATATACAGCCGAGTATATTTCATGCTTCCATGATAATATGAGCAAGAAGTTAACACAAGGCAAGTTTTAAAACAATAATACTTGAAAGAATGATTAATAATTATCACCAAGGAAAAAAAAGAATCAAGTACACTTGCCAAATTTTCAGCTAAATTCCCTTGCTGTTTTTGGTTCACCTTCCTCTACCTCCTGAATCAGTTCTGTTTCTCTCTCTACTTTCTGATTTTTCTTTCTGTTCTTCCCCAGATTTTCTCTCCTTTCTCTTACTTATTCTCTTTATTAAAGTGTTGAGTCATCCCCAAATTAATTTGGGGATGCCACATGCCTCATATTGGTGGTAAATTCTCGGTTAATCTCCATGCTGAATCAGCTTCAGCATGGCTGATTTGAGGGCTTCCTTTTGTGCCACTTTATTTTATCTTATTGGAGCTTTTTTTTTTACATATGTTTGGTCCTTTAATTTGCCACGTGTTTCCTCTCTTTCCATGCCAAAATTCATCCCTTAATTAATTTATTTAATTGGTAAATTAATTAGGAAATGTTTGGTGTGCTGAAATCAGCATTGCTGATTTCTTTTGCTGATGCCGTGACCCTTTTTCCCTCTTTTCTCTATATTTTTGATTAAGTGTTGTGGACCGTGGGTGTGTGTGGGACCTTATGTCATATGTGTGTATTAATTTACTAGAAAAGTTTTGGAATTGGATTGAGAAATTGGGCTGCTTTGTTGCCATGTCTATGATACTGGCCGGCTGCTGATGCAGCAGATTTTGCTGTATTATGTAGCCAATTTTCTTCCTAATTTTTGAAAATTTTAATTAAATTAGGGAGCTATCATGTGTATACTTAAGTCTTATATAATGTTTGGGTTGTGTATTTACTTAATTGTTGCAGAAATTGATTGATTTTTAATGTTGTCGTTGCCCGGATGAGGAGTTGATTTCCCCCTTGCTGAATTCTTCTTAATTTCAGCTCATTATGAGTTGCCATATGGTTTGTGTTAGGTGTTAATTTTACTTGATTAATTTGGTTTATATTATATATAATTAATTGGGTTAAGTTCGGTAACTAGTCGGATGAAAACTCGATAACTAAGTTATCTTGTAATTAACCGAAATAAATTTAATTACTTATTGATTGAGAATTTATTTATCAAATTAGTTTCCTATTATTGGTTCTATTTTATATTAATCGAAATTGAAGTCAATTTTATTAATTAAATTTTTATGACATTTCGGGGTGAGTTTTCGGCTTTTGAATTTTCACTGTTCATTAATTTTAATTTTTTATATATTAGTTTAGCTTTATCAATTATAAAATCTTAATCCTTACAGTAACATCATAGTATTTTGATTCTAAGTTATTAGACTTTTTACACAAAGAGGTTATTAATGAGGATATTGATGAGATAATTAATTGCATGTGAATTTAAATTAATTTCACAAAAAGGCTAAACGTTTTGGATTTGTAGAAACATTGAAAGAGTATTTTTGTAATTTTTTTATCAATAACCAATAATTAATATAAGTGTCTTAGAATATCAATTAGGACCTAAATACTATATTTTACTTGTTTTAATATAGTTTTACTAATTAAATAGTATCTTATATATTTTTTCCTCTCATCAAAATGCTATAAACCAAGTTCAAATTTTACATTGAAAACATTGTTGATCAATAACAAAATTTTCACTTATAATGTGATTTTGAATTTTTATTTATTTATTTTTACTACATATTGAATATATTTGTCATATTATTACGATTTTAATTTTATTTCTCAATACTTATGTAATATCCCAAATTTTTGTTTAAATTAATTTAATATTGATTATAATTTTAAATAATTTGAGTATAGTAAAAATTAATTTAATATTATAAAATTTGGAATGATATTTGGATCAAGTTAGGCTAGACTCGAGGTATGCCCGTTCTATCACCCGAGTATCGATTTGGATTTTAGAATAAAAGAAAAGGATAATAATAATAAGTAAAAAAAAAAGAAAAGAAAAAAGAGAATTAGAGGCCGTGTTGGGGAGAGAGAAAAAGAGGGAAGAAAAAGAGGGGAAAGAAAGGAAAGAGAAGGAGACCGATGCGGGTTGCTACCGTCACCATCATCAGAGGTCCCAACACCAAGAATGGAAGCTGGTGAAGCCATCTTCGTAATGTTTCTTTCCATTTTGTCCACCGGTGTGATTAGAGGGAGAAATCTTAAATCGAAGCAAAATGTTCACCGTTTGTTCGTCGTTGTTGTTGGAGGAAATCCATGAAATCAAGGAATGTGAATCCTTCTATTCTCTTTGTAGATGTAGATTCTTGCGTTGCATATATGTATTATGTGGAGATCGGCTAAAATTTTGATGGGTTTTGTGTAAGAGACACAGTGGAGAGATGAGAGCTGCCGACGACTTGCATGCGTTGCCATCCGCCGAGTTCACTGCCGTCGTGGTCTTTGTCGTCATTCGTGCCGGGGCTGCGTCGGCGAAGGAGGATCGTGAAGAGAGAGAAAGGTAAAGGCGCAGGAAACAAAGAGAGAAAGGGAGGAGAGAGAAGGGACGCGTGCCGACAGAGAGAGAGAGAAGCCCGACTCGAGTACCTCGGAGTATTCTTTTAGCAAATCTGTCTAGAATAAAATTGAGGCAAGTATCTATAACTCATTTTTCTTGATCTGATTTAATATCTGATATGTTTTGGACATTATTAAAAATTTTTACTAACATATATGTATTGTTGTACATCCGATTTGTTTATTCTGGACATGCATGTGTAGTTCATTGGTTGATTTGGGAATTTCTGGTACAGATTTTATAATTTTGGTGAGTTTAATATTTTTTTAAAAGTTTGAATAATTTATTAGACACTGTATATATTTATATCAGTATTTGTAAATGAAAATGAGTATAAAATTTACATAGGTCGTGTATTTTCATATGCATATGTAGGTTGTGATCACTACATTTGGATTTGGAGATTAGATGTTCTGGCCAATTTTCGGCGGGAGGATTTATTTGAAACTCCTTTCCACCGATAAGAAAGGTTTGTAGTAGTGACCCTTCCCATTTGGATAATTTAATTTGACTTTATAATATATTCAGACGTCCTAATATATCTGAAAAGTTTAGGAATTGTACCAAAAACCGTGGATGACAAATAATAGTTAGCAATCTTATCCATGGGTACAATGTATATGGGTAACAATGTATGTTGGCCTGATTTGTATTTGATTTGGCCTAAAGTTATTATGATAAGTGTAACACTTCCTCAAGCAAGTCTTTAAATAATTGAAACTCAAATTTAATACATGATTTGTATTTTTTGTATTGATTTGTATTGAACTTTAATTTGGATTTAGAATTTGAATTTGAATTTGAATTTAAGATTCATCGATTTTGCCCATAGATGGGCCTTGGTATGTCTTGTATATATAATTTTGACTATATATTTTGATTCGGACATTTGGATTATATGTTGTAACGTTACTTCGGCTTTTACACATGTTGTTGGATTATTGGCTATTAGATTCTACTCTAGATCGCGAATTGATCGGGCATTGGATTTGGTTTTGGATTTGGACTTTGACTTAGACTTGTATTCGACTTGAAATTGGCTATTTGTCTATTGGAATTAGTCCGAATCACTTATATTTTATTTATATATATATTTATATATATATACGTCCCAATGCCCACTATTTTCTGATTTGGATATTTATTTTGAATTTAGATATTTGATTTGAGTACGATACTACCATTAGATTTTGGATCTTAGATTTTGGATCTTAGATTTCTATTGGATTTGTTATATTGACGATTTAAATTTATTCTGTCATTTGAATGGATTTTTATCCATTTGACCATTCATCTGATTTATTAAACTCGTTTTGTTTAGATATGATACTTGTTAAACTTTAAACTTATATTTAATATTTTACCATTTCAGAGTTAAAGGTTCGGATAAATTGTAGGAGTAAGAACGTGATCTGTCAGCTATTCGTTCGATTTGGTGAGTTTTAGCTTTATTATGGTTTAAATTGGTATTTAATGTGATTGGATTAAGGAATTGATGGGGTATAGACTTATGATTATATTTTCAGACGGTTATCCGATGAGGTCCTATGTTAATTTTTGATCTGTTGGATCCTATATATTTGGTTCGTCATATCCGAATTTATTTAAAATTTTAAATTTTAAAAATTATAATTAATTATTTAAATTGACCAAATTGGTTCGGATCAATTTAAAGAAGTCTTCTTAATGAACTTAGCATGTTTCTATTGACTATTATACTTTCAAGGAATCTTCTAATTGAGGAAGTCTATTAAAAAGACCGGATATGAAGTTCGAAAGAATGTCGTTATTGTATGATAATTGAGGTAATGATTGAGATATATAAATTTTGAGGATGAAATTTTTGTAAGGAGGAAAAAATATAATATCTTAAATTTTTATTTGTATTAATTTAATATTAGTCATGATTTTGGATAATTTAAACGTGATAAAAATTAATTTAATATTATAAAATTTAAAATGATATTTGGATTATTGGGTTGGTGCCAGAGGTGCGCTCATACTAAGGTCTGAATCTCGATTTGGATTTTGAAATAAAAGAAAAAAATAATAATAGTAATAATAATAATAATATATATATATATATGTATAAGTAAAAAAAGAAAAGAAAAAAGAGAATCAAAGGTGGTGTCAGGGAGAGAGAAAAAGAGGAAAGAAGAAGAGAGGGGAGAGAGGAAGATCGATACGGGCTACTGCCGCCACCGCCGTTGGAAGTCCCAACGCTGGGAATGGAAACTGGTGAAATCCTTTCCGTGATGTTCCCCTAACGTTCCCCTCCATTTTGTTCACCGGTGTGAGTAGAGGAGGAAATCTCAAATCAAAACAAAATGGCCGTCGTCAGTTTGTCGCAGTTGTCGAAGGAAATTGGTGAAACCAATGCAAGTAAATCCTTCTATTTTCTTTGTAGATGTCGATTCTTGGGTTGTATATATGTATTATGTGGAGATTAGCTGAAATTTTGATGGATTTTCTATAAAAGACACGGTGGAGAGAGGAGAGTCGTTGATGGCTTGCATGCGCTGCCATCCGCCGAGTTTGCTGCTGTCGTGGTCGTCATCATCGCCCTTAGTGGAGCTGCGTTAGTGAAGGAGGATTGTGAAGAGAGAGAAAGACAGAGGTGCGTGAAATAGAGAGAGAAAGGAAGGAGAGAAGGGACACACACCGACACAAAGAGAGAAGCTCGATTCGGGTATGTTGGAGCATTCTTTTGGCAAATCTGCCTAAAACAAAGTCGAGACAATTATCTGTAATCCATTTTTGGGTCTGATTTAATATCTAATATATATTAGAAATTATTTAAAATTTTTTACTAACATGCATGTATTTTTATATATTTAATTTGTTTATTTTGGATATGCATGTGTGGTTCATTGGTTGATTTTGGAATTTCTGGTTTGAGTTTATGATTTTAGAGAATTTAATATTTTTTTAAAAGTCTGAATAATTTATCAGACACTGTATATATTTATATTAGTATGTGTCTATAAAAATGTGCATGAAATTTGCATAGGTTGTGCTTTTTCTTATGCATGTGTTGGATTATGGTAATTATATTTAGATTTGAATATTGGATATTTTGCCCAACTCCCAATAAGAAGATTTATTTGGAAACTCTTTCCGCCAATAGGAAAAGTTTGGAGCAGTGACGCTTTCAATTGAGATACTTTAATTTAACCTTATAATATATTTGGATGTTCTAATATATCTGATAAATTTAAAAATTACACTCAAAGTCGTGGGTGGTAAATAATAGTGAGCAACCATATTCACGGGTACAGATTTTATTGGTGGCCATATATGTTAGCCTAATTTATATTTGATTTGACCTAAGCTTATTGGGATAAGTGTAACCCTTCTTTACGTAAGTTTTTAAGTAATTGAAACTCAAATTTGATATATGGTTTGTATTTTTGCATTGATTTATATTGGACTTTGATTTGAATTTGAATTTTGAATTTGAATTTGAGATTTGTCAATTTTGGCTACTGATAGGCCTTGGTATGTCTCGTACAGATGATTTTGATTATATATTTTGATCCGAACCTTTGGACTATTGTTGCAACGCTATTTTGACTTCTGCGCACGCTATTAGATTATCTGGCTATCAGATTTTACCTTAGATTACGAGTTGATCAGGCATTGAATTTGGTCTTGGATTTAGACTTGGGTTTGGATTTAGATTGGATTTGGAATTGGCTATTTACCTACTGGAGTTGATTTGAATCACTTTTATTATATATATATATATTTCGATGAGAACTGTTTTCTGATTTGAATATTTATTTTGGATTTAGATATTTAATTTGAGTACGATACTACCATTAAATTTTAAAACTTGAATTTTTATTGGATTTGTTCCATCGGCAATTTGGATTTATTTTGTTATTTGAATGAATTTTTATCCATTTGACCATTACTCTAATTTATTGAACTCGCTTTGTTTGAATGTGATACTTGTTAGGCTTTAGGCTTATATTTTATGTTTTATCCTTTCAGAGTTGATGGTTTAGATGTATTGTAGAAGTAAGGATGTGATCTATCAACTATTTGTCTGATTGGTGAATTTTAGTTTTATTATGATTTAAATTGGTATTTAGTTTGATTGGATCATAGAATTGGCAGGGTATAGGCCCATAGTTATTGTTGGGTCCCATGTCCTGGCCCATGAAGGATTGCCAAGCCTGCGAAAAAATTCGCGGCCCACAAAAGGTCCTAAAGCCCACATGAAATGGTCAGCCCAGCCCAGCGGTTAAGGAACGCGTGCAGAGCCCGCGCTGGCAGAAGACAACGGCACCCTGCAACGCATTTAATGCGATGTCCGGGAAACCGGCGAAGAGGCGGAAAGGCTAGCCAATAGAGGAGCGGCTGGTACAGCGTCAACGACTCCCACTGTCGTCTGTAGGCAGCCAACCAATCCCCTCTCAGGGGGAAATCGGGCGTGGCCGGTAATGCTCAGAAGTGTGCCATCCACGGCGAAAGGACAACCGACGTGACCAGCGGTCCACAGCAGTGACCAGCGGCGCAGTAGCCCCCGCAACGGGCATTTTGGCGCCCAGAGTCCAACGGGGAAAGGCCTATAAGAGCCCTCACGCCCCACAAAGAAAAACATCTTCTTCCTCTTCGATCTATATCTTTCTCTGGCTGAATACTGATCCTGAATCAAACTCAACCAGCTCTGAGCTTCCTCCTTCTACACTCGAAAGTAACGAACCGGAACTGAGGGAAAACTCACTTCCGTCCAGCAAGGGCAAGCTCACGATCATCCCACCGCGTCTACTCAGACTAAGGGAAAGTTAGCCACCCATTGCGGTGCACCAAGGAAGCCAGGTTTTCCATCACCTGCTCACTGCATTCTCCATATCACCACACGAGCATCTCTTACGCTTTCACAGCATTCCTCCGCACACCGCCCTTAGCGTGCGCCATTTCCGTTTATTGCGGGAATTTGCTGACTTGAGCGTCGGAGCGGCCTCGGTGGGAAAATCCTGCCGGACCCCTGACCTCTTGTTTGTGGTTTGTGTTGTGCAGGTCCAGGTTCATAGAGACGGAGACCGGACCCTTCGACCGACGTCGCCGCGTACTCGGAATCCGAAGGCTCCCTAATCCGTACGGTAACCGCGGATCCGGGATGCAACATTGGCACCGTCTGTGGGAAACTGACGAAAAGCCAAGTGTCTCTTTCCCACCTTATTCCTGAACCTCAAAAGATGGTAAACACTCGAGCACAGGCTAGTACTCCGGCGATGGAGGTCGTTGCCCAAAATGAAGCTCCCCCTGCTGGGAACCAAGCGAACGACCGGCTAGAGCCCGATGTCCACCGCCTGGCCGCATACGTGGGCGATATGAAGCTAGTTCTCCACGCTCTGTGCGAGAACACGGGGACTGCCTGACCCGGGACTGCCCCTCCAGCATCCCAGGCCTCCACCTCCAGGAGAGGAAGGCGTCGAGAGGCCGCCCGCAGGAGGCGAGCCAACCGGCTCAACCACGCAGCAGCCCCGGCGGACCCAAGTGGAAACAATCAGAATGAAGCAGAAAGTCATCCCGCCGACGATGACCGAGAGGATAGCCCTTTAGGGCGCAACCCCCGAAACTCGCGGGGCGATGCAGGCTCCAACGGTGAATGAGCCACTCAGGCGGAGAGTCGCCATCCCCGACGAGCTCGGACACACCTCCAGGACAACACGGAGCTCCGCGACGTCATCAATGCGCGGAGAGGCTCTACGGATCCGTCGATGGAGGAGAAAGTCAAAGTGTTGTGGGACACCCTGCATAAGGAGAAACCCACGCCCTCCTCCACCGACCTCCGTAGATCGCCCTTCGCCATGGACTTGCGGACACAACCGTTGCCGAGCAAGTTCAAGATGCCGGTCCTGGAGGGATACGACGGAAGCAAGGACCCGATAGACCACCTCAACTGCTTCCGTACGCACCTATCTTTGCAGGGGCAAGAGAGGCCTTGATGTGCCAGTGCTTTCCCGTCACCCTTAGGGGGGACGCATTGCTCTGGTTCCATGGCATTCCCCCGAACTCCATACGCTCGTACGACGAGCTTATTGACAGCTTTTTGAGCCAGTTTGCCTCCAACCGAAGGGAGGAGAGGCAACCATGGCACCTAGTCCACCTCCACCAAAAGTCAGATGAAAGCCTGAAGCGGTTCCTAGACCGTTTCATCACAGAGGCGTGGCGGATCCCTCATCTCTCTGACGAGCTGAAACTCAACGCCTTCGTCGCCACCTTGGCGGCAGGGGACTTCTTCAAGCACCTGTCGCATCAGCGCCCTCAGACCTTCCGGGAGGCTGAGACCATCGCCCGGGCATACATCACGGCCGAAGAGGCCAACGAGGCGAAGGGCCCCGAGCGAGTGGAGCGGCCCCTAGAAGCCCCCAGAGCATCTGGCGGAAGAAAGAGGGACAGCGACGGCCAGCGCTTCCCAGAGCGCCGAAAGCAGCAGCGGCCCCCGCCGGGGCCCAAAAAAGATTACAGCAGAACCTCCCTGACCCCTCTGAACGTCAGTCGTGCGAACATCCTGATGCAAATCCAGGATAAGAAGTTCTTCAAGTGGCCAAAGACGCCCAAGGGTCCCAGCGGGAACGACCAGACGAAGTATTGCCAGTACCACCGCTGCCTGGGACACTCAACCGAGAACTGCCGGACCCTGCAACAGGAAATCGAAGATTTGATCCGACGCGGACACTTGAAGCGGTTCGTGAAGAGCTCAGGGCAGGAACCCACGACCTCTGACAGTGAAGCCAGTGAACCTCCGAGAGCCCGCACGGCGGCCGGCGTAGTCCATATGGTCTCCTCCACTGACGCCGCGGACGCCAGGCGTGGGCAGCCGGAGGCGACTTCCAGCAACAAGCGGGCAAAGATAGGGGTTAGGAATGATGTCATTAGCTTTAATAGCGACGATATGGCTCATGTAACCTCTCCCCATACCGACCCCCTTGTTGTATCGGCCCTCGTTTCAGGTGGTGGGGATGACTACCAACTGAAACGGGTCTTTATTGATAATGAAAGTTTTTAAAATTTGCTGTATCTCACTGCCTTCCTTAAACTTGGACTAAAACGAAGTCAAATGAAAGCTGCAAGCGGGCCCTTGTACGGCTTGGACAACGAGCCAGTCCCCGTGCAAGGGATAGTTCGGCTGGAAGTCACTATGGGAACCCACCCGCGCTCTGTAACGCGAGAGCTGGCGTTCCTCGTCGTTGACCTTCCATCCGTCTACAATGCTATACTGGGCAGACCTTTCCTGACCGCCTTCGAAGCTGTGACGTCTATCCCACACCTGAAGGTGAAATCTCCCACCCCCTGGGGCGTGGGAGAAGTTCTCGGAGACCAAGAAATGGGACGGACGTGCTACTTGTCCCAGATCAACCCAGTGGCACCATGTTGCCCAGACGAAGACCTTGATCTCCGTGACGAAACCTTGCTGCAACAGGCCCAGTCCGGAGAGGAAACTGAGGCGATCCCACTGAACCTTTCGGAGCCAGAACGGTGTATCAACGTGGGGAGATCCCTCCAACCTGCGGAACGCGACAGATTGATTACCTTCCTTAGGGCTAACTCCGACGTGTTCGTGTGGGTCCCCGCTGACATGCCCGGGATACCGGCCGAGGTCATAGTCCACAAGCTGGGCCTTAACTCAAGCCGAAAGCCGGTTCGGCAGAAGCGGACGAACCACTCTGTGGAGAGTTGGTCGCCATCAGCGAAGAAGTGAAGAGACTCTTGGACGCTGGATTCATCAGAGAAGTCCAGTATCCGAAGTGGCTGTCCAACGTCGTGCTGGTGAAAAAGAATAGCGGCAAGTGGTGGATGTGTGTCGACTTCACGGACATGAACAAGGCCTGTCCCAAAGACAGCTTTCCGCTCCCCAGGATTGACCAGCGCGTGGACTCCACGTTCGGGCACGAGCTCCTAAGCTTCATGGACGCGTACTCTGGGTACAACTAGATCAGGATGGACCCAGAGGACGAGAAGCATACCTCATTCATGACGGACCAGGGGACGTATTGCTACAAAATGATGCCCTTTGGTCTCAAGAATGCTGGTGCGACCTACCAGCGTCTTGTGAACAAGATGTTCGAAGCTCAGATTGGACGGAACGTGGAGGTGTACGTCGACGACATGCTTGTAAAAAGCAGAGTCGCGAGCAACCACGTCAGCGACCCAGATGAGACTTTCCAGATCCTCCGACGGCATGGGATGAAGCTTAATCCCGCCAAGTGTGCGTTCGGAGTGACTTCAGGAAAGTTCCTAGGCTTCATAGTGTCCCAACGCGGCATAGAAGCCAACCCAGAGAAGATCAACGCCATCCTCGACCTGAACCCTCCGCGGACGATAAAAGAGGTACAAAAGCTGACCGGGTGAATAGCAGCCCTCTCGCGGTTCCTCGCCAAGTCAGCAGAGAAATATTTGCCGTTCTTCAAGGCGCTAAGGGGCACCAAATCGTAGGGGTTCAAGTGGAGTGAAGAATGTGACGAAGCCTTCGGGGAACTGAAGACTTACCTCTCTAGCACGCCGCTCTTAAGCTCACCGCGCGAAGAGGAAGATCTCTACCTCTACTTGGCCACATCGGCAGCGGCCCTCAGCTCGGTTTTAGTTGCGGAGCACGAGGGCAGACAACAGCCAGTGTACTACGTAAGCCGAGTGCTGACTGACGTGGAGGACCGCTATCCGCACTCTGAAAAGGTGGCGCTCGCGCTTATCTATGCGGCGCGGAAGCTGCGGCCCTATTTCCAGTCGCACCGGATCGTTGTACTGATAGACCAGCCGCTGAAGTCGATCTTACAAAAGCCGGAAACGTCTGGCCGACTGGTTAAGTGGGCTGTCGAGCTAGGAGAATTCGACCTGGAGTTTCGGCCCCGACCAGCCGTGAAAGGACAGGCTCTGGCAGACTTTATCATCGAAGCGGCGACGCTTGCGCAAGAAGAGGGTAGCAACCTAGAAAGTATGGTAGACGGCGATCTCCCTGCGTGGACCCTGAACGTAGACGGATCATCTACCCAGGCAGGCAGTGGAGCTAGTGTCGTGCTAAGGACGCCCGAGGGCGTGGAAGTTGCATACTCCATCACGCTGGCCTTCCCGGCCACTAACAACGTCGAGTATGAGGCCCTTCTTGCGGGCCTACAACTGGCGAAGGAGTGTTCCGCGCGGTCATTGGTCATGCGCAGTGACTCCGAACTCGTAGTCAATAAGGTGAAGGGGAACTTTGACGCCTCGAACCCACAGCTTGTGAGGTACTTGGCGAAAGTAAAGGCCCTTATCCTTGAGTTCGATCGGTTCGAGATCGAACACATCCCGAGATCGGACAACGACCGCGCTGATCCACTAGCCCGGGACGCGGCTGCCAGGACTGTGGAGCAGTACGCGAGGGAACCCAGGGAAGTCCTGACCGCACCCAACATTGACGCTGAAGCCAAGGAGGTGCTACGGGTCGGCACAGGGAGCAACTGAATGACACCGTACGTGAGATTCCTAACTGAGGGGACCCTACTCGACGACATCAACGAAGCCAAGCGAATCCAAAAGACGGCAGGATGGTACACGGTCCTGAATGAGAGACTATACAGGCGAGGATACTCTACTCCTCTCCTGAAGTGCCTCACGCCAGAGGAAGCCGATTACGCGCTGGCGGAAGTGCACCTGGGACTGTGCGGCTCGCACATCGGTGGAAAGAACCTAGCACTCAATGTCATGCGGTAAGGGTTCTACTCGCCCACCATGAAGCGGGACGCTATGGAATTCGTCCGGAAATGTGAAAGTTGCCAGGTCCATGGCAATATGACACACCAACCGCACACGGAGCTGCACTATCTCCAGTCCCCATGGCCGTTCGCACAATGGGGGCTTGACAAACTTGGGCCCCTACCTCTGGCTGTCGGACAACGAAAATTCTTGATCGTCGGCATCGACTGCTTTACCAAGTGGGTGGAAGCCGCCCCTATCGCCAAGATCACGGAGCAGAATGCGACGGAATTCCTCCGTCAGGGTATCGTTTGCCGCTTTGGGATTCCGAAGGTCGTAGTGACCGATAACGGAACCCAGTTCACCGGCAAGCGCTTTACGAAGTACTATCGCGACCTTCGCATCAAGCTGATACATACGTCCGTGGCGCACCCTCAAGCAAACGGACAGGTTGAAGTCACCAACCGCACATTGCTACACGGATTAAAAACTAGGTTGGAAGACGCAGGGGGCTCCTGGGCTGAGGAGCTACTGTTCGTGCTATGGTCGTACCGAACGACTGTGAGAGAGCCGACAAGGGAGACGCCCTTCAACCTTTGCTTTGGGCTGAGGCTGTGGTGCCCATAGAGATGGAAATACCAAGCCTACGGATCGAATGCTTCGACCCAGCCAGCAACGAACAAAGGCTCCGGAAAGTCTGGACCTGCTCACGGAAGTTCGAGACGCCGCACAACTACGAACCGCGGCCTATCAGCAACGAGTCGCACGGTACTACAACAAACGGGTAAAGGCGCGCCCATTAAAAGTTGGAGATCTGGTCCTCCGGAGCGTAGAGGCAGCGGGAAAGACCGCGAATAGGAACAAACTCTCCCCCGGATGGGAGGGGCCGTTCCTCGTCTCCGCAATCCTCTGAAGCGGGGCGTACAAGCTACGCGCCCAGAACAGCAAACTGGTCCCGCGGACCTGGAACGCCGCCAACTTAAGGAAGTACTATCAGTGACGCTACATCGACTCAGGTAAGTCGCACGCGCATGCATCATAACGAATGCTTGGACACGAGCTTTATCTTTTGATTAACATAATCACTCTTTTTATCATTCTGCATATTCATTTGTGTGAATCGATGACATGTATTGCATCATTAAATCATATGACCTAGACTGCCCCCTAAGTCGGGGGATAAGCATCCGTCCGTAAAACTAGTCCTTGGCCCAGTGCCAGGCGGTCTGAGATCAACCGTCCCAGGACTCCGTCCTCACGCCAAATGGCCTGGGGACGGCTTTGGGCATTTTCGCTCCGCGCCAATGGGCCCAAGCGGCCCCCCAGAGATTAAGCTCTGCGCTAGACAGCCCGGAGGCAGTCAGCCACAGGCTGAGACATCTCGCCAAAAGGACCCAGGCGGTCCATCAAACAGGCTTCATGCCGGCGACCCAGGCGGTCGAAGAATCAGGCCTGGGGGCTTCCCAAGTCCCCAATCTATGGCCAACAAAACCTTAGGGGGCAAAAAATCGCAGGCGTGCAACGACCTTCTTGAACAGAAGAGAGCACCCTCAGTCTACAATGGTCATGGGCTAAGACCTCACCTTGGTGATTATAACGCTTTGAGCAGGAGCGACACACCTCCCGCGATCATACGCGACCGAGTCCTAGACCCGGGAGTCTGGTTACCGTGGCCTGACAACCGCGCTAACCCTCGTTGCGGCTGCAGGGGCTTGGCGACGACATCCGCTTCACCGGATCGAGCCCCCCAAACGTGTGAGCTGTGATGACATCCTCTTACGAAGGACGAGCACCACGCAAGAAGGCACCTGGATAGGGCCTTAGCAACAGTGGCTCCAAAGAGCCTAACGTTCAAGCATGAAGCGTAATCCAACGGGTGAAAGCAAGCGAAGACCGCAAGCGACATTCTACGATAGAAGAAGCACAAGTGCAAAGAAGAGAAAGACTCTTTTCATTCATATATGAGGAACAAATATGGTACAAAAACAAAAGACGGTCCAACAACCAACACAAGTAGAGACTAATCAGGCAGACCAGTCGGACCCGCCTCCTCAGGGAAATTCTTCAGGCGAGATGCCTCCTCTATCCCGGCATTCCCTAGATGAAGGATACCCTCAGGGACGTGAGGATCCGCCAAGGAAACAATCTTGCGACACAAGCGGATGCCGTCCTAATACCGAGTATCCAACGCCCGGCCGTGCTTCGATGGAGAGTACCGGCCAACCATGTCTCCAACCAGCCGGGTGACGCGATCCTCCAAGGTGACGACTATGGCTTCCAGCTGCGCCACTCTCTGCTGCAGGCGCCCGTTCTCCTCTTTGAGAGATGCGAACTGGGCCCTTCCGTTGGAGATGGCCTACTGCAAGTCCCCATGAAGGAGGACGGACAACACATCAAAAGGGTTGACCTCACCTGAAGCCTGCGTAAGAAGCAATGTCAAAAGTATTTCCAAAGCATGTAACCATAAAGGAAGGACAGATGGAAACGGCTGCACCTGAGCAGGGGTAGCACTGGGAGAGCGTGCAAGGTCTCCCGAAAGAGCCTCTCCTTGGGGCTCCACTCCTTCGCCTGCTGGAGGAGGGCTGACTGGAAGGCTGGCTGCCGTAGGAACGCTCGGCGGCTCTTGCCACGAGGATGTCCCGGCTTTCCCTTCGTCGGCCTGAACCGGATCAGCGGCGAGCGCGGCGCCGTCCTCTGTAGATGTGGCCAAACCTTCAGGAAACCTGTATTCCGAAATGAGCTCCACAAAGATCTCTTACGACTCCACAGGCCTCCTGGCCTTCAGTACTAGCGCAGGCGCGGCCGCAAATGGCCCCTTCGGGCCCACAAGAACGACGACATCATCTGTCGCCTCTGCAGTAGAGCAAGTGGGTGGATTCCCAGTGGGTAGAGACTCCACCTCGCAGACCTCGCCAGCGGCTAGTCCTGCGACCGAAGTCGACGACGGTTCGGCGGTCTCCCCCTGGCGACCTGGCTCGCAGATCTTTTCGAAGCCGGACTTCCCACCACAACGGAAGGGCAGGCAATTCGTCTCCTAGACCTCCTCAAAGAAGTCCCCTCGGCTTCCCTTAGCCTCTTAAGGGCGGCCTCGTCCTCATCATCGTCCGACGACGACTCCAGCAATGAGCAGCTCTCCTCCTCGATTCCCCCAGATGGTGGAGGAGCGGTTGTATCCCCAGGATCTCCTTTACCTAGTCCAGCGATCGCCCATCCCGAACGAGATCCCCATTTGCAGGCCTCGAACGTGATGGAGGTAAAGAAGTAATCCTGAATCGAGAACTTCACCTCTTCAGACTTGAGGGCAGATAACAGCTTCTCTGACTCTGCAGCGTCCTCAGCAGTTGGCTTCTCATGAAAATACTCTGAAATCGGGCCCCACACCCTTGGGAGCTCAGAGTCAGGGGGCTCCTGCAAAAAGAAAAAGCGCTCCTTCCACCCCTTCATTGAGTCAGGGTTGGTGCCGCGAAAGCGAAACCCCGCCTTGGGGCACATCGACACCCAATCCTCTGACTCTGTGAATCGGAAGATCAATCTCGCTGCCTTGGCGTCAAAGGAGCCGCTGTGAAGGATGGCAAAAATGCATAAGGACACCAGATAGCGCAAGGCGTTGGGGTGCAGCCTTGCCATCGGAACGCCCAGCGCGTCCACCACCGCATACAGCGTGCAGTGCGTCGGGTAACGAAGCCCTCCCCTCAGATGTTGCTCGTACACTGTAATGAAGTCCGCTGGGGGGCACTGGCTCTATCCAGTGCGTCAGGAGCACGGTAACTCCAATCGCTGGGAAGGCCATAATCGACCATGAGAGAAGTAATGTTTCCAGTAGTCAAGACGGACTTGGTGTTGCGAACACCATGACGCGCGGCTCTGGGAGCCTGGGAAAAAGAAGAGCTTTCTCTCTTTATCGCCATTTATCTCTCGAAAGTCATAAGTACGTGCAGAGAAAATATCGGCAGAAGAAGGGAAATGATCCTCGATTGGTTTAAATAGGCAACGCAAAGCCAAAAGGCGGGAAACCAAAACGGCACCGCCACAGGCGATCAGGACACGTGTTGGCTTCACAACGCACTGCAGGATCCAAATCGTTCGCAATGATGGCTAAACGCCAGACTAATAGGCGCGTCCCCTCAGCCGCCTGGCGAGGATCCATGCTGGCGCCGGCGCATTAAATAAAGGCTCACGATAGTAGAACCCATGAAGAAGCGCACGGTAGCACAAAACCGAAAAACCAATCAAGAAGCAGGAAATACGAAAGGCAAAGCAGTGTGACAAAATAACGACTTCCATTATATCGAGAAATCCCGTTACAACGGTTAAGAAAAAAAAAGCGAAAAAAGAAGAGCACGACGATGACAAAAACGGCTAATGGTCCCAGTGGCCAGTGGAGGAGCTTTGGACGTGGTAGTCCACCAACTGATCTCTAGTTCTGGTGAACGAGTTGCGAGGATCTAACACACCCACGCGGAAGCTTGGATCCTCCAGTGAGGCCAGCCTCCGACAAAGCCTAATGGCGTCAAATTAAGTCTGGCTCCAAGACAGGTCCACTCCCTTTGGCCGAAGCCTCGTCCTCAGCTCTGACCGCAACTCGGCGACTTCAGCCTCGTGTCGTTTCTTGAGCTGCTCGATCTCCTCTTCAAGCGCCAATGCGCGGGCCTGCGCATCCACATCGGCACCAGCAAGACGAGAGGCCCTGGCCTCCAATCGCAGCCCAGCGACCTCAGCATCGTGTTATCGCTGGAGTTGCTCGATCCCTCCTTCAAGGGCCAATATGCGGGCCTGCGCCCCCACGTTGGCATCGACAAGACGTGTGGCCCTTGCCTCTGACTCGGCCCAAGCACTTTCCAAATGTGCAACACGGGCCCTCAACCACTCCACCTCAGCCGCAGCTGCCCCCCGACGCGGCTGGACCCTCTCGAAACCCAGAGGCGCTCCCCGACTCTGAGAAGGACCAGCAACCGTGGCTTCAGAGCGAGCCCCCCTGAGGTGTCGGCTCCTGAAGACATGGGAGCGTGAGAGCCGAACTCGGACTCGTCAGAAGAGCATTCCGTGTCGCTAGAGGTATCTTCCATTGATTTCGCAGCAAGAAGACACGCACAGGAAGAGCAAACAGCCAATAAACGTGCAAGTGCAAAGGAGTGCCAGGTTCCAGGAGAAAACGGCGTGTTTAAATATGCGAGTTTTCTCCTGAAGAGGCGGTAACTCCAAAAGATAGAAAGCACTAAGGCGTGGCCAATGGGGATTTTACAAGTGGGAGGCTCCCTAAATCTTGCGCGTTTCCAAAGAGGGGCTCCACAACGCGACGTCTCCTAACCGCGCAGGAATTAAATGCGCCGGCCAGCCCAAGAGACGTAACTGCTGACAGAGACTCCTCAAGCTCTCACAGAATTACACGTGGATCTCCAGGGCAAAATGCCCGGCAACGGAAAAAATACGCACGAAGACAAGATGAAAATGAAGGCAAAAAGAGGCTACCTCTTTTATTAATCAATGCTTTCTTACAAAGTACAAAGTTTACAATAATAAGGCTGCGAGAAAGACGAAGGAAGACAACGGTGTGAAGCCCCGTATGCTCCTGTACCCTGTCCCAGATGAGCTTGGCGAACGTGATCTGCATAAGATCCCCACGGCCGGAGCCATCGGTGGTTCGCCAAGCGGACTGGTTTCGAGGCGTAGAGCATCTCCTGGTGGAAGTCGCCAAAGTCCAATCCACCATGGTGCGGGAAGCATCAAGGTCAGGAAAGCACTCCGAGAAAGTAGGGTGAGAAACCTAGCTTCCACAGAGGGCTACTGACCTCAAGATCCTTCCGTGGTTAGCGCCCTGGCGTGACACGTGGGAAGAGCACCTGCGAAAGCCTTCACCTCACAGGTGAAGATACCCGCAGGGAATCCTCCAAGGGTCTGCCCAGGCCAGCCAAGCCACAACCCAGAAAGGAGCGCGCAACGACAGTAGAATGGCCAAGCCACTCTCGTTAGTGCAGAGGGCGAACTGCAGGACGAGGGTTACAACAGTCTTCATCAAGAGCTTTAACATTCGACTGATCCATCCAACTCCTTCTCGAACGCCCGCCAAGGGCGAGGAAAGCCAGAATATTCTCATTGCCTCTCGGTTGGCTGCTAAGGGATGAACTCAACTTGCTCGAGTACCCCTCTTATTTATGAGCAAGGCGCAAGCCATCCTCTCACCCAACGCAACACGGCATCCCGCAGACGTCTTTCGTGTAACAAGGGAGACCGCTGGTCAGACGCAACCCGAGGCGCGCGAATCTCGCCCGGCAAAGTGACAAGTCAGGGCAGCGCCTAAAAAGCCTGCCTTGGCTCCTGGGGAAGGCGCAAACTCAGAAAATGACAAAAGATAGCGCGGCACGAGGAAGGGTGTGAGGCTACGGAAATGGGCCCAGGGGACATTCCAGGCCCGACCACTGGCAGGCCCAGGCATGGGGGGCTAGTGTTGGGTCCCATGTCCTGGCCCATGAAAGATTGCCAAGCCTGTGAAAAAATCCGCGGCCCACGAAAGGTCCTAAAGCCCACATGAAATGGTCAGCCCAGCCCAGCGGTCAAGGAACGCGTGCAGAGCCCGGGCTGGCAGAAGACAACGGCACCCTACAATGCATTTAATGCGATGGCCGGGAAACCGGCGAAGAGGCGGAAAGGCTAGCCAATAGAGGAGCGGCTGGTACAGCGTCAACGACTCCCACGGCCGTCTGCAGGCAGCCAACCAATCCCCTCTCAGGGGGAAATCGGGCGTGGCCGGCAACGCTCAGAAGCGTGCCATCCACGGCGAAAGGACAACCGGCGTAACCAGCGGTCCATAACAGTGTCCAGCGGCGCAGTAGCCCCCGCAACGGGCATTTTGGCGCCCAGAGTCCAACGGAAAAAGGCCTATAAGAGTCCTCACGCCCCACAAAGAAAAGGATCTTCTTCCTCTTCGATCTTTATCTTTCTCTGGCTGAATACTGATCCTGAATCAAACTCAACCAACTTTGAGCTTCCTCCTTCTACACTCGAAAGTAACGAACCGGAACTGAGGGAAAACTCACTTCCGTCCAGCAAGGGCAAGCCACAATCATCCCACCGCATCTACTCAGACTAAGGGAAAGTCAGCCACCCATTGCGATGCACCAAGGATGCCAGGCCTTCCATCACCTGCTCACTGCATTCTCCATATCACCACACGAGCATCTTTTACGCTTTCACAGCATTCCTCCGCGCACCGTCCTTAGCGTGCGCCATTTCCGTTTATTGCGGGAATTTGCTGACTTGAGCGTCGGAGCGGCCTCGGTGGGAGAAATCCTGTCGGACCCCTGACCTCTTGTTTGTGATTTGTGTTGTGCAGGTCCAGGTTCATAGAGACGGAGACCGGACCCTTCGACCGACGTCGCCGCGTACTCAGGAATCCGAAGGCTCCCTAATCCATACGGTAACCGCGGACCCGAGACACAACAGTTATATTTTGAGAATAGTTCGAATATTTTGTTATATTTAATTATAATTTTTGGTTGAATTGTTACCTCCCTTACGATAATTGTAGTGTAAGTCATATTTATTTTGTTCGGACGATTATCCGATAAGGTCATCTATAGATTTTTGATCTGTTAGATTCTGTTTATTTGATTCGTTTACACCTGAATTTTAAAATTTAGTATGATTTATTAAATGTATTTAAAATTTAAAATTTTAAAAATTATAATTAATTATTTAAATTAACATTCTTGATCCGGATTTATAACAACTTAATAATAAATAATTTTTAAGCTAATGAGTATAATATTTGAACTATTCAAATCAAGCTAATTGACAATTTAGGTGGTTCATCTTTTCATGTTAGCAAAAATTTCATGATATATAAAAAGGTTTCTAGACTTAATATATTTCAATGTTGTATGATACATATACGTGTGTGAAAATAGACTCATGTTTTGATTTTCTTACTTTTGGCCTTTTCCAATGTTTGCATATACAAAAATATTTGATTAAGACATGATTAATTTAAATCATAGAAAAATAGTATTGGAAAAAAAACATAATAAAATATTAAAAATAAAAAACAAAACTTGAATAATGCCTTAGGGCAACAGCGTGAACTTCAATTATTGAACACAACACTCTCTGCACGTTGTCCCCCAATAATCAAGGTCGCTATCTATCACCTTTGCAAGAAAGGTCAAACACCAGAATATATGTATTAAGAAAGTAATTAATTTAAATTATATTAAAATAGTATTAAAATAGAAGATAACAACATAGCAAAAAAATAACAAAAAAGCAACCAATAAAGTGCAAAAAGATTAATTTTAATCATCAATTGTTGAAGGCAATACATTAAGAATACAATTATTGAACACAACCACCTCTGCCCAGTATCCCATAAATAATCAAGGCAACTATCTACCAAATTTGCAAGAAAGGTCAAATTTAATCTGTGCTTCCTTGGCTTCAGCTGAAAAGAACAGGCCAGCAAACAATTACCCAGAGGACAAAGCAACAAGGGAGTCAGTAGGTCTGCCCCGGAGGCGGTCAGACGTCACAGTCATTTGCCGCCTGTGGTGGCCGACTGCTCCGCCTTTGAGGTTGAAATCCGTTACCAACATTGAGAATCCTCATAGCACCATCTACAATGGCAAAAACCAGCAATTCCATTTCAAAATGAGTACCCAAAAAGAGGGCGAAGATATAGGTAAGCATTAGATTTGAAAATGTCAGAATGAATATTAAGGAATGACCAGGATCGGTGGAACGTTTCCGAGAGAGCATCGCAGCATCGATGTTGTTTAAGGCCTGCACCACCTTTCCTGGGACTAAAACAGCAGAACATGCTGCTGCTGCTGCATCAATGGGGTTGAGAAAACACAAACGCAAGGACCAGATGAGCCAAATAACCTTCAATAGTATAAATAATTCTGTAGTGTTATCCTTACAAGTTTTTCTATGCATATCTCGCCTTCAATTCTTCCTGCCTGGGACGACAACCAAAGCATCATTTCTAGCTCGATTTGGTCTATGCTCAAGTGTCCCAATCACCATTCTTTCATCTTTTCATTCCATATATGTAAACTTATACGCATAAGGGATATGTTCGTTCATTATTATTTTTATTATAACCCTCTCATTTATCTAATATTATCATCTTTGCAGCACTTAAATTTCTCATGTATGTTCAATTTTTCAATATTACGTCCCATAAAGATAGTGGCATTCACATCACAAATCATTCCCCCTTTTATTTTTAATTTTTAACCAATCTTAAAACAACTATCTATCTTATCCACACATTATTTGAATATTTTGTCATGCAAAGCCCAAATATCATTTTGCCATGTCATGTCACATTTCAGTACACCTTCTCCATCCACGTTTCACGATGAGTTATCAAACACTTCAGAGATTAGATTCTTTACATTCTACCCTGTGAGGCTCATGCCTAACACCAAAGTGTATATTATGTAGGTAGACTTCGACCCATCTAATTTTCTTATTAAAAATTTAATTTGACTAGTGTTAGTTTTGCTAAGTTATTAATTCTTTAGAAAATGTTTAATATTAAAAAGTTATAAAAGAACAAACTCTAAATTCGCATCCCCCAAATCATTCTTGGACTCCGCGGTGCCACCAGTGCCTGCGTCCTTTGGATTAAATCCAACAAGTAAGAGGCTTAGAGTTTTTTTTTATTATAAAGTTTTATTTTTATTTTGCTTTTGCTTTTAAAATTTTATTTTTTTTGTTTATCAATTTTAAATTATTTTTATAAACTAAATATATAGAATTTCTACAGCCTATTTTAATTTTAAAAAACTCACAAAACATTAAAAAATTTTTTTTGTAGTTTCCAAAATTCTATTTATATAATACTATTTCAAAAATGTATGTTTATAAAACTATTATTTTATAAGTTTATAAAATATAATCTTAATAAAATTATTATTACAGAAGTTTATAACATATAAGTCTAAATATTTATTTAATAAATAATAAAATTTTAATTCAATTTATAACTAAATTTATTTTTTTCTTTTCATATTTTTAATTTTTTATATAATTAAAAGGAAGCAATGATTGTGATTTTAAATAATAACTTAAATATTTAATTTTTATATATTTAAAATATATTAATATAATTTATATCAATTTAATTATTTTTATAATTTAAGTCTCCTAAAAACTTCTCATCCGTACCTACTAATGAGGACCGGCGTTCCAACTAAGGAGGACCTGATTTTCTAATCTATAATGTTGATTTTTTAATTTAAAAATAAAATCAACAGTTTAAATTTAATATTAAATAATATTGTCTAAATAAATATTTTTATTAAATTTTTTTATATATTAAATTTAACATTTGATATATATTAATATTATTAAAAAATTAAAAAAATATTTTTAATAATTTTTATTTTTATATTATAATTATTAAATTTTAATCCAATTAAAAAGTACAATCCTAATTCTTTTCCACGATAACAATGTCCATCAGCTACCTATTCATGTATCACATAGTATCTCCAAAATTGTAGTTCATTATTTTTTATAAACCTTTTAATGTGCCAAATAGCAATCACAATGCTTGTCTTTATGCACCAAACATTACTAATACAAAATCTACACTGAGATAGAAGGAAGAATATATTAGAAGTAAATTACTTTAGAAAAATAAGTTATTTTCATAAAAAAATGAGACACTTTTGCTGTTCGGGTTGGAGGCTCTGTTTTTAAAAAAAATCGATATTATTTTTTAATATGTTAATTATTTATTTTAAAATAAATAATTATAATTTAATAATTAATTTTAATTAATTTTTTATATTTTAAAAAATAATTAAATTATAACTATTTATTTATATATTAATTTTTTAAATTAAAAAAATATATATACTCCATCCGTCGGTGGCTCCCTGCTCCCTATGCTGCCCCCTGACCTCTTTTGGCAAGAAAGTAAAAATAATTTTAACTAGCCTTCCTTCTTCGGAAGGGAAAAAAAAAAGATAAAAAGATGAAATTAATTGAGAGTTGACAGGGAAATAATACCAGGACGCAGGACGGTTGGCCTGGGAAGGAAGACCCCAGTGCCTACGGTCTCTCTCTCCGTCCGGGGCGTTCCCGAAAACACCGTCCTCACGACAGTCCCTGGATGCGGCGGTTGCAGCCGACTGTGCTTATTCTGGTGCCCCAGAGGCAGCCAAGAAGGCAGAGACGAACTGTTTCTGGCATACTCGCCGTTGATGTCATCCCTCGTGGCTCTGCTCCGCTGAGAAATTTGATGGGTGGTTTGCCATTTTTGTCCTCTCCGTACCCCCTGCTTCAGGCGCTGAAATTTTGTAATTAAACATGAAACTGAAAAAAATTAGAACTGAAAATTTGCTAAGCAGAGGGACTATCTGAAATCACGAAGAGAGATCTTTAATCTTCTTACTCGAGAGGCCTTGGAATAGAGAGCGGCGGAGTAAGCAGTGGCGGAGTTGTCGCTGTTGGTTGGGAGAGGGGAAGAGATTTGGATGGGTTTTGCAGGAGAATAGAGAATGGCTCTGCTGCTGTCAAAGAATCCAGTGCCTTTCCCTTGCGGCTGCTCACTTCTAACCCTCACCCGGCCCACTTCTCCAGCGGCCGCACACGTCAGATCCGAGGCTGCGTCTTTGTTTTTCCTCACATTCGCCCTTGGACGCGGCGACGACAGGTCGTTGCGGTTTCCACGGCTTGACGGCTGATGGTTGCAAGCACACACACCGCCGCCTACCGTGCACACTGGCGACTGGGGTGAACCAGACGAAACCCATCCCTGAGAAGAAAAAAAGGAAAAAGAAAAAATAGAACAAAAAAAAAGAAAAACATATCAGAAATTGACTTTAATCGCAACCATATTACTGATTGAAGAACCAAAAGAAACAGAGGAGAGAGAAAAGGCCCCTTGGTACAAACCAAAGCTACCTCTGAGTTAGTGATAGAATCTTGCTCAAGCGTTGAGCGAGCCATCTGACGAGTCAACCCGATGTAGTCTTCCTCGTCGCTCCCTGCTTCTGTCGAACCCGTCACTGACTCGACGGGCGAACTTTGATCCGAGAAAGGCCCAAGAAACCCTAGCCCAGAAACGGTCGATGCAAACTCGTCATAACCATTAAACCCATCCTTCTGTTGAGGGTCGCCGTTTCCGGCGAAGTCCATAAGGATGTCGTCGTCTGTGAGGATCTGTGAAGGTAGCCAAAACTCGGCGTCGTCTAAATCATTTGCCATCTCTAACACCACCAGAAACAGTTACGTAACACTAAACAAACAAACCCACCCCACCCCCCGAGACCAACAGAACCCAATATAAAACAAAAAAAAAAACGAGGGGAAAAGGAGAGAAGAGTCTGTGAATCAGAAGGTTCCTGACGTTTAAAGATTCAAGAATAACCCTAAAAGGATTCCTATTGCTGCATATCTGGCAAGTTTCTTGTTGTTCGCGGTGGTTTCAAATTTCAACGCAGAATATTGATGGTGGAGGCGTGTTAGTTTCGAGTAATCTGCAGAGAGGGAAAGAGGGGCCGGGGAGCAGAAACGCTCCCGGGAGAGAGATGATGCTACACGCGCCGACTTTTCATATGAATTTTGAGCGTTAGCTTTGCCTGGATTCAATGGACGAATCCCTGCTCCTGTTGACGATGAATCTTATATGTCTTACTAGGTTGTTCAACTTTTATTTAACTTTTTTTTCAATTAAATTTATATTAATCCAATTCATTAAATTTAAAATAATATTTGTAAAAATAAATAAAAAAAATATATTTTAGAGGTTACTTTTAAGAAAAATAGATTTGAAATAAAATTTATACATAAATTAATATATAAAATTAAATATAGTTTTTACTATTTATCAACTATAATACAAAATATATTACTGACATTGACTTTTATACTCATCGATTACGCTTTCCTACAAAAGCCTTTGATAATGAGCTATTGTGGCCTTTACATCCAGCCCTCGTATTCTTGATCACATGAAAGATTCTCTTATCCCTCGTGTTTGTAGATCTGGCATAAGTTTTGCTGGATTCCCTGTAGGGTCAGGTCCTAAAATGCCGTGGGTCCATGGTTACCGCGGCTACTAATGAGTCGCGTCAGGCGGGGCTGATTCTCTCAAACGGAGAAGTATTCTTCTCTACTGCTCCCTCTACAAGCATTTAACTAAAATCTAATAGTTAAATTTAAAAACAAAAGACAATAAAGATAATTATTTTTTATTTATTTACAATATTAATATTTATTAAATATTAAATTTAATATAATAAAAAATTTAAGAAATAATTATCTAAATGATTTATTTGAGGTTCATACCTCACCGGTTAAATTTTTTAAATTCAATTGGAATGGACAGTGTCTCAGAATTTTCTAATATTCTATAAGCATAGTAAATTGTTGAAGCAAATCAATGCCATTCATATGTGTAACGTCCCAAATTTTATATATAAACTATAAAATTATATGATGAAAATAATTTATATGATGAAAATTATTTTGAGTTAATTTAAAAATAATTATAAGAAAAAAATTTATAAAAAAATTAAAATTGGAGAACTAAGTTTGATGCCAAATGAGAGTCTGATCCTGGCTCATATATATTTTAAGCAGATTGTGTGCACGAGAAAAGCATACCCGAGTGTTCGTGCTTAGTTTTTGATAGATTGGTTTGCACCTAAACCACACTTAATGTGGGGCTCATGAGTGGGTGAGATTTTGCATAGCGGTTGATACGTCTTTATTGGGCTATTGTGTGCTGATTCATTATAAAAAAGCTTGTGCACTATTTTTTAGTCATTTTGTGGGAAAGAAAAGAAATATATGAGAGAGGAAAAATAGGAGAAGAAGAATAAGAGGAGGAGATAGAAAGTAAATGAAAGAAATTTTGTAATTTTTGAGAATCAGATCCATAATATCAGAAGATTAAGGCAAGTATTTTTTTTTTTTTTTATCACGATTTTAGTTAGAATCCAACCAAATATCGACTAAATGGAGTAAGTAAACTACCTCGTTACAGTCTGATGAGAAGTACTCGAGTAAGTAAACTAACTTACTTACTTCCACCTACCCTCTGAAAAGAGCTACCGAAGCAAGTGACTTACCCTACTTACTCCACCTAACCCCTCCTCTATAAATACTCAGCTTTGACCAATAAAGCTGACACGAATAACCAGCGAGAAGAACAGTAATGAGTAGAGGAGAGAAAGCTTCTAGTCGGTAAAGGTAAACAAACGACTGTCAGGCAAGTGTACACTCTATTTTTAACTTTAGAATATTGCAAATGTACCTCGGACGTCACTCTTTTAAGTTTTATTTTTAAGATTGCCGCAAGTGTACTCACCTTTTTAAGTTCATATTTTTAATGCAAGTATAACTAATGATGTTCAGTTATTCTATGATGTTCGCACGCATGAAGTTTAATTATTGTATTATTTAAATGATGACCAGTCATTTAATTATGAAAAAGTAGACCGGCTTTAAAAAGTAATGTATAAACTCTTTGATTTGAAACCGGCCTCAAAGAATAATTGAAATCGACTTTGCATTGTAATTTGAACTCGACATTTGCTCTTTGATCTTGAAATCAGCCTTAACCGAAACCGGCATGATATGAAACCAGCATGCATAATGTGAGCTCGGCTTTTGATAAAATTGAAACCAGCCTCCACCTTAAACGTCAATCAAGTTCGGCTTCCCCTAAGCCTCAATCAAGTTCGGCCTTTCCTTAGTATAAAAGAAGTTTGGCATTCCCTTAGTGTAAAACAAGTCCGGCTCCATCCTTGTGAATCAAAACCGGCCACCCCTTGTAAATCAAGACTAGCCACCCTTGTTAAATCAAGACCGGCCCTCCCTTCTTTATGAATCACAACCTGCCTTGTAAGATGAAAAATCCAAGCTGGCATTGTGTGAAGAAAATCGAGTCCGGCCTCCACACCATGAAAATCATAATTGGCCTTGTGTGAAGAAAATCAAGTCCGGCCTTCACACCATGAAAATCACCACCGGCGTTGTGAGAAGAAAATCTGAACCGGCCTCTTGGTGAGATGAAAATATGAATCGGCCTTCCACCTTATGAATCACAACCGGCCTCTTGGTGAGATGAAAATCTGAACCGGCCTTCACCTCATGAAATCACAACCGGCCAATTTTAAATCATGAAAATGAAATCAGCTCCCTTGATGTGAAAAGAGCTTTGGCCCTTAATGAAAATTTAAACCGGCCACTTCAAGCATGAAAATCTAAACCGGCCACTTTAAGCATGAAATCTAAATCGGCTTTCCTTTATAAGAAAATGTAACCGGCCTTCCTTTGTAAGAAAATGTAACCGGCCTTCCTTTGTAAGAAAATGAAACCGGCCTTCCTGTGCAAGAAAATGTAACCGGCCTTTCCTTGTATAAAAATGAAACCGGCTACCCTTGCATGTGAAATTGAGTTCAGTTTTACCCCTGCATGTGAAATCAAGTTCAGTTTTACCCTTGCATGTGAGATCAAGTTTGATTCCCTTTTGCTTGTGAAATTAAGACTAGCCTGGCATATTATTTTGAAAGTTGAAACAGGTTGTAACATGGCCATCTGGAAAAAGAACGAAGGAAACATGAACCGACTTTATGATAAGACAAATAAGTTCTGACTTTAGCTTTGGGAGATAAGGTTCTCTAGCATGCCTTAGGACCTTAAGGTGATAATCAAGGATAACCGAAGTGAGAGCCATCCTCAGGGCTTTGTACAAGGAGATAGTGATAACTGTCCTCGGGGATTTGTACAAGGAGAAAGTGAGAGCCGTCCTCGGGGCTTTGTACAAGGAGGAAGTGAGAGTCGTACTCGGGGCTTTGTACAAGGAGGTATTGCCGTGATTGTGAGGAGATGTGCACAATCTATCTTCGATTAAAGCCCCCCTTTCGTTATGCAATAAATAAAAGAAGTTAAATTATGATCTACATTGTGTTATGCCCAAATATTATCTGTTCTGATTTTCCGATTTGCTTTTGTTCGGCCAAATGCCATGTATATATATGATGCCTGATTTTCTGCATTAACCGTCCTAAGTATTTTGCATGATTCCGGCCAAATGATATTTTGTATATATATATCTGTAACTGTTGACAACACGAACGTTTTATGAAAAATTTCATGTACCTTGTTGAGCTCTGGCTCACTATTTTCTATTTTTCCCCCCTCAGATGAAAATTTAGAATTTGTGCCTGACGAGACGGAGTGATTAAAGCCGACCTGAAGGATTCATAAGGATTCAGGAGCACCTTTTTGGGGATTGCAGCGGAGAATCAATTAGTGTAATGAATTGTTAGACTCTATAAACTTTTATAATTAGAGATTTGTGCCTATTCGGAAATAAATGTTATGGAATGAATATGAATGTTTGTTTTCCCAAGATGTTAGATTGGCTTCCGCTATGCGTTTTATGATCAAAATATATGGGTTCTAGATGGCACATGTGATCTTGTGTTGCGAATGATGGAGTAAAAAAAAAAATCTGTTCTGCCATACTTTCTCTCAGTGTAATTTATCTTATGGATTACTAACTGTATTGGGGTTTATATTCAATTGATCATCTACTTTGATTGTAATGAAGGAATTTCAAAATGAGTTATTTTTGTAGTGGATTAATTTTATAGTAGATTTATTTAGAGTTTATTTTTATAATTTTTTCTTTAATTTGGAGAATTTTTTATGTTAAAAACCATCATTAACGTTATATTTGTTATTGATGGATACGTCGGAATATAGGCTGGCCAAACGTCAACGGAGGCCCAAGACGGTCAACTAAAAAGCGGCCTAACAGAAGGCGCAGACCCAAATCCTGAAAGGGCCCAAGGCGGTCAACGCCAGTATTGACCGTCTAGACTTCAGTAGGCGGCTAACTTGCGTTCAGACGGTCAACTCGAGCATTGATCAGATGCACTGTAGCAGCAGGCCCAAAAACGCTTTAAACTTGCTACGGCCCAGGCCCAATCTAGCAGGCGAACACGTGCACGAAAAGAAACAGTCTTCTCATGGCCACGTGTCCTCCTAAAAGCTGATCTTCTCCAAAAAGAGCAGTAATGACTTCAGCGCCAACAAAACGGTCACAAAAGCATGAGACAGTCTGAAGAACCGTTGCACTGTACAGCAGAAAGAGAATTCATCAAATCACGACTGTCAGTCCCACCAACTCTGAGAAGGCCGCCATCGTCAGTCCAAGAGGAGCACGCCACCTTGACCAGAGGAAGAGGCTCTCTTATTGTCCATAAAAGCTTAAGGTCTTCATTTCGGAAGACACATGCTTTCACAGGCTCTCACATGCTTTCACATGCTCTTACATGCTTTCATAGATTCTTACAGACGCTTTCACAGGCTCTCATATGCTCTTACACGCTTTTGTATGCATTCTCAGATACTCATTCACGTACACACAAGCTCACTCAGAAACAGAAGCTCTATTGCTCACTCTGTAACTTATCTTCCTAAGAACACTGAAAACGAGCTTCCTAAAGGACTTCTTAGAGCCTTCCACACGAACCCTTATAGAGCTTGAATAGAGGCTCCTCTCCTCTTTCTCTCTACACAAGCGCTCGTCCTCCAATCCCACCAGAGGCCTCCGGATTCCTGGAGACCTCTTCGACCTTCTGAGACTCATTCCCAAAGTTTCCACGCTTTCGGGACGTCACTTCCTTACGCTCTCCGTGATCATGAAGCAAGAACTCGCCTTCTCAACAGGCCGACACTCCAAGCCATCTCACACTCTCTCTCTTTTGCTTTCCAGTTACTTTCCTCACTTAGAAGGCTTTACTGATTTGAGCGTCGGAGTATTTTCGGTGGGACAACCTCCCGGTGACACGCTGACATCTTGTTCATTTTAGTGGTGTGCAGGATTCGAACTCAGTAAACAGAGTTGGGTCAAATAATCCAGACGAATCCGAATCTGTTCGAAGTCAGATCCAGGCGCCGTCTGTGGGAAGCGCTTACAAAAGCCAACCATTGCTCTGCACAACGTTCTCTTTTCATCGACTGATTCAGATCCATTCGCAATGGTGAACATGAGAGCCCAAGCTAACGATCCTGCTAGAGACATCATTTATCCCGACCAGGACCACGCTACTGGTACCACGGTCAACGGGACAACGGGTGGAGTACCAGCCCCCTATTTTCAACAATTGATGGAGCAGATGTAGGCCAACAATCGACTGCTCCTACTACTCTACTCTCAGAACGATCAGAGATTGCAGGCGGCTCCTCCGGCAGCCGTTCCAGTGCCGGCCACCAAAAAGGGTGGCCAGAGAAAAAAGAAGCTAGTCAAAAGATTCGAGAGATCCAGGAACAATCCAGTCCCAGCGTCCTCCCGCGTTCCTCGCCAGAGCAAGCCTGAAGAAAGCTCCGGGAGCATAACTCCTCGAGAAAGTCTGGAGAGAAGAAATTCCCGGTACTCTCGGGCCGAAGACAGGAATGCAGTCTATGAGCGAGCCTCCAGGACTGGAGGCAGTAGCCAACCGGCTACTGGACCCTCTAGGGATAAGACGGAGTTGAGGGCTTACCTCAACTCCAAGAGATCTACAAACGTCACTCATGCAGACCCGCGAGTGGATAAAATTTGAAACCGCGTGTTCCAGGACAAGGATCACGCTATCGACTTAGACCGATCTCCTTTCACAGCGGAGATCCTGAACCGTCCACTGTCCAACAAGTTCAAGATGTCTTCCCTTGACTCGTACGATGGGAGTAGTGATCCGGTTGACCACCTAAATCACTACCGCATCCATCTGAGTCTACAAGGGTTGGAAGATTTAGCGATGTGCCGCTGCTTCCCGCTCACGTTGAAGGGAGACGCTCGAATCTGGTTTCATCACCTCCCCTTAGGCACCATCGGTAGCTTCCGGGAACTCACAGATCTCTTCCTGGCTCAGTACGCCTCGAGCTGACGGGAAGAGAAGCAGCCGTGGCACCTCTCCCACATCAAGCAGAAACCAGGAGAGAACTCACGACGCTTCCAGGACCTCTTTGTGGCAGAGGTCAGGCGAATTTCTTGGATCATGGAGGAAATAAAACTTGGCAGTTTCATCTCCGCATTGACCTATGGGGACTTCTTCAAGCACCTGGCCCACAAGAATCCTCAAACCTTTCGGGAAGTGGAATCCATCACCGAGACTTATACTGCAGTAGAGGAGGCCAACGAAGCGAAGCGCCCAGAGCGGGCGGATCAGCCTCGATCATTCCCTGGAGAGGAAAAAAGGAAGTATGGCGGTAGTGATCACTCCCGTCGGAAGCAACACCGGACTGGGCCCCCGAAACGCAGAGACTACGACCCGCCAGCTTCACACCTCTGACGGACATGCGCACGAACGTCCTCATGCAAATTCGCGAAAAAAAGTTCTTAAAGTGACTAAAACCACTAAAGAAGGACTCTGCAAACCAGTTGAAGTACTGTGATTTCCACCGCTCTGCTGGGCATTCGACTGAGGACTGTAAAACACTGCAGAGGGAGATCGAGGAGTTGATTTGCAGAGGGCACCTCACTAGGTTCGTCAGGGATTCCGGGCAGAGCTCTACAACAGCTGGCGGAGAGGGGCAGGAGCAGTCTCCTCCCCGAAATCGGGTTGTAGAAGGGGTGGTTAACATAATCACCACCCGACCTGCTAAGAACCCATCTGACGGCAAGGAACAGCAGACTGGATGGAAGAAGCAATGAACAACGGACTTTTTTTGGTAAGCTCAATGAACAACGGACAACACTATTAGCTTCAATAGTGATGATTTAACTCATGTAATATCCCCCCATGCTGATCCCCTCGTTGTATCTGCACTCGTTTCGAATGGTAGTGTCGACTACCAGTTGAAGTGAGTATTCATCGATAATGGAAGTTCAAAAGATTTGCTTTACTTGGATGCGTTTTTCAAACTAGGTTTAAAAAAGAATCAACTAAAACCTGCCGAGGGACCATTGTATGGCCTCGACAACGCGCCGTGCCTGGTTCAGGGGACCATCTAACTGGAGGTCACCTTAGGTACGTATCTGAAAACAGCAAGTCGAATACTCACCTTCCTGATGGTCGACCTGCCTGTGTATAATGCCATACTAGGCAGACCTTGCTTGATAGCGTTCGGGGCGGTCACCTCGATTTCGCACCCCAAGATGAAGTTTCCGATGCCTTATGGTGTAGGGGAGGTGCTGGGTGACCAGGTTACTGGACGAACCTGTTACATGTCTCAGGTTGCCCCTAGTGGAGTGCTAGAACAGTTGGGGAACTTGACCACCGGGACGAGACAACCCTTCAGTAAGCGCAGTCCGGTGAAGCCACGGATCTAGTCCCACAGGACCTGAAGGAGCCGAAAAAGTGTGTACAGATCGGTGGCTCACTTGCCGGACCACTGTGCGATGAATTGATCGCGTTCCTGTGACGGAACGCAGACATCTTCGCATGGACTCTAGCGGACTTGCCAGAGATTCCAGCGGAGGTGATGGTCCACAAGTTGGGGCTTGATCCTGGCCGAAAACCCATCAGGCAAAAGCGGAGGAATCACTCCGTTGAAAAGCTGATCGCCATCCCAGAAGAGGTGAAGAAGCTGCTGGACGCAGGCTTTATTAGAGAAGTCCATTACCCGGACTGGTTCTCTAATGTCGTCCTGGTGAAGAAAAGTAATGAAAAATGACGGATGTGTGTCGATTTTATCAATGTCAACAAGGCCTGCCCGAAGGACAACTTTCTCTTGCCTAGGATCGACTTGCTGGTTGACTCGACAGTTGGACATGAGCTACTAAGCTTCATGGACGCCTATTCGGGTTACAACCAGATCCGAATGAGTCCAGAGGACAAGGAACACACCTCATTCATGATTAATCAGGGCATCTACTGCTACAAAGTAATGCCTTTCGGACTTAAAAATCGCTGGAACGACCTACCAACGGCTGGTCAACAAAATATTCAAAAAACAGATTGGTCGCAACGTAGAGGTTTACGTCGACGACATACTCGTTAAGAGTAAGGTCACTGGCGACCACATCCGTGACCTGGCAGAGTAGTTCAAGGTGCTCCGTGAGAATCACATGAGTTGAGCCCGGCTAAGTGTGTCTTCGGAGTAGCCTTCGGTAAGTTCCTGGGTTTCATCGTCTCCCAACAGGGGATTGAGGCAAACCCAAAGAAGATTAAGGCTCTCGCCGACATGGCTCCACTACGGAGCTTAAAGGACTTCCAGCGATTGACTGGACGGCTGGTAGCACTGTCCCGCTTCCTCGTGAAGTCCGGCGACAAGTACCAGCCCTTCTTCAAGGCCCTTAGAGGAATCAAATCTAACAGATTTCAATGGACGGCAGACTACGAGACAGCCTTCGATGAATTAAGCCAAGATCTGGCCAGCTCACCATTGTTAGTGTCACCCAAGGCCGGAGAGGAACTATACCTTTACCTTGTTGTGTCGGAGGCGTCCCTCAGCTCTGTCCTCATGCGTCAGGACTCCGACACTCAATAGCCGGTCTACTACGTGAGTAAAACATTGACCGGCTCAGAGACCCGCTACTCGCGGGCAAAAAAACTGGCCTTGGCACTTATCTTCTCAGCATGGAAGTTAAGGCCCTACTTCTAGGCCCACCGGATAGTAGTCCTCACAGATCAGCCTCTGAAGAGCATACTCCAGAAACCGGACGTCTCTGGGTGGTTGGTAAAATGGGCTATTGAGTTAGGTGAGTTTGACATCGAATTCCAACCCAGGCCTGCTGTAAAGGCACAGGCGCAGGCGCAGGCGCTGGCTGATTTCATTGTTGAAACTACAACCCTAGTTCTCGAGGAACAGCCCGAAGAAAGCACGGAATTGCTTTACGGAGTTTCGAAATGGATACTCCACGTGGACGGATCGTCCACGGACGCTGGCAGTGGCGCTGGAGTGCTCCTTACGACTCCCGACGGGTTTGAGGTGAAATACTCCATCAGGCTTAATTTCCCGGCAACCAACAACGTTGCCGAGTACGAGGCCCTGTTAGTCGAAATGCGGTTAGCCAAGGAATGCTCTGCCATGAAACTGGCAGTTTACAGCGACCCTGAGCTAATCGTTAATCAGGTTAACGGAGGCTTTGAGGCGAACAACCCTCACCTGGCAAAGTACTTGGCAAAGGCAAGGGAGGCCGCCCAGGGTTTTGACAAGCTGACCCTGGTTCATGTTCCCCGAACTGAAAACTAGAGGGCAAACCAAATGGCCAAAGCCGCTGCAACCAAAAAATCGGAACAGTACTCGAGGGACATGCGGGAGATCCTAAACGCTCCCAGCATCGAGAAACAAGAGGCAATGCAGATTTCCAAAGCGAAAAACTGGATGACGCCTTACCTTAATTACTTGGCTGACGGATCATTGCCAGAGGACGTAGAGAAGGCCAAACGGATCAGAAAGATAGCCGGCTGGTACACTGTGGTTAACGGACGACTATATCGCCGTGGCTACTCGACCCCATACCTCCGATGCCTAACTCCTGAAGAGGCTGACTACGCTTTAGGCGAAGTCCACCTCGGGATCTACGAATCGCACATTGGCAAAAAAAACTTAGCCTTCAAGGTCATGCGCCAGGGCTACTACTGGCCCTCGATGAAAAAGGATGCGTTTGAGTTTGTGAAGAGATGCGAAAGCTGCCAGCTTCACAGCAACCTTCACCACCGGCCACCCGTGGACCTGAAGACCCTTCAGGCTCTTTGGCCCTTCGCGCAATGGAGGCTTGATCTTCTAGGACCGTTTCCCATTGCCATGGGGTAAAGGAAGTTCATTATTGTGGGCATCGACTACTTCACCAAGTGGGTTGAGGCCATCTCACTGGCAAAGATCATGAAGCATAACACCTCGGAATTCCTCCGCGAGCATATCATCTGTAGATTTGGAGTCCCCGAGGTCATTGTGACCGACAACGGGACCCAATTCTTGGGAAAATGCTTCACCAAGTATTGCGCCAGCCTTGACATCAAGTTGGTCCACACTTCGGTGGCATACCCCCAAGCAAATGGACAGGTGGAGATTACGAACCGAACGCTTATCCACGGGTTAAAAACTAAGTTGGAGGACGCAGGGGGCTCCTCGGCGGACGAGCTTCCCTCTGTTTTCTAGTCTTACCGGACAACCCCAAAGGAACCAACCCGCGAGACGCCCTTCAGCCTCTGTTACGGGACTGAGGTAGTGATTCCGGTCGAAATCGGGCTTTCGAGTATTAGGGTGGAGTCCTTTGACCCTCTCAAAAAATCAGGGAGACCTAGACTTGCTAGAGGAAGCCCGTGATGCCGTCAGAGTACGGACAGTGGCCTACCAACATCGGATTGCCCGATACTATAACAAAAAGGTTAAGGCACGACGGTTCGATATTGGAGACCTGGTCTTAAGAGGTGTCGAAGCCACAGGCAAGCTGGCCGGCCGCAGTAAGCTCTCCCCTAATTGGGAAGGGCCTTTCTTAGTTTCCGTCGTCCTGAGAAACGGAGCCTACAAGTTCCGGAGCCAGGATAGAAAACTGGTTCTGCAAACGTGGAATGCAATCCACCTCAAGCGCTACTTCCAGTAGAAGGTGTAGGTACACATTTGCTTTATTGTGTGCATGTACATTCGCCTGCTTGTTTTAAATGTGCCAAAATAAGTGTTTATTTAGCATACCGCCTGCCCCTCCTATGTGCATGTATATATGTGTTTGCTTTGTAGGTTACTCGACCTAGATTGCCCCTAAGTCAGGAGGGTCTCGTTAATAAACCCTGATCATCCATCCGGCTCACAAGTGGTCGAACATAAACCTCGGTCATCCGAGCGGCCCATTAGCGGTCGTATTTAAACCCTGGTCATCCAGGTGGCCCATAGTGGTTTAATATGAATCTCGATTATTCTAGCGGCCCGAGAGCAGTCGTAATAAACCCTGGTCATCCAAGCGGCCCATTAGCGATCATATCTAAACCTTAGTCATCCAAGTGGCCCGATAATGGTCAAAATCTTAGGGGGCTTATACAGCACACGCAACGACCTCCTCCACGAGGAGATAGCGTGATCAGTCGGTGACGGTCGAAGGGAGAAGCATCCTTCTCCAACGTAGGCTGCCCAAGTCAGCACTTGGGTAGCACCACCAGGCCGGTTGGCACAACCGCCTGCAAAGCCTAAGGACCTCACTCCTTAGGCAGCACAATGATAGCAGCCGGCCAACCAAATTGGCCGTCCAATGCAACAAGAATATAAACACAAGGGCAGTAAAGGCAAATGGACACAAAATTGAAAGAACTTTCATTTTATTGCTTCCAAATGTGTTGCAAATTATATTTCATGTACATGAATACAAGGGAGGTCAAAAAAATGTACAACATAGGGGGCTACGGGGGCGGCAGAGGCCTCTAACTGTCACGGGGCTCCCCACGAGGTCGTCTCTGTGTTGCGCCGCTCTGTTGCCTAGATTGATGAGGTCAACGAAAAAGCCGGGATCGACCAACTGCGTAATGCGCCGACTGACATTGATCCCCTCCAACAGCCGCGCGTGCATCATTCCCTCAACCTTGTGGGGGCGGATACGGAGACTCAGGTCATTCTCTAAGGTTGCTACTCGCCCAGCGAGTCGACTGATGCGCGTTTTGGCTTGTTCAGCCTCTCCTTTCAGACGGGCAACCTCGGCCTTCAAGTTGGCATTCTCCGTCTCCACTTCCGCCAAGACAGCCTCGAGGGCTGCAGTCTCCTCACGGTGCTCTACCCCGAAGCAGCCAGCCTTGCATCCAACCAGGCGATCTCCGCCTCCCTATCAGCGATCACCCAGTCACGCTACTCCACCACTTTGATGATGGCAGAAGCCAGCTTCCTCGACTTCACAGAAGATGAAGCAAGGAGGCAAAGAAGGATTTCAAAGCGTGGAGGGAAACTTGAAACGGTAGAACGCATTAAAACCCCTCAGAAAGGCCGCCGTCAGTCTTGCCACGTGTCGCCTCCCTGTTTGGCCTTTCAAAAGGCAAATCTCATACGCATTAATGGCTTGGATATCCGCCCAACCAAAAGGAGACGCGTGTCTACTTTTGGCTGACAAGCTGGCTGATGGCCACGCGTCAATTAGGGCTCGCAGAAAGCCTTCCGAAACTTAGTAAAGACGGTCAACAGTTCCGGTCAACATTCTTTTCTGGAACTGACCTAAGACGGTCAACAGTTCTGGTCAATGTCGTTTTCCGAAACTGACCAAAGACGGTTAACAGTTCTGATCAACATTCTTCTTCGAAATTGACCAAAGACGGTTAACAGCTCCGGTCAACTTCCCTATCAGCCTTTCATAGAATCCTCTGAGATCCTCAAACGATGAAGGGCAGTGAGGGGCATCCCATCATGAACATATCGGAGGCCAGAATTCTAACCACCGGTATGGGGGGTTAGTGATGGGTACGTCGGAATATGGGCTGGCCCAAGGTCAACGGAGGCCCAAGACGGTCAATTGAAAAGCGGCTCAACAAGAGGCGCAGGCCCAAATCTTGAAATGGCCGAAGGCGGTCAACGCCAGCGTTGACCGTCTAGACTTCAGCAGGCGGCTAACTCACGTGCAGACGGTCAACTCGAGTATTGACCGAATGTACTGTAGCGGCAGGCCCAAAAACGCTTTAAACCTACTACGGCCCAGGTCCAATCTGGCAGGCGAACACGTGCACGAAAAGCAACGGTCTTCTCATGGCCACGTGTCCTCCTAAAAGCTGATCTTCTCCAAAAAGAGTAGTAATGATTTCAGCGCCAACAAAACGGTCACAAAAGTATGAGACAGTCTGAAGATCCGTTGCACTGTACAGCAAAAAGAGGATTCATCAAAGTACGACTGTCAGGCTCACCAACTCTGAGAAGGCCGCCATTGTCAGTCCAAGTGGGGCACGCCATCTTGACCAGAGGAAGAGGTTCTCTTACTATCTATAAAAGCTTAAGGTCTTTATTCCGAAAGACACACGCTTTCACAGGCTCTCACATGCTTTCACACGCTCTTACATGCTTTCATAGACTCTTACAGACGCTTTCACAAGCTCTCATATGCTCTTACACGCTCTTGCATGCATTCTCAAATACCCATTCATGTACATACAAGTTCACTTAGAAACAGAAGCTGTCTTGCTCACTCTGTAACTTATCTTCCTAAGAACACTGAAAACGAGCTTCCTTAAGGACTTCTTATAGCCTTCCACACGAACGCTTACAGAGCTTGAACAGAGGCTCCTCTTTTCTTTCTCTCTACACAGGCGCTCGTCCTCCAATCCCACCAGAGCCATCCTGATTCTTGGAGACCACTTCGGCCTTCTGAGACTCATTCCCAAAGCTTCCACGTTTTCGGGACGTCGCTTCCTTACGCTCTCCGTGAGCAGGAAGCAAGAACTCGCATTCTCAACAGACCGACACTCCAAGCCATCTCACACTCTTTCTCTTTTGCTTTCCAGTTACCTTCCTCGCTTAAAAGGCTTTACTGACTTGAGCGTCAGAGTATTTTTAGTGGGACAACCTCCCGCCGACACGCTAACCTTTTGTTCGTTTTAGTGGTGTGCAGGATTCGAACTCAGTGAACGGAGTTGGGTCAAATAATCCAGACGAATCCAAATCTATTCGAAGTCGAATCCAGGTACGCATCAGTTATATTTATGTATTTGGTGGTTGACATTTAACAAAATATTCGGATTTATTCCATTGTATAAATTGTACATATTTTGGTCTAATATTAACACTGATTACTATTGTTCCATTGCTTCCCATTATCGCTATTGTTGTTAATTGGGGTCAGTTAAGTACTCTTCTTTGACCAAATATTTAGTATTGTTTTTTGTAAATCCGTGTAGCCATTTATTAGTTTTTTTAAAAATATTTATTAGATTCCATTGATTCTTGGTTCACTATGTAATAATTATAAACTTCTAAAAAGTAGCGTTAAATATTTAATAGTAGTTTATAATATTTCAAAGTTAAATAATACGTCCATTTTTAGAAAATTTTAATCAAATGGAAAATATCTTTCAAATTGTTTAATATTTTTTATGAAATTTTTTTTAAAGTAAATATTTTTTCTCATAATATTTTTAATATCTTTATTTTTTAAAAATATCAAATCGGGACATTAATTGATGAATAATGAAAGTGATTTACATTAATCAACAACAATAATAATACTTTAATTTGTGATATTTTAAGTCAGTGATGATATTTTAAAGTGAAAAACTATAATTTTCAGTTATTGTAGCTTTGTCATTAAGCGGTAATTTTTCGGCCTTGAGTACGGTGAAGAAGGGACAACAATGGCAGGATCAGGGTGCCGATGATTGGTAGGAGGAGGTGTCAATAGCCTATGATTGGTGGTGGTGGACCGATGTGTCACCTATCAGTAGCTTCAACCTTTCATATGCTGACGATTATATCATTTTCAAATAATATTTTTTTATTAATTGGTTACGATAGTTAATAATAAGTAATGAACAAATTCTTAATAAGAACTTGTCGTGTACAAGGATGAGAAGTTATCTTCCAAAATTTAAAATTTTGAGTAACATTAAAATGCTAATTTATAGAAAATTGAATAAAAAATTTCAAATGACACCAACTTTCCAAAAGTACCAAAAAAATAACACTATTAATTATAGAGTATTTTTGATAGATAAAAATATTTTTTTTGGCATGATTAAATGAGTGCCGCCTTGTACTTAAAAATAAGTTCATTTTTTGAAATTAAGGCTGCCTTTTTTGATATAAAAATTTATTGAATACTATCTAACATGTGGTTAATTCAACTGATTAATATAAAAAATTTATAAATAATAAATTCTAAAAAAATATGGGTAAATTGAGTCATTAAGTCCAATTCTGGATAGTTAAAGTCTAGTCTAGATTAGAAGATGAGCAAACTTTTCAGTGACCAAACTACTAAGCGGTCAAATGATCAGATTACCTATAATTCAAAAGATTGAAGATATGAATGGCTTAATGGGTAGTAAAACCTAACAGTTAAACCTATCAAACAATTGAATTAATCAAGATGTTAATTTGATCGAGCTGTTAAATTAAGTGTTTAATACACCATGTAGTTAAGAAAAATAATTAGGCTAATTGTCTCCAAAAGGCTACCAAATTAGAGTATAATATATAGTTAAATTATTTAGTTACTAATAAAAATAATCACTCTGATCGTGATTAGTTATTTTTTTTTAGAAAACCGCAATTGAGTGGCTGTATGGTAATACGTCCACTTTTTTAAAAAAAAACAAGAGAAGAGTAAGGGTAATAAGTATAAAGCTTTAACCATCTTGTCACTTGATTATCTACAAATTACGAAACCTTGTCGTTTATTTTTTATTTTCTGACATTCTCATTTTCATTATTACTTTTTTATTTTTTTAGAAAAAGTCACTTAAGCATTAGAGAATATATACCAAGGAGTGAGTCTTATATTATTTGATCTCTTACTTGACTTTGTATTGTATAAGATCAAGATAAAAAGATTTAATAGTTTGACTCAATTTTATTTAAATTATTATCCAAATTAGAGGTATGTATTATTGATGTCATTTGAGAAACACAGTTAAGCTAATTGTTTTTATCTAATCTGTATTGTGCTTACTCAAAAACCCCCTTTTTTCTTCAACAAATTTAACAAGAGGATGAAAACAAGAGTATACTGACAATCAAGCCAATTGTTGCAGGATGTACCCTTTCGTGGCATTCTTCCTAAAGAAGGCAATCATGGGAATGCTCACTCATCAACTATTTCAGATATCTTGGCCGTCTAAATATAAGATTTATAGAAGATATTAAAGTATTTATGAGATAGATTTGAGGACCAAACCCAAAGGGTTGAAATCTTCTTATTGCAAGTTTTGACCTCAAGGAGGAGGTTGAAAGAGAAGAAAGTTGTTTCAAGAGAAAGCCACCATCAACCAAAGACTCCAGTGGCTCCTGAGAAAACATTTGGATTATTTCTTTTTGGTCCAATGGGTGTTTAAACTTTGATATTAGAGAAGAAAGTTTTGATCAATGAAATCATCAATCAGGTAGATACCATGTGTATTTACTAATCATTTAGAATTGATGATATTCTTCAATATTAAGAGAGTTGCCTTTATAATTAAAGTGGATGAACAGATAAAAAGAATAGAATAATAGGTTTTTCATGAAAATACTATTGAGTAGACGACCCGGTTGGGTTGGACACCATTCACATAGGAAATAAAGAGATATCAGCTCTCTCATAAATTTAAAATTTAAGTATTAGAGCCATATGATAAAAGTATTAAACCAATGGATCAGCTAAACTACTTCCAAGCATTGCTCGACTGCCAAAATTTAAAGGACGCCGCTTTCTACTTCTACTTCCTTTTAACTTTAAAGGGAGATGCAAGAATTTAGTATTATATATTAGGGCCAAATTCAGTCCAATCTTTTTAGGAATTGACTGAACAATTTCAATCCCATTTTGGTTCTATTCAGAGGGAAGAAAAGCAAATTGGGTACCAAATTGGGTAACCACAAAGCCTAATATTGGTAGGAGTCATTACCCGCATGTTTGGTTGGAGGCAATAGAAATTTTATTGCCACCTTATTATTTCGAAAATATTTAGTTTCCTATTTGATCGTATTTTGATTGGGAATAAATATTTCTAAAGGAATAGTTATTTCTGAATTTTCAATAATAACTATTACCACCTGGTAGGTAACAGTAGATGCCTTGATCGGTCATGAATAAGGTGTGCTCTTCGTCCTCTGGGCACATCCAGATCTAGTTGTAACCCGAGTATGCATCCATAAAACTGAGCAGCTCGTGTTCAGAAGTTAAGTCCACTAATAAGGGGATTAGAATGTGGGGAGATTACATGAGCCATATCACTTTCACTAAAGCTAATGACATTTTCCTCCACTCTCTACTTTTTGCGTCCAATTTGTCACTCATTGTGATCTACTTCGATCTTGGGCGACTAGGTCGTAATCATGTTAAACACTCTAACCGCAATCCGGTTCCACAGTTGGGATGGGTCTGACCCTTCTCCGTCGGAGGTGCCAAAACTCTGCGCATCCTGACAAATTTGGTGAGATGGCTCCTACAGATAAGCTCCTCAATCTCCCGCTGGAGTGTCTTGTAGTCCTCCGTAGTGTGTTTCGGAGATCGATAAAAATCGTAGTATTGCATTGAATTTGCTCCCTCCACGTTCTTTGGTAGCTTTGGCCACTTACAAAACTTTTTACCATGGATCTACGTGTGGACGTTGGCCCATGTGTAATTAAGAAGAGTCAAGTTAACCGACTTGTATTTCTTATGGTCCAGTGCTTCGGTCTTGTGTTGCTTCCGGGAGGAATTGTCGCCGCCACAGTTCTTCTTCTTTCCCTCGGTTAGGAAAGAGCGAGGTTGGTCGGTCCTCTTAGGATGCTTCGCCTCGTTAGTTTCTTTGGCGGCCACGTACGCCTTGGTGATCGCCTTCGCTTCCTGGAAGGTTTGCGGGTTCTTGTGGGCCGGGTGATTGAATAAGTCACCGTGTGTCAATGCTGAGATGAAGCTGCCAAGTTTCATCTCTTCAGTGAGCTTTGGGATTCGTCTAACTTCTACCGCGAACCGCTCCAAAAACTTCATTGGGTTCTCTCCCTATTTTTGCTTGATGAGGAAGAGGTGTCAAGGTTGTTTCTCTTCCTGGCGATTGGAAGCGTACTAGGCCAAGAAGAGATCGACGTGTTCCCAAAAGCTCTGGATCGAGTTTGATGGGAGCTAGTGGAACCAGATCCGGGCATCCCCCTTCAAGGTGAGGGGGAAACACCGGCACATTGCCACATCCTCCAGGTCTTGGAAACTTAGATAAGTGTGGACGTGATCCAGGTGGTCCATAAGATTAGTGCTCTCATCGTAAGAATCTAGTGTTGGCATCTTAAACTTGGCCAGCAATGGACAATTTAGGATCGTAGCAGTGAAGGGAAATCTCTCTAGATCGATGGCGTGCTCGTTGTCATCTTTGAACACGTAGTTCTAGATTTTCTCAACTTTTGCCTCCACTTGGGAGGCATTTCTAGCTCTCTTAGAGTTTAGGTATGTCCTCAACTTCATTCTTTTTGCTGTGTGGCTTGTAGTCCACTGGCTGCTACTGTTGGTGGATTGGATGATCCGGGAGGCTCCCTCCCGAGCCAGAGACCGTGGCTTGTCTCGAGAATATTAGGGGTTTCTCCTCTCAGAGCTTTCATCCGGAGTCCCACGGCCCAAGCGCCCTTCAAGCCTTGGACTACTCTGGGCGTTGGAGGCCTTCGAAGCAAAAGAGTTGCCTGACCTCGTGGCTTTCTTGACCGACTTTTTCTTCTTCTAGCCTCCTCGCCTAGTGGCTGGATTAGGACTGTGGAGGGTGGAGCCCCATGTTTCTTCTTATCCTGGCGGGTGCAGAGCATTTGGAACATTCTGGACATGTTATTCATCTGCTCCGCCAAGTTAAGAAAAAAAGGTGCCGACTGCCCTCCGACCAGATTACCAGCTAAGTGGTCCTAGTTGGGAGAGACAACATCTCTAGCGAGAGCGCTAGTTTGGGTTCTAGTGTTCACCATTTTGTTTGATGAAACTGATTTTCAGAATAAAAGTGGTTGGCTTTTAGCTAGCGTTCCCACAGATGGTGTCAATGATGCGTCCTAGATTTAAGTTTTGAACAGATTCGAATCAAATTGTCTATGTTGTTCCAATCTCTGTTCTCTGAGTTTTGAGTCTTGCATACCACAACTTCAAGTAAGTGGTCAGGTTATGGTGGGATTTGGTTCTACCGAAAATACTCCGATATTCAAGTTAGTAATCGACCTTCTAAGGATAGAAGGTAGATGCAAAGGATGTAGAAATAAATGTTGGGAGTGTGTTAATGGATGTAGGTGGGAGTGCACTTTTAGGGAGAGTGGCTTTGTTGTTGTTGCTTGTGATAAGAAATTTCTTTAAGTATTGACTTCAAAGGAAACTAGTAGCAGAGAGAGAGAGCGTTATGATACTTAAGAGAGTTAGAGGGCTTCTCAGAGCTTGAGTATGCTTGAGGGCCTTTAGTGGGCGATTGAGAGCAGGCCTCTGGAGAGAGTTTCTATGGCCTTTTATAGCCATGGCCCCTTGGTTGCCTTCCTTATGCAGTAAGGCTGGATGCCTGCCTTCTATGGAAAATTGTTTCCTTTGTGGTATAGGCATGATCGTCATATCCGACTGAAACGGTCAAGGAGGTTGATCTCTTTCCTTCTGTGCATAGTAACCGTTAAAATTTTCTACATATTATACATGAATTTTGGCACCTTCCTCTTGGAATGTGTATTGATTCTGGAGATGATCGTTATAGTGAATATTGCCTTCTTGAAAATACAGAAAATTAGGGCAGACGATCGTTATCGCTTGAAGACGGACGCGTCGGTCAATTTGGACATTGGCTGTGTTCATCCTGGGTCATAGTCGGCCTACTTTCAACTTTCTCGGTCAACGATATCGTTGACTGTCATGGACTTAGATGGGCATTTGTTGATTTTTGGCCTATGCCAGCCCACTTGCCTCTTGTATGGTCAACGACAGTGTTGACTGTCCCGGTAGAAATGGGTTGCTGAAGATTTGGGTCACTTTCTCCTTTGAGCCAGCCTACTATTGGAGTCCCCATCATATATATTTAAAATATATATAATTATTAAATATGTAATTATTTAAAAATATATTATGTAATATATAATTATATTTTATATGATTATATGTATTTTATATGATTATATGTATTTATATATGTAATTATTTAAATATTTATTGAATATGTATTTTATATTTATTTAATATATATAATAAATATGTATTTTATATTATAATATTTTTAAATATTATATGTATTTTATATATGTACTTTATATATTATAATAATTATTACATATTTAACATATATATTATATATTATATATGATAAAAATAGTTATAATTATTAAATATATAATTATTTAAAACATATATTATATAAGATATAATCATATTTTATATGATTATGCATTTTATACATATAATTATTTAAATATTTATGAAATATGTGTTTTATATGATAAAAATATATATTATATTAAATAATAATTAAGAATAATATGTAATTGTATATATGTATATATAAGAAAAAATAATATCTTTTTTTAAATAAGGGTAAAAAAGTCATTTTAATAAATTATTACCTTATTTCTTATACTATTCTATAAACTAAATATTAGAATACTAATTTTTAACATATTATATTCTAAGAACCAAATATGTAAATAATAATTTCAAACTCTATTTATATTTTATTTTATTCTTTAGAAATAACTATTCTATTTTAATTTTATTTCATTCTAATAACTAAATATAGCGTAAAATGGTTTCAACTAGACTTGTCGGTTTAGAGACCTTAGATCATCTAGAGGAAGCTTCTATTAGTAAGAGAAAGAAGTCTGGGGTAGAAAGATATATTATTAATTTTAGTAATAAAAATATAACAAATGTAATCTTTCCCCATTTCATTCCTTTTATTGTATCTATATTTATTTCTGATGGGTTCCAATACTACTAACTAAAATGAATATTTGTTAATAATAAAATCTTAAGAAATATTTATTTCTTCAATGTGTTCATTAAATTAGTTCTTGAAAGTAGTCAAATAGAATTATTGAATGAACTACTATATGAACTTGACAATAAATTGCTCAAAGTAAAGGAAATTGTTCATTTAGAGATTATGATGGGAACACGTCCAAAGATGGCTTCTAATCAATTAACTTTTCAAATATTTCACCTTTCCTTGCTTTACAACGTTATATTAGACAAACCATATTTAGTAATTTTCAGAGTGGTCACCTCCATTCCACATCTGAAAATAATATCTCCAACTAGATGCAAGATTGAAGAAGTTTAGAAAGATTCGATCCCTAGATGAAGTTATTACTTAATACAAATTAATGGCCTGGCTCTTTTACAATCAATAGAGGAATTTGACCTTTGGAAAGAAGCTTTTCTTCAACAAACTCAATCTAGAGAGCCACCTCTCTTAAAACCTCGTTGAATTTGGTCAAAGCTAATAAGGTTTTTTAGATTGGTTCTTCATTAGATCAAGATTTGAGATAAAAATTAATTCAACTTTTATAGAATGATGTGGATGTCTTTTCCCAAACTCTAGCAGTCATATCAAGTGCTTTGATAAAAATAATGATTTACAAGTTGACTCTTGTATCAAAAAGTAAGTTCATCAGACAAAAAAGGTAAAACTAATCCATATAAAAACTCATAATAATTTAAGAAGTGGTTAACAAATTAGCCGATGCTGGACTCATCAGAGAAGTCAATTATCTAAACCGACTATCTAATTTTGTCTTTATTCCAATACAAAAAGATCTGAATGAAACAAGAAAATAAATAGATGACCTCATTTATGTCTGGCTAATGAATCTATTGTTATAATGCGATACCCTTTGATTTGATGAATATTGGAATAATATATCATAGGTTGGTGAATAAAATAAGAGAGAGAGACACTCTGCCTTCTCTCTAGGTTTCAAAATTTGAATTTGAAATAGAGACGGTTTCATCGGTGCCAGGATGGCCGGCGTTTATTCGGCGCCCCGTCCAAACCGGCTCTCCTTACCTCCTTCTTCTTCGATCCTTGGTCTTTCTTCATCGATCGCTTCCACACCCTCGCCATTAGATTTTCCACTTGCTTCTTCCTCCTTGCCAAATCCATCTTCTTCGATTTTCTTTCTTCCTTTAGCTCCCTCTTCCGATTCTTTCCCTCCATCGAAGAGGGCTGTCCGGTTTCTGGCTGTTGCCCTAGATGATTCTTTTTTGAAGTATATGAAGTTGCTAGTCCAGTGCCATCGTAACCTTCCGTTGTAGAATACTCCTTCCCCTGCTCTTCCTGGTGATGACGCAGTCAGGAGTCAGCTCGAGTCTCCAGAGCAAGGTATCCTTCCTATTCCTTCGTCCTCTTCTGGAGAAGTTATTTTTGGCCCTTGTGTGGGCAATTCCAAATCTTCATAGGCTAATGTTGTTCAAGAGGCGGGTGTGGATATTTCCCTACCGTTGAGAGCTTTTCGTCCTCCAAAAATTGTAGGGGAGACTGCGGTCATTTCTCCCTGCTGATGTTATCAAGCAAGGAGAGGAGGTATGGGGATGCACTCTAGTTGGATACTTTTATGGCAAGCCTCTTCATTTCCTTGCCATTAGTAGTATTGCACGAAAAATTTGGGCTAGGTTTTGTGTTAGCCATGTTGTTGAACCTGATGCTGGCTTGTATTTTTTCTGGTTTGCTTCCCCGATGATGATGGAAAAATGCCTGAATTTTGGCCCTTGGGCATTTGCTGGTAGAGCTTTGTTTCTCAAACGATGGGCACCGGGCATGTCATTGATTAAGGAGGAACATAAAACCTTCCCTACTTGGATTCATTTGCTCAATGCTCTAGTGGAATTCTGGACTCACATTGGCTTTTGTTGGATTGCCAGTGCAGTGGGAAAACCTTTGCAGCTTGACTCTTATACGGCAAAGTTGGACCATCTGAAATTTGCTCGTGTGTGTGTGGAGGTGAGCGCTGATTCAGTTCTTCCTACCAAGATCAGACTGGATTCCGGGAGATCTTCTGATATTGCATTGGATGATCCTATGGAGGTAGAGGTTATTTATCATTGGAAGCTCGTCCAATGTAGTAGCTATCATCTTCTGGGGCATAAGATGGCCCACTGTAACAAAATCTCTAGGCCCAAAATGGCTAGATCAATGCAGGATTCCAAAGCTAAACCTGCTAAGATTAGGGACAAGTTATTCTGGATTGGCTCATCTAATCCTAATGGATGTGCTAGTGAATCAGCGACTGCTCCTTTTGTTAATTCCTTTGCTGCCCTTCAGGATCCTGAGGACTCCTGCCCGGCAATTGAATATTTGGGAGTTGATGATGCTGATGTGCAGCTGGTTGCTACCCAAGATAGTGCGGCTCTCAGCTCTATTTCAAGTTCTGATACTGATTTGCAGGTCTTGGACCCACAACACTGCCCGTGTCCAATTGGTTTGGCTGATGTAGTTGGACCTAGTATGGAAAACTGCCCAATATTGCGCATAGGGGATTATATTGAGCAGCAGTGCCGTTCAGTCAAGGAAAGCTGGGAAATGAGCATTGAACAAAATCCTCATCAAGCTGGTAACAAATTTCGGCCTATGTTGTGCTCGGCTCCTTGTGTATGGATTTTGGTGACTTATCCTCCTATAAAGCTTCACCTAATTCTTTCCAAAAACTCTCTTGGAAGGTTGATTATTTGAGAAGGCAGTTGGAGAATCTTAAAGCTAACCATAGTCACGATCCTTTGGATGCATCTGGGGCCCTTGCAGATGTGAATAATCTTCAAAGTTAGCTTATGGTTGCCTCAAATAGCCTAGCTGACGTTCTGAGCAGTAAGATCGATGGCCCTGATTTTGATGACCTTAGGATTTCATTTGAGCTTGTGGCTCCTATGATGGAAGAGGCTAAATCGGTGGATTTTCATGGACCAATATATGATGTTGTCCTGATGGTGGTGGAGGCACAGTGGTCATATATTGAATCTTTATCTCCAGAAGGGGAGTAGGTTGTGCACGGTCTCCTGCTAGCTGAGACCGATGAGGCGTTATCTGCTAAAAATGGAGTGCGGCCTGAGTATAGCTCTCCTTCTCAGGATGTGGTGAATCAAGAAGGTTTTCATGGTTCCTTATCTAATGCATTCAAGTTGCTGATGGATGCTAAGAATATCCAGCCATACATTGCCTCTTTATCCCTAGAAAGGAGGAAAGTAGTGTCTGGTTTTCTAGATAACCGGTTGACAGTTGAGTCTGGTTCTCAGAATCTCCATACTCTCCAGTTGGGTGGCGCTATGGAAGACCTTCTTTGCGACAAAAAAATTGCCTCTGGTGAGGGCAATCATGGTGATTCTATTTCTTCCTCTTGTCCCTTGATGCTTGCCAATCGGAGGGAGTGTGGCGATCTTTCCTTGCAAGCGGAGGAGGAGCCTGATCACATCTCCCCTTTGACTCAATTCAAGCAGGCAGGGTCATTGTAGAAACAGTTGTCCCAAACAAATCAAAAATCCTCTCTCAAGCATCACAAGAGGGCTCTGGTGTAGTTCCTTGCGTGGATTCATGGTGCTCTTTATGCCTGCGTGGAATGTTGGGGTTTGCTGCTGCTGGCTCATGGAAAAAAGAGTTTTTGGCCGATCAATTGGTTGACCGGTCAAATTGGATTTTGTGAGCTTGGTAGGTAGGTTGGCTCAAACTGCCTTTTATGAGCATTGGTCGGTAGGTTGGTAGCACGAAAAAAAAGGAGTGAGGTTTTTGGCCGGTCAATTAGTTAATCGGCCAAATTGGCTTTTGTGAGTTGGGTGCATTTTTACAGGTCAACACGTTGACTGACAATCCTGCACCTTGGGTATTATAAAAAAAATCCTGTTGGGTTATATTCAGGCAGGATTGTTTTATGTATCAGTGGAGTGTAGATTCGAGTCTTGGTGCTCGGGGCTAGGGCAAGGAGCTATTAGGCGGTCTGGAGATATTCTTAGATAGGGCAATTCACTCTCTTAGCTGGCCTTCGGTATGAAACGGATACTTTGGATTGGAATGGGGCTACGTGGACACAAAAGATTACATATGGGGGAACGTAGGCGTCGGGTCACTGGTAAATCAAATTTTCTAGTTTATGTAAAGGCCTATTGGCTAGGTTATTGAAGGTGATAGACTGATTAGGATGACTGTTTAACTATTCCTTTGGAATGTTCTTTGTTTTAATGAAGTGTTCATGTTACTCAGGGTATACCCTAACGTCTTTTTTCATTCTTTAAGTCGAAAAAAATACTTGGAGATAGAATATGGATTTTATATTTTCTTTTTATTTTATTTTAATATAATTTACTTACTAAAAAAAAGGTTGGTGAATAAAATATTTAAGCAATAGACCAAAAAATATGGAAAAACATATTGATGACATGCTTGTCGAAAGAGTACTGGCCAAAAACCATATTAACGATCTGTCGGGATATTTGATGTGCATAGAACATATTGAATGAAGCTAAACCCAATTAAATGTGTATTTGGGATAACTTTTGATAAGTTCTTTGGTTTAATATTCTCATAACAGGGATAGAGGCTAACCTAAAGAAGATCAAAGCAATATTGGATATTAAACCACCACAAACAATTAAGGAAATCCAAAAATTAATTGAGAGACTTGATGTTTTTTCTCTATTTATGGTGAAACCAGTTAAGAAATATTTAACATTCTTTAAGGCGTTAAGAAGAGTAAAGATAAATGGGTTCTAGTGGATAGATGAATGCCAACGAGCTCTCTAAGAGTTAAAAGAATATTTGCATATCCGTCTTTTGCTAACTTATCCTAGGGAGGATGAGAAATTATATATTTACCTAACCATTTCAGAAAAAGCTTTGAATACGGTTTTGGTCAGGAAAGAATTAAGAATACATTGATTGGTATATTATATTAGCTAGATACTAACATATTAAAAAACTTAGCATGCATGAACAAAAAAGGTTACCTTGGCCATAGTTTTTGTTGCCGAAAAACTCTAACTACTTTTTAGGATCGCAAAATTGTGGTTATGATAGATTAACCATTAAAAGAATCTTGGAGAGATCAGAAGTATTCAGATACTTGATGTGATAGTTAATTGAGGTGGAAGAGTTTGATCTAGAGGTTTAGACTTGACCTTCCATAAAGGGTCAAGTACTTGTAGACCTTATTGTTGAAACAACGTTAATATTAGAAGAAACAATCAAATCCATGGGGGCTACATCAAATATGTTAACACCCCTATGGATATTATATGTTGTCGAAACATCTTTTCAAATTGGTAGCAGGGTTGGAATAGTTTTGACATCACCAAAGGTATTAAAATTAAATATTCTATCACTTTTGGGTTTCCAACCACTGACAATATAGTCAAATATGAAGCTTTGTTGAATGGACTGAAGTTGGTCAAAGAACATTTCATCAAGAAATTAGTTGTCTATAGTGATTTTGGTTGATGGTTAATCAAGTATTGGCTTACTTCGAAGCAACCAATACAGACCTAACTAAATGCATGCACAAGGTACACATTTCTTGATAAATCTGAAGTTATCTATTTCATTAAAGATGATAATTGGAAAATCAATTGACGTTCTAAAATGACAACATTTGGTCAACAAGAATAATACACCCAGGATATGAGAGAGTTACTTTAAAGGTCAAATATTGAGGAACAATATGGCATTCTTTATGCATCTAATGAGATAATTTAGATGAGTCATTATCTTAAATACCATGAAAATGGAATGCTTTCAAGCAAACCTTGTGGAGGCAAAGTATATTTCAAAAACTATGGGTTGGTATACTATACTAGATAGATGTATAGAAGAGATTATTTAATACCTTATATACACTGTTTGGCTCTGATCAAAGCCAATTATACTTTGGGAGAGGTACATCTCAAAAACTTTTAGAGGTAAGAATCTAACGTTCAAAATTATGAGGTAGGGCTATTATTGGCCAGCTATGAGGAGAAATACAATGCAATTCATTAAAAATTATGAGAACTGCCAAATCTATGGCCATGTGCCCAAGAAATAGCATATAGAACTCTAAACTTCACAAGTTCCCTAAATCGTTTGCCCAAATGGGACTTGACAAGTTAGGACATTTTTTGTCACGTCTCAAGAATACAATATATGTAGGTTGATAATAAAATCTAAAATAATATATTCCATTAACCATAAAAAATTCAACCTAGGCGTGATAATCTATATATATATAGTACCTAATAGAACAAAACTCGTACAGGACCTCATTTGATATAAATTCGAACAAACATAATATATGATTTACTATCCAAATATCGTAAGAGAGGTATCCAAATATAACAACTCATCATCATAAAGTAATAACTCTAATATGTCCCACACAAGGATCAGGGCCCTCATCCGGCCATAAACAACAATCATAACACACCATCAAGATCAGAAATATAATCAATATAAGTATCTCTACTCACCGATAGAGATATGCCGCATCAAATTATGTTTGAACTTCTACAAGTATATCCATGTCACTAGTCAGAAGTAATAAAACATAAGATAATGGCTCAGCAAGTATTATCATTATATAAAATAGAACACATAAATCAGAGGAAGGAATATAATATAATAACCACGTAAAATAAAATATAATGTCCATAAAATCCTTGAAAATTGAATAGATGTCTCATACTAAATTATCGTTTGTATCAAACAGTCCCTCCTGGATATAATCATAACAAATAGTGATCAGGTCAAATCTCATAGATAATAACATATTATAAGATCCGAGATCACATCACATAATCGCAACCGTCACCATATTCATATGGGGTACATACTATCGTCCGAATCTATATCGCATATCTCATATGTTAAAATCAAAGAAAATATTGGAACCAAAACACATAAATATAAAAAATGCTCTAGGGCTTAACATATCAATACGTACAAGATATTCCTATCACCCATCCGTGAGCCAAATTACGTATCTCAAATAACAGTCTACTCAAACACATGGAGAAATACAAAGCATGCACAAAATCGAAGAACCAAAGATTCATAATACCAACATATATATATTAGGATATCAGAATTTATTAGTTTTCCATCAATTTCTTATAATGGTTCCGATAAAAACTATAGGGTAGGTTGACTACATCAAAGCTCACATTCGTATCGGCAGAAGGGAGATCACATATCACATAGGTCCTTATCGGAACCAAAGTTTCTTTGTTGGGAGGGGCACCCCAAATAGTCAATGCTTCAGATCACAAATCAACCCCTAGGGTCTCGGGCCATCATGGTCCTATAAAGTAGCGACCTCATCCCCTAACAACATGCATGTGGACCATGCACGATATGGTTTATGGTTTCACAATATACGGATAAACAAATAGAATATATACCGTCCGAGTATCCAAAAGCCCTCCAAATCATGAATACTAGTATAAAACCACCAAACAATTAGTAAAACTTACATGCGTGTACACAATAAATAGACGGGTTGCATAAAAGTAATATGCATGTAAAAAAAATTTCCAAATAGTATCCAAATATTTTCATACATGAAGGTAGACTAAAGATAGGGTTAGAGGATACTTATTTTGACTTTATTCCAAGCAGATTTGTCAAAAGGATGTTTTAAGGTACCAAATTCGGGTCCTCTCTCTACCAACATGCGCCCTTTCTCTCTCCTCACTTTTCTCTCTCCTACTTTGCATGCCTCTACCTCTCTCTCTCTTCATGTCCTCCTCCTTCGTCGATGCACCTTCGGCATAGGTGACAGTGACTACTATAGTGGCAGCACCCAGTGATGGGATGGCAACGGATGATGGCGCATGCAGCCGTCGATAGCCACCTCTCTCCACTGCACCTCTTTCATCCATTTTCCACAATTTAATTGATTACTCCCAAAATCGACACATGCAATCCTAAAATCAACATTCACAAGGAAAATGACGACTATAGTGGCGACTATAGTGGCAGCACCCGGTGATGGGATGGCAACGGATGGTGGCGCATGCAGCCGTCGATAGCCACCTCTCTCCACTGCACCTCTTTCATCCATTTTCCACAATTTAATTGATTACTCCCAAAATCGACACATGCAAATCTAAAATCAACATTCACAAGAAAAATGAAAGGATTTACTTACCTCGATTTCATTGATTTCCTCTTGTAGCGGCGGTGAACGGACGGTGACTATTTTGTTTCGATTAGAGATTTCTCCATCTACATACGCCAAAGGATAAAATGGAGGATACCATCACGGAGAGGGCTTCACCGGCTTCAATTCCCAACGTCAGCACCTTCGGTGATGGCGGCGGCGGTAGCCACACCGATCTCCCTCTCTCTCATCTTTCTTATCATCTTCTTCTTCCCTCCTTTCTCTTTCCCTGATCCCTCTTTTCTCTTATTATTATTATAATATATATTTTTTTATTTTAATTTTTTTATTTCAAAATTCAAATTGATACTTAGGTGATAGTATCGTCGCATCTCGGACACCAACCCAACTGATTCAAATATCATCCAAAATTTTACAAGATTTAATAAATTTTTGCCATACCTAAATTATCGAAGATTATAATTGATATTAAAATAATCCAAATAGGATCCAAAATATTACATTTTTTCTCTAACTATAGGATAAAGAAATTTATTATTGTTGTTGACTACTTCACAAAATGGTTAGAAGACTTTCTTTTTACGAAAAATTACATAATAAAATACAACAAAATTGTGCACCAAAATATCGTTTACAAATTTGGAATACCAAAGGCTATGGTAACGGACAATGTTACTCAATTCTTAAAAAAAAAAGGTTCATAAAATATTACAAAGGCTTGTGTATTTGACTAATTCACATATCAATTTTATATCCACAAACTAAAAGTCTAACATAGATAATGAATTGGATAATAATCAATGGATTAAAGACTAAATTGGATAAATTTAGATTTGTTTGGGTAGATGAACTCCCATTTATACTTTAGGCATATTGAATGACTCTAAAAGAATTCACTTGGAAAATGCCTTTCACTTTGTATTACAAAATAGAAGTAATAATTCTAATAGAGATAGAATTGCCAAGCTATCAAGTGAAAAACTTTGTTCCTGATTAAAATTCTTAACTCCTTAGACAAGATTTGGATCTCTTAGAAGAAGCTATGTAAGGATCGAGATTTCATAATTTGAAAAGCTAAATTAATTTATATAAAATTAAGATCAATGAATGGTAAAAACCCAGAAGTTAGGAACTTATATTGAAATGCGATAAAAATTTATTTGATAAAATTGACTTTAATTCTGGTTAATAAAAGATAAAACCAATGATATGAAACAATTCGATTAATAAATTATCAAATTGATTAATAATCAAATTAATTTTGGTTGACGATAAGATAACCAAATTTTTGAAATTACACCTGATTAGTAACCGAATTTGACCTGATTGATTAAATATAGTTCAAATTAAATAAAAATTAAATTGCTAGAGTGGTTAGTAACTGAACAAGTTTTGGTTGATCAAATTAGTGTTCTGGTGGATCCGAAATAAGCCCAGAAGCCGCTGAAATTTTCAGACAACAACCTAACTAAAATTTTTGATTGAAATTAATATTTAGAAAGACCCAAAAGAAGTTAAATAAAATTTTATATACTTAAATAAAATTAGAAGAAGTATAAAATTAAGGAGCTAACTAATACCATAATAAATTAAGTTAATTTTAATACACCCTTAACAAATATATTTTAATTAAATTTGTGAGACAAATGTTACCTTCTCATGAACCAAGACTTTGTGAAATTTGAATGAAGAAAAAGAAGAAAAGGAGGGGAAAGAAGGGTCGGCACCCCCACACATACACGTACACCTGTTGTTGAACTCTATTGCACCATACTAATATCTGAATTTTTACATGCTTTATTTGGTCGATTCATGCCATGAAATTTTTACTAAATATACTTTAAGATATTATCTAAATTACCATATTTTTTTTTCTAAAATAATCATTTTTTTGGCTAGTAAGAAAAAATGCATTAAAAAAGAAGAAAATGCACAACCTATGATTTATCTCCAAGTGTTGTTCCGACTTAGAGTTAAAATATAGATGTTAGGGCATACCCCGAGCACCAAGGTACATTATATGACACCAAAAAAATAAAACAAAAATTTAATCCTGCAAAATGGATGAGATTCTTCAACGAACGCCAACACAAACTTAATAATCAGCAGAGTTAGCGGGAGACTTAAGTTAAGAGCATGCTACATCTCATAGGGCATTAGAAAACAATAATATAGCTGCTTTCTTCAGCAAGAAAATTGCTGCATTCGACATCAGTTTCAGCAGCAGCATCCAGCAGTAGGATAGGAGGACTTTCCTTGGGCAGCGGTCCTTCCATCCCGGCAAAGAAGACCCATATTGGCAAATGCGCCATACCGGGCAGAGTGTTCACATGGCCCACAATATTTTTACTAGACATGAGCATACCGGTATATTCCTCCATTCTGGAAAATTGCTTTACACTAGCAAAAACACCAAACTGGTAAGAATCACCAATCTGGCAAACTTGGAAAAATAATGGCATACCTTTCGGAATGCCAACTGTAACACCATAGCAGACATGTGCAACCCGGGCTATTCCACCATTCTGGCAAATTGCGTGATTCTAGCAAAAACTCCAAACTGGTAAGAATCACCATTTCGACAACCGAGGAAGAGTGAGGGCATACCATCCAGAATGCCAACTTTTTTTTTACCAAACATGTGCAAACCAGTATAAATACCAAATCGGTAAGAATTACCAATCTAGCAAACTAGGAAAATTAAAGGCAGACCATCTGGAATGCCTACTGTAGCACAATTACCAAACATGGGCATACCGGGAAATGCCACCATTCCGACAAATTGCATTATTCCGTAAAAACTCAAAACCGGTAATAAACACCAATCTAGCAACCCAGCTAAAGAAAAGGAAAATTGTAGCACCTCGGACTTCCTACAGCACCTCATTCATATCAGCAGCTCCCTGTCTCAGCCAGTATTCTAGTGGTCTCTTTTGTCTAAAGAGCCCTTGGAGTTCTTGGGAGAGGACTTTCAACGTCTTCGGGACCTGGCTTGCTTCCAAGTTCCATCCTGCTCGGAAGGAGAAGGAGCGGTTACTTGACTTGTATTTTCCTGAGCGTGATTGGAATATGCACCATTGACTCTCCTGTCAGACAGCCTCTGTGAGCGATTGAGAAGGCAGGAGGTGGGAGGAGGCTCACTTTTGCCCTCTTTGAGGTTGTTGTCCCCTTTTGCCCTCATGGGTTGAGCTGTTGGGGATTTTGCACTGTGGTGGCCTTCTGTTGGTGCCCTGCCGGGGTTGGCTCCCTGCTGCTCCACCTCCTGTTGTTGATCCTTCTGGTTGCAGCCTCCCTGCTGCTTTTGACATTCGTTCCTGCATTGGGGGTTTTTGTTAGTTCCCGATTTAAAAAAAAAAGGAAAAAAAAAAAATTCCCTGGTGAAAAAAAAAAGGAAAAAAAAAAGAAAAAAAAAATTCCCCTGATAATTAAAAAAAAAAATGGCTTTTGGTGCTCGGTTTCTGCTGCTGGGCTGTGGTTGCTGTTGATTTTGCAGGCTTCTCTCGCTTCTTTTTTGCTATTTCCTGTGATGGTTTTCCATTGATGGTCTTGGCTGCTGCTGCGCCCGACTAAAATGATTCATTTTTTGATGCCCGAGACAGTGGCAATGCCTAATTTTTGCTGGGATGTGTTTTGAACTGATTTGTGGCATGATGTTGTGGCTGCGGTATGAGGGATGGTGCACTGGTGTACTATGACTGATCTGCCTATGGCCTTGGTTCTAATTGGCCTTCAGATGTGAATAAGATGGTGGACTTGACTGGCTATATCGGTTGTGGCTTTGCCATGCCGCTTGAATCACAAGAGTGGGATGCTCGGTCGGGCTCACTGCTCGACACCGGGAGGTGCCCATGTGGAATTCTTTGAGGTGATGGAGTTGTCATCACCTCCCCTTCGCTGGTCCGGTGGTTCTCACATTTGCTATTACACACGCCGAAGAATATGGTCTGTTGGCGTTCTAGATGTCAGTCTTTGATGTTTGATGTTTGTTGCTATCCGGCATGTGGCACCCTACCCGATGAAGCATTATGGGCCTCGAAATGAGTGATGCTTGGCCGCTTTGATGTAAAGTCTCAGGCTGATCGCGACCCTTTGAGGCTGTTGGTTGCCTTTGGTGGATCTTTGAGGTTGGAGCCGCCATGCTTCTTGTTGCGCTTCAGGATGTAACCATTCGATCGTCTTGGTCTGGCTGCTTTCCTATCTCTGTACCGGTGGTGGGAAGTGCAGAATCTTAAGTGGGGGTCTCGAAATCTGGTCTTCTTGTTTTGCTTTGCTGGGATTCAAACTGTCATGTGCTTAAGGTCGCGGCCGCTTCAAGCGATTGGTCAGAGATTTTTAGCCATGGTTTTTGGGCTGGTAATTTCTTGCATGATGTGGTAATCCCATGCTGCCGCCCGGTTCTGTTGCTTTCCGTCTGCTGTAGCAATCTGGCGTGACTTGTTGGATGCCTTGATCCACTCCGGCCGTGTGTGTCTATGAATATGGAGCTATCTTTTCCTGCACTACGGTTGCTTCTTGGACGAACCTGCTTCCCTGATGGATCTGTGGGTCTTGGTTGTATGGTTTTTTCTCTGTTCTTTGCATCTGCGCCGAAGGCCTCGAGGCGCTGGAAATGGCACTCCGGACATGCTGCAAAACGCAGGAATGGGGTGATGTTGGCCTGGCGCTTATATTAGCGCCTTCGTCCAGCTCCTCTTGGATTGTGCTGAATTTTGTTAGCTGCTGGAACCGGGGCTTGCTGTTACCCATTTGTTCTCTCTGTTCCCACCATGGAGCTGTTTTTCACCCACTGTGGCCATTCTTTGGAAGGGGGTTTGATGCGGTGACTGCAATTGATTCTTGAAATGCGTGATCTTTGTGATCTTGATGAAGAGCCGACTAGTTTGTTGCATGGAGTGATGCTATTTGCATAGTTTGGCGTGAGAATTGTTTAGTGCTGTAGATTGGATCTCTTGGCTGCCTGATGCTCCCACTGTTGTGTGGACCTGGAAGTTGGGTTGTCCCTTGTTGATGCTGGTTTGGTTTTGTTGGTTTAGCTCGATTTGCAGGGGAACAGAATTTTGCACTTTCCCTCTGCGTTGTGTTGTATTTATTTTTCATTTTATACTGGTTATGTAGTACGTTGGCCTCATAGAGGCCTTTTTTTTGTACCTTTGGATGTACTAGTTGCTCGGGGTATGCCCAAAGTTTATGTTTTTTCCCCAAGTCAAAAAACTTGGCGATAAAAACATAGATGTTGTATTTTTTTCTCCTATTAATCCAAAATTCTTACTTACCAAACAAAAAAAAGGGAGGAGGCTCACTTCAAGGGTCTAAAATAATCCATGCCGTTACCATACTAGAATTACCAAAATTCAGAAACATGCATATCATTGCTGACATGCTAATTTTTATATAATGTTAATGGCCGATTTGTGTTTTTCCATCATTGGATCTTAGAGAGAGAAGCTCTCTCTTCTCTCTAACTTTCAAATTCAAGCGGTGCCTAGATTTTGATTTCTCTGATCGTCACTGGCCATGGCGGGCCTCATGGGGCCCCCTCTTGGTCCTCCCCAGGACTCCGCCTATCCTGTATTACCCTCTATTTCTTCTTCGACGGCTATTGATTCTAAATCCCCAGGTCATTCCTCTCTCCTACTTCCGCTACTGAAGCGGGAAGAGGTTTCTCATTCTTTTGTCCCTAATGTATCGTTCTTGGAGCTTTCAAAACCAAAGGACCTCTGCAATAACGCTGTCCATATGCAGTCTCCTCTGGCCCCGTCGGAGGCGAAAGGCTCTGAGGTGGGCGTCGACAACCCCCTTGGTACTGAACTGCGCCCTTATCTATCTCACCCCCTGATTGCGGGGCTGGTGCCCCCCCTTCCTGGGCTGGTGTTGTCCAGAAGGATAGCGTAGGACTCTATAAAATGTTGACATTCTACCCCCCCAGGCAATTGGAGGTGACACTGCCACCATTTCTCCTCCGCCTGATATTATCGATCAAGGTAACCTTTTCTGGGGCTTCACCTTAGTTGGCCATTTTTTCGATTCCCCTCCTCATTTCCTGAGTGTTAAAGCCATAGCTAGGAAACTCTGGACCCGTTTTGGACTCAAGCACATCACTGGTAATGAAGTCGGCTTTTTCTTCTTTCGCTTCTCATCCTTGGAGATGATGGAGAAATGCTTAATGGCAGGACCATGGCTCTTTTCGGGGAAAGAAATTTTCCTTAAACGATGGTTTCCGGGTTTGCCCTTGATAAAGGAGGAACACAAACGGTTCTCCATTTGGATTAAACTATCCAATCCGCCGATTGAATACTGGACTCACGCTGGACTCAGTTGGGTTGCAAGTGCCGTTGGGATACCTCTGCAGCTTGATTCTAGGACAGCCCGTATGAAAAATGTCTCCTTTGCCAAGATTTGTGTCGAGGTGGGTGTGGATGACCCCTTTCCCAAATGCATCGCCATTCAAACTTACCCGGATTCTGAGTCCCTATCTGTGGTGAATGTGGAATATAGTTGGAAGCCTACTCGATGTGGACGCTACCGTTTGTTAGGTCATGTTGAATCTAAATGCCGCTCCAAGATTGTCATCCAACATCCTAGTAAAGTTCGTTCCAGCTCCTCCAATTCTGTCCCTGCAAGAAAAGACCAAAGGGACTGTGTAATGCATCCTGCTGTAGTTGGCTACTTGAGTGGTGCTAATGATTCCAGATGCTCTGCCATCTCTTCTACTCCCCTTCTAGTGGATGATGGACCCTTGAACCCTACTAGTACTATCCATCCTGGGGCAGCAAATATTTCAAGGCCTGACAGTGCCACGTGTGAGGCTTCCTCTGAGAGCCTGATGGATGAGACTGTGAAGACTGCTAATGTTAATTGTGCTATACCAGTGGGATGCCCATCTGATGGGGCTGGGCTGGACTCCCAAGCCTCTCCTTTTGATGCTTTGTTGGCTAATCCAATCCCAGATGATACCAAGCCTGGGCTGGTGTCCCAGCCTCCTCTGTTTGATGCTATGATGTCAAAACCATTTCTGGATGGTATAGCCATCAATTTTGATGCCGAGAATAAGGATTCTCTGCAGGGATTCTGTCTTCAGGACGCTAGGGCCCCTGTGGCTCTTCTCTCTTTCGCAGATATTGTGCTTGGGGGTCCTAACTCGACTAATCTGCCTAGCAGATGTGTCCTCCCCATGCCAATCTTTGATGAAAATCGTTTAGAAGACCTTGGCTATTTTACTAAGGTTCCTGAGGGCTACTATGCAATTGGCTCTGCCCGTAGCTGGCGTGGCATTGTTGGGTGCAATTGATCCTACTGAGGTGGGGGGTTTCCTCCTGCTTGCTGATGCCTGAAGTGAGGAAACTACTGGCATGTGGTGATAGTGTTGTGGGCTGTGTTGATGCCCAATGTTATGTTGTGAGTCTGAAAGGCTCTGCTGCTCGGTTGCATTTCAATTCCTGTAGGCAGTTCTGCAATTGCCTTGTGGTTAGGGTGGGTTTCCTCTGTTCTACGGATGCATGTCTAGGGATGATTCTGATGCAGATGGGTGCTGGTTTGGAGTGCTGTCTCTGTATGAAGTGGTTGGTGCCACTTTTGCTGTTGGAGCCATATGCTGGTGTGCATTGGACTGCTGCTGTTTGGCTTGCTTGGAGGTGGAAAGGCAGATTTACAGGACCATGTCTGATGGGTTCACCTGATTATGCAGCTGCTGCTGTTTTTTGGTTTGCTGGCACTGGGGCGGAGGGATACTGCTGTAGCCTTTTGCTTTTTGGTCTTGGAGTGCATTTAGATTGTGGGTAGCCTTGTTATGTTGTAGCAAGTTGCTGCGGAGCGATCGGATATTGTTCAGCTTGTCGTCTCGGGGAGTAACTGATTTTGTATTTGAATTTGTAAAATGACTGTATTCATTTTCTATATTCTGTTAGATCGTTCCTCTTAGAGGTTTCTTTTGAGGTATTCTCTGATGTATCAGATGCTCGGGGTATGCCCTAACTTCCTTTGTTCTAACTCCAAGTCAAAAAATTTGGAGTTATAACATTATTTTCTGTAAATTTGTTCTCCCATTAATCCAAAATACACACTTACTTACAAAAAAAAGGCTCTGCCCGTAGCCCTCAAAATGCCCCTGCTGAATAGCATTGTGAGGAACCAGGCAGCCCGCCTGCTGGTGCTATCCCAATATCCACGTGGCCGACTTTTGAGGCAGCCCGAATGGAAGCTACTGGACAAAAGGCTGCCATTAATGTAATGGAGCCACTTGTTCCAGCTTGTGCTGAGGTAGATTTGGACGCTGTCCCTTCGAACTTGCCAACAGCCTTGGAATGTGTCGAAGTCCCTACTTCCCCTAGTCCTCCTGATGCGTAGTTAATCCATAATAATTTAGATCCTGATTTAGATGATGATCTTGATCTAACACCTATCTCCATCTCTCGCCTCTCAAGTAAGTATTCACTAAATACTTTAAATATTGTGGGGGCTGACACTATTAGCCCCAGGGGCTCCTTAGCTGATGATCGTGAGGGCCGGGCCGGAGACACTTCCAAGGGAAAATATTTAAGCGTCGAAGAGGTGATTGCCATGCAATACAAAACTTGGAAGCCAGCAAAGTCCCGGAAAAAGAGAAAGTCTGCATCCAAAAAATCCATGGGATCCTCCGGCACATAGGCTTTATGCCGGTTGGGCTCGAGTGTCTGGGGCTGGACAGAAGTAGTGGTCTCTCTCAACAAGTCTTTTGTGCTTCCTGAATTGTGAGGCAGAGTGCTCTCTTGGCTGAGTTCTGGGAGGTTATTATATTTCTTCCTTTGCTAAAGTATAAGTGATGTGAAGCCTTATGCTGTTGTTGTAGCAGTCCTTAGATGGTTTCTGGATTTACTATTATGCTCTTGTTTTTTTGAGTAGCAGGATGCAGATGTGCTGCCTTCCCCTGAGGTTGGCATGTGCTACATACCTTGCTGGATGGTTTTTGCATCCAATAGGCATAGAAGAGTTGCTGATCTTCCTGCTATGGTAGCCTCCACTGACCGGGCGTGATTGGGCGCTCATGGAATTGCCAACACCATGCTGTTTAAAGCTGTTGTGGTTTTGCTAAAACTGGCTCCTGGAGCCTTGCTGATGCTGGTAAGCAGCAGTCCTTGGAGTCGGGCCTCTCTACCTGTTTTCATGCGGGTTTTCTGGTAGAAGCTGGTGAGTTGCTGGAAGATGCTGCTGGGCAGAATGCTCAATGCAGGGGTGTGAAGCTGCTGGCGAAAGTTGCTGCTGGGTGATGGGGCTCTGATGCAGTTGCCCTTTGTTTCTGCTGAGATCAGCTTTTGGATTCAGCTAATCCTACACTAATTATCCCTCCCCAGATTGCTTTTCTTGGTCTTCTGGGTGAGGTCATTGGCGAGGTTATTCCACCCTTAGACGATGTGGAACCGATGAGGACATTGGGCCCGGTCTACTGATTTGGTGGCTCGCCAATTTCCGCCGGTATGATTGCATCTGAATCCTGCTGAGGAGCCTTGTTGTTCAAAACCTGCTACTGGTGCCGAGGTGGTATGATTTGGACAACATTTTTGCATTGGACTGGCAGTTGCATACTGCCAATGTGCCTTGGTCGAGATGCTTTGGCTGAGATGCCTATCTCGGCAGAATGCCAAGATGTATGCCCGGGAGGGGTTGCTTTTGACCGGGGTCGTTTTGGCCGAAGTGGTGTGCATGGTACTATGTATTTGCCTGTGTATTTTCAATTGTATTTTTAATTTTTCATGACTTGGCTTAGGGTTTCAGATTATGACATGTTCATGAGGTTTGGGGTACACCCCATTGTCTTTGTTCTAATTTCAAGTCGGAAAAACACTTGGAGTTAACACAAAATTTTGTATCTTCCTTTTAAATTTAATGCATTTACTTACCCAAAAAAAAAAAAGTTAATGGCCGATTTATCTCAGAAAATTTTAGTAAAGAAACTTTAATATATTGGCTGAATCACGATATTTTTATTTTAAAATAATTCTTCATGAAACTGACTGGTTCGATGGAAACCAAGCAGATTGACAGATTGAATTTGATGAAAATAGAGTAGCTACTGGTGTTGACTTTGGCTGCTGTTTTCATCAAGTTTTAGGCCGATTTAAGCTCCACAAAAATTGTGTGAGATACTTCAATGAACTGGTAATATTTCATAAAATTGGCATAATTTTATCAGCTCAAAAACTGATTGATTCAGCCTAAAGAAAAGGAAGCATCATTGAACTGGCTAAAAGTAGAGCTGTATACAAAAGACCGGTACATAACTTAAAATCGGGTAAGAATAAAATTAAAAACTTTATACGAATTAGTCTAAAATTATGTACTGATTCTGAAATGTATGGAAAATAATGTTTTATGGTGATTTAATCACTAAACTGGACATAAATTAACAACTGAACCAACCCCCATATACTGATGCTGAAATTGGTAGTTTCGAAAAATCAGGCCGAACCGGCCTCCATTCAACCACCAAACCGACTCAACATTGGTCACCAACTAGTTGAGACTCTTATTAAGATTGTGTAAAATTGACTCATGAAAATGGGTTGAATGGACCACTGAATCGAATTTTCAAATGAGTAGTAGAACCCTATGTCTATGTGGATGTTGAATCTGACAGTCCATTTGATGGACTGAATTGGCCAAGAACTTGTTGAATCAGTAGCCGACCCGATCATGTTATTTAGTACTAGAGTTGATCTATCATAATGTAAAACGGTTTCAAAAAATACCTTGATTTGGCTGCTGGCCCTAGAACTAAAATTTGTCACTAAATTGGCTGATTCAAATTTAATTGCCTATTTTGCTAATTTAGTGTGAACCGGCTAGAAAATTATTGGTAAAATGGCCATATATGATATGTTAAATTAGTAAATAAGTTATACATCATGTGAATCAGTTGGCCATTATAAGAATCGGTTGTTAAAGAAAAAAATGAACCAATTTCTATGGAACCGGCTAATTTGGTAAGTCAACCGGTTTATGTATAATTCTTTAAAATGATAAACCGGCCACTTATTATATGGATAACGATAAACCGAATCACGTGATAAAATCAGAAAAATATTAAAAAAAGTTGTACCGATCCATAAATCGGATTTGTAATCAAACCGGTTAAAGAGATAAAATAAAACTGAACCGATTATTGCACTGGTGAATTGTAAAATTTATGGACCAAAAATTAAATAATATGTTGTCTAAAAATAAGTTCAGCACATGTTAAAATATATATGAACTTATGTTATGTATTGATATGATTTTATTATGGACATATACGGTATACTTTATCGTGATTTTGTCATGAACATATATGATATGTTATGCATGAGTAAAAGCTAATATGACACCAAAGAAATATAAATTTTTCCTGAGATGAGAAAATTAAGAAAAAGTAAGATTATAAATAAGAACTTCTACTATAAAATTTTAAGAAGTAAAAAAATTGAACCAAGAATTTTTATTTCAGCAAATAGTATCCATTGACATGCTTTAGGATATTATAGTATAGATCGTTGTCTGAATAAGTATTGCTTTACGATTTTGGTCTCATCTATTAGAAGATAATAGGTAATATCATTTCATCTTTGGGATGTAAATAAGGAAGATAAGGCCTTTGATTATGTGAAGTGAACACAATTTAGACATCGATCAAATACTCCATTAGCTGGTAAGGTTTACTAGCCTTGATTCTTCAAGATATATAAGGTAAGATTTATGCTAGGAAGTAATAAGAATAAGTAAAAGAAAAAAAAATCAATTGAATTATAAAAATATTTTAAAAGTATATATGTATTTTTATATGCATCATGATCTCTATTCTTTCATATGAATTATTTTAAAGATAAATATGCATGTCATTGATTATTATATTCTTATTGAGTATTTCGCTCACTCTCTTGTCGTGTTTTTTCCTTCAGATACTTCGCAGGAGTTCAAGCCTAGTAAACAAAAGTAAAGAAGAACTAATAAGTATGTGATAATCAATAATGATGTAACTAATTTAGTTTAAGTAATTTTATGTTTGGTAATTTAAGTATGTGGCAATCACTAATAAGTATTTGATAGTTTAAAAATATGTTCACAAATTTCTTATAGTTATTTTATAAATTTCGGTATAATTTTTATAAGATGAGTTTGGATTTTAATTGGTATCTTTTCTTATCATAAATTGATATTATATTATTATTGAATGAATGTCAGAGCCATTCATAGTTGGCATTATATTTTAGATATTGTATATTATGATTTGTTGTGATTTATGAATTATTAAGGTAAATACATGTTCCTTATGATTAAAATGAATATAAGAATGTGGGACGTGATAAGTTAGAGCAGTGCAGACATTTGAATAGCAACCTATCAACAAAGAATTATTTAATACTACAATAAAAAGCTGAAGGCGTAGACTTTCAAAGTTGGTGACTTGGTTTTAAGAAATATCGAGGCAACTAAAAAACTAGCATATATGAATAAATTATCCATAACGTATAAAGGACCATTTATAGTGTTAGCAATACTCCAAAACGAGGTGTATAAATTATCTATTCAAAATGGAAAGCTAGTGTCATATCTCGGGTTCTTATTTTCTTAATTAATTATAATTATTATAATTATTATGTTAATATGTGATATATTCTTTTACATTCATAGGATTTTTAATATTACCATGAGATTGGTGGTGCCAACATCGTACTATCGAGTACGGTGTTGGGTCTTGATCAGGAAAAATGCCACTAAAATTCTAAACACATCTTATACAAATATTACGGAAGTATATAAGATAACCATAAATAATTGTGGAAGCTCAAATTTTCCATAACATATTACAAAATTATAAACTTAATACACTACTGGTTAAACAAAATTTACTACATCATTTCTAAATATAATATAACAATTATCTAAAGTTTTATTCATACTCATCAGGTATAAACTTCTGCGTATTATTTAGAGGGCAATGAAAATAGCAAGAGAGTAAGCCAAGTGTTCAGTAAGACATATAATAATAAAAAATATGCATATTTTACTTAAAATTATATCATAGTAAGGAATAGGAGTCGTGATGTATGTAAAAATACATATATACTTTAAAAATATTTTCATGATGCAACTAACTTTCTTTTTTTGTACATGATTTTTTTCCTTGCAAATTTTACCTCATATATCTTAAGAAATTAGGACTAGTAGGCCTTACTAACTAATAGAGCAGTCAATTGAGAAAAAGATTGTATATACTTTCACATAATATAGATCATAAGCTTTTATTTAACACTCAGAGGTGGGCAGTACATGTCTATTATATCCCTGCAAATGGAGCCTAACAACCATCTTATTTTTTCATGGTAAGAGGCAGTCCTCGATTTTCATTGTAATATTGTAAGGTATGGTAGGGAATACTATCCATTGAAATAAATCATTGGTTCAATTTTCTTATTTATTAAAATTTCTTAGTGAAAACTTTTATACTTATTCTTACTTCTTCATAATTTTCTCATCACAGAGAAAATATTTATTTCCATGGTGTTATATTTGTGACGTTCCACGTCATTATTTCTACTATTACCTATTATTATTATTATCTAATGAACATAATCAAACACAGGATCCATAAAATAGTCATACCATTAGTGGCTCTAATACCGTATTACAAGAATACTATATCAATCTAATAAAAGGAAGATACGTGCTAAAAATAAAAAATTTATTTTCATTCAACTAGTGGAAGCATACATTACATGCCATAAGTTGTGGAAGAAATTCTAAGATCATCAAAATATCATGTCATAACGTTAAAGTTTACAATATTACTAAGTAAATCCTTATACTAAATACAGTAAATTACATATTTTCCAAAATGTCACAAAATGTTAATAAAATTGAGGCTTCCATCCTTACTCCTACTCATCAAGCATTAACTTCTGTGATTCATTTGAAGGGCAGTAAAGCTATAAGGGAGTGAGTTAAATATTTAGTAATGTACATAATATACGAAGATATGCACATTTATACTGAAATTACGTTATTATACGGAATATGAATTGGATACATGAAAATACAATGCATTTAGCTTTCTTTACTTTATCCTTACACTAATTCTCATTTTAACTTCATTATCTTGAGGGATTAGAGTTAGTAGGCTTTACTAGCTAACGGATTGAATAATCGAGAAAAATGATTGTGTTCGCCACACAATCAAAGGCCGTAATACTTCTTCCGCTAGAAGTGGGCCGTACATACCTTTCGCCCGGTAGATGGGGCCGTAGTGCCTTCTTATTTCCCCCACAGCTGGGTCCTTTCCTCGATCACCGACTGTAATATCTTAAGATATATTAGGGAATATTACCATTTGAATAGATCATTAGTCTAGTTTCATATTTTTTTTTGAAATTTCTTATAAAAACTCTATACTTATTCTTCTTAGTTTTCTTCGCTTTGGAAGAAAATAACTGAACTTCTTCATATTTTTGTAGAGTTTCTACTAAACCTTCATGCATATAGCTTAACATAAATAAAATTTTTAAATATAATAAAACATTAAGCCTTGCATATGAAGAAAATGCATGCTGAAATTTATATTCCATATTTGATGTATTTTAGTCTACATGGTTGCTGATTTATTATCTGGTTCTACAATCTGACTTATGTACACATAAATAAATATTTAAATATAATAAAACATTAAGCCTTGCATATGGAGAAAATGCATGCTGAAATTTATATTTCATATTTGATGTATTTTAGTCTACATGGTTGCTGATTTATTAGCCAGTTTAGCAATCTGACTTATGTACTACCAATTTAGTATTAATATATGATGTGGGGTTAGTTTATATTCTATGCTGAAATTTATATTCTATATTTGATGTATTTTAGTCTACATGGTTGCTAATTTATTATCCGGTTCTACAATCTGACTTATGTACACATAAATAAATATTTAAATATAATAAAACATTAAGCCTTGCAAATGGAGAAAATGCATGCTGAAATTTATATTCCATATTTGATGTATTTTAGTCTACATGGTTGTTGATTTATTACCCGGTTCAGCAATCTGACTTATGTACTACCAATTTAGTATTAATATATGATGTGGGGTTAGTTTGGGGTTGGCCCAAGCTGATTTGGTATTTTATTCCTGAGCAAGAAAAACCCCGGTTTACATGAACCGGTTTGACTATGGTTTTGAGGCCCGGTTCACTAGTTACTTTGGGCCCAATTATTTAGATTAACATTCCAGCATCATCTCAGTTTAATTAACTACTAGTTCAGCTAATTTAATTACTGGTTTGGACCCGGTTCAATGTTCATAACACAGCAGCAGTAGGAATATCTATAACAGAAACTGCTATTGTTTTGGAGGGCCGGTTCAGTGGCTTTTCTAAATCTAATTTTACCAATTAATATTTTAGCATTGTCATGTGATACTTGGCCAAATTTTGGCTGCCGAATCAACCAAGTTGAGGTCCAGTTCAAGGCTAATTCAGTGACTAAAGTTCAGTACTATCTTGGAAGCAAATCAGCAAGACACTTGCTATTTAAGGGTCCAATTTATATGTTGATTCAAGGTATTTTTTGAAGCCATTTTATAGGGTGATAGTTTAATCATAGGACTTTCCAACTTGGCTAGGTTGGCTGATTGTTCAACCTGTTCATGTCGGTTTAGTTCATATACCTAGACTGTCAGATTCAGCATCAGTAAGGATGCTGAGGTCAATTCTGTTACTGATTTGAGGTCCGGTTTAGGGGTCATTCTAAGCTTAATTTTACAGGTTAATATTTAAACAGTATCATATGGCTCTTGGGTAGATTTTGGATGCCGGTTCGGCCAAATTGGGTCTGGTTCATGGTTGGTTCAAGGGCTAAATTTCAACATCATCTTGATGCAGTTCAGTGGGACACTTCGTTATATAGGGGTCCAGTTCAGTAACCGGTTCAGGATTTCTTTGGCCACCGGCTCACATATTAATGGTTCAACATTAGTACTTACTATTTTGGTTTGGTTGGTTGCCGGTCCAGCTCGTTTTGGTTTGGTTTAGCCTATTTTTATAGGTTGCATTTTTTAGTAAGGATAACTTGGCTGATTCTGCAGGTAACTTTGGAGCTGGTTTAAGGCCGATTCTTGGCCGGTTCAAGGGTCTATTTTTCAGATAAGAATGTAACATCCACTTGGGATGTTTAAGCTGGTTCAAACGTTGAGCAATTTGGCCTGTTCATGGCCTGTCCAGAGCTGAAATTGGCAACTGAACATATCAGCATCCATACTTGATGCTGCAGCTGCTTCAGGGGACCAGTTTAACCTTTTACAAATTTTTACTTCCCGTTCTACATGATGGTATGATAAAATAGAGTATTCAAGAATTGGAACAATAACACTTCAAAGGTTAAACTGTTTGGCTGAGTTGCTTTAGCTGTTTCTAGTAGTAGCTGATCATTCGTTTGATCATATGTTATATAATATTTTGTCGTTTCTGTTATTCGTTGTCCTCCTGGAGGACCCATTTTTTGTGTTTTTCTTTTTGTGTCATCTGATATACCAGCTGCTCGGGGTATGTCCTAGCGTTTTATGCCTTAGCACCAAGTCAAAATACTTGGTGATAAAGCATAGATTGTGTAATTTTTTCTCCCTTTAATCCAAATTACTTACTTACCAAAAAAAAAAAAAACCAATACTTCAAAGGAAATAGCCAAAATTAACAACAATGGAAAGAAAGATCAAGGGTACACTTGCCAATAATTCAACAACCTCTTTATTTCCCTGCTGCCCACGGTTCTCTCTTAATTTTTCCTTTAATTCTCACTCAGTTGACCTCTCCTTTCCTCCTTCTTACTAGCCTTCCGTGCCTTAAATATAATTTACAAGGGATGCTGATTCATCCTTGTTGAACGGAGCTGCTGCCAGCACAAGGTTGAAGGAGCTGATTCACTCGGTTGTTTGGCAGCTTGAGGATTTGCCTAATGGTGTGTTTCAATTGGTTATTAATTAGCTAATGTGTATGTTGCTAAATTGCTGCTGCCGTGTAAAATGGGCTCTCTCAATGGACTGCCAAATTATCACTAAGTGATATATTATGTTGCCCCTTGCTGATGCGTTGCTGCTGTTGTTGTGGCTGCTGCCCGAGCCTAAGAAACAATTAAGTTGTTATTTAATTAATTTAACAGCATATATATAGGCTGCTTGGGGGATTACTACTTTCCCGATTGTTTTATTGTCAATCGAATTTAATTTGATTGTTAATCAATTGAAAATTTATTAACCGAATTAGCTTCCTATCATTTGTTGTCTCTTTTATTAACCAGAATTGAAGTCGGTTTCATCGATTTAATTTTTATTGCAATTTGGGGAAAGCTCCTAGCTTTAAAATTTTCGTCGTTCATTGATATTAATTTTACATATATTAATTTAGTTTGCATAATTATGATTTATGAAATCTCGATCCTTACAATTCTACTATCCTAAAAAAAAAATTTTGCCATCAAAATTTACATATTTCTTCCACTATCTTCATCCTAAATTAGATGGAGAGGTTTTCTTAGATTTGTGTTTCCATAATAATTTCTTAATTGAAAAATTTTTCCTAAAATATTATAATTGGAGGAATCGTCTAAATTTCCAAAATGAGGTTCTTGAAATCCAAAATAGAGTCCTAATATAAAGTAATTTTTCATCAATTAATGATAATTTAACCCGAGTATATACATATTGCAATGATTCAACAATCCGGAGTAAAATCAGTTAATAATTCATGTTTCTGACTTATTGAAAACCCCAAATAGTCCATTGATCTTTAGCCTTAATTTATCCTTTGTTCTCCAAACTTGAGATTCTTTTCCTCGAAGACATGGTTGGAGGACTATAATTGCCTGCATATCTTTAAGTCGATCCTTCCCAGATTAATTGAAAGCTTATTTTTCTCTTAAATAAAAAATCTTAAAAAGGATTTATTTTATTATTTGATTAGCAGTCATGTTCAGTGAGTGATAATATAGATATCTCAATTTTTTGTGACCTTCAAATTTAGCATCTAAGGGTGGGTGGTACACTTTTAATCCAATATACGGGTATAATTTATGCCACAAAAAGTTTTCCCACGGCAAGGGACAATCCTTGAGTTTTTACTATAATATTCTAAGACATATTAGAGAATATCACTTACTGAATATGATTAATTAGTTCAGTTTCTTAACCCATTTTCAAAACTTTATATGAAAATTTTTATCTTATTCTTAATATATTTTTTTAAAATTTTCTCAACCCCAGAAGAAAATATTTATCATTCTAGAACTTGTAAAACTTCCATATAAACTTTTCATAATATCCAACATAAGACCATAAAATACGATAATTAGAAACAAACTGTAAGTTGTAATAGAAATCAATGCATTGGCCAATTTAATAGCTTAACTTCAAAATTTTACATATGTTAAAAATTAAGATTTAACATGTAGTATATTTGGCTAATTGGGTTGCCAATTCGATAGTTAGTCCAGGGCCAACTCGGGTTGATTTCTTCAATCAAGTTTTGGCACAATTACTTATGGACTTGGCTATTGGTTCATGGCCGATTTAAGGGCCGGTTTAAGGGTTGGTCTATATTGAATTTTTATTATTGATTTTTATCTTTTGTGAACTGGCTTGATGAACCGGTTCAATGGTTCAATGCATATCCCTTAGCAAAAATTTTAGTATAGGTTGGCCGGTTCATTGGCTAATTTAAGGCCTGATTCGGGGGCCGGTTCGAGCTATATTTTTACTGGTTGAGACTTTAATATTACCTCATAATATTTTGGTTAATTTATTTGCTTGTTCAGCTAATTTAGAGGCCGGTTTGAGCCCAATTTAGTAGCTATAAAATCAGCATTAGCGTGGGTGCATTCTACAGATTCAGTTACTATTTGGAGGTCCGATTCAGTGATCAATTCAAGGTATTTTTCGCCACTGATTCATTGGTTGACAATTTAACCTTTGTTCATGATAATTTGGTTGAGTCGATTGTTGGTTCAATCGGTTTAAGGCCAGTTCAGTCCATTTGTTTGAAGTTGTCCAAATTTAGCATCAGTAGGGATGCTGAAGCCGGTTCAATGGTTAATTTAGGGTTTGGTTTAGTGATCATTTCAAAGAATGTTGGGTGGCTGGTTCACTAGTGAATAGGCTAGCCTCAGTAAATGATTCTTTGGCTAGACCAGTTGCTAGTTGAGTTGGTTTAAGTTTCAGTTCGGTCACTTTTTTTCAAATTGTCAATTTTAGCATTAGCAGGGATGCTAAGGGGCCGATTCTCTTTTGTTGATTTTACGTTCAATTTGAGGCCGATTCTTGACTGATTCGGGGAGTTTTCTTACAACTAAGAGACTTAGTTTTAAGAATTTGTCCGATTTATGGACAGTTTAAGTTGATTTTCCAGTGGTTTAGATTATAGTCGTGGCTGCTGATGCAGTCTATTTCTGCCTGCGATGCAGCTGATTTTTGCCTCTATTTCGGTGATCGGTTCATGACTGATTTAAGGCTAATTTTTATGAGATGACACTTTAACAACACTATAAGATACTTAAGTCAATATGGCTGCCAATTTAGCCAATTTGAGGCCCGATTTATAGGTTGTAATTTCTAATATCAGCCTGATTACTGAGGTTGGTCTTATTGCTGAAGTGAGACCAGGTTCAGTGACTGGTTCAGCCCATTTTTATTAGCTGATTTGTTACAATATCAATAATAGGTTTAGCTAATAGGTCAAAATTGGAGCTGGTTTGATGATCATTTGGAAGCTGATTACCTAAGGCTTGGCTATCGGTTCATGGCCGACTTAATGGTTGGTTCAAGGGTTGGTCTATACTGGTTTTTATTTTAATTTTCATAATTTGTGAACTAGTTTGATGAACCGGTTCAATGTTATTACCTAAAAAATTTGGCATATGTTGGCGGGTTCACCTACTTATCTAAAACTTGGTTCGGCGCTGGTTCAAGGTATATTTTTACCGGTCAATACTTTAATATTACCTTATAATATCCTGGTTGATTGGGGTTTTGGTTTAGCTAATTTAGAGGCTGGTTTGAGCCCGATTTAGTAGCTATAAAATTAGTATCAACTAGGATGCATTCAGTAGATTCGGTTACTGTTTGGAGGCCTGGTTCAATGGCAGGTTAAAGGTATTTTTGGCCACCATTTCATAGGTTGACATTTTAACCTTTATTCATGATAATTTGGTTTAAGGCCGGTTGCTGATTCAATTGGTTTAAGGCTGGTTCAATCCATTTTTCCAAAGTTGCCAAATTTAGCATTAGCAGGGATGCTGAAGCCAGTTTAGGGGTTAATTTAGGATCTGGTTTAGTGATCATTTCAAAGAGTTTTGGGCGTCCAGTTCACTGGGGGTTAGGTTAGCCTTAGTAGATGATATTTGGTTGGGCCGGTTGCTAGTTGAGCCGGTTTAAGGTCCAGTTCGATCACTTTTTTCAAACTGTCAATTTCAGCATCAGCAAGGATGCTAAAGGGCCAGTTCTTTTTTGTTGATTTTATGGTTGATTCAAGGTCGGTTTATGACCGGTTCGAGCAGTCTTCTTACATCAAAGAGACTCAGTTTCAAGAATTTGTCTAATTTATGTTCAGTTTAAGTTGATATTCTAGTCGGTTCTAGTCAAAGTTATAACTTGGAAATTCTGTATTAGTATTTTCTGTTGTAACTAGATTCTGCCTCTGTTTTGGTGATTGATTCAAAGCTAATTTTTACATGGTAACACTTTAATATTACCACAAGGTACTTAAGTCAAGATAACTGCTGGTTCAGCCAACTTGGGACTCGATTCATAGACTGTAATTTCAGATATCAGCATGACTGCTGAGGTTACTCTAGTTGCTGATGTGAGACCCAATTCAGTGACTGGTTTAGCCTATTTTCGTGAGCAGATTTGTCACAACATTAATAAGAGGTTTAGCTCATTGGTCACCGAATTTGAACTAGTTTGGAAATTATTTGGTAGCCGGTCCAATCAATTTATAGTAGCCGGTTCAGCTACTAATTTTGGCTTAGAAATTCAGCCGTGCATATCTCATGTTAAAATGATGATATGATAAAATAAATTAGGCAATTTAAGTATTAGAATAATAATACTTAAGAATTTAATAATAAATAGTAACAATTGAAGAAATATTTGTGTACACTCGCCAAAATATTCAGCTGAACTCCCTTCCTTTTTACTTCCTTCGGTTCTGCCTTTCCGTTTCCCTTCGTTTTCTTTCTATTTTTCTCTCTTTTTTCCTTTGGTTTTCCTTCCCTTCTCTTCTTCCTTTCTTCTCCACATATTTCTTATACAATTTTAGAGGCAAGGGGTGAGTCATCAAAGCCTTGCCAGCACTTACCCGAAGCCCCATTCTACAACTAACAAGTGTCATGCTGACACATCCTATTTTGATGGTTTGTTTTCCTAAAACTTTTCCTAGTGGATAGCTATTATTGGTTGCTAATTTCTTGGTGATACAGGCTTCTTATGCTTGCTGAGGTGTGAGGCTGTTTTGCTGCAATTTTGGAGCTGCTGTCGTGGATCTGCTGCTGGCTGCAGCTGCTGTGGAGAGCTGTTGCTTCAGCAGCAGTGTTGGAGTTTCTCTCCTCTTATGCTACGTTGTGTGTTGTGAGTTGATGAAGTAAGCAGCCGTGAGCTGCTTTTATTTTTCTCCAAATTTTGGCTAAGTGGTGTGAAGTTGCTGCTCGAGTTGTGCCTTGTGTGTGGGCTGATTTTTCTATTAAATTATTGAAATATAATGCTACTGAATTCTTACTTATATATTTTGAAATTTAGCTACCGTGGACCCCTTCTTACTTGATGTCGTGACGCTGCCGTGGTGTGGGACTCTTATGCCGTGTGTGTGTTATACTGGTTGCTCAATTTTTGGAATTTGGTTGAGTTTGTAGCTGCCTTGCTGCTGCCCCCTTGCTGAATTCAGCTAGATTTTGGGCTGCCAAGTATGATATGACATGCTGTCACGTGTGTGGTGCTGAAGTATATTGAATTTTACTTAATTAATTTGATTTATGCTGTATTTAATTAATTGAGCTAAATTCGGTTACTAATTGAATAAAAATTCGGTGGTTGGGCTGTCCTTTTTCTTAACCAAAATTAACTTGGTTGCTATTGATTGAAAATTTAGTATCCGAGTTATCTTTTTGTTATCTCAAAATCAATTCAGTTGGTAATTGGTAGGAATTTCAAGGGCCGAGCTATCTTTTTATTAACCGTAATTAAATCAGTTGCTGATCGGGTTCATTAGATAATTTTTTGTGTTATCGTTAAATCCTAGGGTGAACCTTTTGCTTCTAGGTTTATAGTGTAATCAGTATAATAAATTTCGATTCGAAATCCTTAGATTGGTGGAAGTCTCCAAATCCACATATTTTAATTTAAATATTTAGTATCTCCGAGATGTCGGACTCTTTAATCAAAATTTCTCTACATCCTTTGATCTCCCAACACCATCTCTAATGTGATGGTGCATCCTGAGCCGAAGAGCAGGGCACAACTTTATGATTTCTTCCAACTCTATGCTGTTGAATTAGGAACTTTGATTATCCATATGCATCTATATTTAATTTGATAGGTGTGAATTCATGAAAATCACATAGAAAAGGATCTTTTGTGGTGACTCACCAAAATCTAATCAGAAATTATAAGGTTCTGCCTGTAAAATGACCATCAAACTAAATATTCACGTGTACAATATCCCTGTACAACATGCATATCTCAACAACAAATACACACAGAATTCAAAAAGCTACAAAATCTTATGCGTGGCTTCGACGTTATATCTCCGGATACAACGTCGGCTCATGAAATATGCCATTAGGTACCTAAACAAACTATAAAAAACTTGCGAAAGCATTAACAATCATTGATACACAGCAGAACTAGACTATCTATAAATCATTAGTGTACAGATATATCGGTACATGTCCATCTAAAACTTATTCAAGATACTCCATACAAGGTAAAAAACTACAACATCCACGTCTGCAAAATCATCCTCCAAGTCTGTCCTAGCCAATTGCTAATTCTTACTCTGCCTCGTTAGGCATAAATTCGTGCTTATCTAAAGGCAAGAAAATAGCAAGGAGTGAGCCAAATATTAAGTAAGATACAATTTAACCAAAGACAATAAGCAGTATATTCAAAATAAAGCATAGAAAGGGAATATGAGTATAATATAAATTGATAGACATGAAATATGAACAAATATATTTTCGGAATACATTTATCTTTCACATTTTATTTCTGGTTTCTTTAAGTTCAAAAATATGCAAAAAACTTCTTTATCTTTGCGGACCAGGGTCAGTAGGCATCACCAGCTAATGAAGTAGTTGAATGAGAAATGGAATGTGTATACATCCACACATTCTAAGGCGCTACCCATAATATCTCAAACTTTAATGTCCTGTGATGGACGGTATACCTTTCACCCGATATACAGGACAAGATAACAAATATGCCACCATAGCATCTCCTGTGGCCCAAGAGTATTCCTTGGTCTATCATTATAATATTCTAATGTATGTTAGGGAATACTACCATTTAAAATATAAATTCTTGGTCCAAATTTATGGTTACTTATTCTTAAGGAAAGTTTTCACTATATTCTTATACAAAATTCTCACTCCATGGAGAAAGAATCATCAAACATAACAAATTGTAGAGTTCCCTTCATATACTTTGCATAACTTGTATAATTTATGAATACAGATACAAATAATCATATTCTTGACCACACTGATATATATTTTTATATTTTCATGAGCTTAAATCTTCACATGCCTTTAAATACATGCGCAAATCAATATAAAACTTAGAATATTCGACAAACTCTTACCACAATAAGCCAAACATAATTTTAGAGTTTCCGGACAATAATTTCCTTCACAAATGTGTCCAATAATATTTTCAAAATATGTAAAATAACATATACAAAATATACGTGAATAAATATCAAATAATCAAAGCACTCACGTTCATGAAGTTAGGGTTCCAATTTTCTAAGGCCAAATCATACATAAATTCTAAAATAAATGGATAAATATTACGGGGTGGGGGGTTAGGGATTTCACGTATGAAATACCGTGCGAAATCACCAAATCGGACACCAAATCAACAAATAAACATATTCAAGATATGTATTTTTATAAAATATAAGTTTGGACGGGTATTTGAACAAAAATACCCAAAGAGAACGGAATAAAAAATGTAACAAGAAAAAGAAAAGTATATGGGTGCACTTGTATCAATCTGATCTATAGCTTCTTTAATTAGCTCTAGGTCGGAATCGAACTCGAAAGTCTCGAACTCCTCTTTCTCTCTCTTCTTCTTCGTACTCTCTCTCTCTCCTCTCTCTTAGATCTGTCCAAAAATGACAGAAAAACCCTCGCGTGCATTTAAATACTTAGATTGGCGCTCGAGCGCCAGTCGAGCGCTACTCAGGCTCCACAACACTCAAAGATTCGTGCTCGAGCGTCCATCAAGAGTGCTTCGAGCGAGACTTTCTGCTAAACATGCCCTGTTCGTGCCTCGGGCATGCTTCAAGCATGACATTCTACTAAATGTGTCCCAGGCTCACCTTGAGAGCGCCTCGGGCGCAGCTATTCTGCCAAATGCGCCCTGGGTGCGCCTCGGGTGCCGCTCATTTGCTGGGCCTCCCGACTCCCTATTTGCTTCCGATGCTAATTTTTTGCATACTCTTAACCTTAATCTTAACTATATTATCTTAATTACTTTTAATTATTATATTTTGAAAACCAATGCCTTACAACTTTTCCCCACTCATAAAATTTCATCCTTGAAATTAACATATCCTAATAATTGAACGAATACATATAACTCGAAATAAATGGGTATATTTCTCCCGAATCTCATCTTTCCTTTCCCACGTTGCTTCCTCGTAATAATGATTCTTCCACAAAACTTTCACAAGAAGAATGGTCTTTGAGCGCAAAATCTAATCATTCCGATCCAGAATCCGAATTGGCTCCTTCGAATAACATAAATCTTCATGGATAACTAAGGGACCGTTATCTATAACGTGCGTTAGATCATGAATATATTTCCACAACATTGAGATATGGAAAACATTATGCACATCGGCTAAACTCGGCTGCAGTGCAAGTCGATACGCCACTTCTCCAACTTTCTTCGAAATCTCGAAGGGTCCAATAAATCGCGGCTTCAATTTTCCTTTAACACCAAATCTGGAGGTCCCTTTCCATAGCAATACTTTAATGAAAATAAAATCGTCAACCTCGAATCTGAGCTCGGATCTCCTTCGGTTACTATAATTCTTCTGGCCGACTCGAGCTATTTTTAATTTCTCAAAAATCATCACAATCCTCTTCGATGCCTCCTGTATCACATCGGGCACCAAAAGTCATCTATCTCTTGTCTTTTCCTAATGGATAGGAGATCAGCACTTCCTACCATGCAATGTCTCAAAAAGAGCCATACCGATACTCGCCTGAAAATTATTATTGTATGCAAATTCAGCCAATACCAGGTGATTATCTCAGCTTCCCTTTAACTCTATCACTAAAGCTTTAAGCATATCTTCTAAAATCTGGATGGTTCGTTCTAATTGGCCATCTGTCTGAGGATGATATGCCATGCTAAACTACAAGTTCATCCCTAATTCTTTATGCAAACGCTCCTAAAATTTAGAGACAAAATATGGATAACGATCGGACACAATAGATGCTAGCACTTCATACAGTTTAACAATCTCATTGATATGCAACTGCGCCAGGTGATCACGAGAGTACGTCATTCGAATGACTAAGAAATGAGCCAATTTCGTTAGCCGATCTACAACACCCAAATCATGTCATGGTTCTTCGGGGTCCTTTGCAAGCCCACAACAAAATCCTTAGAAATATCCTCCTACTTCGAACTCAGAATGGGCAAAGGCTACAACAAACCCAAGGGCTTTCTCCTCTCAGCTTTTCACCTCTGATATACAAGGCATCTACCAACAAAAGCAACAATCTCTCTTCACATATTTCTCCACCAGAAAATCTTCTTCAAGTTTTGGTACATCTTATTTATTCCAGGGTAGATAGTGTACTTGGTTTGATGAGCCTCCTTCACGATCTCTTCATTTAGCTCCTTATCATTAGGTACACATAAACGATCTCAGAATCGCAAAACTCCATCGGCACAAACATTAAAATCCATCCGAGAGTCTCAATCAAGATCTCCAATAATATCCATCAAGAATAAATCATTCGATTGCCCTTCTTTAATCCTCTGGAGGATCTCAGGTTACACCTGCAAGAAAGACGACATTATCAAATTACCCTTGACATACCGCCAAATATTAGTGAACTTTAGACAATGCAATATCTCCATATGCTTAATTTGCAACCTCACTACAAAACTGGTTCAGCAACTAAGACCATCTGCGACCACATTAGCTTTCCTAGGCATAATGGATCACACAATCAAAATCCTTAAGGAACTCAATCCAACTTTGTTGCCTCATAATCAATTCTTTCTACGAAAATAAACATTTGAGGCTCTTATGATCGAAGTACACCAAAAATTTCTCACAATACAGATAATGCCTCCAAATCTTCAATGTAAACACAATGGTGGCTAATTCCAAATCATGGGTCGGGTAATTTTTCTCATGAATCTTTCACTGTCGAGACCCATAAGCCACCACCTTCCCATTCTACATCAAAACACATCCAAAACCAACTTTGGAAGCGTCACAATACCCTTTAAAGCCACCAGAACCATCAGAGATAGTCAAATTTGATACTTAAGTCAAACGATCCTTCAACTCTTGAAAGCTTCGATCACACTTTTCAGTCCACTCAAACTGCACTTTCTTCTTTGTCAATTGGGTAAGTGGCAACGTAATACGAGAAAAATTTTTCACGAATCGGCAGTAATATTGGACCATACCCAAGAAACTACGAACCTCCGTCACCATCGTCGGCTGACTCTAATTGATTAAGGTTTTAATCTTCTTTGGGTCTACTGAAACACCTCCATTAGAAATGATATAGCTAAAAAATACAACCTTATCAAGCCAAAACTTGCACTTCTTCAATTTTGCAAATAGCTTATACTCCCTAAGGGTTTGGAGCACAGTCCTCAAATGGTTCTCATGCTCAACATTGCTCTTTGAATAAATTAGAATGTCATCAATGAAAACCACAAAAAAATTATCCAAATACGGTTGAAAAATCAGATTCATCAAATCCATAAACACCGCAGGAGTATTTGTCAATCCAACTGGTATCACAAGAAATTCATAATGACCATATCTTATCCAAAATGTCATTTTCGCTACATCCTCTTGCTTGATTCGAAGCTGATGGTACTCCAACTGTAGATCAATCTTTCAAAACACATGGGTTCCTAGCAATTGATAGAAGAGATTATCAATCCGCGGCAACGGGTACTATCAATTCATGATAGTCCACACATATCCGTAAAGTCTCATCCTTCTTCTTCACAAATAGGACTGGAGCATCCCAATGCGATACACTGGGTCTAATAAAATCCAAATCCAACAAGTCCTATAATTACTACTTACCAAAAAAAAAGTCCTATAATTACTATTTCAATTCCTTCAACTCAACAAGAGACATACGATAGGGTGTCTTCGAAATAGGTGCTAATCCAAGAATGAGATCAATTCCAAACTTGATCTCCCGGTGTGGTGGTAGAGCAAACAATCTATCTGAAAATACATCCTCAAACTTGCGCACCACCGGAATATCCTTTGCTGATAATTCATAGCTCTCTGCCACACTGGCGTAAGCCAAATAAGATTAGCACCCACTTCTCATTGATTGACGAGCTTGCAGAGTCGAAATAAAGTTAAATGACTCTACCCACTGAATTCCTTGAATATGAAAATGCTCATATTTTGAAATTGCAAAATCTATTCTCTTATGGAAATAATCAATATTCGCATGATATTTCGATAACCAATCCACACCCAAGATCACATCAAGATCATGCATCTCGAATAAAATCAAATCAGCACCTAAAGATAACCCATTCACCTGAGGTGAAACGAATGAATGGATGGGTCAAAAATCAAAAAGTACAGTAGTAGTGGTGCCACAAATAGGAAGAATACCTTTTACTACAGCATTGGATGTCTTAGCTTCACTTGCAGTCACTGTGAATGCCTTCCTTTGAACAGCCGAATTAGGGGCAAGGGCTTTCTTTTGCTGAGGACAATATTTAATCTTATGCCCAGACTGCGCACAATTGAAACACACACCCAATGCCTTATAGCAAGGCCTATTTCCATGAAACTTCCCGCAATGCTGGCATAAACTAACAGGAGCTTGCTTCACCAGTGCAGAAGGACTAGCCTTCTTTCTTTGATCTATTTACTTCACTCGCTTTGGCGGTCTCCCTGAACCTGCACTAACACTAGCATCAACGCCAACTCTGCTCGACATTCTCTTCTTGAAGAAAATTTTCTTCTCAAGCTCCTTCTCGTAGATCAAAGCACGATCCAAAACCTTCCTGTAGGTCGTCAACTTCAAAGTTGCTAGTTGCTTGCGAATGTCATCCCTCAAACCTTGCAAAACCTTTCTTGCTTTTCTTTTCTCATCTTTCTCCATGTACGGAGCATACCGGGCTAAATCCATTAACTTCGCACCACATTCATCCACCGTCCTATTACCTTGCCTTAAGCGAATGAACTCCTCCTCTTTTTGCTTGTGGAGTTTGGACGGAAAGTACTTCTCCATAGACACTTCTTCAAACATGGGCTAGGTGATATCATTCTTGGGCACACCCATAGCCCTCTTCTTCGTCTCCCACCAATGGTGTGCTTCACCCTCCAACCGATAAGAAGCAAACAATATCCTGTTCTCATCGGGACAATGGAAAACTACAAACACCTTCTTCAACCTCTGAAACTATGTATCAGTTTTGATCGGGTTTGGCTCATCCATGAATTCTGAAACTCTCTTCTAGACAAATCGATCATATGTAGAGGGTCCAGGATTGGTAGGAGTTGGGGCAAGAATTGAAACAGGCACTGGAGCAAGATTTCTTTACCCTATGTTCTCAATGATATCCATCATCCTACCCAACATATTCAAATACTCTACCTCTCTATCACGCGGTTGATCTCCTCCATGCGTCGTCCTCCATCTAGGTGGCATGATCAGCTATTGATATCTTTTCTAAAACAACAATGATATGGTTAGTTCACATGACGGACACTAACTAGAACAATATAATCTATGGAATCAAACATAACTAACTGCCCTAACTTAGTTCTGACCTTGGTTAATCAAACTAAAATAAATAGAACTATTTGATCTAACTTAACTATCCTATACCTACATCTACTTATTATCTCCAGCCTATCTTATCTTAGGCTTCTGCATAAAATCCAGATCAAGTTTAAGGCATCTCTTCTTTGATAACAATTGTGATGACCCACCAAAATCTAATCGAAAACTAGTAAGGTTTCGTCTGTAAAATGACCGTCAGACTAGATATAAACTTGTATAATATCTTTGTATAACATGTATATCTTAACAACAAATACACACAAGATACAAAAAGCCACAAAATCTTATGCATGGCATCGACGTCATATCTCCAAATACAACGTTGGCTCATAAAAGATGCCACTAGGTACCTAAACAAATCATAAAAAAACCTACGAAAGCATTAACAGTCATTGATACACAGCAAAACTAAATTATCTATACATCATTAGTGTACAAATATATTACTACGTGTCCATATCAAAAGTATACAAAATACTCCATACAAGGTACAAAACTGCAACATCCACGTCTATAAAATAATCTTCTAAGTCTGAGTCCAAGCCAATTTTTAATTCCTACTCGACCTCGTCAGGCATAAACTCGCACTCATCTGAAGGTAAGAAAATAACAAAGAGTGAGTCAAATGTTCAACAATGTACAATATAATCAAAGACAATAAGTAGTATACTCAAAATAAAGAAAAGGAAGTGAATAGGAGTATAATATAAATATATAAATATGAAACATGAACAAATACATTTTCTGAACATATTTACCTTTCAAATTTTATTTCTGGCTTTTTTAAGTTATAAATCAAGCAAAAACTTCTTTATCTTTACGGATCAGGCCAGTAGAACTTACCAACTAACGGAGTAATTGAACGAGGAATGGAATGTGTATGTATGCACATATTCTAAAGCACTACCCACGATACCTCAAACTTTCATGTCCCGTGGCAGACGGTATATCTTTCACCCGATATACAGGGTGAGATAACAAATATGCCATCATAGCATCTCCCATGACCTACGAGCATTCCTCGATCTACGACTATAATATCCTAAGGTATACCAGAAGATACTATCCTCTGAAATATAAATTTTTGGTCCAAATTCATGATTACGTATTCTTAAGGGAAGAATCCTTTATATTCTTATATAAAATTCTCACTCCTTGGAGAACGAATCATCAAATATAATAAATTATAGAGTGCCCTTCATATACTTTGCATAACTTGTATAATTCTTAGATACAGATACAGATAATCATATTCTTGAGCATACGGATACACATTTTTATATTCATGTGAGCTTTAATCTTCATATGCCTTCAAATATATTGACAAATTAACATAAATCTTAGATCATTCAAGAAATTCTCACCACAATAAGCCAAACATAACTTTTAAGCTTTCAGACAATAATTTCCTTCACAAATGCATCCAATAATATTTTCAAAATATGTAAAATAACATATACAAAATATACATGAATAAATACCAAATAATCAAAGCATCCATGTTCATGAAGCTAGGGTTCCAATTTTCTAAGGCCAAATCATACATAAATTCCAAAATAAACAGACAAATATCACGGAGCGCGGGGTTAGGGTTTCTACATACGAAATAGCGCGTGAAATCACCAAATCGGAGACTAAATCAACAAATAAACATGCTCAAGACGTATTTTACAAAATATAAGTTTAGACGGGTATTTAAATAAAAATACCCAAAGAAAAGGGAATAAAAAGTGCAACAATAGAAAGAAAAATATATTGGTGCACTTACCTCGACCCGATCTACAACTTCTTTAACTAGCTCTAAGCCGAAATTAGACTCAAAAGCCTCGAATTCCTCTTCCTTTCTCTTCTCCTTTGTGCTCTCTCTCTCTCTCTCCTCTCTCTTAGATCCGTGCAAAAATGACGAAAAACCCTTGCACGCACTTAAATACTTTGACTAGTGCTCTAGCACCCGCTGAGCGCTACTTGGGCATCACAGCACCCGAAGATCCGAGCTCGAGCGTCCATCGAGTGTGTTTCGAGCGAGACATTCTGCTAAATGCGCCTTGGTTGCATCTCGGGTGTGACGGCCCATACTTAATTATACAATACAGTCGCCGTCAGGTCTAAAAAGTAAATAATATTACTGGACATAAAAATTTTTCTTTTCTTTCACACAGGATCTTACGAGGCCTGACTGTATAAAGCTGGCCCACCGGTTTGATTTTAAACTTGTTCGGCCAACTCTAATGTTAGCCGAACCTAATTGCCCTGAGATGCTTACTAAAAATTATAACTTTTATTCATAACACGGAAACATACTAACATTGATAAGTTAAAACACGGAACCAGTTTTACAAGTCTCCACAAAATATCAAAATAATTAAACAAGCTCTTCATTTAATCAGCTCCGGCCAACCGAACTATTTGGCTACACCATAAGGTCCTATTCAACTTCGTCCTCCATGAGCCTTTCGTCATCTGAAAATAACAAAAGTGAGCTACAAAGCCCAACAAAATACTCACATGCGGAAAACAGAGAATATAAACATATATATATAAGCAAACATAACTTACCGTACGAACACCATCACGTCTTTAGTTCGGAATTTCCTTAGTATTTTTCTCATTATCTTGTGTTCTTTAAAACTCATAAAACCATTTAAAATTCTTATCATCTTTAGGGACCGGACGGGGGCTGACAACATCGAGGACGGATTGTGTGTAACCCCATAACCTAAAGTCGTATCCCCTCATTATGCTCCCCGGGGCGGGAGGTAATGCCTTTAACCCGGCATACGGGGCCGTAGTCCATAATTCTTATGCCACCAGAAAGTCCCCTCCCGTGGCCCAGGAGGCAATCCTCGAGTGTCACTGCAATATCCTTCATCCATCTTTAACAGCAAGTTTTAGGGAGACTCGGTTCATGGTTCATATCTTTTCCTAGCCATACCTCATAGTTTGGAAGTCGGAAGTCATAGAGTTTCATTTGCTGTCCGGATTAATATACTTTTCTTCTTCTTAAAGCCTTTGTTCTTAATTTCATCAGTTGAAGTCCATATAATCTTTCCTTCATCTTAACGCCGAAGATTCCTTTCTTAAAAGTCATAAGTCTTATTCGTCAAAGCAGGAAGTCTTTTCCTTAAAATCGGAGTGCTTTATAAGGGCGAAGTTCTTCCAAAAGGACGGAGTTCTCCAAAAAGGACGGAGTACGTTTTCCCAAAAGTCTGGAGCTCTTTTTCTAACAAGGACGAAGTACATTTTCAGCAAAAGTACGGAGCTCTTTTTACTGAAAGCCGGAGTTCTTTATCATTAAAAGCCGGAGTTCCAAAACTCGAAGTTCTTTTAAAGGGCGGAGTTCTTTTCTAAAATCCGAAGTCCTTAAAAGCCGGAGTTCTTCATTCATAAAGGCCGAAGTTCTTTCTTAAAAGGATGGAGTACTTTTTCTTAAATAGACGGAGTGTTTTTTCATCAAAGTCCGGAGCACTTTTTCTAAAGAGGACGGAGTGCTTTTTTTTTTTCTTTAATCATCTTAAAGCCGAAGTCGTTTCCTTAAAGAGATGGAGTTCGAACACCGGAGCTCTTGGTGGCATACTTTGCTCAAAAGGCGGAGTTCTTCTTCAAAGGCGGAGTTCTTTCTAAAAAGTGCGGAGCTCTAAAACCGGAGTGATTCTTTCTTTAAAATCTGGAGCTCTAAAACCAGAGTGTTTCTTTCTTTAAAATCCGGAGTGAGTCTTTCTTTAAAATTCGGAGCTCTAAAACCCAGGGTGCCTTTCTTTTAAAAATCCGGATCTCTAAAACCGGAGGGACTTTTCTTTAATATCTAGAGTGCTAAAACCGGGGTGACTTTTCTTTAATATCCGAAGTGCTAAAACCGGGGTGACTTTTCTTTAATATCTGGAGTGCTAAAACCGGAGTGACTTTTTTTTAAAATCAGAAGTGCTAAAACTGGAGTGACTTTTCTTTAAAATTCGGAGTGCTAAAATCGGACTGACTTTTCTTTAAAATCCAGCGTTCTTTTTCTTTTAAAAGCCGGAGCACTAAAAGCCGGAATTCTGTTTCTTTTAAAATCCGACGCTCTAAAATCCGGAGTGATTTTTCTTTAACAAAAGACGGAGTACTTTTTCATCAAAAGCCCGAGGCTCTTTTTCTTAAACGGACGGAGTGCTCTTTAAAGACGTAAGGGCCGAAATTCCTCTTCTTTAAAACTGGAGTACTTTTCAAAAGAGGACGGACTACTTTGTTCATAGAAAGATCAGAGTTCTTTGGACGGAGTTCTTTTCTTTAATGATGCAATTATCACAGTTCATTTAAGTCGAAAGAAAATTATTCTCCCAGCAGAACAAAACCAAATATCATGAAGTCTTTTCCTTAAACATGTAATTATCGAACAATAATCATATCTCAAGCATTAGATAAAAAGGAACAGAATAACATCATATAAGTTCATATAAAATCAGATATACTAGCGTAGAAATCATGCATAATCATGAACTTGAAAATAGGGGTGAGTATCTTGCCTGAATTTCTTTATTTCGCCTTGAACTTGTGGTCTTCCCCTACTAGCAAGCCCTATCGAGTGCCCCTTTTTCCCGCTCTCTAATTCTTATTTATAGGCCATTGGGCCTGGTAACCATCGTTAGGGTGTGGCAAATTCTCAGAGTTTAAACCACTCTGTTGCCTAGAGAGAGAAGCTCTCGCTTCTCTCTTCGTTTCAAATTTCGTTTTGAAATTTGAACTGCCCGGCGTCGTCGTCCTCATCGTTGCTGCTTTGGGTGCCGGGCGGCACCGGAGCCTGCCATGGCCGGCCTCCTGGTTGCTCTGCCCGGCTCCCCTCCGGTTATTCGTCTCCACCTTTCCGAATCCCTGCTCTGGATGTGTCGTTCACGGCGACCTCGGAGCTTTCGCTTCTGTCTGCGACCTTAGTCTTCTTCTCCCGGCTTCAGATTTAGGTGAAGGATACTACGTTGGCCTAACTCTTTATCTGTTGAAGATGTCGTAGCTGGGGCTCTGCGTCCTCTGAGGATTCAATGGCGCTCATCCTTTGAGGCCTCGTATCTCTCTCAAGTTCGATTCCTTTTCTCCTCGGTGTGCGCCTAGGGTTAAGCTCTTGAATCGTCTCTCCCATTCAGACTGGGATGTAGGCTCCGGCCTTGCGTTGGGCTCCTTTCGGTTCTTTCGCCTTTGTAGTCGTCTGGACCTACCATTGGCTTTGGTTGCGGGCTTGTGATAGTCTGCTCTGCCTTCCTGGATTTGGTTCTGGGCTTTGTTATCTGAAGCATTTGACGGCTCTCGCGCTGCTTGAGGGCTCTGTTGCATTCGAAGGTCTGGTGTGCTGGCTCTGAAGCACCCCTGCCTGCTTGTTCCCTTCTGGTGGACGGTTTGGGGGATACCGTGCAGTGCTAGTTTGGAGCTATTAGGCCGTTGACTGAAGAGTCGGTCGTGGACATTTTGGTTGCAAACGATCCTCTTGTTGCGGTGGGGATCCTTCAGGTTGCTGCCATTTATGGAGCTTTGCTGACTGCAACTGTTCTGGGTTGCTGCGGATTGTTGGTCTCCCATTGGCGTGCATTGTTAGTGTTCTTTTGCCTCTCGTCTTGTGGGCATTTTCTGCCACTTTATTTTGGCAAATTGCTTTGAAGTGGGGCTTGCTCATAACTTCGGCTACTGTCTCCGTTTGCCTGTCGGTAGCTCTCTCCCTGTTCTTTGGATCTGGCCCGGTAAGCTGGCCTGTGCTGCTGGCTCTTCTGATTCTCAGTCAATGTGTTCCCTCCCGATGGACGGGTTGGGGGTGCCAGTGCTGTTCTGGTTGGGGACTTCCTGGCTTTGGTTCGAAGAGCTGACCGAGGGCCAGCTTTGGTGCGTAAGATCCCCTGCAGCGGGGGAGAGTCTGCTGATTTATTTTTTTATTACGGGCCTTTAATGCTTCATTCATTTGCAAATGGCAATGAATCTGGGGTTCGTCCCATACTTCGGAACTGTCTCCTCTGGCATCTCGGTAGCTCTCTCTATGTTCTTTGGATCTGGCTTGGCGAACTGGTCTGTGCTGCTGGCTTTGGTGATCCTCAGCCATTGTGTCCCCTCCGGTTGGATGGGTTGGGGGGTGCCCGTGAAGTCCTGGAACGGGACGACCTGGCTTTGGTCTGTAGAGCTGCCTGAGGCACAGTTTGGTAGCGTGTGATCCTCGGTAGCGGTGGAGAGTCTGCTGATTTTTGCCGTTTTGTGGAACTTTGTTTGGTTGGCAACTATTTCTTTTCCTTTTTGATGGAGCACTATAAGGTTTGCAGTGCTGTGAATGGCTGTTTGTGAGCTGATATCCTCTGTGTTGCTGAATACTGATTTATGGGGCTGTTGAGTCAATGGTCTGGCGCTGTGATTTGATGAGCCTCAGCCAGTGTGTGGATTGGGATGGGGGCCACCTATGCACGGGACTTGGCCTTTCTGAAGTGCTGGCCCTTGACTGTGTGGTTTCATTTGCATTATGATGCAGGGGATTTCCTTCTGTCTGTAGTCATTTGATCAAGCATGGATTGGTTTTTTTGCTCTTGATTCTGACTGGACAGTGGCCTTACCCTGCTGGTGGTGGTTTGGCTACTGGTAGTGCTGTTCCTCGATGCAGGGGATTGCGGATGGATGTGTGCAGAGAGTGAGTTAGCTGGGGCTGTAGATGGTGTGTTGCTGGTTCAGAATTGTTTATGGCCGGCGCTACCATTCCTGCTGTTTCCATTGATTCCATCTCTTGTTACACTTCCCATTTAAGTGTCATCTCCTGCAACATCAGCAGCTGATATTGCCTAAAGTGAGGGCTTGTTTGAAACCAGCTGTTCTTCTGAATTGCTGTGCTGTGCTGGGTGCACAGGGAGGCTGGTTTTGTTTCTGGGCAACGTTTTGTTGGTCCATGACGTTTGATGAGCGCTTTTGTCCTGCGGGCATGTGTGGTGGTGGGCTGACTGATGTTGCCACGTTGCCAATTTTATGCTGGTTTACTGCTGCCTTCTGATGATGCTGAGCTAAGTTACTGCCGGTTTTGGAATTGGCTGCTCGTGAAACTGTTTGTGCAGTTCTGCTGCTCATTATAGATCCCGCCAGCAGAAACCTGGGTGTTGATTTTGGCTGGTGCAGTGTGAACTTGGTGTGGGGTTGTGAGCCTGCTGCTCATGAAGCTGGGCTATTTCCCTTGAGCCTTCCAGAAATGCAGGGGTGAGGGGTTGCAATGATGCCTTTTGTTTTTGCTGTTATGAGTTTGCTCTTGTGAACATTTGACAGATTTTATGTTTCTGTTGAAATTGTCCTCCTCTCCTAGAGGTTTATTAATGTATTTTTTGATGTACCAGTTGATCGGAGTATGCCCTAGCGTTTTGTGTTTTACCTCCAAGTCAAAATACTTGGAGATAAAACATAGATTTTGTAATTTTTTCCTCCCTTAATCCAAAATACTTACTTATCAAAAAAAAAAATTTTCAGAGTTTCCTAATTATAAGGTTTCCTTATTATATATTATTTCCTTATACTTGGTTTCCTTATTACAAAGTTTCCTTACTGGTTATTTCCATATACACAGTTTCCTTATTAATTTTTATTTCATCGTATTCGGTTTCCTTATTTACAGTGGTTTCCTGATTACGTATTCCGGTCAACTAACTGGCGTTGACCGAATCACTTTCCTTTTTCCCGTCCTTCCCCCCATTTACGTTTCCTGGCCAACATTTCACGTCGACCGGAGTACTCCTCCCCTTACACATTTCGGTGAACACTCTCGTTGACCATTATCATCCTTAACGTATTATTTTGACTCGACGTCGGGGATTCTCTATGTTTTGTACTCTGGGCCATTACCGAATTATTCTTACACGACTTCGGTCAACACTTGTTGACCGAATCATCAACTTTGGCTTTACCAACAACAAAGACACTCCGGCCTTCAAGGCTACCTCGGCCTTATACGGCTGGACTTGATTTTCATCAAGGGAAACCCAGACTTCTTTTCAAGGGTATTCCGGACTCCTTTTTCAAGGAAATTCGGACTAGATTTTCATAGAAATCCAGACTGGGTTTTCATTAAGGAAGGACCGAACTTGATTTCAACTTAAAGCCGATTTACTTTTCTTATCTTCTAGAATCTGGATCGTTACAATCCAAACTGGGTTTTCATTAAGGAAGGACCGAACTTGATTTCAACTTAAAGCCGATTTACTTTTTTTGTTTACATTTTTCGGTCAACGATTATAAGGACTTGGTGACTGAAATTTCCTATTTTCTAGAATCTGGGTCGTTACATCGGGTGTGCCTTGAGCGTGACATTCTGCTAAATGTGCCCCGGGGTTGCCTCGGTTGTGCCTTGGGCTCGGCTATTCTGCCAAATGCATCGAAGGCGCGCCTCGGGTGCCACTTAGGTGTCGGGCCTGCCAACTCCCTATTTGCTTCCGATGATAATTTTTCACGTACTCTGAAACCTAATCTTGATTATATTATTTTAATTACTCCCAACTACTATATTTTAAAAATCGGTACCTTACACTTTGGTGATGACTATCTATAGAAGGTGACTTACTAATACCTTATTAGAAGCAAGGAGGTTTTTTAGTCCTAAGCATCTTCATCCTTTGAAGTACAAATGTCCTCCCACATCGTGAGCCTTGATATGGCCATTAAGCCTATGGAAGTTCTAGCACACCACGAAGGGGAAGCTTTTCTTTTAGGTCCCTTTGGTTTTTTCAAATTTGGCTTGAGTGGTCTGCCCTTACATGGAGGCACCCCCAATTCGAAAGATAATGGAGGAATTAGAATATCAAAATGAGAGGCAGTACCCTCTTGAGTCGAGCGAAGTTATATCATTGTAGCCTGAAGTCCAGCTCTAAAATCCTGCACCTTTTCCACATCAGACATCGGATTGCCTTGACTTATAGGGGGAATATCTTTTGTCTCACTAGCTAATATATCCTTCTTCACTACATTCATCAGTGGCTAAAGAGTAATATTGCTTTGGGTCAGTGATACCACAACATCTAGAGCTAGGGAGTTGCAATGGGAGGCATCTTTCTCGACTCACAAAGTAAAGAATCAAAAATTTAAGCATCAGCTACAAAACAACTTGAGGAGCACAACACATCACCGTCTTGGAGGGCTGCAAAGGAATTGTTTGTAGGCACTGACGCTCTTATAATGAGCCTATTGTGATAGCAATAGGCTATGAATTGCTCTTATAATGAGCAATTGATGTCTAGTTGGAATTGGGATATGAATTATTCAGTGGACGTTATTGGCCGGATTTGGGTCAGATGGGATAAGGGCATTGTGGATACGGATATCCTCTCCAAGTAAGACAAAATTATCCATTACAAATCTCGCAACAAAGTTGATAGCAAAGTCTTCTATGTTTCCTTTATTTACAGGTAGAACTTAGAAATTGAGCATCATGTTCTTTGGGACTATAAGGTCTGTGAGTTTACAAAACATATGAATCACAATGAATCCAGTATATGTAAAATTGAGGTTAATAAACAATGAAAAAACATGGAAGCTAAAGATTAACTCGGGTCATAGCGGTAGCACAAAAAATTAACCGATAGACTCAATTTGCAACCAATTTAATTTTTGGATGGCAAAAGCACAGCTCAATTGTCAAATTTTCAATCAATTAGCAATTGAATTAATCTTGGGTGATTTGAAGCTAGCTTGGTTGCTGAATTTTCAACCGCTTAGCAATTGAATTGATTTCAATGCGCTAAAGGATAGCCTAGACAACCGCCGCAGCTAAAATATCAATATATTAGGAGAAAATAAATGACTTAGTATGCCTAATAATTTAATTAAACAACATCCAAACTTCAGCAACTTAGTAAAGTGGGCAATATTTATGGGCAACTGCTTACACTAGTCTGTAGCCCCAAACTCCAGCCTAATGTCCAATAATTCAGTAGGAATAGAACCCACACATGGCAATAGAGTTTAATATGCACATGGCAACTTCCTAATTGAACTCAATTTCCCAAAAATTCAGTAGGAATTCAGCTGCATCAGCAGCTCGGCAACAGGGCAGCCTCCAAAATTCATCATAATTTAGATAAATTTTTAATAATCCAGGAAGATCTTTTTTTTTTTTTTTTGGTAAGTGTGTATTTTGGATTAATGGGAGAAAATTTACAAAAAATTATGTTATAACTCCAAGTTTTTTGACTTGGAGTTAGAACATAACACGCTAGGGCATACCCCGAGCAGCTGATACAACAGAGAGATCCTCAAAAACCTAAGGGGAACTATCTAACAGCAGAACGAAAAAAAAATAACACAGTCGTTATACACAATCAAAGTAAAAAGAGTAACTCCCGAGAAGACCAGAACAACCATTCGATCACCTCGGAGCAACTAACTATATCAACCCTGATCTGCCGACAACCCATAGCATCCTAGTTTTCCGACAGCAAGGAGTATAAGTCCGCAGCAAGCAACTAACAGCAGCGAGCAAACACAACCTAGATACCATCTAATCAGGACAGCAGCACAGCAGCAACAAACAAGTGCCAGCAGCATGCTTCAGCAACGAGTCTAGCAGTATCTTCATCGGCAAAATTCCAAGGAGCTAGTGAATTCAGCAAATCAGCTCTTTATACCCGGAAAGCAACAACCACCCGGCAACTACAACAAACTGCAAATCCTAATGAATCAGCAGTGCCAAAACCGAGAGGCAAGCATGGCCAGCCTTGTTTGTTTCAGTACGTCATAATCAGCCACAGCCACCAAGAATCCTAACTGCCGAATCCTGGGCCAACCAATACCTCCAACAGCAGCCGAGTGCAACATGGAACACGAAAATCACAACATTCCAACCTGGCATCCATAGCATCTCACATTTCAGAATCCGGAAATGATTCAGCATGCAGCATACCTCACACCAGAGAGGCATCAACAACATACAACAACATCAGCATAAACAAGATTCCAGCAGGCAGTTATGCAGGCAAACTAGTTCTGAGCATGGCAAGACCAGTAACCGAACTTTGCTTCAGTCAGCAACATTCAGATGGAGCAAACCACATTGGCTTCATCAGCATACACTTACAACAAAACATCCCACACCATAGCACCTAGACACCCAAAACCAACTTAGCAAAAGGAACTCTTCGGCATCACAACTCCTCATCGTACCCAGCTCCAGCATGAGAATCCATGCAGGCCAGCACAATTCCCATCAGCATCAGGATATACACTCCCATCCGCAGCTCGATTGTGGGTTGTAGCCCATAACAATGATCGTGGAGGCAATGCACCGTGAGAGAACAGACTAAGCAGCAGCATTGAATGCTTCGGTACACCAAAAAACAGCCCCAACAACCAAGAAGCGGATCTGCCAATATCGAAGCCAACAGCAGATATGGCCCTATACCAGATAGCAGCAACACTACAGCACTGCCATCAAAGAATCCAACCAAACAGCAACGGGATATTGGACATTAGCAGCGGTCCATTGCCATCATATTAGGCCCCCAATCAGCACCAAAGTAGTGAATAGCAGCAGCTGGCCAGCAAACCTTTTACAGAATCCCAGCACCATTAAGCACATGCAGCATAATGCCACAGAATCAACCCATGCTTCAACTATTGGAATCTAAAAGGTCAGAAATAAGACCACGTTCCACATCACATCGACATTGGCAACCAAAATCAGCATAGCCATATAGCCCCTCAATATGATGAACATGCTATGCACCATGGGTAACAACTCGTCCAACTTCAGCAAGAGAGTGCCAGCAGGAAAAAACCAGCACTAGAATGGCCGCAGGGGAGAACCGAATTTCAACAGCAATGAGGGGGCACAATCAGCCTACCCCAGCCACCAAAAAACGAGCAACAACAGTAAAGCAAAGCTGAATTACATCCCAGTAAAGTCTAAGGCAGCGGCTCATGAGCAGCAGCATCCATCTTCATGAGCAGCCCAACAGCACGTTGGCTGGCTTTGTCACCCTGATGTTAACTCAGCATATTCTATGAAACAACATGAGCTGCTACATCCAATACACCGCGTCATTCCCCGCACCATACCAAGGGTATCAACCCGCCTAAGAATCACCCGCTAATACCTCATACAGTATCAGCAAAACAATTCAATACACCAAAATACCGGAACAACTTTTTTTTTTTTTTCTTCAATGCAAGAGCACCAAAATTGCAGACCACCAACCCCGACCAGCCCCAGCAGAAGAACCGGCTATCCAAGAGACACACATGCACACAACATTTTTTTTTTTTTTTTTGAAGGGGGAGGGGGGTCAGAAGGGGGGAAGGGGTTAAGCAGGCGAAACGCAAATCTGCAAAAGAAGCAGAAGCCTCAGACAACCAAACAAACCATTCCTTATTCAGTTCAAATTAACATCACCTCCGATCATCATTATTCCTAAACTAACAACACCCTTTTTTTTTTTTTTTTTTTTATATGCCCCATCGGATCCGAGTCAGCCAATAGCCATCCCTCTTAGAAGTCGAGATGGTCATTAATTTAGTCCTCACAATATCCACCACCGAAGAGAAAATACTAGAGCTGTCTTGGGGAGATTTTGAAAAAAACCGATTATTGCGCTCCTTCCAAATGAAATAAATCGTGGCGGCCAACGTCAAACGCTTAGAAACAGCCATAATATTACTCCCTTTCCAGATGGAGGCAGCCCAAGATATGTTTTGATACCACTCAGGATGGGGCCAATGAATCCCGGCATGTCTTTGAACATCCTTCCATACAGCTCTGGAAAATGGGCAGGAGAAGAAAAGATGTTCAATGTTTTCATTTCCAGAGTTGCAGAGAATGCAAATGGGAGAAATGTTGGGAATATAGTGTAGACGATCACAATCTACAATGTTGGGAATATAATCCAGCAAGATCACAATCTACATATGGCACAAGACTTCAACACACACATGGAATCCCCAAAATTCAGCTGATTTAACAAGAATTCAGCAGCAAAATTCAACACGGCACCAGCAGCAAAAATCAGCAAGTGAGCTGATGTCATCATACCTCAGCAAAGTCCACAAGGTAGAGAATAATTCAACAATCTTAGCCTACCACACGACAACTTTCTAACGCTACTACATAGCCTTTTGACTTAGCAAAAAATTTACAAGGTAATTCAGATAAATCAGCTACATTTTTGGATTCTTATCCAAATATGATAAGTTGATAAGGATCGCTGGGAGCAACCCCCCTTCAAAGTAAGATAGCTCAGCAAATTTTCTAAACTCTATATAAGACAACATGAGGGATTGGTAGAGAAAAGGAAAAAGAAGAAAAAAAGGAGACGGAAGAGTCGAAAGACAGAAGGGAAGTGAGAAAAAGAAGGAGACCTTAGCAGCCGGTTGCTCACTTGGCAAGTGCACTTATCCTTTTCCTTCAGTTTTTGTGAATTCTTACTGATTTCCTCTAAGTATTGTTGATGTAATATTTAAATTTCTTATTTTATTATGTTATTACTATTGTATAATCACTTTATAACAAGTAAACATTGGTTTTAAAGTGATTAAATAGACTACAGAACCACCACATGCAAATCTGATTCCAGCACCTGTTTTGGACCTGTTATTGAAATTTGGCTGAACCGGCCTTCAAACCAGTTGAACTAGCAACCAAACAGGCCAAGACATCATGTACTAATGTTAAACTATCAACCTGTTGACCGGTTGCCAATGTAACCCAGAACCGGGTCCCCAAACTAGAAACAGAATCAGCAAATTCATCCTCGCTGATGCTAAAATTGCAACTCATGAAAATGGGTTGAATTGGGCCTGAAATCGGCTGAACCAGCAGCAAAATCAGCTTAAGTATGTTAAGATGATATTAAAGTATCAACATATAAAATTAGGTTTGACCCGACCACTCAATCGGACCTCAGATCACTCAACTGGACCTCAGATCATCAACAAAACCATGTAATAGCATCTTTGTTGATGTTGAAATTGCAGCCTATGAAAATAGGTCGAACTGGGTCCCAAACCTATTGAACAAGCAGCCATATTAGCCAAAGTATCTTGAGATAATATTAAAGTGTCAACTTGTAAAATTTGACCCGAATTAGCCATAGAACCTAACCTCAAATCATCAACAGAAATGGCCCTAACATTCTTGTTGATGCTGAATCTGGTAGCCTAAGAAAATGGATTGAACCAGACCTGAACTAGTTGAACTAATAGCCAACCCAGTCAAGTCATCAAATACTAAGGTTGAATTGTCAGCCTATGAAACGAATGTCAAAAATACCTTGAATCAATCATAGAATTAGACCTCAAATTAGCAACAAAACTAGCCCTAGCATCCTTGTTGATATTGAATTTGACAGCCTATGAAAATGGGCTGAATCGGCCCTCAACCAATTGAATCAGTAGCCTACCTGACCAAGTCATCAAGTACTATGGTTGAACTATCAACCTATGAAACAACTGTCAAAAATACCTTGAATCAATCACTGTGCTCCTAAACAGCACATGAACCGGCTAACGACATCAATGCTGATGTTGAATTTGCAACTACTGAATCGGCCTTGAACCGGATTTAAATTTTATGAACCATTAGTCAAATCAATCAAAATATCATGTGATAATGTTATGGTGTCAACCTATAAAATTAGACTTGAATCGGCCACTGAACCGAGGCTTAGATTAGCAATCGATTGGTTAATGCATGCTGAATTTCCAGCTTAGGGAAAATTAGTGAGCCGGCCCTAGACCAACCTCGAACCAAATATAAACCGATTCGAGCATCATGTGTTGATGCTAAATTTTTAGTCCGTAGAAAGTGAATCGAACCAACTATTGAACCGACCATCAAACCAGCAATTAAATCAGTCAAACGCATTATGTACTAATTTTGATTTATATGATTAAATTGTTTTGAGACTATAATACATCTGAAATTTCAGTATATGAATATATTACAAGATTTTAATATTTTACTATATTTTTAATATTTAAATGCTAAGTTTTAGTTCTCTTTATGGAAAGTAAATGAAAGCTCTACACATGATAAGAAATATGATCATTTTCATCCAGATGGAGAAAATTTAGAAGAAATAAGATTATTTTCATTCGAAATGAAGAAAAATCAGAATAAGTACCAGAAAAAATATAGAGTTTTCACAAAAAAATTAAAAAAAATAAGAAATTGGATAAAAAATTGATAAATAGATAGTATATTTTGGCATGCCTTAATATATTATAGTGGAAGATCATTATTTGATTCAGTATTGCTATGTAATTTTAATCCCGTCTACCAGGTATAAAGGTATGTGCACCCCACCTCGGGGTAAAAAAGGATGCTAGGCTTTAAATTGTATGGATTGAATACAATCCACTCACCTTAGGGTGTAAGATGAGGTTAGGCTTTGATTGTGTGGACTGAATACAATTCAGGTTTCGATTGATCGCTTTTTTAGCTAGTAAGGTCTACTGGCTCTGATATTTAAAAAAATGTAAGTTTTTAATATATTTTGTGAGATAAGAATAAGAAAGAACAAGAAGCATGTTTTGATGACTAATGAAAGAAAGGAATAAGAAAGAGAAATCAAGAGTTTGTATTCATATTTATGTTATTACATTCTGTACAATTCCTACATCCTATGAAATGATTTTAAGTACGAATATGTATAAACATGTTCTTTATTATTTATAGTACTTTGTTAAGTATTTGGCTCATTCTTTTGCTATTTTTACTAATCCTTCAGATGACCCACTCGAGTTCTCGCCCAATGAGTAGGAGTGAGGATTATAGAATTCAATGCATGCATTTGGAGACATTATTATGTTGATTTATATTTTGGGATAATATGTATTGTATTTAGTTTTATTTTATGGTTGACATTAGATAAAATATGATGCAAAGCTCTGACCAATTTTGATGATTGTATAGATAATAATATATCTCAGTGATGATTCTATATCGGATGACTAAATTTTATAGATGTAATCCTTTCACAAGTTGGTTTGTACAGGATTTAGTTGGCATCTTTCCTTAACAAAGAGCTGACATCATATTATTAAATTGATGTCAGAGCCACAGATGATATGACAATATTTTGGATCCTGTGCATGTTAATTTATTATTTATGTACAAGTGAATTGGAGTATTAACAGAATATGCTCATGACTATTGGATTGATGATTTATTATTGGTAAAAATCGATAATTAATAACAAAGAAATATGATCAAGTTAAATGACGGATTGTAAGATGTGATCCGTTATAGGGATAGTCTTCGAGTTAAATTTAATCAAAATCAAGAGGTGGCATGGGCTGCCCTAGGAGATTTCAATGTAACTAGATCACCTTTTGAAGGTTTAGGGGTCAGTTAGAATGCTATGAGCTTTATTGAGTTGGAAAAATGTCTCGTTGACTGTGATTTTAATGATTTGTGTTATAACAGTGCTTTCTACGTATGGAATGATGGATGAGATTTGGTTGTTCATATTTATAGGAAATGAGATGGATTCATTGTTAATACAAATTGGCTAAGTTCCCAACATATAAGGCTTCCTTTGTATTGGCAAGAACCTCGGATCATTCTCCTTGTGTGCTATATCTGGAGGGTGTAGAACAACCATGGAAGGGTTTCTTTAAATTTAACAATTTTCTCACTAGGAATCTAAAATTTCTCGAAGTTTTTCGTGAGGCCTGGTAGGGGGTGCATGGTGTTTTGATTTATCGGCTCATTGCAAAGCTAAGGAATACAAAAATTCCACTTTAAAGGCTGAATGCTGAAGTTGGTAACGTTTTTGAGGAGGTCATTATATTAAGGAAGACTTTGGAGGAATGACAAAAGGCTAGTCTACGACATCCAAATCAAGTAGAAATCGGGGAAGAGGAGAAGCTGCGTAAATCTGCTTATCTCCAAGTTGTGGTTTAGGAGCTTGATTTTCTTAAGCAGAAGGCAAAGATCAAATGGCTTCAAGAAAGAGACAAATGCACCAAGTTCTTCTTCTGTTCAGTCATTAGAAATTGCGACCACAATAGGATCCTTTCCTTGGTTAAAGAGGATGGAACCCCAACTAGTAGCTGTGATGGACCCAATATGGCCAAACGCCATCCATAAAAATAAACATCAACCAAGCAAACACATGATCTGAATATTGCTACAATAAATTCGAGGCTCCAACTTCATATCTCCAGATACAACGTCGGGACAGAGAGATGCCACTAGGTACCAAAAATAAACCATAATGACTTGCAAAAGTATATAAGATCATCGATATATAGCGAAAACTAAATCAGTCAGAGTATCATCTAAATAATTAAAATGCATCAACATGTCCTTCCTATATATACACAAATCCACAAAATCATCATCCAAGCCACTAGTAATCTTCAATCTCTAATTCTCCTCATTAGACAAGAGAATGAGTTAAATACTCAACATGAAACAAATAAAAATAAGGACAAATGCAATATACTTAAAATAAATCGAAAGAATAGAATAGAGTTATAATACAGATACATAAGCATAAACATATAATCGAATACATTTTCGGAACACATTTATCTTTTAATATTTTATATTTGATTCATTTAACTTTTAAAACATGTAGAAATTTATTCATATTTAGAAACCAAGGTTAATATACCTTACCAACTAACGGAGTAGCCAAATGAGGAATGAAATATGTATGCTTCCACACATTCTAAGGCACTACCCACATAATTCAACACTCCATGGTGAGCGGTATACCCTTAACCTAATATATGAGGCCATAATTCTTATGCCACAAAAACTTCTTCCCGTGACCTAGGGGCATTCCTTGGTTTTTAACTGTAATATTCTAAGATATATCAGTAAATATCACCATCTGAAATACAAATTATTGATCAAATTTCTTGATTACTTATTTTTAAGAAAATTTTCACATTTAATTCTCACTATTTGAAGAACGATTCATAAATCTCAACAAATTATGGAGCTTCGTTCTTAGACTTTTCATAATTTTTTTCATATCTTATGCACATATTTCTTGTTACATAGTCTTTACATGATTTCAAATATATGCATAAATTGACATAGAGCTTAGGAAAAACTAGGAAATTCTTGCCACTTGAACTTAATAAAACATTATAGTTTCTGGATAACAAATTTCTCCATACAAGGTACCAAACATAATTTCTGGGACATACAAAATGACAAACGCAAAATATATGTGAATAAATATTAAATAATTATCATAATCACGTTCACAAGGCCAGGGATTCCGATTTTTAAAGCCATATTTCACATACCCCCGGAATAACGAGAGAAACCGTATACAAGGGGCTAGGGTTTCCAAATTAACACAATACTTCAGAACTATGTAATCAAAGAGAAAATCAATATATATGTGCATTAAACACATAAATCTTTTAAAACCTAAATTTAGACGGACATTTGAATAAAAATATCCAAAAATTAACGTAAAGAAAAGAGTAATAAGAGAAAGAAAAGTATATAAGTGTACTAATCTCGACCTGATCTATAAGTTTTTCAACTGGCGCTATGCTGAAAATAGATTCAAAAGCCTCAAACTCCTCTTCTCTCTCTTATCTACCGCGTTCTCTTTCTCTCTTTCTCTGCAAAAAATGACAAAAAAAAGGATGTGCAACCTTAAATAGACAACTTGGTACTCAAGCACTAGTCGGGTGCTCCTTGCGGAAGCAATACTAGAAATCGTGCTAGGGACACCCCTATATTGGGAATTGCGAGCGACGAGTGTTCCACTACTGGAAATTGCGCCCCCGCATCGCTTGGGCGCCCTTGGGCGAGCTTCCCTCTTCTTTCTATTTGCTTCCGAAACTCAAATTTTCACATACTTTAAGTCTAATTTTGATTATATTAACTTAATTACTCATAATTACTATATTTTAAAAATCGGTTCTTACAATCCTCCCCAATTTATAAAATTTCATTCTTGAAATTTAATGAAGCTACATACTTTGAAATAAATGGGGATATTTATCCCGGATCTCTTCTTCTCTTTTCCACGTAGCTTCCTTGCGAGAATGATTCCTCCATAGTACTTTGACAAGCAGAATGGTCTTCGACCACAAAGTCTAATATTTTTGATCTAAAATCTGAACTGGCTCTTCCGAATAGGACAAATCTTCATTGATGGCAAAGGTTCCATACTTAATAACGTGCGTCGAATTATGGACGTACTTCCGCAATGTTGATACATGGAAAACGTCGTGCACATCAGCCAAACTCAGTGGCAAAGCTAGATGATAGGCCATCTCCCCGACTTTCTCCAAAATCTTATAGGGCCTATGATGGATCATATTAATAAAAAAATATCACCTATTCTAATATCTGTTAAACTCTAAGTCCAAATCATATAATATCTGTCTCAAAAATACATATCCGAGCATACACAGGATCTAAATATGCCACAATAAATTCATGGCACCAACGTCATAACTTTGAATATAACATCAGGATATAGAGATACTACTAGGTACCTAAAATCAAACTATAATTATGATGGAACAGATTCTTTTTTCCCCTCAAATGATTCCATCAATACAAATAGAAAACTAAAGCCCAGAACAATAATTGTAAGTTCTAAGGAAAAACGGACAGAGTCTCCACTAAATTGGGCTGAATTGGTACATATAACTTGACATTATACAAATTAAACTTTAGCATACATTCACATTTCATTCATAGGATCTCAAATGCTGTATAAATCCCTACAACATTACTTTAACATTCCTATCCACTATACCAAAATTTAAATAAGAGATGTCTGCTAGGACCTGTGCAAATCCAGAAAATAAATAGTGGAAGCAAAACGATATCCAAAATATAAACCTGCGGAAGCATAAATCACTGTTTGAGCAACGTTCATGACATAGTACAATATTTCATACACATTGTCTATACACAAGATCAAGTAATTACATTCAAGTCAAATTCTCCCCCAATATCTGCAGGATAGCTTTCAGGCCTCCAAAATTATGCTGGCTAGGCTTTATCTATTCATTCTCGTCAGGAATTAACTCTGCTGTTTTATCTAAAAAGGAAAAAAAATAAAACCGTGAGCGGAAACCCAACGAGGTACATGAAAACATACAGTGCAGTTTCTTTCATGCAGAGTATATGTACGGATAGGCAAAATTACGAAAATGTACAAGAATGAAAGGTACATGGAAACATGAGAAAATATAAATCAATATAAGTATATTTCGGGAATCATAAATCAGTATAGCGAGCCTCAGAAATTAGAAACCAATGTCAAGGTCTATAAGTTCTAGAAATCCTATTTTACTATCAGAAAAGACCAAACTAGTATACCTTATTAGCCAAGGGGATAAATAATCAAGAATAGATTGTATTACGTACACAATTAATCAGTACAGGAATATCCCTTCTGGCAGGATTATATATAAATACTTCCTGTAGGTCGGTCAATCATTAGAAATTTTAACCTCTAAACTAACACCCTGAGGAAAGGTGGACCATGTATAATTTCATAGACAGAGTTATCATCGATTACCACCATAATGTTTTAAGGTATGCCGGGGAACCTTACGTGATCGTATAACACTTCTAAGTCCTAATTAACATAATTAGAAATACTTTTCTTCTTATTTCTTAGCTTATAACTTATCTTACATCAGGAAGTCAGTCAAAATTATATAGATAAGCCTTTAGATTTGCTTCAAAAACTCACAGAAACGTAACAGTACAATTCCATGTAAGTTTTTCAGATATAAATTATAGCATGGACAATACTCTTTTATAAATCAACCTTTAGATGTCCAAATTTATGGATTTTGAACTCCAAATCCCTAAATTTTCGTTCTAGGGTTTAGCTCGAAACTTCCGGATATAAATCGGACACCAAATACATATTTATTCCTGAAATCAAAGCTATATGTTGCAATACATGTAGGTAAATATGAAATCTATCCGAATAATCAGGTGAAACATGCTTTATTTATACTGGACATGGAGAAATACGATTTTAGAGCATAAATACAAATTTAGAGATAATAAAAAGCGGTAAAAACGAAAAATAATGTTCGAATTGCATTTGCCTGAGCTCAATCTATCGGAATCGAATCAAAAGTGGCGATTTTTTCCCTTTCCTTCTCTTTTTTCTCCTTCCTCTCTTCCTTTTCGTGTTTACTATTGTGCCTTAGCTCTCTCTCTGTCTCTCTCTCCTAAAACCACCAAAAACCCCATTTTAAAACAAAAGAAGAGGGATCACGTGCGGGGCCCGTGAGTGGCGCTCGAGCGCCAAGTAGGCCTCCTCACTGGCGCAAAATGCAAGCTCGGTTGGCGCCTCGAGTGCCAACTAGGCACCAGCTCTCACAACCTCCATGCCCCTGCCTCGCCTTGAGCGCCCTTCGGGCAGGCAGTTCTGTTATTTGTGCCCCAGTGGCGCCTTCGGCACCACTCAGGCACAGGTGCCCTGTACCACATTTTCGTCCCTAAAACATATTTTTTTAATATTTTTTCTTAATCAAATTACCTCAAACATACTTATATTAATTTAATGACTAGGAATTATCATATTTTTGAGATTGGGTCTCATAATAATAACCTAAGGAAGCATATAAAATCATAGATACATGGCAAAAGCTAAATTTATCTGAATATCATCAATATAAATAAAATACAGCAACATATCCATTCAAAAAGTACACAAGTCCTCCATACATATGAACAAATCCACAAAAATGATCCTTCAAGGCCTAGCGAGCTGCGGCCTGTAATCTTTCTGCTTAGGTCTCAGCTCGTGTGCAACTGAAGGCAGGAGAAACAGTATGAGATTGAGTTAAATGCTCAAAAAGGCATAATTATAATCAAAGATATGCACATTTATACGTTAAAACATATTAAGAAGATGGAATAGGATCATGATTCAGATACATAAACATAAAGGTATGATCAAATACATTTTGTAACACATTTAACTTTCATAATTTATTTTTGATTTTCTTTGAATACAGATATTACATTTAGATTTTTTATTTTGCTTTTGATTTTTTACCTTCAAGATCATGTAAAAACATATTTATCTTTGCAGATCAGGACTAGTAGGCCTTAATAGCTAACGAATAGATATTGAAGAAACGGATTGCATTCACTCTACACAATCGAAAGGCCTTATGCCTCTAATTCTGCTAGAGCTTAAGCCTACAGAACCCGTCACATAAACCCCCACGGTAGGACATTTCTCTTGATATTACTGTAATACCCTAAGGCATACCAGAGAATACTACCCTCTGAAATATAAATCCTTGGTCCAATTTCATGATTACTTTTTCATATTTTAATTGAAAACTCTGTATAAACACATTGATACTGAAAAACGAATAACGGATAACGGGTATGAATAATAGATTCTGATACCGACTATGGATAATAAATAATGGATATACAGATGACTAATACTAATACTGACGATGGATAATGAATAACGGAATCTATTGACAGATACTGGTACTGACGATAGATAACAAATTATAGAGTTTCAATGTCTTGTTGCAGATTCAAATTCATAGTCTTGTAGAAACAGATATATATTTCATATACTTGGGACAGAGATGCATAGTTTCATATTCTTACAAATACAAATACATATTCTATATTCTTGTAGACTTATTTGGATAATATTTTCATATTTTTGTGACTTAAGTCTTCACATGATTTTAAATACATGTACAAATTAACATAGAGCTTGAAAAAAAATTAAAAAATCCTTACCACATTGAGCCAAATAAAACTTCATGACTTCCTGATAGCAAATCCCCTCATACAAGGTACCCAACTTAATTTTCGAAACATATAAAATGATATATACAAAATATATGTAAATAAATATCAAATAATTAAGGTAAAAATGTTCACAAAACTAGGGTTCCAATTTTTAAAAGTCAAATCATGCATAAACCCCAAAATAGACAGGAGAAATGGTGGGGCATGGGGTTAGGGTTTCTAACGAAATACAATACCTCGCAAAACTTTCAAATTGGACACAAAATCAACATATATACATGCTTAAGATATGAGTATTTTAAAATACATGCTTAGACAGGTATTAGAACAAAAATATCCAAAATGAACGAAACAAGAGTAACAAGAGAAGAAAAAGTATATAAGTACACTTGCCTTGACCTGATCTACAAGTTACTCAATTAGCTCCAAGTCGAAAATGAACCCGAAAGCTTTGATCTCCTCTTCTCTCTCTTCTCCGCCACACCCTCTCTCTCTCCTCTCTCCTTTTCTCTCTGCAAAATGATAGAAAACAGGACCCGTGGCTTTAAATAGGTGGATCGGTGCTCAAGCACCAGTTACTGGAATCGAGCGCCTCTCGAGTGCCATGCTACTGGAATTAGCACTCGAGTGGGGATCGAGTGCCCCTCACGTGACCATCAAGCTTATAGCGAGCTAGCTTTGTACACGCACCATTCAGGACCCATTTTGACCCTTTTAACCTAATGTTTCACATTCTTGGATTTTTATTTTGATTATATTAGTTTAATAAATCATGATTATCATAATTTAAAACTTGAATATTATTTACAAATTAACATTTTAAGGTTTACATTGCCGACTCCTGATTTTGCCAATTCTGAGTCTTTGGGCTCTTTAATCCAATTCCTCCCACATTTTATGACCTCGATTCACTTATATTAACTTAATTACTGATATTTACTACATTTTAAAAATTGGTACCTTATAGTCCAATATACATCGATTTCAACATTCCCTTAACATCACATTCGGATGTCCCCTTAGACGACAATACTTCAAGGAAAACAAAATCACTAATTTCAAATATAAGCTCCAATCTCCTTTAGTTAGCGTATTTTTTTTGCCGACTTTGGACCGTCTTCAGCTTCTCATGAAACAACAAAACCTTTTCTGAGGTTTCCTAAATAACATCTGGCCACAAAAGCCGTTTATCTCTCATCTCTTCCCAATGGATAGGAGATCAATATTTCCTACCATAAAAAGTTTCGAACGGAGTCATACCGATACTCACCTGAAAACTGTTGCTATAAGCAAACTCCACTAAAGCAAGTGATCATACCAATTCCTCTTTAACTCCATCACTGATACTCTGAGCATATCCTCTAAAATCTAGATAATCTTCTCAGACTAGCTATCTGTCTAAGGATGATAGGCTGTGCTGCACTTCAAATTCGTCCCTAGTTCTTGATATAGACTCTCCCAAAATTTATAGATGAAACGTGGATCTTGATTGAACACAATAGATGCCAACACACTATGATGCCCAACAATCTCATTGATATACAGCTGTGCCAACCGATCATGAGAATATGTCATTCGAATGGCTAAGAAATGAGCTGATTTTATTAGTTGATCCACAATGACACAAATTATATCGTGATTCTTTGGGGTCCTTGGCAATCCCATCATAAAGTCCATCATAACATCCTCCCATTTCCAACTCAGAATGGATAGTGGCTACAACAAACCCAATGGTTTTCTCCTTTCAACCTTCAATTGTTGGCAGATAATACATCTATCCACAAAAGTCATAATTTCTCTTCTCATATTCCTCCACCAGAACATCTTCCGCAAGTGCTGGTATATCTTATTAATTCCATGGTGAATAGTATAACTAGTTTGATGAGCTTCCTTCATAATCTCTTCTTTTATCTCATTGTCATCAGGAACACACAATCAATTCTGAATCTCACGACTCCATTAGCTTGAATATTAAAATCAATCCGAGAGTCTTGATTCAAGTCTCTAACAATCTCCACCAAAAATAGATCATTCGCTTGCTCTTCTTTAATCTTCTAAAGCATCTCTGATTGCATCTGCAGGTATGACAACATCATCCTATTTTCTTTAACATACCACTGGATATTACAATGTTTCAGGCAATCTAGTATCTCCATCTCCTTAATATGCAACCTCGCCACAAAACTAATCTGGCGACTAAGAGAATTCACACTATATTAGCTATTCCTGGTTGGTACTGAATCTCATAATTATAATTTTTTAGAAATTCTTCCATCTCTGCTGCCTCATATTCAGCTCCTTCATGCAAGAACAAGTACTTGAGACTTTTGTGATCAAAATATACTAGGAATTTCTCTCCATATAAATAATACCTTTAAATCTTCAATGCAAATACCATGGCGGCTAATTCCAAATTATGGGTTGGGTAATTCTTATGAATTTTCAACTGCTGAGACCTATAAGGGACGACTTTCCCGTTCTGCATTAGAACACAACCAAGTCTAATCTTAAAGGCATCACAACATACTTCAAAACCACCAAAACTATCAGGAATAGTCAGAATATGCGTAGAGGTTAATCAATCCTTTAATTCCTGAAAAGTCTGTTCACACTCCTCCGTCCATTCAAATTTTACTTCCTTCTTTGTCAACTAGGTGAGTGGAATAGCAATATGGAAAATGTTCTCCACATATCTACAATAATACCCGGCCATACCCTAGAAACTCTAAACTTCCGTCACCATTGTCGGTCGACTCCAATTAATCTCAATTTTAATCTTCTTCGAGTCTACAGAAACTCTTCCATTAGAAATGACATGGCCTAAAAATACCACTTCTACAAGTCAGAACTCACACTTCCTCAATTTTGCAAACAACTTTTACTCCCGAAGTGTCTGGAGCATGGTTCTCAAATGTATCTTGTGCTTTTTACAACTCTTAGAATAAATTAGAATATCAGCAATAAAAATCACTACAAATCTATTTAGATATGACCAAAAAACTCGATTAATCAAATTCATAAAAGCAGTAGGAGTATTCGTTAAACCAAATGGCATAACAAGGAATTCATAGTGGCCATACCTCATTTGAAACGCCGTTTTTGCCACATCTCCCTACTTAATCCACAATTGACGGCATTGTGATAGAACAGATCTCAATCCTTATAGGACCATATGTTAAACACATACAGAACAAAGTCCATAAATTTAAATCCTTTAATACTGTAGAAATTTTGACAGAGTTTTCTATACACTTAGACTAAAACCAAATCACAACCTGTATTAAACAATCTGTACAAGTACACATCTAATCATATACCATAAATTTTTCTACAACACACATTTACAGGATCTCAAATGCCATTCATGGCTTTAATTCAGCATTTCTAATCTACTCTACCAGAATCTATACGAGAGATGCCATCTAGGACCTGTACAAAATCCAAAGAAATAGGACAGTAGAAGCATCTATATTCTTAATAGAACCCTGCGGAAGCAATAACGAAATATTCATCATAATATAACATCATTTCGCATTATCATAATATACATTGTTCATTTGAAAATGCTAGCTAAAGAATTCAAAATCCTTTGATCCATCGAAGTCCTCCAAAGTCTTCAAAACTTACGAGCCTTTCCTTCTTCTAGCAAATTCTGACTTCGATCCTTTTCAGATCTTTGCTTTTCTGGAGGGGAGAACAGAAAGTAAGGAGTGAGCTTAACAGCTCAACAAATGTATCCAAAACAGTAAAAGTATACAACTATATATATATATATAGAACATATACGTACTTTAAGACAAAACTTAAAAGGGATGTGGGAAAATCATGCATACAGGCGAGAGAAATAGAAGCATAACTACGATGCAGAAAACTAGGAACCTATTGCAATGCCAGAAAACTTATTGCGATACAGAATATCAGAAAACCTGTTGCTACAAAGAATACCAGAAAACCTATTGTTTCAGATCCTTAGTCTTGGTTCAAATTTTGGTTCGGATTCCATATTTTAGAACCTTAACATAGTTCTCGGCTCAGAGTCCTTATTTCAGAACCTTAACCTAGTTCTTGATTCAGAATCTATATTTTAGAACATTCAGTTTCCTTTTAAATCTATTATTCTTCATACTTTACATCCCAATTGTAGGATGGTTCTTATTCAGTTTAATCATTTACAAACCCTCCATACTTTACATCTCGAGGGCAAGATGGTTCTTATTCAATTTAATCATTTACAAACCCTCCATACTTTACATCCCGAGGGTAGGATGGTTCTTATTCAGTTTAGTCGTTTACAAACCCTCCATACTTTACATTCCGAGGGTAGGATAGTTTCTTTCAATTTTTATTCTTTACATACCCTCCATACATTACATCTCGAGGGTAGGATGATTTCTTTATTCAATTTAATTCCTTACATACCCTCTATACTTTGCATCTCGAGGGTAGGATGGTTTTTTTAGTTCAATTAGCTATTATTCAGTGCAGTTTTAATATCTATTATTTAGTATTTCGATACAGTAACCTAAGGGCGAGGTTATTGACTTGTTATGCCTGAAGTCCTATTGATTCACTTAACTGAGGATATTTTTGTCCTTATTTCCTTAGCTTTAATTCTCCGGATCTCAAAAATCATTCCAATTCATATGACTAAATCTTCAATCAGTTTCAGAGTTTCTCTATAATTTAACAATATAGTCTCAAGTTAATCCTGAAATGTAAATTGTCAGATAAGCTTCATCAAATCTCCAATTAACACTTCCATTTACAAGATTCACACCTTTGAACATTCAGTCACTTCAGAACTCCTCTGTAACTTAACAATACAGTTTACAGTTTAATCCTTAAATACAAATCTAGTCTAACTTATACAAGTAACCCTTCAGATAACCTCAGAACACCTCAAAAGCTTAACAATATATTCCTAAGGGACTTTTCAGATTAAAATCACCTCATAGGCCTTAACATATTACAGAATCATATTTACTCCTCAAAACTCAGAGTACTTAAGCATAAAATCCCCTAATTTTCAACCTAGGGTTTCACGCAAAGCTGTCGGACCATAATCGGACACTGAATATATACATAATCCTTTGGCATTTGCTTCATAGGCGGGTTGGCCTCCACTGGCCTTACCCTGATTGGAACCAAAACATCATTTGGGCCACATCAAGATGGAAAGGGAAAAACTTCAAAGCTACTTCCTTCTGCCTTACCCTTACTGCTACTGTGTATTATATCTGGAAGGAGCGAAATCTTCGTACTTTTCAATCTTCTCACTTTCACTCTACCTCTAATCTTCTCACTCAAATCTTAGATGTTATTTGAAACCGTCTGAAGACTCTCCCTAGCGACTCAGCTAAGGTGGACAAAACTTCTTTAGATCGCTGGAACTTATTTTGAAAAAAAAAAATTTCCATTTTTGCTGGGTTTCCATAATCCAGGGTGGCTTCTCCTCCTTTTCTGCTGGAATGGCTCGTTCTTCTAACAACTGTTCCTAACGATTTGGACCTTGCCCTCTTCGCTCCTAGGTGGATTTACGTTATTCTACGTGTATGCAGCTTCAAAAAAAATGTCTTGTATCCTGCGTTGGTTGTCGGGCCCCTTGCCCACTTTGTATGATATCGGTGGAGGTTTTTTTATTTTTTTTGTTTTACTGCACTTGTCTGAATGCGGCATTTTCGGTTTCTTAGAAAAAAAAATCTATTGGATTGCTTTGGTTGGCTGCACGGTGTCTTGTATTGCCAGGTTGGAGTGTTGGGCCCTTGCCCGCTTTGTTTCCGCGGTGGAGGTTTTGGTTTTTCCCGTTTTACTACACTTTTTTTTTAAAAAATGGTGAGTTCGTGATGCTCTGCTCCCATCACGCCAAGGACCGGACTGCTGAAGACCAGCTGAGTTGAAGATGTGCCCGAAGTTCGAGTTGCTATTCTCCCATTCCGCCTAGGATCGAGCTTATGAAGACTAGCTGAGTCGCAAATGTGTCCGAGATGCTCTCTTCCCATTACGCCAAGGACCGAGCAGCTAATGACTAGCTGAGTGGGACTTAATGCTACTGTACAAGTAGCCCTTTCAGGATTTCTGCTGCCCTTTGGGTTGGACCGGTCTCTTGACTTTAGTTTCAGATGATGGCTTTGGCAGTTGTTATCTTGTTTACTTCGTTGGCCTTTTATGTTAATTTGGTTTTATGACTTGATTAACATTGCTCGTGGTATACCCCAATGTCATTGTTCTAAACCCAAGTCAGCAAAACATTTAGAGATAGAATATTGATTCTATATGTTTTTATTTTTTCATTTATAAAAATTTACTTAATTACCAAAAAAAATAAATACAAAATCCTAAAACTAAAGTCATATATTGCGATATATACAGGTAAACAAGAAATCCATCCGATTAATTTACAGAAACATGCTTCGTATGTATTAAACAGGGAGATACAGTAATTTAGAGTATAAATATATTTTTAGAGACACAGAAAAGCAGTAAAAATGGTGCATAACATTCGAGGTATACTTGCCTAAGCCCGATCTACCGTTATTCTTACTCTAATAATAGTGGATCAGAAGATTTCTCCCCCTTCCTTCCCTTTCCCCCTCCTTTCTCTTCCTTCTCCTCTGTTTTGCTTCAGTTCTGGTTGAGGCTAGTCCCTCTCTCCTCCAATTCCAATCTTAAAACACAGAGAAAAGGGGTCACATATGAGTCACATGACTGGCGCTTGAGTGCTCGCTCTCATATTTTTTTGCTCCCATCTAGCCTCGGGTGGCCATCAGGTAGCCGTGTTTGTAAAATTGCGCCTCACCGGTGCTTGAGCGGTGCTAGAATGCCGATCCCATTTCTTCCTATTTGCTCTTTTTTGCTTTAGTACCTATTTTTTCCTTATTCTTAAGTCTAATCATATTTATCATTAATTTAATTACTCCATATTTATTATATTTTGGGATCGAGATCTCACAATACTCTGATCGAAGATCAATCTTTAAGAATACATTGGTTCCTTGTAACTGGTCAAAGAGATCATCGATCCATAGCAAGGAATATTTATTCTTGATCATAATTTTATTTAGCTCATGATAATCCACACATAGCGGCAAAGTCCTATCTTTCTTCTTCACAAACAGGACCGGTGCACCCGAAGGCAACACATTGGATCTGATAAAACTTCTTATCCAACAGGTCCTGCAATTGTTGCTTCAATTCCTTCAACTCAATAGGAGCCATATGATAGGATATCTTTAAGATTGGTGTTGATCCTGACACAAGATCAATTTCAAATTCTATCTCCAGGTGCGGCAACAAGCCAAGCAATTCTTCCAGGAGTATATCTTCAAACTCCCACACCACCGAAATTTCCTTGTCTGACATATCTTGGCTCTCAACTACTTTGGCATATGCCAAATTGGCTACACACCCTCTCTCCATCAAATGCTAAGCAAGTGGAGCCGAAATAGATAAGTCCATCCACAGCTTTCTGTGGCACGATTCCTTTGAAGGAAAATATATAGTCAAGGTTGCCTGGAAAGATGTGTGCTCTCCTAAAGAGGAAGGAGGTTTGGAATTTAAAAAGATTGTTGCATCTAATAAAGCCTTGTTGAGTCACTATTTTTGGAGGATCATCTCAAAGGATCCTGTTCCATGTGAGTATCATGGTGTTATGCTCACCGCATCAAGGATAGATGCATCTAGACTATCAAAGTCCCGGATTCAGCCCCCTGGAGCTGGAAAAAACTCATGAAGCTCCGTATTGCCCTTCCCCCAAAGATTCGCTACCATATTGTCTAGAGAGAAGTTCTCCCCCTTCTCTCTAAGTTCCGAATTTCAAATTTGAAATTCGAATCTAACGCACCTCCCGTCTTTGACGGTGCTCGTTGCCGGCCATGGCCGAATCCCCTAACCCTCCTCCGGCGCCCGCCTCCCCCATCCATCTCCCTCCTTCCTCCCCACCGAACGTCGTCGTCCCGTCTGCTACGACTCCCATCTCGACTCTGCCTCAAAATACGTCCCTTTCTCCTGAAACCCATTTGAACCCGAAGCTTGCTGTTGACTCAGCCGTTAACGATGTTGCTCATTCCCACTCCTGGGTTGATATTGTCAAGAAGGATGGCTCTGGGCAAAGCTCAGAGTTGAAGTTCTTCCCTCCCCATGAATCTAAGTCCTCCGATGGTGCCCTGTCTCCACCGCCTGAAGTCATTGAGCAAGGTAATTCCTTCTGGGGTCACACCTTGGCCGGATATTTCCTAAACTCACCTCCCCATTTCACGGCTGTCAAGTCCGTTGCCTTGAAATTATGGGCACGCTTCGGTCTCAAGCAGATTGCTGGAAACGATGGAGGGTTTTTCTTCTTTCGTTTCCCATCTGAAGAGTTGCTGTCGAAATGCTTGTGCGCCGGACCGTGGACATTCTCTGGTAAGGCTATATTCCTTAAGCGTTGGTCGCCCGGAATGGAACTGTCAAGAGAGGAGCACAAACGTTTCCCAATCTGGATCAAGTTGTCAAACATTCCACTCGAATTGTGGACTACAGCTGGTCTGTGCTGGGTGGCCAGTGCGATTGGCAGCCCTCTACAGATCGATCCCAGGACTGGTCGTATGGAAAACCTCTCCTTTGCGAGGATTTGTGTGGAGGTTGGTGTGGATGGACCATTTCCCAGCTCCATTGCGGTTCAAGCTTGTCCCGAGACTGAAGTAATTACGATGGTGAAGGTGGTTTATAGCTGGAAGCCCAATCGGTGTACTCGTTGCAACCAGATTGGCCATTTGGAAGCAATTTGTTTGTCCAAGAAGGTCAATAAACTCTCTGATTCTTCTAAGCCTTTAGTTACTGATAGTGCTGGGCACCATGACACTAGTGTTGTATCTGCCCCTGGTGTTCCTCTCCAAAGTGACATTGTAAGGACTGCCGCTTCTTCTGATGCAACTGGTCCTGTCCCTAATGTGGGATATGATGACCAATTATCTGTGCCTCCAATCGGCGCTGATGGTAAATCCGATAAATTCCCCTGTTCTGTGGGTGATGATGCCCTGCCTCCCCCTCATCATGATGCTGTTGGTGGTGGTAGTAAATGTTGCGTTAGTTATCCACCAATAGGGGGCTTTCTGGACCTTCAACTGCCAGTCCCCCCTAACCCAGACCCCCCTAATCCGGACCAGGCGGTTCTGGTACCTTCAACCTCTCCTCATGACAGTGGGCACCATGAGTGCCCTTTGGATGTATCCGGTAGTTTGGAGGACTCCCTCGTTACTCTGAGTTCGGACCTAGCTCCTGACTCACCCGACTCCCGGAATCATCACCACTTGGACTTGGATGAGTATATGCTTACCCCTAACTCAATCAAGCGAATTTCTTTGAAATACTCCTCGAATTCTCCTTTGATTGATGAATTGCGGGGTAATGAATCTATTTGGAAGATTACTAAAACAAGGAAAAAGAAAAAATCTGGCTCTCGGAAATCCAGGGGTGCCTCTGGATCCTAAAACCTGCTGCTGGGTTTTCTTTTTGTCTGAGTCTTGCATCTGGAACCACTTTTCTGGTTTTCTGTCATGCAGTTACAGGCTCTCTTTTGGCATGATTTTGGGATTGATTTATGAGGGCTGTGTGCCTTTGAGGTTTACGAGAGGGTTTTTGTTGTGGCTGGGCTTGGTGCTCTAGCTAGAAATTAGTTATTGACCTGGATGTAACTACAATTGTAGTTGGCATTTTAGAAGAGGCTACTACCTTGCAATATGCTCCTTAAAGGGGCGCTCGTGAATATTGCAATGCTGAAGGAAGTACATCAGCTGAAGGCTGGGGTGTAAATTTGGCATTTGAGGGACAGGCTGATGTGAGGCGAGTACGACCTGATGCGTTTGAGGGCTTGCTGTTCTGTGGCATTTGGGTTGTTAACCAATTGGCTTGGAAGATGCTGAGGAAAGCTGATTTTTCCGTTGGAATATGGCTGCTGATGCTTTGATAATCACACGAGGTCTTGTTTGGACAGCTGAATGGTGCTGAAGCTGTCTTCTGTTTCCTACAGTGGTCTAAATGATCAATCTGTGCTGGTGTTGCTTTGCAACATGGCTTAATGGCGACTACATCTGCTGCCTGTTATTGAGGTAGTGGAGGTTTGCTGCAGAAGGTGTTGGGATGTGTGGTCAGTTGTGATGGTGGCTGTTGTTGTTATTAACTGCTATCTTGGAGTGCAATAACTGCAATAACTGCACATCTTGAAGAGCCCTCTGTTGATGCTGTTGTGTGTGATGTTCTCCTCTCCTCATGGAGGCAATTTGATGTTGATCCACCTGCGCGTGGGAGGCTGATGGAATTTTTGATCACGATGCTGGTGTCCTGCTGACGCCTTTTGTGTGGGCAGTAGATTATTGCAAGAGCAATAATGGGGTGGAACACCATCTTCTGCTGATGTTGATTCCACGACCGTTTGCTGTCGCTGCTATGCAAGAGCTGGATTGGTTTTGGGAGTAAATGGGTCTTCCGATGGTTGTGGAATCAGTTCATGCTGTTGCATCCTGAAATGTGCAGTTCATTGATGCTGCTATTATGCCTGCTGGCAGATGATGCCTTTGGGTGAAGCCCATGAAGGGGCGGATGGGAATCCCTTGTATGTGCTTCTGATGCGGTTTACTTTGCCGGCATTGGAGCTGAAGATGATGCGTCTGGACTCGGTGCTGGAGCACACTGATATCGGGCCTTGTGGTGCCCCTGTGTGAATTATGTGTGTCATGTATAATGTGTTTTGTTCTGTATTTGATGGAATTGTTATTTTTTGTCATTCTCGGTAAACAGTGTCCTCCTAGAGGCCTGATGTATATTAAGATGTATTGTCCGCTCGGGGTATGCCCTAGCGTCTCTTGTTTTTTTCTCCAAGTCAAAATACTTGGAGATAAAACATTATTTTTGTACTATTTTTCTCCCATGAATTCAAAATACTTGCTTACCAAAAAAAAAAAAAAGGAATAGCCTTCAGTAGAGTAGTGCGTTGTCCCAAAATCTTCCTTGGGCTATTCTTGGGGATTTCAACGCTATTAGATCCCCCTCAGATGGCCTAGGGGGAACTTGGTATGCTAAGAGCTCTATGGACCTGGACAACTGCCTCAATGACTGTGATTTAGAGGAGTCAGTCATGATGGTGTGTTTTACACCTGGAATGATAGGTGGGACCCCTCTATTCGCATCTTTAGGAAACTGGATAGAGTGGTGGTGAACGGTAATTGGTTTGAGCACTTTGGTTTAGTGAGAGCTTCCTTTTCCCCAGCAAGACTTTCAGACCACCACCCTTGCCTTTTACTTCTGGTTGATGGGGGCTGTGGAAGGAAAGGTATGTTTCATTTCAACAATTTTCTTTCTAAACACCCTCAATTCCCCTGTGCAGTGAAGGAAGCTTGGCAGGTGCAGGTGTCGGGTATCCCTATGTACCGGATTGTTAAGAAACTGCTTTTTTTTTTGTAAGTAAGTGTGTAATTTGGATTTATGGGAGAAAAAATTACAATAATTCAATGTGACAACTCTAAGTTTTTGACTTGGAGTATGCACATAAAACGCTAGGGCATTCCCCGAGCGACTGGTACAACAGAGGAAACCACCAAAAAACCTCTAAGAGAAACGATTTGACAGAGAAAAAAAATGATTACATTCATGTAACAAAAGCAGAAAAACAAAAACAGTTGCTCCCGAGTGATAGGATCAGCATCTGCGAGACAGCAACACATTGCTACCCACTGCATGAGGCAAAGCCACTGCCCACTGCAACCACTACAGCAGCCCAAGGTTTCCAGCAGCATGAAACAAAAGCAGCTGCATCATGCCCAATTCCAACTCCATCAAAATCTGCAGCATTCCAAAAAACGTGACCAGCAGGAGATCCCAAGGAGGAGCTGTTCGCAACCAGATTATCGTGACAAAAGAGCAACCAAAAGCAAGGGCCCCAGCTTCAAGTCAGTAAGCAAACTTCCATTCCAGAAGGTAGCCCACAGTCCTCAGCCAAACAGAGCCACAAACCTGGAAGCTCCTTCCGTTGCATTCGGCGCCAGGTCATACATTGTACACTTGCAATGATGGATCATCATTCACCCAGCAGACATGAAACAATCATGGTAGGACAAAGGAAAACCCCACCAGACCAATGGGATAAGGCAGGGTACAGGGACAGCTTCATCATCCACAATCTAAAAACAGGTTCAAACTGAGCAGCAGTAGCATGGAGTATTGAAAAGATAACCAGCTAGAAGACATTGCATCTTCAGCACAGGTAGAGCAACATTCCAAAAAAAAGCCCTAGCCAAACTGGACCACGGGCAGAATATTTATCAGATTTTGCTGCAGCATCACACAGCAAGCGACCATCTGGGCATAGGAAAGTCTCGGAGCAATACTGTTGTAAATTGCATCTTCGGTCATCTACAGCATCTTCATCGCCAATAAAAAGGGTGGTTGGATATCAGTTAAAGAACAGCTGCCTGATACCACCAAGCAGCATCAGCATGCCAGCCAGCAGGAGATATAGTTGCAGAACAACAATGCAGATTACAACAGAAGGCACTCATTACAAGCAACAGCAGCTTACTCCAAATTCACATTATCTGATGGTAAGCAGCAGTTCAGAGTCAAGCATGCTGTGCTTCAATCTCAGATCACTTAATCAGCAACACTGATGAAGGAGAGTAGCTTAAACGGCCAGAAGCAGCATCTCCACATCAGCAGCCTGGTAAGATGCATTCCTCAATGCATCTCAGCCAGGGCCCAATGCACTTATCAAAAATCACATTGATACTCCAAAACAGCATGGGAAATACAATCGAGCCACAATAAACAAGAGGGGTACATTTCAAACCCAACTCAGGCATGAAGCTGGCAGCAAGATAACACCAGCAGCCAAACAGCTATTTCTACTGCAGCAGTTTCAGCATCGGTCTCCAGCACACATATATTGTAGCCCGACGTACTAAGTAAAGCCTTAGAACAAGCAGTTGTAATATTCTAAAACTTCTAACTCCAGCATCCTCCGGACAGCAGGTCCAATCACTGCTGCACGCCCATACCAGCAGGACCATGAACTGCCTCCATATTCCAAAGCCTCCAGCCACCAGAAGCCTCCAGCCAGCAATCACCATCAGCAACCGGGCAGCAGATCTGAGAACAACCACACAACCCCAGCCCAAAAGGGAAGAGAGCTAGTGTAACCCTGTACTGAACCTAATCCAGCAAGGCCAAGCACATCCCCAATGCCTTCCAGCATAAAGTTTATAAGCCAATCTTAGCATACTGCAGCCATACACCGCCGCTGGACAGCAAGATCAACCAGAGAATCAGCATCATGGGTTAAGTAACTATCAAATTCACCACTCCAATTTCACCAGCGACAGCAGCTAGTTCCGAGGTCTCACGGGGGGAACACAAGCGTGCTGAGCGTCAGCATCAATTCAATAGCAATCAAATAAAGAGCTTCAGAGCCAGGACCACAACACCCGGACCACAGCACATCAGCACCATCTAGCAACAACCGGGCAGAACTCCAAGGACAGCTCATACAGGAATTCCAACGCCAACCATCAGCATCCATCACTCTCATAGTATAGCAGAAACCAGCAGGAGCTGCTACACAGCATAGTTTGATTTCAAGCCTTCGGGAACTTCAATCAACACCGTTCACAATCCCAGAGACCCCACAGCAGACCATCACACAGCCAAACCACGGGGACTCATCCAGTAGAGAGACAACAGTCTAGTCCAGACGCACAACCCAATTCCCGCCATCAGAAGCAAGCAGAATCTTCACCCACCACATCATGTACGAAGGGCACTCCAGCACACCATGTCACACTCAAAAGACAAGGGTACCAGCCACCACACGGGTACCAGAATTAACAGGTGGGGGTACATTATGCTGCCAAAAAACCCACAGAGAAAACCAAGACTTTTTTTTTTCCAAAGCCACCATGAACCGGAGCCGCCAAGAGCACAACCCTCAGGGCCAAAAAGGCTAGCAGCCTCAAGGCGCAAAAGAAACCCCCTCTTATTTTTTATTTAATATTAGTGTTTTTTTTTTTATAACAACCAAAACCAACATGTAGCAATGCCACGAAAGCACAACCCACAGGGCCAATAAGACCAGCAGCCACAAAAGCAGCAAAAACCCCCCCCCTTTTTTTTTTTTTCACAACCCACAGGGCCAATAAGACCTGCAGCCTCAAAAGCAGCAAAAAATCCCCCCCCCTTTTTTTTATTTTATTTTATTTTATTTTATTTTTTTATAAATTCCAACGCCTAACCAGCAGGCGGTTAGGGCAACCATCAGCAGGCAAGGAAGTCTTCAGCTTGTCGCGAACAACGTTTGAGATCAGGGAGGAGAGCTGGGAAGCATCCTGATGGGAGGATTTTTCGAAAACACGATTGTTACGTTCTCTCCAAATATAATAAACAGTGGCCGCCAGAGAGATCCGCTTGGAAAGGGCAATGAGGTTCTTGCCTTTCCACGTGTGCTCAGCCCAATCAACATTTTAGGACCAAGTGGGGTAAGGCCAGTGGATGCCAGCGATCCGTTGAATAGAGGTCCACACGGAGGAGGAGAAAGGGCAAGAGAAGAAAAGATGTTCATAGTTTTCAGCATCAGAATCACAAAGAGAGCAAGTAAGTGAGAGGTTGGGAACACCGTGAACACGGTCAGAGGTATTAAGCCGGCCTTTTATGGCCAACCAAAGGGTGAATGAGTGGGCAGGGATATGGAAAGAACCCCATACTAGGTTGGCCCAGTTCAGCTTCGGTTTGGGTGGGTGAAGAAGGAGGTAGGCAGACTTAGACGAAAAGACACCATTAGGGCTCCCAGCCCATCTTAAAGAGTCCTTTTGCTCATTGTTTGGCAGATAATGGGGCATGTTTGTGGCGAGACTAGAGACCTCCTGATCAAAAGGATTAGGCCAGGCCCACTGGTCATCTTTGATTATCTGATAAACCTTGCTGTCCCAGGATAAACCAGTGACCGTACGAATGCGATCCGTGCAAACCCTAATGAGCGGGCCATCAGGGTGCCAATTATCATGCCAAGTAAAGGAGTCAACGCCATCTCCAATGATCTTGAAAGTATGTGAACACATGAACGGACGAAGTTTCATGATCTTCCTCCAACTCCAAGGGGCAGAGTTAGGGACTTTGAGGGTCCAGATGCACCGGTCCTTGATTCTAGTCTTGTGGATCCATGAAGACCAAGCCGATTCAGGGTCTTTAGACATGAGACGCCAAAGAAGCTTACAGATGAGAGCTTTATTTTGTGCCTGCAAGTTCTTAAGCCCCAACCCTCCTTCACTCTTTGGGTAGCAAAGATCGGTCCAGGCCACTTTGGCATTAGCCTTACCGTCCATAGAACCATTCCAGAGGAAACGCCTCAAAATGCAGTCGATCTGGTTAAGAATAGATTTGGGTAAAATAAAAACAGAAGCCCAATAGAGGTGAATCGTAGAGAGAATCGAGGTCACCAATTGAAGGCGACCCCCAAAGGATAGCCATCTGTTTTTCCATGAGTTGATGCGGCAAGTAATTTTCTCAGTGAGGGCCTTACAGTCCCGGATTGATAGCCTGGTAGATATCAGAGGAACGCCAAGGTATCTAATGGGTAGGGATCCAACTTTGAACCCCAGGATGTCAGCAATAATCTGATTAAGGGATTGGTCTTTAGAGCAAAGGAAGACCTCACTCTTGTTTGTGTTAGCTGACAGGCCAGAGAGCCAAAAAAACTCCTCAAGGCAATCCTTGAGGATACGGATAGAGTAGACATCAGCATGAGAGAAGAGGAGCAGGTCATCGGCAAAGGCAAGCATGACAATATGGGTCGTATCACACTTCCAATGAAATGTGAATTTATTGTTCCTACGAGTCTTGGAAACGATGATCCCGTTCAATACCTCCATCGCCAGGACAAAAAGGTAAGGAGACATGGGATCACCTTGACGAAGCCCCTTTCCCCCTTTGAAAAACCCAACCGCTTTACCGTTAATATTTACAGAGTACGAGGGGGTGGTAATACATTCCCTAATCCAGTTTATCATTTTGGGCAGAAAATTCATGATGGTCAGGACATTGATAATGAAATCCCAATGAACAAAATCATAGGCTTTCATGACGTCAATTTTCATAGTGCAACGTGGAGGGTCATGACCTAGGTGATACTTGTGGAGAAGCTCTTGGGCCAGGAGAATGTTGTCACTGATTTGGCGTCCCGCCACAAAAGCCGTTTGGCACTTTTCAACAAGATAAGGTAAAGTCATCTTTAGACGATTTGCAATAATCTTCGAGATGACTTTGTATATGACATTACAGCATGAAATGGGACAGAAATCAGAGACCAACTGAGGAGACTTGATTTTGGGGATCAGGCTGATGATCGTTGAATTCATTTGTTTGAGGAGCATTCCGTGATTGAAAAAGTCACGAATGGCTTCACAAACAGATGGGCCTATGATATCCCACGACTCCTTAAAGAAATGGGAGCTGAACCCATCAGGCCCCGGGGCCCGATAGTCGCCTATGGAAAAGATCACTTTGCGGATCTCATCATCGCTTACCGGGGCCACAAGAGGGTCCATAAGAGATGCAGGCACCGTATTAAGGATGTAAGGACGAAGCCTAGCCACATCAGCCAAACCGTACATTCGGCCAGTCCCAAGAGCCTTTCTAAAGTGGTCCACGATTAGATTCTGAACGTTTTCAACACCACTGGTAGGATTCCCGTCTTGATCAAGGAGGGAATAAATCCGATTCTTATTGTTGTTACTATTCACAGTCTTAAAGAAGAATTTATTGCACTGATCACCCTCCTTGAGCCACCTTATCTTAGCTTTTTGCTTAGTAAGGTCGGCTTCCTTGGCCAGAGCAGCGTGATAAGCGTCCTTACAGCGACGCTCCTTAAGAGAACTTCCTAGTCTAGAGGGAGTTTGACATTGGATCACTTCAAGCTTCTCCCTAGTACGTATGACCTCCTCGTGAACATCACCCTCATGGACGTTGAGCACTTTCAGAGAAATTTTAACCTGCTTAAGTTTGGACACAAGCCTGAACATTGGTGAGCCATTTATATCTTCCGACCAGGCATCAGCGACTAAAGAGAGAAATTTTGGGGATTTGGTAAGGAAATTATTGAACCGAAAAAAACCGTGTTTTCTTGGTGGATCACCAGCAGGGATGACAATACAGGCCGAGTGGTCAGAGAGCCTGGGAGGGGGAAAAAGGGCTTTAGCTCTACGAAATTTGTCAAACCAAGACCCGTTGGCGACAACACGATCAAGCTTTCTGTAGATGCGAAGGGAGGGGTCACGCCCATCATTCCAGGTATAGTGCATGCCTTCATGACATACATCGTTAAGATCGCAGTCTCTAAGACAATTTTCAAGCTCGATTGAGCTCTTGTTATGCCAAATCCCTCCCAGGGCCTCGGACGGATACCGGATAGCATTGAAATCCCCGAGGGCCGCCCAAGGGAGGTCGCCCGGATGGTTAGACACCGCGCGAAGGCTATCCCATAGGAGCCTACGGGAAATTTCTGAGTTTGCACCATATATGAAGGACAGAATGCATCGGGTATTCTCCTCAAGGAGCAGGACATCAAGATGGACGACCTGGTCCTCTGAGGAAAGAATATTACACGTAATCTGGTTGGGGTCCCAGCCAACCCAAATCCGACCACCAGAACACGAAGAGTAATTCATAACCCAAGACCAGTTAGGTTTGATTCTAGTGGAGATAGCCACAGAGTTTCTCTCCGCAACCTTGGTCTCCACTAAGCCAACGATACTACACCTATGGGAGGAAATGAGGTTGCAGACTTCGTTAGTCATAGGTTAGGGTTGATGGGGGGGAAGGATTTTTAACCCCCCGAGTTTTTTTATTTCTACGAGAAGAGGCACGGCCCCCAATGTTGGTTGGTGGGCCACCATTTTTCAAACAGCCAATGGGGCCCGACACAGAAGGACATTGTTTGGTGCCATCCGGCGGGTCTGGGGTGGGAGAAAAACAAGGATTAAGCGCTTCACTCAATCCAGGAGCAGAGGAAGCCCTTTCAAGCTTCGTAGGGAGTGGACCGGGAGGCTCCAAATCACGGTTTGGACAACCAGGTCCAGGGGGGAGGAGAGCAGGTTAGAAGACTGGACGAGTCGACATCGTCATGGGCATTTGGCAGAGCCGGGTCGGCTAGGGCCTTGACGTGCGCCTCATCAGAGGCATGACCCTCTTGACTGGGAGGAGGGACTTGGTCACATCCAAGGGGCAGGGCAGAAGAACTCAGAACGGGGCATTTTGACTATTCATTTGTATTATCCACTTGTAAGGCCATAAACGAGTTAGAGGTCGTTATGGCCTTAGGGACGATATCTATGGACGCAGAGGCAGCCGCAACAGGATTTTTTTAAGCGGGAGGCGACTGAGATGGGACGGAGGAGGATGAAATGTCCCGAGAAGGAACACCCTTCTTGGGGACCCAAGAAGGTTTGATTGGGTGATTCGAAGTCCTGCGCGAGTCAGGAACGCCCCTGCGCGACGGCGTAAGAAGGTACTCAATTTTGATTTCACAGAGATGTTCATTTAGTTCACCGGGGCCTCCTTTTGTCCGAATCTTCACAGAATTCGGTCTAGGGGTATTGACCCCCAATTCGACACATACCCTGGCGTAACCCAAACGCTCAAGCTTTTCGGTGACCTGATCTAAAAAGAGTGGTTTACCAACCGCGCTCGCAATCCAGCTTAAGCCTAGGGGGGTCGAGTATTCAACCGGGATCCCAGTAAGTGTGATCCAGGTAGGAAAAGATTTGTGTTCCTCACGGGACAGAATCATACCAGGCCACCAATGTTTAAGGAAAAACGGATGACCAGCGATCGTCCACGTGCCATTAGCCAAACATTTTTCAAGCATGGAAGTAGATGAAAATCTAAAGAAATAAAACCCCGATTCGTTACAAGCCACATGTTGAAGCTCAAATCTCTTCCAAATTTTCATGGTGAGATAGTTAACCACATTAAAGTGAACAGGGTTGCCGACGAAATATCCAACAAGGGTTAGACCCCACATGTCCTCCCCCTGTTTGGTGACCTCAGGAGGGGGGGATAAAATGATATTATCCGAATCAAAAATATTTGGTGGAAAAAATTTAAGGGAACACTTACCTCCAAAAGCCCTTTTCTCAACAATGGAGGACCATGAGGAGCCTGACGGGCAGGAGACAGGAGCAACGCCAGAGCAGGAAGAAACAACACTGGGCAAGACAGGGGCACCAGGGTTCTGAAGAAGCGCCTCAATCAAACCAGCAGAATCAGGTTTTTGGGAGGCATCAACCGATATGCTTGAAGAGGACAACAGGGGAGCAGACTGAACCGCTGCCGGCAAGCTGTCTCCCGACCCGATCAGCAACCCAGCAGAGGACCCAGGGGAGCCTGAAGAGGGAACGACAGGGCAAGGGATGTGGTTTGAGAGGCATACATCCCCAATCCGAACAGAATCGGGCGACTGAGAACAGGGCATCTCAATATCGGGAAGAGAACCGGCGTGACACGGGGGAGCCGACGGCGAAATGGGCCCAACCGAGTCAGCAGCGGCCACGCCCAAGTCGATCGAGACCAGTAGGGGGGAGGCGAGAGGGAGCTGGGGATCTGGGAAACCAAAATATGGTTAACGGTGGAGGAGGGAGGGGAAGAGGGGGTTGGAAAAGGAACGTCAGGAGCCAAAGGGTTAACAGAAGGAGAGGAAGAATCAGGACGATGCCAAGAAAGACGACGGTGGGAGGCGGGGGTGGGAGGCGGGGGGAGGGGGAGGAGGCAGAAGGATTAGAAGTGGCGTGAGGCCACGGGGTGGCGGGGCAAGTGTGGAAGGGGTGCGAAGGAGTCGCAGAGAGGTGAGAAGGGAGGACAGGTGAGAGTGGAGCGCCGATGACAGAGCATGGAGAAGGAGAAGAGTTGATCGGCGCCATGGGCGCCGGCAGGGTGAACGGAGGCGGGCTGGGCAGAAATTCAAAACCGAGGGAGAAAGCTACAGTAAAGCAGAGAGTAAATGTTAATTGTTAAGAAACTGCAAAACATTAAATGGGTGCTTAAAACTCTTAACAAGTAAACCGGCGATATACATGAAGAGGTAGCTAGAACTCGGAAGACTCTGGAGGATATCCAGCTAGTGAACCCGACTTCTGTGGGAAATAGTAGAGACGAACACACATGCAGAGAGGCCTATTCCCATGCTTTGGATCAGGAGCTTGAGCTTATTCAACAAAAAGCAAAAATCAAGTGGCTCAAGGAAGGAGACCAATGCACCAGATTTTTTTTCCACGCAGTTATTGGAAACAATAACCGCAATAGAATGATCTCCTTGACAAGGGATGATGGCACCCGTACTGCTGGCAAAGAAGACGTCCATCATTTGATTGTAGACCACTTCAAACGGCTGTTGGGATCTGGCAGCACTGATGGAAATGCGGACAAAGACCGACTCCAGCCGTATATCCTTCAATCTCTCTCAGATTCCTTGAAGGCCCCCTTAATCTCCCCAGTTAGTGAAGAAAAGATCCTTTTTTTTTTTTTTTTTGGTAAGTAAGTAATTTGGATTGATGGGAGAAAAATTTACAACATCGATGTTTTATCTCCAAGTATTTTGGGGACAAAATATAAACCGCTGGGACATACCCCGAGCAACGAGTACAAACGAGAGTACAAAAGGAGCCTCAGAAGTAGACCAGCATTCTACTAAATCCCTAAAAATAGAAAGAAAATTTCATCCCAAAGTCGAAGGAATGCACAGCATTCCACCCCTGAGCACCCAAAATAGCATCTGTTGCAGTGCTCCAATCAGCTACCCTTCGGATCATCCAGACCCAGCAATTCACCGCCATCGACTGGAGCATCTACATCAACAACCGCCAGCCAGAAGACAGTTCAACCGGGATTAAGGCAGCTTTCTGACGCATACACCCACCTGCATCATGTTTAACAGCACCACAAATGCAGTACCCACACCATTACACGATCTGCAATAAATCTGGAAGCAACAGCAATCCACAGCAGCAAAATTTACAGAATCCATACACTCCATGATTAAAAGAAGGCATCAGCATCATCATCAGCTTCTTTCAAAAAACAAACCACAGCAAATCCGTCAGCCTCCTCAAACCTAATAGCAAACATCAGTTGCATCTGCCATTAATCCACACCCGATGCCTCATATCAGCTGAAGCATCAGCAGTTTTACTCCAGACGACAGAAGCACCACGGGGCAACACGTGACATCGAGCCAGCAGCTGGCTTCATCAGCAATGGATATCCACATCCAGCAGCATCTATCAGATCCCCTCAGCATGGAATATCTACAGCATGCACCAGAAGCTACCAACTCAGCTTAGCAATAACAAAACATTGCAACTGCAATAGCAGCTGCACGCCATATAAAGCATCAAGCTTTCATCTTCGAATAGTTGCAGAGGAAGACCAGCAAGCAAGAGAATCAAACACTGGGACCCAGCAGCAGATCAGCGTGGACCGCAAGGGGTCGCCGCAGTAAGGTAGCAGCTTCCTTCAGCAGCAACAGGAAGGATTCCATGTATAATCATCAAAATCCATCCGACACAGGACGCCAGAGATTGAGAATCAATCACAACCACTTTAGAGTATCAATCGCAAGAGGGAAGGGCTTTTCAGCAACTTTAGAAACATGCACATCCCACAACACACTCCACAGGACATTTCCAATTGCAGAGCCACAACCCCAGGAAACATAAGCCGGACAGCAGCATCCCACCATCAAGCACACCCCAAAAAAACCAGGTACTACACCTACTGCAGCAATTTTCAGGAATGAGGTCGCCGCGCCTTCTTGGAGGCAGATTTACGTCGTCCGCGTTCGGCAGCCACTCGTTCCCACCCATTTATAGCCTGCCGAGCAAAAAGCTCATCCATATAACGTTGGCGATCGTCATAGACCTCCTCATCACCAGCGACAGGATTCGCAGATGACAATGCAGGGCCAACACTACTTCCAGCATCCATGGTAACAGAGGACTTAGCATGATTAGCTGGATGAGAAACATCAGCCCTAGGAGACAAGCACCTCATACTAACCGGAGGCCCATCAACCTGGCTAATGGCCCCCAAGTCAGAGAGCTCCGGTTTGATAGAGGATATGGGCATTGTATGGACCAATCCGAGCTCCAAGATACGAGGCATCACTGCCCCAGTCATTGAATCCACATAGCCCTCAACCGGGCAGCCAGGCAAGGAGCACAAGCTGTCCACAGGAAATTCAGATGGAGCCTTGATCAAGGAAACATCTTCAACTTCAGCCAAAGAGTATTTGCGAGTGATCCGCGCAATGGACTCCGGAGTTGAGTCATCGACCCCAGGGATTGGGCCAATCACCACAGAATTAGCTACTCCAAATGACCGACCAGCATGGTCAGCCACATTCTGAGTATCTTCAACCAACACGGGGCGCTCAGAGATAGTGTCCACATTTGCAATTATGGGCCCAGAAGGACCCACATCATTCTCATAGTCCTCACCAACTAAACCTGAGGAGCACTTCGCAGAGGTAGTCAGGAGAGGACCGGAGACAATTTGATGGGCCGACATAGAAGAGGCCAGCCCACGTGCTAGGCAGACAACAGGGGCAGGATTACACGATTGCTGATCCAAAGCATTAACTGAAGAAACATCAGCATACCTGACATCCAACGTTGGGTTATCAGTGTCGTTGGCAACAATATCAAGCTCTTCATTCAAGGGCCCAGGCTGAACCCCTGTCAAGGATTCCGGGAGATCAGAGGAGCACACGGCAGAGGTAGGCTGATTAGGATCCGAATCAAATAGATGGTCCGCCAACGAAGGAGCCAACCCATGTGCTGAGCAATTTTCAAAGGCAGAACTACAGGTCTGCTGATCCAAAGCACACACTTCACTAGCAGACGAGGAGACACCTATCCTAACATTGGACCCCGCAGCAGGAGATGCAAAATCTCCCTGGGCAGGGATGGGTTTTTTGGACATACAACCACCCACCGCAATTGCAGGATCCGGGACCTTGGCATAGCTGGACAAATCTTAATTCTGCTAGGGACCGAATGATAGGCAACATCAACTTCCAACAGCTTGGAGGAAGCAGAAACACCGGACATGATTTTGATTTTAGCTGGTTGAGGGTCACCTTTTTTCATCTCAACACAGATTCGAGCAACATGAACCTGAACCATCTTGGCAGTAAAGGGATCACACTGGATTGGTTTGCCAATCCTACTAGCAATCCAACTTAATCCCAATGGAGTCCAAAATTCAATTGGCACATTTGTCAGTGAGATCCAAACAGGGAAAGACGTGAGGGAATCTGGTTCCAGAGACAAACCCGGAAACCATCTCGTGAGGGAAATGGGGAATTTCTTGAATTCCCAGGGGCCACGAGCCAGACAATCATCCATTAGAGACACAGATTCGAATTTAAAGAAGTAGAGACCTCTTTCATTAACTGCTATGTGACGCAAGCCAAATCGCGCCCAAATCCTCCTTGCGATGGAAATGACCGCCGATATGTGTGGATGATTTTCAGGGAAGAATCCCACCAAAGTGGCGCCCCAGAAATCAGAACACTGCTTTACAACCTCATCAGGAGGTGAAATCGGGCTATCAAAATCAGACCCAGATTGAGGAGGAAAATATTTAAGGGAGGAGATTGAACAGAGGCCATTATCCCCAGCAACCTGAGCCCAGGATTTAGAGGAACCATTAACAGTTTCAGGGTTAATGAAGGTATTCGAGGATACCTTGACTGTATGTGTCTTCGACGGCGACACAGGAGAGCGAACCACCTTGTCTCCCAAACGAGGCGAGCCACAGACGAGTGCAGCAGAGACCACCGAGGGAGGGCAGGAGGGGGATGAGAATCATCATCCAAGCCCTTCAACTTCGTTAAGAAATCGGCGTCAGGGCCAGATGGAGATGCGTGAGAGTTCGCAAGAAGAGGCGGAAACGCGCAAGAGCCGACCGGGTCCTTCAATGACTCAGGAGGAAGAGAGGGAGCAGGAGGACCGAGGGAATCGAGGTCCGAGGACGAACCGAGGGGAGCCCCCAAAGGTCCGGCCATGGCCGGCGTTGGAGCCGCCGGAGCCGAACGAAAGTCAGAAAGAAATTCGAATTTGAATTCGAAGAGAGTTGTTGAAGTGAAGAAGAGATCCATAATGCCATCTTCTCCATTGGGGATTTTAGAGCCCCTGGGCTGGATGATTTCTCTTCTAGATTTCTCAAAGAAGCTTGGCGCACATAGTGGGGCCGTCGATCACTAAAGTAACCCGGGACTTCTTTAATTAAGGCAAGCTTCTAAGCAAATTAATGCTACCATTATCAGCCAATATTCCTAAGGTGGTTTCCCCTTGCAAGGTGTCGGACTATAGACCTATATCATGCTGTAATGTCATTTACAAGGCTATCTCAATGGTTATTGCGAATCTCCTTAAGTCTACCCTTTCTCACCTAGTTGATAAATGCCAAACTGCGTTTATTGTGGGAAGACACATTAGCAATAATGTTCTCTTGGCACAGGAACTCCTGCACAAATATCACTAGGGCAAAGGTCCTCCTCGGTGCTCTATAAAAATTGATCTCATGAAAGCTAACGATTCTGTACACTGGGACTTTATTATTTTTACTATGGATCTGATGGGTTTCCCCCACCAGATGATTACCTAGATTCATCAATGTATCACTACTACCACCTTCTCTCTCAATATTAATGGTGAATCGGTTGGGTTTTTCAAAGGAGGCAAGGGACTTTGACAGGGTGACCCTCTCTTTCCCTGGTTATTCGTCCTTGTCATAGAGGTGCTTAATGATATTATTGAGACAAATGCTCGCCACAATGAGATGTTTCAATTCCGTTGGAAAAGCGCTGATACCAGGATAGTCATGCTTGCCTTCGCGGATGAGTTGCTCCTATTCTCTAAAGCTGATGAAAATTCTATTCGGATCTTGCATAGCTGCCTCGAAGAATTCAAAATGCTATCAGGGCTTTTAGCTAACAAAGATAAAAGTGAGATCTTCATCTTCTATGGGGTCCCACAATTAGATCAGACAATTAAAGGCATTATGGAATTTAAAGCTGGTACTCTTCCTTTAAGATAGTTGGGGGTCCCACTTATCATCTTGAGGCTTACGGTCTCTGATTGAAAACCTCTTATTGAAAAAGTTATCAAGCGTATATCGTCTCAGAAGAACAGATGGCTATCTTTTGGGGGACATCTCCAACTTATTGCCTCTATTCTTTCATCCATTCGCATGTACTGGGGCTCCATTTTCATTCACCCAAGCTTTGTTCTGAAAGTGATTGAAAGAATTATTAGAAAATTCCTTTGGCATGGGACACCCGATGGAAAGTCGACTGTCAAGGTAGCATGGGAAGAGATTTGCTACCCCAAGAATGAAGGCAGCTTGGGAATCAAAAATCTTCTGGCTCAGAATAAAGCGCAGATTTGTAAGCTGTTGTGGCGTATGTTTACCAAAGATATGGACTCGATCTGATCCTTATAGATTCATGCTAATAAAGTAAAGAATTGTTGTATATGGACGTTAAAAGTTCCTGCTAGCATCTTAGAGTTGGAAGAAAATAATGAAGCTCCACCCTGTCATGCGCCTTCAGACTTTCCACTCTATTGGTAATGGCTCGAACACCTTCCTCTGGCTTGACAACTGGCATCCCTGGACCAGCTTAGTAACTGCATATCGGATAGAATCCGAATGGTCACTGGATTGAATTGGGACTCTAAGGTCAAGAAAATTATTAGGCACAACCAATGGAATTGGCCCAACCAATTTGATATGGAAGTGTCCAAATTGAATGAGAACATGCCCAATTATCTTCCTGATGCCAGAAGTAAAGATTCTGTTAGATGGAAGGCCAATTCCAATGGGAACTTCTCAACCCCTTCTACCTACTACATTCTTCAACCTCCTCGAGCAAAAGTTTCTTGGGCGTCCCTAGTTTGGGGCCCCTCTCGTATCCCAGCCCATACATTCATTTTGTGGCTGGTCATACGTAGAAGATTAAGCACCCTAGATTGGATCAGAGGCATCCCAAACCTACCAAATTCTTATATGCTATGTAACAGTGGGATTGAAAACCATGATCACCTATTCTTTAACTGCCATTTTTCTAAGGAATTATGAAGTATGACTCGCTGCCATGTTGGCCTCCAGTGGCCTTACCCGGATAAGAACCCGAACATCAAGTGGGTAACCTTTAAATGGAAATTCGAATTTTGAATCTGCTCGGCGTCGTCCTCGACGCGTCTGACTTGGGTGCCGGGCAGCTCCGGTGCCTGCCCCGGCCGGCCTCCCGGTTGCTTGCCCGCCCCCCCCGTCACCCGGCTTCTATGTGCTGGTGCTGTTGGCCTCGGCGAGCTCGAAGAATTCGGGTTGCCTGCGATTTTGATTGCCTGCGTTTTCGACCATCTTTTCTCGCCTTCTGTGGGAGGCGAAGGCTCCTCCTAGGTTGGAGAGTTCGTGGCTGGTTGGGTGATGCTTGACCGAAGCCTGAATGTACCGGCCGTGGAACTGTTGGATGCCTATGAACTTTCGGTTCTGTGGCTCCGGGAGCTGATTCCGTTGGCGTGCTGGTAGATCTCGCTCTCTGTTCGGCTTCTTGTGCCTGGAGTCTTGGGCTGTTGGATTGGCTTTCCTCTGCCAATGTGATTCACCATTGTTGGTTGGGTTTGGGGTGCCCATGCTGCTCTGGGTGGAGCTTTCTGGCTGAAGTTTTGTAATCCGATAGTGTTATCTTGGCTGCAATGGCTGGCTGTTGAGTCGAGCTCCAGCTGGTTGTTGTCTCTGTGGTCGCTGCCTTATGGGGTGAAATGCCTGTCTGCAATAGTGGCATCTGCGATTGGGTTCCCGGTGGGCTGTTGCCTCTTCTCGTAGTAGTGATGCTGCCGAATGTACCCGGATGCTGCTCCGATTGGCTGTGTTCCCCATTTGTTGATTGGGTAGGGGGTGCCCGTGGGCTTATGGTTTGGGTCTCGTCGGCTGAGAAATGAGTAGCTGAATGTGGTTCTTTTTGGTGGCTTTTTGCTCTTCTTGTTTGAGGTGATACCTTGCCGGTGAGCTGATTAATTGTGGTGTCTGTGGTAAAGTCCATTGGACTGATTGTCTGGCTAATTCAGCCTGTATTGATGTTGTTGCCTGTTCCAACTTCATCTTTTGTATGGCTTGCTGCAATGATTGGTATTTGCCTCCTCTGGCTTTATTGATCCTTTGCTGCGGCAAGAATTTGAATGAGGGACAGTGGTATTTTCTTCTGTCTCGAGATCTTTCTTCTGCAACTTTGCTTGCTGAATTTTCGGCTGCTTCGTCCTCTGCATCAAGAGCAGCTGATTTTGCCTTCTGATGATGTCCTTGGATTGTTTGTGTCTGGCGATTTCAGCCAATTAGCTGAATTTGTTTCTTTGCATCAATTCTGAATCTTATGATCTATGGATTGCTGCTTTGGTCTATCGATGCTATTGCTGCGGCTGAATGGACTCCAGTGCTGAAGGATGTTCGGTTGCTGCACTTCTATTGCAATGGTTTGGTGATTGTGGCTGCTGGATTAATGGCATTGGATGATGTTGGGTCATGGTGCTGTACCCGTATACTGGGCCATGATGCTTCTCTGTAGAATTATGCAACTTATTTTGTTCTGCAGTTCAGTAGTGCTATTTGGTTGGTGCTGCCTGCCTGTGCACTGTGATTGTGCTGAGCTAAATGCTGGTCCCTTGTGGTATGATGGCATGGTGGGAGCCAATGTTGATGTGTTTAGCTGGTTTTGGTACTGGAGTATTCTGCTCTCAAGTGCTTTGTGCTTCTGCCGGGCCAATTTGTGTGGTTTAGCTGCCTGTTGTAGTGCATTTTGCTGTTGGCTAGCTGCAGTAGTGCAGCAACCGATGGCAATGTCTTGCTGGAGCTGCTGGAATGCTTTCTGGCTGCTGTGGTGTGGAGCTGTGGGACTTAAGCTGATGTCGGATGTTTTTGTGCTGCGTCTGCTGGCCGTAGGCTGTTGGTGCTAAAATGCCATGTAGGCTGCCTGCTGGCTCTTTCATGTTGCTGGCATTCTGGATTTTGCCTGGGAATGGCAGTTTATTTTTGTCTAGGAATTACCATTGTGTGATGCTCTTGTGTTGTATGATCACCAGCAATTTTATCCTTTAGCTGGTATCATCAGTTGTATCTAAGTGCTCGGGGCATGTTCTAGCTTTTTTGGTTTATCCCCAAGTCGGAAAAACACTTGGTGATAATTCCATACTTGTAAATTTTCTCCCATAAATCCAAATCACTTACTTAAAAAAAAAAAAAAAAACCTTTAAATGGAAAGGGAATAATTTTAAAGCTCAATCCATGTGTCTAACCCTTGCAGCTACAGTGTATGTTATATAGAAGGAGAGGAACCACAGAACTTTTCAAAATTCTCACTTCCATGATCCCTCTATTTTATTCACCCAAATCATTGATTTTGTCCGTTGTCGTCTGAAGGCTAACCCTATTTCTTTGTCCAAGGCGGACAAATCATCTTTGGACTGCTGAAATTTATCTCTCTAAAAAAAATTATTATTACCGAGATGGTTTTTGCTAGCTGTACAGTGTTATGCCATAACATGCCAGAATAGTATTTTACTCGGTATGCATCAATTGCTGTATTTGTCGAAATAGCTATTAACCCAATTGCAATAAGTGCCGGTTTGCTCTTTACCTAGTATAAACCAAGATGGCTATGGATGCTTTTGACTGGTATGCAACAAATGGATGGGATGGCATTCCGCCCCGTATGCATCAATGCTGCATATTGCCGGTTTGGAAATGTGATCCACTAGAGTTTCAGTGATCGGCGTCTGTTGTGATTCTGTTTCCAAAAAAACCCGTGATGGTATTTTGCAAGCTGTGCTGTATTTGCTGGAATGGCATGTTGCAATAAAATGCCGGTTTGCTCTTTGCCCAAAAAAAAAACCCGAAGCATACTCCGCAATAGTATAGCATTCTGTCATAAATTGCCAGAAACAGCAGATCACCTGATATGCAATAAATTGAGTAAAATGCCGGAATGGAAAGTTGGTCTCATTGCAGTAAAATGGCGAACTGCTTTTGTTGATTTGGGCTGTGTGCTTGTTGCCCAGATTGGAATTTTTTGCCGGTTTGGAGTATGCATTCTGAATAGAGCTTGGGGAGTTTGGTCATTGCTCTCGTGCTTGTCTGCCAGTATGGAAAGGCAAAGGAAAAAAGTGATGAAAAAGTCGGCAGGTTGAGAATTGCCCGATATGGTCTTTTGTCGGTTTGGAGTAACTATACTGGAAAAGCTATGGGCTGGTTCGCTTGTTGCCCGGTATGGGTTTTGTCGGTTTGGCCTTAGCTCAAAAAAAAAAAAAAAAAGAAAGTTGGCAGGTCAGTGTTTGTTTTTTGGCCAGTATGGTTTTTTGCAGGTATGGCTTTGTGCCGGTGAGGACTCAGCTCTCGCTCTTGACTGCCGGTTTGGAGCTATTGGACGGTATGCTCTTTGACATGCCGGTATGCGTACTTATGCCGGTATGGTTGATTTGGCCGTTTCTGTCTTCGGTAGGTAGATTTGGTAGGACTGGATAGGGATGGTTGGACTGAATGGTTTTCTCGGTTTGGCTTGCCGATTTGCTTGAGATAGGCAGCTTGGAATCTCGGTCTACATATTGCCAGTTTGGCATGCGAATGAGTTTTTTTGTGGGTCACTGATGTGGGGCTATGTCTGAGGATCCTGGTTTGGTTATGGCTCACCTGACTGGTTTGGATTGAAGGCAAGCGGTGGTTTGGCTGATGGCAAATTGTTCGACTTTTTCCTGTTGTATTTCTGTTTCGGTCTCATGAAATGTTTTATGGTGGTGCTCGGGGTATGCCCTAACGTCTATATTCTATCTCTAATTTGGCATAACATTTGGAGTTAGAACATAGTTTTTGTACTTTTTTTTTATTTTAAATCAATTTTACTTACTTACCAAAAAAGGTATTATCATTCTACCACTGTAATATCCTAAAGCATGCTAGAAAATATCACTATCTGAAATACAAATCTTTGGTCTAATTTCTTGATTATATATTCTTAAGGAAAATTTCACACTTAATTCTTATCACTTAGTTCTCACTCTCTAGAAAACAATTCATAAATTTTAACAAATTGTGGAACTCCATTCTTATAATTGTCATATCATATGCACATATTTCTTGTTACATAACCTTTACATGATTTCAAATACATGCATAAATTGACATAGAGCTTAGGAAAAACTAGAAAATTCTTACCACTTGAACTTAACAAAACATTATAGTTTTTGGACTATAAATTTTTCCATACAAGGTACCCAACATAATTTCCAAAACATAAAAAATGACATATGCAAAATACATATAAATAATTTTTTTTTTTGGTAAGTGAGTATTTTGGATTAAAGGGAGAAAAATTACAAAATCATATTTTATCTCCAAGTATTTTGACTTGAATTTAAACTTCTAGGAGGACGTCAGATAATACATAAAAACCTCTAGGAGGACAACGTTCAGCCGAACGCTAGACCAAAAAACATACACAAATAGCAACAACAAATTTGTAAAAAAAAAAACAAACAAGTGCAAATCTGTAATCCCTCCAATCCAGAATCAGAAAGGATTTCAAGAGACCGAAGGCCCCAGATTTGAAAGTAATCGCCAGAGACGAGAATGCAGGGGGCAGCAGAAGTTTCGGCTTCAATTGTAGCAACAACCGAACCCCAACACCAGCAAAAGTTTCTGCAGAAGCAAACCAAGCCTCCAAGCAATCCGAACTAACCAACAGCAACACACTCAGCAAACTAGCCACCAAGGTCTTCCTACAGCAGCAAGGCTCTAGCAATTGCAGCAACAGCCACAGCCCAACACCTACATGTACATCAAAAAGCTGCATCCCGCTTCCAGCAAAGGAGCAGCACCAATCCAGTAAGTTGCAACAAGCCCGGAGAAATATTTCCAACTAGTTACAACCCTGCCGCCACCCAGAAAATTACCCAAGCCACAGCAGAAACCAATGTGAATCACGGACATCCAACATCAGTATGATTAATTCAGCAAATCCAAAAGATAACCCTCCTCATATCCAGCATCGCAGAGCCAGGAATCAAAAGGATTGACCGCCCATTGCATCTCCCGACCTAATCAAGCATCCAGGAGCAACGTGCTGGGAGCTAGCCGAAAGCCAGCAACAAAATTCCCCCTGGCTCAGCTACTTAGCATGGCAGCAGGAAAAAAACAAAAAAACATGGGCTTCAGATATAGGAAAGCCACAATCCAACAGCATCCGACATCATAACAAAGATGTGGACCTAAGCAACAGCACCATCATTACCTATCAGCAAAACTGCAGTAAGGGACTCATGGCATCAGCACATCAATAATCAGAACAGCCACACTACACCGACCGCGCACAGCAGTATAAGAGGTAAACCAGACCATCTCACATACAAATTAGCAATCAATACCATCGATCATCAATACAGCAGTAAAATCCAAGGGACAAACAGCAGTCTTCATCACCACAATCCATGGATTATGCATACAGCATCAGAGGGGCAGATCCGACAGGAATCATTTGCACCTGCAGCAACAGACCACAATCCCATTCCAGCGAAGCAACAACTATATCAGGCCACGTTCGGCAGAGGGAGCCATGGGATCATTCAAAGAACGATTACAGACCATGACCTGTTTTCACATAAACCATCAAACAGCAATTCATATAGAGGGGCAGCTCCAACTTCATGAGTGCATGCTTCATAACACCCAGCTACATCTCAAAAAAACAAAGTTCATACCCATCACCTAACCGATCAACAGCACAGCATTACAATGAAAACCCATTCAGATGCAAAATAGAGGGACAATAACCATCCACATCATACAACCTAAGAGCTTCATCAACTTCCAAAGAGAATTCCTGCTAAGGAGCATTTCAGAGCGGGACAGAATGAACAAGACAAGACTCCCAGTTGCCATCAAAAGGATCAGCTGAGGATAATCCGCAGGAACCAACACGAACAGATGATCCACATCGTGCCACAAGAGAAGAAGGAGCACCTAACAATTTTCTGAAGCCTGAGGCTGTGGCTGTTCCTGCTTTGGACTGATGATACTGTTCCGGGTTCCCTGCAGTTTAGATGTGGATTCTCCCGGTTAGAACTTGCGATGTGTTTTGAACTGGTCTGTTGCATTGTTTTGTGGCTGGGGGTTATGTGGGATGGTGCCCTGGTGAACTGTGACTGTTCTGCTTCTGGCCATGGATCTGGTTGGATTTCAGATGAGTGTGATGTAATGGACCTGCTTGGCTGTTTCTGATGTGGCTTTGCCGAGTTGCCGAAACACAGAAGTGGGATGCTCAGTCAGGCCCCTCTGTTTTGATACTGTTGTTGCACATGAGGCATTGCTGAGGTGCTGGAGTTGTCAATGAAATGTGTTATAACTCATGGATGCTGGTTTTCTTGGTCATCATTCAATCAGTGGCTGGACCTGGCATTGATTTCACATTTCCTTCTGCTGTTCCAGTTGTCCGTCTGTACATTGCTATATACTTGTTCATCTGCTGTGAACCTATGGCTGAGTGGATATTCTCTGTTATTGGTTCTGCTATCATAATTGCTATTGTGGCTGATGCTGAGATGATGGAGTGCTGCCGACAATGTTGATGGTGGAAAAGTCGATCGAGAAGGTGCTGTCTTCCAGGCTGCTGATACACATGCTGAACGAAATGGCTGCTGGCTTTCTGGAAGCAGATGCTGGTGTATGATGCTGATGCCTCTCTGGTGTGTGGTATGCTGCTTGCTGAAGCATTATGGGCTTCTGAAATGTGAGATGCTATGGCTGCCATGATGAAAAGATTGTGCTGATCGCGATCCATGATGCACTCGGTTGCTGCTGGAGGCATTGACAAGTGTTGGGGGTTCTGGGTGTTGCGGTTGGAGTAGCCCCGTTGATGTTGCGGCTTGGGATGTAGCCATTCAGGATCGTGCTGGTGTTGGTAGTTTTCCTCTTTGCTGTTTCAGTGGTTGGCTGTGCAGAGTCTAAAGCTGGGCTTCTGAAATCTGGTCTATGTATTTGCTGCGCCGAGATTCAATCTGTTTTTGTGCCAAAGGTTGCGGCTGAAATTGTAGCAATAGGGAGCAGCTGTTAAACCATGCCCTTTTTTGGTGGCTGGTTGATACTGACCATTGGTGTGGATAACTCAAGATGCAGCAATCTGGGCTCGTTGATGATCTCGGTGCAGTTGGTTACTTACTAGTTTGCTGGGCAGGTGCCGTGTGCACAACTTGTACACAGATACTTTATGTCACCGGTGTGAAGCTTGTCTGAAATTGGTGGCTCTGCCAATGTTGCTGCACCTGTAGTAGCAGGGTGATTGGCAGTTTTTGGAAGGATGAGGATAAATTGGCTGCAGTCGCAGCTGTGCTGATGATTGTGCGGTTTTCCCGTGGGGTTCAAATCTGTGACTCCTGTGCTGATGTGTTCAGCTGCTACCATTTGATACATGGGTGTTTAACTGATGGCTGCTGCGTGTGCTTCTAAAGCATGGGTAGTTGTTTGGTGTTGTCCCCTACTGGGGCCTTTATGTACAAGGTGGTAGCTGCTATGTGGCAGTGAGTAGTTGCTGTGATGCCTGGGATCCTTCCCCTTGCTATTTTGGACGGGCTGCTGGGCTTGTTTAGTGCATTGGTAGGCTGCTGGATGTCCCTAGTTGGCGTTCTGCTGATCCTGGTGATCTTGAATTCTTGTATAATGGGCTAATGCCTTTGTTGCTTTTTTGTTGAACGTTGTCCCCTTGAGGTTTTTTGGTATCATCTGTTGTACCGTTTGCTCGGGGTATGCCCCAGCGTTTTATGCTTTAATTCCAAGTCAAAACACTCGGAGTTAAAACATAATTTTTGTAATTTTTTCTCCCTATAATCCAAAATACTTACTTACCAAAAAAAAAAAAACTCAAGATGCAGCCCTGTTTTTTGCCTTCTGTTTGCCGTGGCATTTTGGCGTGGATTGTTGGATGCCTTGCTTCACTCCGGCCGTGTGTGACTCTGAATCTGGAGCTATTTATTTCGCGCTAAATTGTTGTTACTTGGCTGAACCAGTTCCCCCGTTGGATCTACGGGTCTCGGTTGCTGCAGGTTTTTTTTCTGCTCTTTGTATTTTCGTACTGCTGTTATGCCAACTTGCTGCATCTGCGTTGATGGTCTTGAGGCGCTGGAAATGTTGCTTCGGACCTTGCTGCAAACCGCTGGAATGGGGTGCCTGGTGCATATATCAGCGCTCTCGCTCGGTTACTTTTTGGCTTGAGCTGAAATTTGTTAGGTTGGGCTTGTCAACGTTGTTTTGTGCATGTTTTTTTTATTCTGTGGAGTCTGTAATTAGTTGTCCTCTTAGAATTCTTAGATATTTTCTGATGTAACACTTGCTCGGGGCATGCCCTAGCGTTTATGTTTTATCTTCAAGTCAAATCACTTGAAGATAAAACATAGATTCTGTAATTTTTCTCCCTATTAATCCAAAATACTTACTTACCAAAAAAAAAAAAAACCTAACAAATTTTTTTTTTTGGGAGCCACACCCTACAGCGAGAAGGGTGGAAGACCAAAGCTTCAGTCCCTTTTTTTTTTTTTTGGGGCAAGACACTCATAGAACGGGGACCCCCAAAGAAAACCTCTGAATAGTACCCCCCGCAGGAAGTAAGACAAAGCAATAGCGGGAGAATCCAGCTAAAAGGATACCCCTAACACGATATAAATAAACATCAAATAATTATAATAATCATGTTCACAAGGCTAGGGATTTCAATTTTTAAAGCCATATTTTACATACCTCCAGAATAATAAGAGAAAATTCTGTACGAGTGGCTAGGGTTTCTAAATTAACACAATACTTCACAAAACTATGAAATCGAAGAGAAAATCAACATATATGTACATTAAATACATAAATCGTTTAAAACCTAATATTGGACGGGTATTTGAACAAAAATGTCCAAAAAAGAATATAAAGAAATAGCAATTGGAGAAACAAAACATATGAGTGTACTTGTCTCGACTGATCTACAAGTTTCTCAACTAGCTCTATTATGGAAACGGACTCGGAGACCTAAAACTCCTCTTCTCACTCTTCTCCACCGCGTTCTCTCTCTTTTTCTTCATGAAAAATTATAGAAAAAGGACGCGTGGCCTTATATAGGCAGACTGGCACTCGAACGCCAGTTGGGAGCTCCTCGGGCAAGCAATATTGGAAATCGCTCTCGTGGTGCACCTCGGGCATGCTTCGGCACACCTATACTGGAAATTACTCCTTGGGCATGCATCAGGCGAGTGGCAGGCGTTCCACTACTTGAAATTATTTTTTTTTTTTTGGTAAGTAAGTATAAACTACTACTTGAAATTGTGCCCCGGCACTGCGGGGCACCCTTCGGGGGAGCTTCTCTCTTCTTCCTATTTGCTTCCGAAACTTAATTTTTTACATACATTAAGTTTAATTTTAATTATATTAACATAATTACTCATAATTACTATATTTTAGAAACCGAGACCTTATAGCTATAATGAAGAGTTTTAGCACTTGATTGTTACTTATTTCATCTAGATTCTTGGGATGGGTCATGCTGGTACTCCCATTAACAAAGAAAGGCTTCACCCATTCATCCTTTGCACAGTTTTAAGTAATCTTCGAGAATCTCTATGTAGCCTGGGGAGCGATGAAGAAGTTCATCAATCCATGTTCTCCATTGGTGACTGTAAAGCTTTTTTTTTTTTTTGTAAGTAAGTATTCTGGATTAATGGGAGAAAAAATAGTACAAAAAATATATTTATCTCCAAGTATTTTGACTTGAAGATAAAATATAATACGCTAGGGCATACCCCGAGCGGACAGTACATCTGAATATACAAAATTGGCTCTAGGAGGACAGCATTTACCGAAAATGACAAAATATGACATTTCCATCATAAACAAGATTGAAACACAGCATGCATAAGCTGACACACAAAAACGGCTCCTCATAGATGCACGGCAAGGCTCTTTGTACAATGCACCAACTCCGAGACCATCGGCATCATCATCGGCTGTTGAAACATAGCAGCAACCACACAAAAGACCTCCAAGGCCCCAAAAAACCAGTGCAGTTTGCAACAGTTACGATGGCTTCCCAGATGGCAGCAATTCAGCAGCCAATAACACAGGGAGAAGTCCATGGACAAGGAGGCTACTCCCAGTCCAAAATTGCAGCCAATTCCATACAGCCTATTCCAAGCAGCCTAATACAGAATCACTGCAGCATTTAGCAGGAGAGCGAAAATCAGGAGAGCCCATCAGACATGGACAATTCTGCCTTTCCACCTCCACGCAACCGAACAGCAGTATACTAACGCTCGCCAGCACATGGTTCCAACAGCAAAACTGGCATCAACCACTTCATACAGGAACAGTACCCCAAACCAGCACCCTTCTGCATCAGGAACATCCCTAGCCATGCATCCGCAGAATAGAGGAAATCCACCCAACCACAAGGCAATTGCAAAACTACCTACATGGATTGAACCGCTGAGCATTACAGGCTCACAGCAAACCGATAGGCATCAACACTGCCCACAAGACTATCATCAAATACCAGGAGTTCCTCACTTCATGCATCAGCAAGCAGGAGGAAACCCCCACCGTAGCAGGATCAATTGCACCCAATAATGCCAAGAAGCTGGCAGCAGACAAAGCATAACAGAAGATCATCACAAATCAGCCAATGGGATCAGCCCACAAAGGATCATCAACCATTGCGTCCAAGCAAAATTGTTGCAAAGCAGCAGCACCCACATATTGGCAGTATTAGCCAGACAGGGCACCGCCTCAACAAGAAGAAAATTTAGTAACCAAAAGGTCCCTCAACTAGCTACTCATCCCTCAGCCAAATAGACCCGGTCCGGAAAAACACATGGGCTCCCCCAACCCAATTAACAAATGGGACACTTAGCCAGAGAGCAATCTGAGCAACACCAGAGGACATTCGGCTACCTCAATTCCTTCATGATGAGACAATAGCCCACTGAAAAAAAAACTATTGCAATGCAGCAACAGCAACAACTGGCAGAGTTCACCAGACCACAGCAATCCAAAGGACTACTACTCATTCGCACTACATTTTAGCAGCGGGCAGACAGAGCAACACCTCACACGAGAAGGAAATTCAGCAGCCAAGAATTACCTCAGCCAGCATAGCAGTCATCCCCCGAAGTGTCCCGATCCTGAAAACACACGGAAAAAAAGAATTTGTCAGAAGCCAGCAATTCGCCAACCTCACAGGCAGCAAATCCACCAACACCAGAAGCAGAAACCTTCAAGCATCAGCAAGGACCATAGCAGAGAATCATCACTCATCGGCCAATTGGATAAGCTAACGAAGGATCATCATCCATTGCAGCCCAAGCAGAAATGTTGCAAAGCAACAACAGCATACAAACTGGCGGTAATAGCCAGACGACAGCAATCCAAAGGACTACAACAAAGCAACTGTGACAGCTGCAAACAACTCACCGCATTTGAAGGAATTTCAGCATCCGAACATGGCCACTCCCGCTACTTCCACAATCCAGCCCATACTTCCATACCAGATTAACAAACAAGCTCCCCCAACCCATCAGACCGGAAGGAACGTACCGGCAGAGAGGCTTCAGAAACCGGGCTCAGGCGTTCGTCAACTTCAAAACCAACAACCAGCGAAAACAATTGCAACGGAGAGAACCCAAACGAAGCCCTGGAACAGAGCCGGCCAGCGCCAGAGAATAGGGTGGAAAATCCAAACCACACCGAGACGGATGAACCGGAGGAACACCCAAAGAGTAGCCATATCCATAGAAAGCGCACTGCTAAAGCTCGAACAGAGGAGATTTAGTGCCGAACGGTAAGGACGACACCGAACCCTAAGAGTTTTCAGTGCCGCCGCAAGAGAAAAAGAAGAGGAGGAGAGACTGGAGACGGTCGGGCTAGGCATCCAGGAGACCGGCCATGGCCGACTCCGGCGCCGCCCGCCCAGATGAGAAGCGTCGATGAAGACGCGGCCAAAATCGAAGTCAAATTTTGAATTCGAAATTTTTAAACAGAATCAGCCGCACCCACCCAGAAGCACAATCAGCCTACTAGCCGTTTTTGGTGACTGTAAAGCACCTGGCCTAGATGTGTTCTCTTTGAAATTTTTTAAGGAGGCATGGCACTTTGTAGGTCTAGTGGTTATTGAGGCGGTTTATGATTTCTTTAAGCATGAGAAGCTTCTCGAACAAGTTAATGCTACCATCATTAGCCTACTTCCTAAGGTGATGTATCCCTTCAAGATGATTGACTTTAGACCTGTTTTGTGTTGTAATGTTTTTTGAAAGATTATTTTGAAATTTATAGCAAGTCGTGTCAAACCTACACTTTCGTCTTTAGGTGATAGCTACCAAACCGCCTTTATAGCAGGGAGGCAAATTGGAGATAATATTCTGCTTGCTCAAGAATTACTCCACAAGTATCATTCTAGAAAAGGTGTTCCTCAGTGTGTAATAAAGGTAGACTTGATGAAAGCTTTTTTTTTTTTTTTGGTAAGGAAGTATTTTGGATTAAATGGAGAAAAATTACAAAATCTATATTTTATCTCCAAGTGTTTTGACTTGAAGTTAAAACATAAACGCTAGGGCATGCCCCGAGCAAGTGTAACATCAGAAAATATCTAGGATCTCTATGAGGACAACTAATTACAGACTCCACAGAATAATATAAAAAACAGGCACAAAACTACGATTGACAAGCCCAACCTAACAAATTTCAATTCAAGCCAAAAAGCAACCTGACATGCACTAATATATGCAACAGAAAATGCAGTTCGCATCCAGCATCTAAACATGGGCACCCCATTCCAGCAGTTCGCAGCAAGCCCGAAGCTACACAACCAGTGCCTCAAGATCATCAACGCAACCGCAGCAAGCTGGCACGAAAGCAGAACAAATATTCAAAGAGCAGGAAGGTCCAAGAGCTTCCGAGGCCCGTATAACCAACGGGGGAAACTGGTTCAGCCAAGTAACATCAATCTAGAGCGAAATAGACAGCTCCAGATTCAAAGTCACACACACCCGGTTTGAAGCAAGGCAGCTTACAATCCACTCCAAAATGCCACAGCAAAGATCCACCACCAAGAACCCGAATTCTAAAGCAGCAAGAGAGAATCGTCATCAGAGGCAAAAATAGGGATGCGACTTGATTTATCCACACAAATGGCCAGTATCAACCAGCCTCCAAAAAAGAGCATGATTTAACAGCTGCTCCCTACTGTTTCAGTTTCAGCAGCAGCCACCAGCACAACCAGATTGAAACCCGGCACAGCAAAAACATAGACTTCATCTTAAAGAAGCAACAGGGACCAGATTTCATCACAGCGTTCAAGCCCAGCTTCAGTCTCTGCACAACCAACCACTGGAACAGCAAAGAGGAAATCTGCCAACACCAGCACGTTCCTGAAAGGCTCCTCCCAAACCTCAGCATCGACGAGGCTACCCCAACCGCAGCACCCAGAACCCTCAACACCTGCAAATGCCTCCATCAGCAACCGAAGGCATCGTGGATCGAAATCAGCACAATCGTTTTATCACGGCAGCCAAAGCATCTCACATTACAGAAGCCGACAACGCTTCAGCAAGCAGCACACCACAAACCAGAGAGGCATCAACATCATACACCTGCGACACATCACTACAGAACAGCTATCAAACTAAATGCCACAGGCAGTACAATCCTTGCTTCAACTTGAAGAAGCAGAGAGGCCATCACAACATGTTTCAGCATCACAACCCGCACCACACCAACTTGACAGCCTGAACCAGCAAATCAGGCTTCTACCGGCCACCAGCGTCAATCATAATCCCAAGCATAGCCACAGACGAAAAGAGAAGCAACAAATGCAATTATTGCTCATCAGAAGATCCAGCATGACATTCCCTCCAAGCCCAATAAACTGCATCAAGCCTACCAGCCTTCACGCCAGTGAACCCATAGGCAAAGTTCCCAAAAGATCAGTGCATCACTCAAAATTGTCCAGTATCCAACCGAACAAATGAAATCAGCACCAAAACACACAGAGAGCTACCCCAATGCAAATGCAGCAATATCACAATCCCATCATATCAACACAGTGCAGCAAAACAAACCCCATTCAACAACCAGGCAACCCATATCCTTCAACAGTTACAACCCCAGGTCCCGTTTCAGAAGCACCAAAACATCAGGTCATCCCCACTCCAAGATCAAGCTCAACATGCCAACATACCACAAATAGCATCATTGCCCAATCCATAGACAAGGATTTCAGCATTCCAAGCAATCGGTGCCACTCAATGCATTCCACCCAACAACCAACCGATTCATCACTAGAGGGCCAGGCCACCCGAAAGGCCGTAACCATGATCACAGCCAAGAAAAGCAGAAAAACAGGTGAGAGCGCCAGACACCAAGAAGGCAGAAGCTGCATTCTTTTTTTTTTTTTTGGGAGATGAGACAATGCAGAGAGGGGGGGACAGCACAAAACCCGAGCTACATAAGCAACCCAAGTATCGGGAGAAAAACAGGACAACGAAAAAAAGCTAACAATACAAAATCGGGAGCCTAGACCACACTAGAACACGCCAGACCAGGAAACAAAAACCATAAGCTCCAAACGGGGAGAACGGCAAACTCGAGAGCTCAAAACCTTGAAAATAACAGCCGGACAGCAAGGCAGGCAGCTATCCAATAACAAGATTTTTTTTTTAAATACCCCACCAAATCCGAGTCGACCAATAACCATCCCTCTTAGTAGCCGAGATGGTCGACTTGATGAAAGCTTATGATTCTATTCAATGTGATTTCCTTATTACTACTCTACAATTGTTGGGCTTCCCTTTTAAGATAGTCAATTGGATCTACCAATGTATTACCAGTACATCTTTCTCCATTAATATAAATAGAGAATAAGTTGGATTCTTTAAAGGAGTGAAGGGGCTTAAACAGGGTGATTCATTATTGCCGTGCCTATTTGTGCTAGCAATGGAGGTTCTCAATGGATATTGAAATGAAGGCACATTGTAATAGCATATTCCAATACCATTGGAAATGTAACTGCACTTGTATTGTGATTCTCGCCTTTGCGGATGACTTTCTACTCTTTTGCAATGCTGATGCCAACTTAGTGAGGCTGCTTCATGGATGTCTTGAGGAATTAAAACTGCTTTCAAGGCTTTTAGCTGACAGAGATAAAAGTGAAAAGTTTATTTATACCTGAGACGAAAGCATAGTAAAGGAGGTTAAGGATATTATGGGCTACAAATGGGGACAACTCCCGATGCTATATTTGGGAGTCCCACTTATCACTATTCAGCTCTCAAATAATAATTGTAAATCTCTTTTAGATAAAGTGGTGAGGAGGGTGTCCAAAGAAAGAATAGATGGTTATCCTTTGGTGGCCGCCTCTAGTTTATCTCTTCTAGTTAGTCAATAATTCACCTTTATTGGGCTTCGATCTTCATTATCTCTAAAGTTGTGTTGAAGATAGCGTGTTATATTCATTGGTTCCTTTGTAGAGATCTATTGATGGAAAAATAGCAGCAAAGATAACAAGAAAGGATGTTTGTATGGTTAAGGATGAAGGAGGTTTGGGACACAATAACCTCTTTGCTTCTAATAAGGTATTGATAGCCCATATTCCATGGAGGGTCATCACTAAATATCCTTCTTCGGTGTGGCCTTCATGGATTCACAGCTATAGGATTAAAGACCAATACATCTGGACCATCAAAGTACCTGAATTTTTGGCATATAAGTTAGAAGAAGATTATGAAACTGTCTCCCAATCTTTAGCTTATGATCCACTACCACATTGGAGATGGTGATGAAACTTTTCTATGGACTGATAATTGGCAACCATTGAGACCACTGAGTGATAGATATTCAGAGCGATTAATGACCGTCACTAGATTATCCGGAGATGCTAATGTCTCGGACAACATTTGTCATGGGTTGTGGAAGTGGTCCAATAAGTATTTTTTTTTGGTAAGTAATTAATTGTATTAAAATTTAAATAAACTGTACAAACAGCTATATTTTTTATCAAGTATTTTACCGACTTGGAAAAAGAAACATAGAAAGAGGGATTCCCCAAAAACAAGACACAGGAGTCTTAACTAAAAAAGAGCCGTCTTCGACGCCCTTGTAGAGAGAAGTTCTCCCCCTTCTCTCTAAGTTCCGAATTTCAAATTTGAAATTCGAATCTAACGCACCTCCCGTCTTCGACGGTGCTCGTCGCCGGCCATGGCCGAATCCCCTAACCCTCCTCCGGCGCCCGCCTCCCCCATCCATCTCCCTCCTTCCTCCCCACCGAACGTCGTCGTCCCGTCTGCTACGACTCCCATCTCGACCCTGCCTCAAAATACGTCCCTTTCTCCTGAAACCCATTTGAACCCGAAGCTTGCTGTTGACTCAGCCGTTAACGATGTTGCTCATTCCCACTCCTGGGTTGATATTGTCAAGAAGGATGGCTCTGGGCAAAGCTCAGAGTTGAAGTTCTTCCCTCCCCATGAATCTAAGTCCTCCGATGGTGCCCTGTCTCCACCGCCTGAAGTCATTGAGCAAGGTAATTCCTTCTGGGGTCACACCTTGGCGGGATATTTCCTTAACTCACCTTCCCATTTCACGGCTGTCAAGTCCGTTGCCTTGAAATTATGGGCACGCTTCGGTCTCAAGCAGATTGCTGGAAACGATGGAGGGTTTTTCTTCTTTCGTTTCCCATCTGAAGAGTTGCTGTCGAAATGCTTGTGCGCCGGACCGTGGACATTCTCTGGTAAGGCTATATTCCTTAAGCGTTGGTCGCCCGGAATGGAACTGTCAAGAGAGGAGCACAAGCGTTTCCCAATCTGGATCAAGTTGTCAAACATTCCACTCGAATTGTGGACTACAGCTGGTCTGTGCTGGGTGGCCAGTGCGATTGGCAGCCCTCTACAGATCGATCCCAGGACTGGCCGTATGGAAAACCTCTCCTTTGCGAGGATTTGTGTGGAGGTTGGTGTGGATGGACCATTTCCCAGCTCCATTGCGGTTCAAGCTTGTCCCGAGTCTGAAGTAATTACGATGGTGAAGGTGGTTTATAGCTGGAAGCCCACTCGGTGTGCTCGTTGCAACCAGATTGGCCATTTGGAAGCAATTTGTTTGTCCAAGAAGGTCAATAAACTCTCTGGTTCTTCTAAGCCTTTAGTTACTGATTGTGCTGGGCACCATGACACTAGTGTTGTATCTGCCCCTGGTGTTCCTCTCCAAAGTGACATTGTAAGGACTGCCGCTTCTTCTGATGCAACTGGTCCTGTCCCTAATGTGGGATCTGATGACCAATTATCTATGCCTCCAATCGGCGCTGATGGTAAATCCGATAAATTCCCTTGTTCTGTGGGTGATGATGCCCTGCCTCCCCCTCATCATGATGCTGTTGGTGGTGGTAGTAAATGTTGCGTTAGTTATCCACCAATAGGGGGCCTTCTGGACCTTCAACTGCCAGTCCCCCCTAACCCAGACCCCCCTAATCCGGACCAGGCGGTTCTGGTACCTTCAACCTCTCCTCATGACAGTGGGCACCATGAGTGCCCTTTGGATGTATCCGGTAGTTTGGAGGACTCCCTCGTTACTCTGAGTTCGGACCTAGCTCCTGACTCACCCGACTCCCGGAATCATCACCACTTGGACTTGGATGAGTATATGCTTACCCCTAACTCAATCAAGCGAATTTCTTTGAAATACTCCTCGAATTCTCCTTTGATTGATGAATTGCGGGGTAATGAATCTGTTTGGAAGATTACTAAAACAAGGAAAAAGAAAAAATCTGGCTCTCAGAAATCCAGGGGTGCCTCTGGATCCTAAAACCTGCTGCTGGGTTTTCTTTTTGTCTGAGTCTTGCATCTGGAACCACTTTTCTGGTTTTCTGTCATGCAGTTACAGGCTCTCTTTTGGCATGATTTTGGGATTGATTTATGAGGGCTGTGTGCCTTTGAGGTTTACGAGAGGGTTTTTGTTGTGGCTGGGCTTGGTGCTCTAGCTAGATATTAGTTATTGACCTGGATGTAACTACAATTGTAGTTGGCATTTTAGAAGAGGCTACTACCTTGCAATATGCTCCTTAAAGGGGCGCTCGTGAATATTGCAATGCTGAAGGAAGTACATCAGCTGAAGGCTGGGGTGTAAATTTGGCATTTGAGGGACAGGCTGATGTGAGGCGTAGCACGACCTGATGCGTTTGAGGGCTTGCTGTTCTGTGGCATTTGGGTTGTTAACCAATTGGCTTGGAAGATGCTGAGGAAAGCTGATTTTTCCGTTGGAATATGGCTGCTGATGCTTTGATAATCACGCGAGGTCTTGTTTGGACAGCTGAATGTGCTGAAGCTGTCTTCTGTTTCCTACAGTGGTCTAAATGATCAAACTGTGCTGGTGTTGCTTTGCAACATGGCTTAATGGCGACTACATCTGCTGCCTGTTATTGAGGTAGTGGAGGTTTGCTGCAGAAGGTGTTGGGATGTGTGGTCAGTTGTGATGGTGGCTGTTGTTGTTATTAACTGCTATCTTGGAGTGCATAACTGCAATAACTGCATATCTTGAAGAGCCCTCTGTTGATGCTGTTGTGTGTGATGTTCTCCTCTCCTCATGGAGGCAATTTGATGTTGATCCACCTGCGCGTGGGAGGCTGATGGAATTTTTGATCACGATGCTGGTGTCCTGCTGACGCCTTTTGTGTGGGCAGTAGATTATTGCAAGAGCAATAATGGGGCGGAACACCATCTTCTGCTGATGTTGATTCCACTCATTTTTTTTTTATTCCACGACCGTTTGCTGTCGCTGCTATGCAAGAGCTGGATTGGTTTTGGGAGTAAATGGGTCTTCCGATGGTTGTGGAATCAGTTCATGCTGTTGCATCCTGAAATGTGCAGTTCATTGATGCTGCTGTTATGCCTGCTGGCAGATGATGCCTTTGGGTGAAGCTCATGATGGGGCGGATGGGAATCCTTTGTATGTGCTTCTGATGCGGTTTACTTTGCCGGCATTGGAGCTGAAGATGATGTGTCTGGACTCGGTGCTGGAGCACACTGATGTCGGGCCTTGTGGTGCCCCTGTGTGAATTATGTGTGTCATGTATAATGTGTTTTGTTCTGTATTTGATGGAATTGTTATTTTTTGTCATTCTCGGTAAACAGTGTCCTCCTAGAGGCTTGTTGTATATTAAGATGTACTGTCCGCTCGGGGTATGCCCTAGCGTCTCTTGTTTTTTCTCCAAGTCAAAAAACTTGGAGATAAAACATTATTTTTGTACTATTTTTCTCCCATGAATCCAAAATACTTGCTTACCAAAAAAAAAAAAAAAAAAGTCTTAACTAAAAGATTACACAATTGGAATCGGCTATTGAGACTCAAAACCACAACTGCCAGTAGTACTGAACAGGACGCTACTTCAGCAATAGGCGAATCCTGCCACATCAGCATATCCACATGTAGAGAGCAAAGGAGCATAAGCCACTCTGTCCAACCTTTTGGTGAAACAATGGGACTCCGGAAATGAACGCAAAGTGGTCACTCCGGCCAAGAAGATCAACTCCGTCCAAGAGGAGCATCAAGCACTCCGGCCAACAAGGAGCACAAGCCACTCTGTCCTTCCTGATAGTGAAGCGAAGGGACTCTGGAAAAGTTCTCAAAGAGGACACTCCGGATTTATGAAAACTGGATAAAAAAGATCCGGCTTTAGGAGCTCCGGATAAAAGGAATCACTCCGTCCTTAAGGGCTCCGGATAGGGGTTGACATATGGAAATCAATATAATAAATCCTCGAAAGCAGGACAGAGGTTTTTTTTTTTTTTGCTCGACCTGATAGTGGTCCAATAAGTATGACGTGGATGTGGCTAGCACAGTAGAGAATATGCCAAATTACACTCCAAACTTATCCCTAAATGATGAGATTAGGTGGTTGGGAATCCCAAACTGTATATTCCCTATGAAATCCGCCTACAAAGTCTTCCAAGTTACAAAAGACAAAGTGGGGGGTCATCTCATTTGGGGCCCTCAACACATCCCCACACATGCAGTTACTCTTTGGTTGGCCATTCGGTGGAGGTTAAGCATATTAGACCGTATTGGTGCCTTTATTCGACAACCTAATGCATGTGCTTTATTTTTTTTTTTGGTAAGTAAGAATTTTGGATTAATGGGAGAAAAAAAATTACAAGAAATATGTTTTAACTCCAAATATTTTACTTAGAGGTAAAACATAAGGCTCAAGGGCATGCCCCGAGCAACTGGTACTTCAAAAAAGAAAAAAAATTTAGAACTACCACACAAACAGAAAATGAAAAATGTCATCTATTACACACGAACAAGATCGTGATAAGCTACGCCTAAATCAATGAGGTCGACTCAGCAAACCAAAATAACAGATCCATCTTGGATCATCATCGGAACAGGGCAGCATCCCACTGGCCGGACAGCAAAGCAACATGAGAGAGCAAGTAAAACAGCATCTTCATTTGCTTCGGGCAAACAAAATCAGCCACATCCACACAGGGAGCATTATCAGCTCATCAGCCGTGACCCCATCGTACAAGGCCAACAGCAGTGACAGCCGAAAAGGTGGACAGCCCGACCAGCATCAAAGATCCAATAATTTCAGGCCACAGCAAACAGAATAGCATTCCAGCAGCTCCATTAAGACATGGCCAATTCAGCTCCAGCTCACTCAAAAGAAGAAAAATTACGCAGCTGCACAACCACAACCAGCATCCTGCACATTGCAACCCAGAAGCACATGACAGCAGCAACAGCCGTTGCAGACTAAGAGCAGCCACATCATCAAGGTGCATAGGATCAGCAACAGCAACTCGGCACAATCAGCTCGGAGAAAAACCAAACAGCAGAACTGCACTGTAACACAGGCCCATGGTATACTAGTGATCAAAGGGATCCTACTCAAACAGAGGCAGCAAATTCATTCAACAGTGCAAAACAAGGCCACCAGCCAAAATTTTAATATGGTAGTAACATCATGCGCAGCAGCCAAACCAGAAGAAGTTGACAACAACAGCGAGCCAGCAAAACCAAAGGCAGCAACCATGGGCATCACCATTCAAACACCTGCAACACATCACCACAGACAGCTATCAAACTAAAAGCCATGGGCAGTTCAATACAGAGGCAGTGATCACAAGAGAATAGTGCGACACTCCAAATTGTCCAGCACCCAGCCGAACAAAGGAAATCAGCACCAAAACCCACAGAGATCTGCCCCAATGCAAATGCAGCAATATCACATCCCCATCAGATCAACACAGTGCATCACAACAGACCCCATTCAACGACCAGGCAAACCATAACCTTCAACTGCTACAACCCCAGGTCCATTTCAGAAGCACCATAACTACGGGTCCACTGCAAACCAGCAAAACCAGCAGCAACCGTTTGCCAGCCACAGTCCAACCACGGAACCAGCAACAGCAGAGGCCAAGACCTGCCGACCACCTAAATGCAACCTTCTATTTCCAATTCCCTAACACCATTGAATGGCTCTAGCAGCACATTGCAACAGCAAGCGGCACGGCCAGCACACACCCGACAGCATCACATAAGAAAGGTAGCAGCATCAACCAACGGTAACACTATCCCCCAGAATAACTAGCATGTTAAAACTTCATGGGCAGCATCATTCCCTGATTCAGGTGGAGAAAAGATGCAGGCCTGATTCTAAATGTTTCAGCATCACAGTCAACAAAAACAGCTTTAAAGTCTTCAACCTACAGCCAACGCCACTAGCAGCATAAATCCAATGCTTCCACTCCACAATAACTAGACCAAAAACCAGCAGCTTCAGCAGGGCATTGCCAACACAGCTCCATCAAAGTTTTCAGAAAAACCAAGCAGAGCACAGAAAAAAAACAACAGAGGAAATTGGATCGGCTTCAGCAGCCCATGACACCAGCATCAGAAAATTACAAAGCCATCCACCACCGCTTAAAAACACATCCCAGCAAAGGCAACAGACACCATCAATGGCATCCCATCCTCAACAAAAGCTACCCTGTAGAGATCGACATCAGCACCATGGGTTCCTTCAGATAGCATCCAATTCATCAACCGGCTGGAGGTAAAAGCCGGCAGCACCAAAACCCGAAATTAAACCAAATGAATTCAACCATCTTCAATATTAACATCAACGCAGCCAGCAAAAAAACAACCAGTTCCAAAGGGCTACAACTCTTCAAATCAGACCAACCTGAAGCAACAGAGTGGTACTAAACAAACCCACCGGATGCAACAGCAGTGGAAAAAAGACAAGACACCAACTACTTCAAATTGGTTTTTTTTTTCCTTAGAGGAGGGAATCCAAGGGAGACAAGGACCAACAATTGAAAGGGCCTAAGCTTCAACATACAACCCTCAAGAGCAAAGGGAGGCAGGCAAACACCGACGCAGAGAAGACAGCACAAAAAGGAGAGAAAACAAAACAAAAGAGAGGAAAAAAGAAGGGGCTAAAGCTAAAAAAAAGGAAGAAAAGAAGAACCAAAAAAAAAGAACAAAAGGGGGTGAGGAAAGTAAAGGAAGAAAAAAAAATATAATAAATAAAAAAATTTTTTTTTTTTTTTATATATTCCAACGCCTAGCCAACGAACGGTTAGGGCGACCAGCACGGGGCAATGAGGCCTTCAACTTGTCCCGACCAGCGTTTGATATCTGAGAGCATATATGGGAAATGTCTTGAGGGAAAGATTTCTCAAAGATACGGTTGTTACGTTCTCTCCAATTGTAATAGACAGTTGCCACCAGAGAGAGACGTTTAGACAAAGCAGTTAGATTCTTGCCTTTCCAAATGTGGGCAGCCCAATTGACGTTTTGTGACCAGTTTGGGTAAGGCCAATGAATACCGGCATTCCGTTGGATGGTGGTCCACACGGAATTAGAAAACGGATAGGAGAAGAAAAGATGGTCATGATTTTCAGCCTCCGAGTCACATAGAGAGCAAGTGAGAGATAGATTTGGGACACCGTGAACATGATCGGATGTATTTAGCCTGCCTTTGATTGCCAACCAAAGGGTAAAGGCGTGGGCAGGAATATGGAAAGGGCCCCAGACTAATTTGGTCCAACACAGTTTCAGCTTGTGCTGCAACTAATTGGTCGTACAATGATTGGGAAACAAACATAACCTCGGCATCTTTCAAATAGAAGGGAAAGAATATCAAAGACTCTCTTCAACTTATACTAGTAGTTACAGTGTATTTCATATGGCAAGAGCGCAATTACAGAATTTTCAATACCTCTCCACCAAAGGTTGAGACACAACTAACAAATATGATTAGAGCCACAGTTCTTCATACTCTAGAAATGACTACTATTGGAAGGAACAATTATGGTAGATCTATCCTGACAAGATGGAACCTGCCTTTAACATGTACTAGATATAGTTGATTTGGTTTTGTTATCGTTGTATTTAGTTTCTTTAATGGCATGTATTGTGAAGCTCGAGGAATATCCTAGTATGTATTTTTAATTCAAAGGCTGTATGTGACCTGGAGTTAGAACATATTTTTTGTACATTCTTTCCTCTTAATGTACAAATTACTTACCAAAGAAAAATTACAAAATGCATGATGCAAAATTGTAGAAAAAAATTAGGTCGTTTGTTTGGCTTTGTTATCAACCATATAATCACTTTTGACCTACGAGATTACATGAATCGAATAACACCCGATCACTTTTGCGCAGAACACAATGTGCAAAATAGAAATTTGCACAAAAACTTCACGTTGTCTATTTGGCAACATCCGAGAAATTTTGATGACTTTTTTGTAAAATGTATCATACTTGGCACAGAATTGCAAAGAAAATTTAACAAAATAGTGACACCATTCATTCGACCTTATTTTTACTGACATGATCAGTTACGACTTACTTACTTACCAAAAAAAAATGATCAGTTATGACCCACAGGGCCATGCAGTTCAAAAAGAGACTGATCTGATAACTTCCAATGACTTTTGCACAAATCGCAACATACATGATGCAAAATTGTAGAAAAAATTTGGTCACTATTTGGCCTTGTTATCAACCACATAATCTCTTTTGACCTAAGGGGATATGTGGTAGAGAATGAGATGAATCGAATAACACCGATCACTTTTGTGTAGAACACAACATGCAAAATTCAAAATTGTGCAAAATTTCACATTTGGATTGCAAAGGAGATGAATTCAACAACTCTTGACAACTTTTGCGTAAAATGTATCATGCCTAATGCAGGATTGCAAAGAAAATGAGGTCATCCATTTGGACCTATTTTCAACCATATAATCACTCAAGATCCATGGGGATATATGGTTGAGAGTGAGACGAATTGGAGAACATTTGATCACTTTTGCACTGAATGCAATATGCACATCGCAAAAACTACATAAAAATGTGACGTTGTCCGTTCGGCCTTATTTTCATCGACATGAACACTTACGACCCATGGGCAATGCAGTTCTAATGGAGACGTATATGTAAACTTTTGATGACTTTTGCGCAAATTGCATCGTGGACGATGTAAAATTGAAGAAAACATTTGGTCATCCAGTCAGCCCTGTATTCAACCATAAAATCACTTATGACCAATAGGAATAAGTGGTGGAGAATGAGAAGAATCAGATAACACCTGATCACTTTTGCACAGAACGCAATGTGCACAATGCAAAATAAAAAAGTAACGTTGTCTGTTTGGCCTTATTTTCAACGAAATGATCACGTGTGACCCTCGGTAAAAGGTCCCGATCCCAAAAATATGATAATTTCTAGTTATTAAATTGATATAAATGTGTTTGAGGTGAATGGGTGGAGAGACGCTCTGGCTTGTAGAGAGAGACGCTTTGGCTTTTCTCTAGACTAATCCTGTCTTCCTGATTTCAAAATTTGAACCTGATTCCTGCCGTTGCCTTTCCCGCTCCTCCTGTCTCCTTCTGTCTCCCTCGTCGGCGCCGCCAGATACGGCTGGCCCCTCTGAGCATTAGAGATCCTCTGTCTTCTCTCTTGTTTTTGAAACTGTTTTCTCCTGCCTCCTCCTGTCCTCGTCTTTCTCCTTGCCAGTGCCGGCCATGGCCGGCTCCTCTAGGCCATCGGTTTTTATTCCCATCTCTCATCCATCCCTCTCCTCGGCTTTTCCTACCTCCCCCTCGTATCCCCCATGGATTTTGCCCTCCCTGTTTCTCCGACCCACTGCCTTGCTCTTCCTGCCGTGTCTGTTCAATCCGTTTTTCCATCACTCCAATCCCCCCAAACTTCTTCCCTTGATTCCCTGCTTCCCTCTGCTTCCCGACACCCATCTTCGGTTAAACCCCTGTTCTAGCGTTTCCGCTCCCTGAGGGTTTGGTTGAATCCTTTGGCGCCTCTACCCTCCCCTATTCAATGGAGGGTTTCCTTTATTTGATTCTGATGTGTATTGATTAGAAGTTTCTGGTGGGAAGACTCTGCTGGCTTGCGCTCCACTTGTTGAGGATGAGATTAGTCATGGATCCACTCGCAGCTCTGCTGGTAATTTTGCAGCCAGACATAAAGCCCTGCCTGCTATCTCTGTTTCCATGCCTCTGGTGGATTCTGGCGTCAGCACCCCCCTTGTTTCCTGGTCATTCAGCAGGCCCAGACTCGAGGTACGATTCCTTTGCAATAGTTTCCTCATAAGGTAAGGGTGGGGAAATGTTGGATCTGATCCATCCCTCTGAAGTCCTTCAACAGGGGAAAACCATGTGGGGCGATACCCTAGTGGGGTATTTCTATGGCAACCTCCTACACTACCATGCGGTCAATCATATGGCTAGGAAACTTTGGGCCCGTTTTGACCTTAAGCATGTTGCGGGCACCGATCGGGGCTTCTTTTTCTTCAAATTTTCATCCTGCAAAATGCTTGATAGTTGTCTTGGGGGTGGTCCCTAGGCGTTTTTCGGCAACCCCCCCTTCTTGAAAAAATGGAAACCTGGGATGCTCTTATCCAAATAGGAGCATAAAACCTTTCCTATATGGATCACGTTGTCCAACGTTCCCGTGGAATTCTAGACTCTCCTAGGATTAAGCTGGATTGCGAGTGTGGTAGGTAAGCCGTTACACCGGACCTGGTTACCGAAAAAAAAGAACACATGAGCTATGTTCGTGTGTGTGTGGAAATGGGTGTGGACGCCCCAATGCCTTCCAAGGTGCGTGTTAGGTTCGAGATCCTAGAAGGGTTATCCGGCCATGAGATTCAGATCAAATACAAAGGAAAACCTGTCCGATATAGCCACTGTAATCTGCTGGGGCGTTCTAATTCCCGATGCAGATCGGTGAAAAATTACAGGCCTACAGGATGGGTCCTGAAGGCTCCATTGCACCAATCTCCTCATGGTGCATCCTCTAAGACTGGCTCACTGCCTCGAATCCCAAAGAGCACGGATTCTGTTTCTGGACATACACTTGTTCTAATACATTTGGGGTCCTCCATGACCTTAGGGATGAGTGCCCTCCCGTGAATTGCCTAGAGGCTAGCAACAAGGGAAGGGTTGAAGATGAATCCCTCCAAGTTCTCTTGCCACCTTGTAGCCCAAATACTCTAAAACCAGGTATTGAGGATTGCCAAGTTCCTAAGGCAAGGAGTGAGGCTCACCTCTCCGGTGATCAAAAGATCGAGATATTAGAAAGTATGACTTTTACCACTCATGACCCACTAATAAATCAGTCAATGCCATTGGGCAAAGGTAACATTTCCATGGGGAGTAGTCACATTAATTCCTCCACAGCTGGAGTTAGGGATGATTTGGAAACTTCTACCCGTATATTGGAGCCAATGGAACAGGACCACCAGATGCTCCCCATAAACCAGGATAATCCTACTCGAGTGATGAGTGGTATTGATTTGGGCCATAGCTTCGCGCGCCACAGCTTGCTACCCTCTAACCCGAATTACTCATGTTCCAATATCAATAAACTGCTTAAAAGTCAAGATTCGACTAGGCAAGCGTCAACTCTAACTGCTGCTGCACCCAAGATACCACAACCTAAGGACCTATCTTCCATAGAGACTAGGACTGCCGTTATAAGTAATTTGCCCAGTCCTAATGCATGTGCTAGACCTCTAAAAGGTTTGCAGTCGAAATCTGCCCATAAAAAACACCATGGGGTGAAAAGAAAACCCCCCACACCTTCTGCCCATGATTAGTATTGCTTCATGGAATGTGCAGGGTTTGAATAGTAAAATAATGAGACATGAAACTCATCAGTTTATCATATTTTCTAGATGTGATATCGTTAGTTTGGTTGAAACAAAAGTTAGAGAAAATAATGCCGCCTTGATTGCTCATAACATCATGCCGTCTTGGTAATGGGATATGAATTATTCCAATACCTCATATGGGCGTATTTGGATTGGTTGGAATCCGGACCTAGTCGGTATCTATATTATTTCCAAGGAGGATCAAGCTATCCACTGTAAAACTGTCTATAGACTGGATGGGAGAGCCCAATTTCTGTCTATTATATATGATGTTAATATGGAAACCTATAGCCATGATCTCTGGGACAGCATTTGGAGGATGAGCAATCTTGCCCATAATTTGCCATGGGCCGTTACGGGGGACTTCAATGCCATACGGATCCAGTCGGAAGGTTTGGGAGGTAATTGGCATGCATGTAGTAGCATTGTCCTTGACTCCTGCCTTAACGAGTGTGATCTTAAGGATGTCTGCCATGAAGGTCTCTACTACACATGGAATGACGGCAGGGATGCCTCTATCCGTACATACAGGAAACTCGACAGGGTGTTAGTGAATGGCAACTGGCTTACCAGTCACACTGCATATAAAGCCGTCTTCCTTCTGGCTAAATTATCCGACCATACTCCCTGTATCCTGCAATCGATGGATACACACCAACCCCGGAAAGGAATGTTTCGTTTCAACAACTTTCTCACATTTCATCCTCGCTTCCTCCCGATGGTCAGTGAAGCCTGACAGACAAATAGTCATGGGTATCCCATGTTCAAGCTCATGTATAAGCTGAAATGTACGAAACAACTCCTCAAAGACCTCAATTCAGCAGAAGGGAGTGTGTTTGAGGAAGTAGTCCATGCGCGTCAAGCCTTAGAGGATGTTCAAAAGAATCAACCTAGCCAATCTGAAGGTCACTACAAGGCCACTTACCTCAGAGCCTTGGCGAAGGAACTTGAACTATTAAACCAAAAGGCTAAGCTTCATTGGCTCAAGGAAAGGGATTAATGCACAAAATATTTCTTTCATTCTATTTCCCAAAAATCTAACCATAATAGAATCCTTTCTCTTACAAAAAATGACGGTGATACTACCCAGAGCATGGATGAGGTTAAGCAGCTAATAGCTGACCATTTCCAGTGCCTGCTGGGGACGAGTCGTGGCACACCAATAGAGGTTTCAGAGAGGGTTTGTTCATATATACTTAATACTCTCCCTCTTTCGGGTCGAGAAGCTCTGTGTCTTCCAGTTCACGCGGAAGAGATCCAAAAGGCCCTGCTGTCCATTGGGGATTCTAAAGCTCTTGAGCTCGATGGTTTTTCCTCATAATTTTATAAGGAATCCTAGCCCATTATCGGACCCTTGGTGGTTGAAGCGGTTCAAGACTTCTTTGACAACGGAAAACTCTTGAAACAGGTGAAAATCACTCTCATTAGCCTATCCCAAAGGTTAAGTCACCTACCAAAGTGACCGACTACTAGCCAATCTCTTGCTACAATGTAATTTACAAGATCATCTTGAAGATTCTTGCCAACAGAGTTCGAGGTACTTCGCCTTATTTGGTGGATAAATGCCAAATGGCATTTGTGGCTGGTCGACACATTAATGACAACATCCTGCTTGCTTAAGAGCTTCTTCACTATTACCATTTGAGTAAATGTGAACCTAGATGTGCTATGAAGGTTGACCTGATGAAGGCATACGACTTTGTTCATTGGGACTTCATTATTGCTACCCTTTACCTAATGGGACTTCAAAGCATATTCATTCCGCCTCACCCTTGCTGCTTCCGTCTATTTCATCTAGAAAGAGAGGAATCATCGTATGTTTAAGGATTCGAGGAATCTTAATGTAACCCAAATGGTTACCCAGATTTCTGCGGCAGTCCGGGGGAAGATTGAGGCATCCCATAGTGCAGTTACTGTACAGGACAGGCGGATTTTGGAAAGGTGGTACATTCCTTGCTCCAACTTGCACTCGGATGACTGGTCTTCCGGTTGACAATTGGAGATTGTGCTTGGAACCGGAGTAGGTAGCGTTTGAAGACTCCGGAATCCGGAATGTTTCTTTGTCCTTACTTTTGAGAACTCAGGATCCGGAGTGCTTCCTTCTATGCTTTTACTTTTGCGGAAAAAAAAAAAAATTTATGTCCTCACTTTTGAGGTCTCCGGTTTCCGGAGTGCTTTTGATTTTGAGGACTCCGGATCTGGAGCGTTTGTTCCTTTCTTTCTTCCTGTGCTTCTTTGAAAAAAAAATGGGGGTTCTATCCTTGTTTTTGTGAACTCCAGATTCCGGAGTGTTTTTTGTGCGATTCTTTATCCGGCGCTTTCGAGGACTCCGGTTTTCGGAGTGCTTTTGCTTTTGAGGTCTCCTGGATCCTGTATGCTTCTTTCTGTGCTCTTATTGAAAAAAAAAATTTGTTTTGCCCTGGCTGTTGAGGACTCCGGTTTTCGGAGTGCTTTTGCTTTTGAGGACTCCGGATCCGGAGTGTTTCTTTATTTCTTTCTGTGCTTCTTTGGAAAAAAAAGGGGGTTCAGTCATTGATTTTGTGAACTCCAGATTCCGGAGCGTTTTTTGTTTGCTGCTTTAACCGGTGCTCCCGAGCACTCCGGAATCCGGAGTGGCCTTTGTGCCTTTAACCTCGTAGATTGATTCCGGTGCTGGCACTCTCTAAGGCCGGAGTGGCTTGAGGTCGAAAAAAAAAAAAACCTCTGTCCTGCTTTCGAGGATTTATTATATTGATTTCCATATGTCAACCCCTATCCGGAGCCCTTAAGGACGGAGTGATTCCTTTTATCCGGAGCTCCTAAAGCGGATCTTTTTAATCCGGTTTTCATAAATCCGGAGTGTCCTCTTTGCGAACTTTTCCGGAGTCCCTTTGCTTCACTATCAGGAAGGACGGAATGGCTTGTGCTCCTTGTTGGCCGGAGTGCTTGATGCTCCTCTTGGACGGAGTGGATCTTCTTGGCTGAAGTGACCACTTTGCGTTCATTTCCGGAGTCCCATTGTTTCACCAAAAGGTTGGACGGAGTGGCTTATGCTCCTTTGCTCTCTACATGTGGATATGCTGACGTGGCAGGATTCGCCTATTGCTGAAGTAGCGTCCTCCTGTTCAGTACTGCTGGCAGTTGTGGTTTTGAGTCTCAATAACCTATTCCAATTGTGTAATCATTTATTCTTCAAATTGAAATTTGAAGAGAGAGAAACCCACCGTCGTAGCTGGAAGAATCCTAATTAGAAGAGAGAGAAGCTCTCGTTTCTCTCTTCCTCTTCCTTTTCAAATTTCAAATTGAAATTTGAATCTCGGCGCTGCGGCGTTCCTCACCTGGCCGGGCGGCACCGGTGCCAGCCACGGCCGGTCCCCTGGTTGCCTCACCCGGCCGCCCCTCTATCTCCTTCTCATCCTGTGCTCTCTGCGGATTCGTAGATCTGTTCTCTGTCTCCGAATATTTTCGCTCGTCTTATGCGATGTCTTAGGGCATGGCTTCTCCAGGCTGGGTGGGGTCTGTGCCGGCCATGGCCGGTCTCCGGGCTGCCCCCTTCGCCTTCTCCTCGGCTCTCTCCTCGGTTTGGCCAATGGAAAGGCTGAGTTCCCGGTGCATCTATTTTATTCGTTTGCGTCGATGTTTGTTGTTTTTGTCGGTTCTTGAGCTTCCTGAAGGACCTGGCGCTTTCGAGTGCTTCTGTTGCTGCCCTGATAGAGATGGCCGAAGCACTGAGTGGGCGATTGATTCCTCTTGGTTGCGGTAAGGGTCTTCCGTCTGCTGATTTCTGTTGTGGGTTGGCATCTGAGCTTCGGATTGCTGAGGTTTATGTGGGCTGCTATCTCATCTCGATGGAATTGATGCAACTGAATGTCCTGTGGCATTGCTCTGTTTGATCTCCTGCGGTGTGTCCCACTTTTTGATTGGGTTGGGGGAGCCCGTGTGCTTTCTGGATCGGGTCACTCCGGATGAGGGCTGCTAAGCTGGCTGAGGCTCTTTTTGGTTGCAGATTTTCCTTCTTGGTGAGGTAGTTCCCTGTTTGTGCGCTGCTTAATTGTTGTGCGTTTGAGTAGCAGTCCGTTGGATTGCTGTTGTCTGGTTTTGCTGCAAGTTTGTTGCTGTTATTGCTATGTAACAGCTCTGTTTGGAGCATTGGATGATGTTCCTTCTGTTGCAGTCCATTGGATTGCTTTTTCACTTTGTCAAGTGACATTTGGTGGAGCTATATGGTTCAGTCTGGATGCTGGCCTTGCCTGCTTGCCAGCCGGAGTGGATTGGATTGTCCTATGGCCTCTGATGCTGCATTATACCAAAAATCCTCTAGTTTTTGGCTAGATGGACCTGCTGTGTTTTTGAGGTTTCTGCCGGATGGCTACCTGAGGGGCTGGGTTGGATCCTGCCCTGATGAGCTATGGCCCTGTGCCTGGTTCATTGTGGTTGGTTCCTAGCCGGTTGCTTTGCTGTCTTTCTGATGCGTCGAAGGCTAAGTAGCTATTGGGGGGAGCTGTTTCCTGCTTCTTGGTTGCTTCCTGCAACATCAGCAGCTGTTATTGCCACAAGTGAGGGCTGTTTGAAATCAGTTGTTCTGTGCTGTGCTGGGTGGTTTGATGAGCACTTTTGTCCTGCGGGCTTGTGTGGTGGTGGGCAGTCTGATGTGCCATGGTGCCAATTTTCGCTGGGTTACTGATGCCTGCTGATGTTGCTGAATTATGTTGCTGCTGGTTCGTGCAGTTCTGCTGCTCATTAGAACCCACTAGTTGTATGATTTTGCTGGGGCGGTGTGAACTTGGGATGGGGTGGTTAGCATGCTGCTCACAAAGCTGGGATACTTCCCTTGAGCCTTCCTGATTTGCTAGGATGTTGTAATGCCGGCTGCGGTTGCTGCCTGTAGATTTGGTGCACTGTCCGGGTTTTGAGACCAAGCTGTGCTTGTTTTGAGACCAATACTGGTCCCTGTTTTCTGGGATTTTGCATGAAACTGGGTCCGGTTGCGCCGCCTATGCTCTGGGCAGGAGTTGTTTGTGGCAGAACAGTTTGATGCTGCACGGTGGATGATTTGGTGTCTTCTTTTGTGCCGCCTTTGATGTTTTAGTGTCTGTTGACTCTATATGTAAATTCATATTACATATTTTGTTTTTCTTTGAACGGTGTCCTCTTAGAGGCTTTTTTGGTATTATCTGATGTACCGGTTGCTCGGGGAATGCCCTAGCATTTTATGTGTTATTTTCAAGTCAAAAAACTTGGAGATAAAGCATAGCTTTTGTAATTTTTTCTCCCGTTAATCCAAAATACTTACTTACCAAAAAAAAAAGTAATCTTTTAGTTAAGACTCCTATGTCTTGTTTTAGGGGTATCCCTTTTTTAATCTCCAATCCAAATCCTCCCATTCTGTTTCTACGGAGAATGTCCAAAAGGGTCCCTCGCCATGCCCTGGGATCGTGATGGATGATAGTGTTTCCACTTTTGTGGTTGATGAAGCCCTGTATCAAGTGGATTCCCACCCGAATCCAACTGCTGACCCAACTGAGCCCCAGAATTGTGATTGTCGCGTGAGTGATTCCCCTTCTGTGGCTGAGCCGGATTCTGTTACCCATGGACGGCTGGATCTTCAGATCCCTGCTCTTCCTAGTTCGGATTCCCAAGACTCTCAGGCCCCTAATGCTTGCACCCCTTCTGTTTTGGCCGACATTGGAATCCAATTGAGGCTTCCGGAAGGCTCTGGATGCTTAGAAGGGCCTCTCGGTGTGCATCCTAATGAGTTATCTCCTTCCTCCCCGGATGCCGTGCTCCAGCAGCACCGTTTTGATTTGGAAGAGTATATGCTTACCGCTTGCTCTATCCAGAGGATTACCAAGAAGTATGCTCTGAATTCGGTAAATGAAGTGCAGAGCATGGAGTCGGAGTGGAAGACCTCAATGTCTAAGAAAAAGAAAAAAGCTGCCTCTAAAAAATCCAGGGGCAGATTTGGAGCTTAGTCTCTTTTGTTGGGATTCTTCTTCGACTGGGATCTCCTACGTATGCTCCCAAGGCTCTAGTTTTTTTCTTTCTTCTGGATGTGGCTTTTTGATGCTGTAGCCTGTGATAGCTTGACTAGCTACTGATCCTGATGTTGGTGGTTTTGCTCGTGATGCTATTGGGTCGGCCTCTGTTTTTACTCTGTATTGCAGATTGTTTGACTTTGTTGGGTCAGTGTTGGCTGGCTCTCTGTTGCTGTTGTAGGCAACAGGAGTGTTTTTTGTGGGTTATTGTATCATCATGATGGAAACGGCGCAGCTGTTGGTCCTTGGTGGTGCTCTAACTTCTCTGGCTGCGTGTCCCATCTGGATTGGCTGGGGGAGCCTGTGCTTATGGATTGGGACCTTTCGGATGAGTGCAGAGTTGCTGGCTGAGGCTCTGGATGGATGTTTACTTTTCTCCTTGGTGAGGTGGTGCCTTTTTATAGCTGCTGTATTGCATCGGTGCTGGTGTCTTCCTTTGTGATGGCATTGGCTATATTGCCTTCCAGTTGCCCTTGGACCTGTTGGACCACTGACTCTGGTTTTGTACTGCAATGCAGTTTATTTTGACATTGATGGGTCAGTGTTGGCTGGCTCAATGTTGCTGTTGTAGGCAATAGGTCTGTTTTTTGTGGTCTGTTGTCTCATCAGGATGGAAACGTCGCAACTGAAGGTCCTCTGGTGGTGCTCTGATTTCTCTCTAGCTGCGTGTCCCATTTGAAGTGGGCTGAGGGAGCCCATATGCTTATGGATTGGGACCTTTCGGATGAGGGCTGAGTTGCTGTCTGAGGTCCTTGTTGGTTGTTTACTTTTCGTCTTGGTGAGGTGAGGCCCTTTTGTTAACTCTTCTTGCGCAACATTCTCCCTGATCACAAGAATTTCGAGGCATTGATGCTGGTGCCTTGTGGTTAATTTTGTTTTTGATGCTGGTGGGCCGTGCACTATGCTGGTGGTGTTGGGATATCTTCTGCCCGATGTCTACTGAAGTGGGTGGGTATTGGAATTTGGTGCTGGCTGAATGTTGTTCCTGGTTTTCAATGCTTCCGATAGTGTTGAATTGGCCTCGGCAGTCATGATGTAGCTGCTCTTTTGCGGTCCTGCCTAGTGGAGGGCTGATGATGTTGTTAAACGACCACGATGTGGTTCTGAATTGAAGTTGGATGCCTCAATGGGTATACCAATTATGCGTGGTCCCTCATGCTGGATTTCTTGAGGAGCATTTAATTCTGCTTAGGAGCTGGCTGGTGCTCCTAACTCTGGTTGTGGAAAACAGCTACTGTTGTTCGTTTCCTTGATGATGCAACTTTGATTGCTGGTGGTTGCTGCATTCGGATGCTGTACTGCTGCTGGCGGTGTAGAAATTTGGCTCTTTGCTGTAGGGTGCCTTGTTCGTTGCTGATGCCATTTGCTGGTGGGAGTTGTTCCTACTGCAGATTGGCTGAAGCTGGTGCCAGTCTCTGGATCTGATGCTGCTCCCGGGTAGTGCTGGATGGCAGCTGATGTCGGTTCCTGGATGGAGGCTGGGATTCTGTTGCTGGACAGGTGACTTGGATGCTTGAAGGTTGGCAGATTTGGTAAAGCTGCTGTATTGTCCTGGGCTATGGGGTTTCTTGTACCCGTAGTTTGCTGCTGATTTTTGTGCAGCGCCGGCTAGATTGGGCTCAGTGGGTTGGACCCGCTGTTTTGTGATGTAATACTTTTTATAGGATCGGTAGATTGTTGGCCTTCTAGAGGTCTATTTTGTACCTCCGTATGTACTTCTTGCTTGGGGTATACCCCAGCGGGTTATGTTTTACTTCCAAGTCAAAATACTTGGAGTCAAAACATCGATTTTGTAATTTTTTTCTCCCATCAATCCAAAAAAGGGGTATCCCTTTTTCTATGTTTCTTTTTCCAAGTCGGTAAAATACTTGGTAAAAAATATAGCTGTTTGTACAGTTTATTTAAATTTTAATACAATTAATTACTTAAAAAAAAAGCGTTTTCCTACCCAGATGATCATCTGGATTTAACAGTGTATTACCACCATGTCGTTCTCTATAAATATTAACGGTGAATCAGTGGGTTTTTTAAAGGCGCCAAAGGCCTACGATAGGGTGACCCCATGTCGACCTACCTTTTTGATTTGGCTATGGAAGTGCTCAATGGTATTATAGAGGTAAAAGCCCGTCGCTGCCCATCTTTTCAATTCCATTGGAAATGCAAAGACACGTGCACGATAATGCTTGTATTTGCCGATGACCTCTGGCTCTTTTCTAAGGTGGATCCAGAATCTACCCAAATTTTAAATGATTGCCTCCAAGAATTTGAGCTACTGTTTGGTCTTACGGCGAACAAAGAGAAGAGCAAGGTTTTTGTGTGCACTGAAAATCACTACCATGCTAACGAAATCGTTACCATCCTAGCGTTTTTAAAGGACAACTCCCAGTTAGATACTTGGGAGTGCCATTTTTAACCATGCAGCTAACACTCAAGGATTACCATATCCTCTTTGACCGTATCAAGAAACGGGTTGCATAATGGAAGAACAAATGGCTCTCATTTGGGGGGTGCTTACAGCTCTTGACCTCCATTTTCTCATCCATTCATCTTTATTGGGCATCTCACTTCATCCTCCCAAAAGCCCTTCCGAAGGAAATTGAAAGCCTCCTTCGGCAATTCCTTTGGCATGGATGCATAGATGGGAAGACCTCGGCCAAAGTGGCCTGGGAATATGTATGTTTCCCTAAGTCGACAGGTGGCCTGGGAATATGTATGTTTCCCTAAGTCGACAGGTGGCCTGGGGATTAAAGACTTGCATGTGGGCAACAAAACTCTAATAAGCCGGCTCTTTTGGCGTGTTCTAAACAATAAGGATGATTCCAAATGGGCTTCCTGGATTTAGAACTACCAGCTTAAGGATCGTTGTATTTGGACTATTAAAGTCCTGAGCTCGACGCCTTGGGCCTGGAAGAAGATCATGAAGTTGCATTCTGCTATGTGACCACATGTCCGATACATTAATGGAAACGGTTCTCATATGCGTCTATGGTTGGACAATTGGCACCCAATAGGACCACTATGTAATCACTTCAGGGATAGGGTGTGTACCGTCATGAGCCTCTCCATTGATGTGAAGGTCCGGGCAATTCTTAGGAATGGTGAGTGGAACTGGCCAAATGACAAAGATATGGAAGTGAATCACACTATTGAACATATGCCCAGTTACAAGCCACAACAGGAAGAGCCTGATTCGATTAGCTCGAGCTTATCTATGGATGGTTGATTCTCGATCCACTCTATGTATGACCTCCTTCGTGCACCGAAAGAAGAGGTGGCATGGGCTTCGTTGGTTTGGGGTCCTCACCACATACCTGCCCATGCTTTCTTCTTTTGGTTGTGTATTTGTCATCACCTAAGCATGCTAGATCGTCTTAGCAGATTCTTCACTATCTCGGATAAATGCCCCTTTTGTCAAGTTGAGGCTAAAACTCACGATCACTTCTTCTTCAATTGTGAATTCACTGGTGCAGTATGGCAAAAGATGTGCCATAAAGCTGGGATGCAGTGGCCCTATAATGAATTGCATTTGAATATTCACTGAGCAGCTAATAGATGGAAAGGTTCTAATCCCAAAGGGCTTTCCTTCCATCTTAGATTGACTGCTTCGATTTACTATCTCTGGAAGGAGCGTAATCATCGACTTTTCAATGACTCCAGTTGGGTCAACGAGAATCAACTAGTTATTCAGATTACGGATAGGGTGCGCCATAAATTGGCTTTTTCTATTCCCCGGAGGAATCATGGTTTCAAATACATTAGGGAACAATGAAACCTAACCCTTTAGGTTTGGTCAGGATGGCGATCAGAGATGGCCCTAAGATAGATGTCACGGGTGATTCTGGCTGGCTATGGGTCTTTACCGCACATGGAGCGTAAAGCTGATCGTGTACCTCTTTGCTCACTTGCTGGGATTGATCTTCTTGGGTAAATAATTCCTCTGGTACCAATGGATGGGCGGTGCTTTCGGGCAGATTGTATTGGGCTATGCTCTTCTGCCGGTTTGACAATTAAAAAAAAATAAATGTATGGCCATTCCAGTCATTATGAGTTTTGAGCTCGGGTGTGCTAGAATGCACCTCTGCACCGGTATGCTCCTTGCCCTTTTGCCTTTTCTTCTTAAAAAAAAAAGCATTCTCGTCCTTTTTGGCTCTCTGGTGTGCTAAAATGCGCCTCTGCACCGGTATGCTCCTTGCCGGTTTGCCTATTCTGCTTCTAGCCAAGTTGCTAAAACAAAGTGATGGAAAAGTGGGCAGGTTAAGAATTGCCCGGTATGGTCTTTTGCTGATTTGAAGTAAGCATTCCGGAAAAGCTATGGGCTGGTTCGCTTGTTGCTCGGTATGGGTTTTGCCGGTTTGGTCTTAGCTCAAAAAAAAAAAAAGTTGGCAAGCTCGGTATGGGTTTTTGTGGTTATGGCATTGTGCCGGTATGGACTCAGCCCTCGCTCCTGACTGCCAGTTTGGAGCTATTGGACGGTATGTCTTTGACATGCTGGTATGCGTACTTATGCTGGTATGGTCGACTTGGCCGTTTGTACCTTCGATAAGCAGACTTGGCAGGACTGTCACCCAGTATGCCTCAATATGCCTCAATCACGTGCTGTCGTTTGCCGGAATGCTGCATAATGCCGATTGGAAAAAAAAAACTTGATCAGTTTATGCCTTTGTTGGTATGGAGTATCTCCCGGAGTGGTGGGTGTTGGAAGGTTGTAGTTTGCCTGGTTTGGTGTTATGCTGGTTTGGTGTCCTGCTGATGTGGCTCATTTGCTCGGTATGGATGATGATTGTACTTTGCCCGATTTGGTGTTACAGCCGGTTTTGTGTCATAATGATGTGGCCCATTTGCTTGGTATAGATAAGCTTTGTGCCCGGTATGCTGTTAATTGTTTGGACGGTATGGAGTTTGGCTAGTTTGGAGGGCCTGCTGCGCCATGCTTTTTGCCGGAATGCTCCATAATGCTGATCTACGAAAATGCCAGTTTGCATTTTGCCCGAATTGGATAATTGCCGGTATGCCTTGCATGGATGTATCTTTGTTTTGTTTCCTTCCTTTTTTACCTTATTTTGGATTTCGTGTATGTTTCACGGTGCTTAGGGTATGTCCTAGCATCTCTATTCTAAATCTAAATTAACAAAACACTTGTAGATAGAATATTGGCTATGTATTTTTTCTTTTTCATTAATAAAATTTAATTACTTACCAAAAAAATGTTTAAGGTGAATGGATTAAGGAAAAATATGGGAGAAATTTGGTTTAGAGGCGGATTAAGCCCCAGGGCATCGACGCCCGAGTGGCGCTTGACGTGCCACTGGGGCCCGATTAACAGAATGCACCACTCGAGTGGCACTCGAGGTGCCGCCGAGCGGATTTAATAGAACCGGGTGGTCGAAGCGCGCCCAGTTGGAGCTCGAGCACGGTCATCAATTAGGGTGGCCTACTTGGCGCTTGATCGAGTGCCAGTCACGGGCTCCCTCATGTGACTTCTTCCATTCGTGTTTTAAAAGGGAATTTCGGGGTTTTTCTCCAGTAGCTCGATGGCAGAATGGGAAGGAGAGAAGAGAGGAAGGAGAGGGAAGAGAAAAGAAAGGGAAATCTTCCGATCCACTCCGATTAGAGTTATCGTAACTATAAATCGAGCTCAGGTAAGTGTACCTCGAACGCTATTTTCTATTTTTATTACTTTTCTGTATCACAAAAATGGTATTTATACTCTAAAAGCATATTTCACCATGTTCTGTATAAGTAAAGCTTGTTTCTGTAAATTGTCCAGACAGATTTCATATTTATATATACATACTGCAATATCTGACTTTGATTTCATGAAAATACATGTGTTCGGTGTCCATTTATCGTTCGATAGTTTCAGCTAAACCCTAGGTACTAAAATGAAGGATTTTAATGTTTTTACCCATAATTTCTGTTGTATAAAAGTTAATCTGTACTGGGATGAAGCTCTTGGTAATCTGTTTCTGAAAATTTTATACGAACTTATACTGATAAATCACTGGGGACTTCTGAAGCAAAATTGAAGGGTTTTAGACTGTTACTATATATTTTGAAACTGACTGAAGACTTATTGTGAAATTCTAACTGATTTTTGAAACTAAAAAGGGTTTTCAGTTATGAAATAAGAAGGAAAAATATTTCTGATACTATTAATTAGGACCCGTGATCGATATACAGTCAGGTTAGATTTTTCGGCATGTCTTAAAACGTTATGGTAGTAATCGATGATAACTCTATTTATGGAGTTATATATGGTCCACCCTTCCTTAGGGCGTTAAATTAGAGGGTAGTTTACTCTTACCGGCCGGTGTATTTTTTTTTTTGGTAAGCAAGTATTTTGGATTCATGGGAGAAAAATAGTACAAAAATAATGTTTTATCTCCAAGTATTTTGACTTGGATAAAAAAACAAGAGACGCTAGGGCATACCCCGAACGGACAGTACATCTTAATATACATCAGGCCTCTAGGAGGACACTGTTTACCGAGAATGACAAAAAATAACAACTCCATCAAATACAGAACAAAACACATTATACATGACACACATAATTCACACAGGGGCACCACAAGGCCCGATATCAGTGTGCTCCAGCACCGAGTCCAGACGCATCATCTTCAGCTCCAATGCCGGCAAAGTAAACCACATCAGAAGAACATACAAGGGATTCCCATCCGCCCCTTCATGGGCTTCACCCAAAGGCATCATCTGCCAGCAGGCATAACAGCAGCATCAATGAACTGCACATTTCAGGATGCAACAGCATGAACTGATTCCACAACCATCGGAAGACCCATTTACTCCCAAAACCAATCCAGCTCTTGCATAGCAGCGACAGCAAACGGTCGTGGAATAAAAAAAAAAAAGAGTGGAATCAACATCAGCAGAAGATGGTGTTCCGCCCCATTATTGCTCTTGCAATAATCTACTGCCCACACAAAAGGCGTCAGCAGGACACCAGCATCGTGATCAAAAATTCCATCAGCCTCCCACGCGCAGGTGGATCAACATCAAATTGCCTCCATGAGGAGAGGAGAACATCACACACAACAGCATCAACAGAGGGCTCTTCAAGATATGCAGTTATTGCAGTTATTGCACTCCAAGATAGCAGTTAATAACAACAACAGCCACCATCACAACTGACCACACATCCCAACACCTTCTGCAGCAAACCTCCACTACCTCAATAACAGGCAGCAGATGTAGTCGCCATTAAGCCATGTTGCAAAGCAACACCAGCACAGATTGATCATTTAGACCACTGTAGGAAACAGAAGACAGCTTCAGCACCATTCAGCTGTCCAAACAAGACCTCGTGTGATTATCAAAGCATCAGCAGCCATATTCCAACGGAAAAATCAGCTTTCCTCAGCATCTTCCAAGCCAATTGGTTAACAACCCAAATGCCACAGAACAGCAAGCCCTCAAACGCATCAGGTCGTGCTACGCCTCACATCAGCCTGTCCCTCAAATGCCAAATTTACACCCCAGCCTTCAGCTGATGTACTTCCTTCAGCATTGCAATATTCACGAGCGCCCCTTTAAGGAGCATATTGCAAGGTAGTAGCCTCTTCTAAAATGCCAACTACAATTGTAGTTACATCCAGGTCAATAACTAATTTCTAGCTAGAGCACCAAGCCCAGCCACAACAAAAACCCTCTCGTAAACCTCAAAGGCACACAGCCCTCATAAATCAATCCCAAAATCATGCCAAAAGAGAGCCTGTAACTGCATGACAGAAAACCAGAAAAGTGGTTCCAGATGCAAGACTCAGACAAAAAGAAAACCCAGCAGCAGGTTTTAGGATCCAAAGGCACCCCTGGATTTCCGAGAGCCAGATTTTTTCTTTTTCCTTGTTTTAGTAATCTTCCAAATAGATTCATTACCCCGCAATTCATCAATCAAAGGAGAATTCGAGGAGTATTTCAAAGAAATTCGCTTGATTGAGTTAGGGGTAAGCATATACTCATCCAAGTCCAAGTGGTGATGATTCCGGGAGTCGGGTGAGTCAGGAGCTAGGTCCGAACTCAGAGTAACGAGGAGTCCTCCAAACTACCGGATACATCCAAAGGGCACTCATGGTGCCCACTGTCATGAGGAGAGGTTTAAGGTACCAGAACCGCCTGGTCCGGATTAGGGGGTCTGGGTTAGGGGGACTGGCAGTTGAAGGTCCAGAAAGCCCCTATTGGTGGATAACTAACGCAACATTTACTACCACCACCAACAGCATCATGATGAGGGGGAGGCAGGGCATCATCACCCACAGAACAGGGGAATTTATCGGATTTACCATCAGCGCCGATTGGAGGCACAGATAATTGGTCATCATATCCCACATTAGGGACAGGACCAGTTGCATCAGAAGAAGCGGCAGTCCTTACAATGTCACTTTGGACAGGAACACCAGGGGCAGATACAACACTAGTGTCATGGTGCCCAGCACTATCAGTAACTAAAGGCTTAGAAGAATCACAGAGTTTATTGACCTTCTTGGACAAACAAATTGCTTCCAAATGGCCAATCTGGTTGCAACGAGTACACCGAGTGGGCTTCCAGCTATAAACCACCTTCACCATCGTAATTACTTCAGTCTCGGGACAAGCTTGAACCGCAATGGAGCTGGGAAACGGTCCATCCACACCAACCTCCACACAAATCCTCGCAAAGGAGAGGTTTTCCATACGACCTGTCCTGGGATCGATCTGTAGAGGGCTGCCAATCGCACTGGCCACCCAGCACAGACCAGCTGTAGTCCACAATTCGAGTGGAATGTTTGACAACTTGATCCAGATTGGGAAACGTTTGTGCTCCTCTCTTGACAGTTCCATTCCCGGCGACCAACGCTTAAGGAATATAGCCTTACCAGAGAATGTCCACGGTCCGGCGCACAAGCATTTCGACAGCAACTCTTCAGATGGGAAACGAAAGAAGAAAAACCCTCCATCGTTTCCAGCAATCTGCTTGAGACCGAAGCGTGCCCATAATTTCAAGGCAACGGGGAGGTGAGTTTAGGAAATATCCGGCCAAGGTGTGACCCCAGAAGGAATTACCTTGCTCAATGACTTCAGGCGGTGGAGACAGGGCACCATCGGAGGACTTAGATTCATGGGGAGGGAAGAACTTCAACTCTGAGCTTTGCCCAGAGCCATCCTTCTTGACAATATCAACCCAGGAGTGGGAATGAGCAACATCGTTAACGGCTGAGTCAACAGCAAGCTTCGGGTTCAAATGGGTTTCAGGAGAAAGGGACGTATTTTGAGGCAGAGTCGAGATGGGAGTCGTGGCAGACGGGACGACGACGTTCGGTGGGGAGGAAGGAGGGAGATGGATGGGGAGGCGGGCGCCGGAGGAGGGTTAGGGATTCGGCCATGGCCGGGCGGCGAGCACCGTCGAAGACGGGAGGTGCGTTAGATTCGAATTTCAAATTTGAAATTCGGAACTTAGAGAGAAGGGGGAGAACTTCTCTCTAGACAATTTTCCGTTCTCAGAAGAGAAAAACGCTCCAAACGATGCATGATGACTACCGGCCGGTGTATTGTACTAAATCCCGCGAAAAGGAATGTGCCAAGAGACGGGACGATTGTTACTGGTTTTGATTATATGCAAAGACAATCTATCATCGATTATTCACCCCTACGCTAGTGGAATTTACTGGTTGGGTCCTTTACTGATAGGAAAAAAATTTTCTATAGTTTATAGAATTAAAACCGTTTTCTACTTTCTGAAACCTGCCTTATTAGTTTAGTATCATTGAAGAATGATTACACCAACTTCTGCTTTTTGAAACTTGAGCGTTTCTATTTTCCGACAGTTCTGTAATCTCCTACATCATGTTTTGCTATAATTTCTGTAAATCATTGTTTTATAGTATTTATATTTCAACATGCATCTTTATTCATTTTAGTGCATTCTGTTCAGTGTAAGAGTTTTACTGCATGCCTGCATGTACCTTCCTGGGCCATGACTTATTGTTTACTATTTTTTCCTTCCTTCAGTTGAGATTGTAGAGTTAGTATTGGATGAGAAGGAGTGATCTAAAGCTTAGCTTGAAAACTTTGGAGATCTGAAGTATTTTGAAGTTATCTTGAAAAAATAGTTGGAGATAAAGATTTGATTTTGATATATGGTTTTGTATATGAATTTTATACCTATGGATTCTTGTATATAGAATGTATGTGATGTATGTGATGAAATAGAAAATTGTACTTCCATAGGTTTATAGTTCTACTTCCACTATATACTTTCTGGTTTTTGTATAGGTCCTAGTTGACATCTCTCATTTGAATTCTAATATAGTAGATATGATTGTTGAATTAATACCATGGATGGCATTTGTGGTCCTGTGAACGCATGTTGTAGGAAAATTATGGTATAAATGGATAGTTGTGTGCATGTATTGGTTTGTTATACTGGTTTTTGTACAGGTTTATATTTTTATTTATGCCAATTTTAGGAAATATTCTACCCGTTTTTTCTTAGAACCTTGAGTGAGACTTGGATTTTTGTTCCTATTCTGAATGACGGAATTAATTGAGGACAAAAAAATCTATTCCGTCACACCCAGGGCCACGTGGTTCCAAAGGAGACAAATCTGAGACTTCCTATGACTTCTGTGCAAATTGCATCGTGTATGACGTAAAATTACAAGAAAAAAATTAGTTCGTCTGTTCAAACATGATGTCATCCATATAATAACTTATAACCCAATAGAATATATGATGGAGAATGTGACGAATTGGAGAACACCCGACCACTTTTGCACAAAATGCAATGTGCAAAATGCAAAATTTAGCAAAAAAGTGACGTCATCTGTTTGCCCCTTTTTTCAATAAAATGACCACTATTTTTGGTAAGTACAATGAAATGACCATTTATGTCACAAGGGGCAACACATTTCCAAAGGAAAAGAATTCGAGAACTTTTGACAACTTTTGTTCAAATTTCATCATGCTACGCAAAATTGATGAAAAAATTAGTTTATCAGTTTCGCGTAATTTTCAACCACACAATAATTTATGACCATTTGGGATATGTGGTGGAGAATGAGCAGAATCAAAGAACTCTCGATCACTTTTGTGCATAAGGCAACGACCACAACGTAAAATTGCATAAAAAGTGACGTTGTCCGTTCGCCCTTATTTTCAAAGACATGATCGCTTATGACCCATGGGGCCGTGCTGTCCTAAAGGAGACGTGTGAGATTCTGATCCCAAAACATAATAATTATAAAATAATTAAGTTGATGATAATCATCAATAGGTTTAGGATTAATTGAAAAATTATTATCGGGAGCATATGAGGCCAAACAGGTGGAGTGCTCGCTTGGAGCTCGAGCGCTGCAGCAAGCGCCATTTTACGAGAGCATGGGTGGAAGGATCGCTCGCTGGACGCCGCAGCAAGGTGGAAGTGCGGATTTCACCGGAAGTGCGCTCACCAGAGTGCTCGACCGCTGCAGTGAGCGCCATTTTACGAAGCTGAAAAATGACTGGAACCCAACGCTCACTCGCTAGGCACTTGAGCGCCAGTCACAGGCCATGCACGTAATCTACTTTCTTTCACTTTTTAAAAGGAGATTTTGGGATTTATTTGGGGAATAGGGAATCAGAAGAGTATAACGACAGAATGAGAGGAGGAAGAGGAATGAGAGAAAAGAGAAGGAAAGGGGAGAAATTGTCTATTCTGATCCGATCCGAGTAAGAATAACTGTAGACCAAATTCAGACAAGTGTACTTCAGACTTTATTTACTATTTTTACATCTTCTCAGTATCTCTAAATTTGTATTTTTGCTCAAAAATCATGTTTATCCATATTCAGGATAAATAAAGCATGTTTCTCCTGATTAATCAGACAAATTTCATTTTTACATGTATATATTGCAATATATAACTTTGATTTCTTGTATGTACGTGTATTTGGCATCCATTTTATGTTCAAAAGTTTTGTTGAAACCCTAAGAACAAAAATTTAGAGATTGGTGTTTAAAATCGATGAATTTTGACATGTAAATGTTGATTTGTAAAGAGGTAATGTCCATGTTGTGATTTACATCTGAAAAATTTACATGGAATTATGTTGTTGAATTACTGTGGATTTCTGAAGCAATCTGAAGAAATATTTGTGTAATTCTGACTAACTTTTTGAAGAACGATAAGCTATAAGCTAAGAAATAAGAAGAAAAATATTTCCGATTCTATTAATTAGGACCTAGGACTGATGTACAGTTATGTAAGGTTCTCTGGTATACCTTAGAACGTTATAATAGTAATCGAGGATAACTCTGTCCATGGAGTTATTCGTGGTCCGCTCATCCTAAAGGCGTTAACCTAGATGGTAGATTCTATTTCTGGCCTTAGATTATATAGAGTGAATATAATTTATTCTCATGTATAGATCCCACGAAAAGGGATATTAATGTATTGTTTCTAGCCTTAGATTGTGTGGAGAGAACACAATCTATCCTTGATTATTCATCCCTAAGCTAGTAGGTTATATTAGTTGGGTCCATAGGATAATGAACTAGGACTTTAAAGAACAAGTGAGATTTAAAACTGATTTATGAATTCCGATTTATGTCTATACTGATTTACACTTTCTTCCTATTTTGAAGGACGCCTCTATTCTTCTGATATTACCGTGGTTTCCTATTCTATTGTAATTATGTTTTACTGAAAGCGTGAATTATGATTATCGAGGCTTGTTCATATCAAATCATGCTTTTTTCATGGTTTTTGTATATGTTTCTGTTCTTTGGCAATTTTTATGACCTTCTAGAATTATATTCTACATGAAAGCATATCACTTGCATGTTTTGGTACCTTGTTGGGTTTCAAATCACTGTTTTGTTTTCCGACCCTCGAGATAATGATATAAAGATGATACCGGACGAACAGGCATAATTAGAACTTAGAAAGGAAGATTTGGAGCATTGCAATTATCTTAAAGGTTTTGGAAAACCTGATAGCTTTATATGTAAATACATAAATTGTGAAGGAAACTAAGTTTTGATAGTTGTGGCATGTCCTGTATTCTGTTAGAACTATATTTGTACTTCCGTAAGTTTACATTATAGATATAGATACTTTCGCTAGTCTGTTCTTTAGATTTTGTACAGGTCCTAGCAGGTATCTCTCATATAGATTCTGGTATAGTAGATAGAATTGTTGAATTAAAGTCATAAATGACACTTGTGATCCTGTGTTTGTGTTGTGATCATAAGTTCAGACTTGGATATTGATTATGCTTTGTACGGGTGTAAATTAACAAGTTGTATTTTTGGTTTTCGTCTAATTTCAAAGAAGACTCTACCGAAATTTCTACAAAATTTAATATTTTAAATTTGTGGACTTGTTTAGTATGTATTTGACGGAGGTCCCTAATGGAATAGGATCCATTTTGTCACAGTTGGTATCAGAAAAAATGAGATGCTTTAGGATTTGATTTGGATCGTTTGCAGAAGCTTAGAAAATGATTATGATTGATCGAATAAGTAGGGGTAATTAAATCATAGGCGTCCTAGTTATCCTAAGTTTGGCCAAGAATAGACCGAGACTTAGTAACTAAGAAGATTGATATTAATCTCAGACCTAAGCTGATTGATTTGGATTCTAGGTTCAGGTTTACTTATTCTAAGGTTAAGGTAAGATAAGGATAGGAATATTGGGATTAAATGAAATGTGTAAGGGATGGCTTTAGGGATTTCATTTGATAAGCTTTGATCTCTTTTAATCTCTTCCTTTGATCTGATTAGGCAAAGTCAATTGATATCATGATTATTTGTGGTTATAGGAAATAGTATGGCTAGAGAGCAAGAAGGAAGAAAGAGTACTATTGGAGGTGCTAGTACTCCCTACGATCGAGAAGTTGAGTACGTGAAACTATTGAAAAGAATGACGAATATTGTTGAAACAATGAAGCAGCGTTATATGACTCTGATTCCTGCACCAAAGTTGATCCCAACAACGTATGAGAGGTTTAAGGTAGAGAAGGTACCTAAATTTTTGGGGAAACCAGATCCGGTAAGGTCAGAGAATTGGATTCAAAAATTAAAGAAGATATTTACAGTTATTCAATATTATGATCGTGAAAAGGTTGCCATTACAATTTATAAACTAGAAGAAGAAGCCGATAATTGGTGGTCAATGAAGAAAAGGGCATTGGGTTTGCCTAAAGAGGAGATTTCTTGGGAGACGTTTGAGGAGGCTTTTTGGGAGAAATATGTTCCTTCTTGCCTCCAAGATTGGAAGGAAAGAGCTTTTGTGCAGCTTAAGCAAGGAGGCCGCACCTTAGCAGAGTTTGGTGTGAGGTTCGTTGAATTATCTCACTATGTGCCTTTTATTGGGGGAGATAAACTGAGGATGACTAAAAATTTTTGCAAGGGTTAAAGGATACAATTAGGAGTTAGTTAGTGATTTAGGAGTTTCAAACTTATGTTAGGGTCCTAGATAGGACTCTAATACTTGAGAAAGAATTGAAGGCATAGAAATCTTTGGGTAAGAGGGTGGTTAGTAAGGTGAACCTCAGTAAGAGGTCCGGGTTGGAATACTTGGAATCTACTAGGAAGATGAAAGTTTCTGGTAAAGAGAAATGTAGCATGGAATTCAACCAGAGTTAGATTCCCAGACGTCAGTAATGTATTGTAGTTACTGTGAAAAGAAGCATGCAAAATATTCCTATCGCAAGGAGACGAAACCTTGCTTTAGATGTGGACGGTAGGGCCACCAGATTAAAAACTGTCCATATCCTTAGAAGTTAGAAGCAAAGAAGCCCACTGTCTCGGCTAAGGCTTTTGCGGTGACAGTTCAAGACGCTGAAGCACCCCCAAAGGTGGATGCAGGTATTTTCTTAATTATGAAATTTTTATTTTTATTTTAATTAATTTGGGAATTATATATTTTTTAGATTCCCCATGAATTGCATGATATGCCGCAATCCCCTTAAGAATTCTTGCATTATTCAATAACTGTATCTATGTGTTCTTTTGTGGATTTTGGGAATTATGGCAAGTAATTAGATGAGTATTCGATTGGAAGAAGAAATAATGGAGTTATTGGGTCAGTATGGCAAATAAGTGGAACTGATGATCAATCAATCTTTTGGTAGTGCAAATCCTTTTGGAGTTGAAATGGTACTCGAGGATGTTGGTGTAAATTGTATCAATAGGATATGGTACCTTGTAATTTAGTTGTGAATTTTGAGTAAGAGGTAAGGTCAATTGAATCAAGGATAGGTGCTAAGTCTAATTAGAAAATGGGATTGCCCTTTTTCTTTAAGTCGATAGGTGATTATTCAAGAATATAGCTAGGAAAGTTTTGAGAATGTGTGTATTTGGAGGAAAAGACTAAGTCAATCTATTTTAATAGGCGGTTTAGAGGTTATTGAAATTGACATCGGTCTCTAAGGATTTGTATAAAATTGAAAGAGTATCGGTTAGGCGCCGTTGAGGAGGCCTTGGAGCCTCCGGAAAGATGGATTAACTAATGGGCTAGGTAGGTTAGCATAGGTGGTAATGCGCTTGAGAAATATTGGGATTTCGCTATGCTGCATCAATAGACAATTACCCACAAGCAAAGTGGGGGAGGAGTCTATGGTTTGGGACCTTGCAATGAGATCATTACTTTAAGGATTTATGGATAATACCTTGGAAGAAACTAATGTCTTGAGAATCTAAGAGTTATGAGATGTAATAGGTGAATCTCAATATCTTTCAAGGAAGGTAAATGTTAAGCTCAATAGTTGATATTGGAAGCCTCTGTTGAGAATTTGTAGAATTGCTTAGGAGATAATTTTGATCCAATAATTTTAAGGATTGTAAGATAAACCACAATATCGTTAAGGAAACTCTAGAATTATGTTTTCCTATATCGCTTATGGAATGATGCCTTGGGATAAGTGGGAGAGGAATCCGTAGTTGGAGTTACTTTTCCATTAATTGACATCACCAATTGGGAGTCTTTGTTTGAGAATTTACAAGTATTGCCTCGGGAGATAGCTTTGTCTAGTAAATTAGGGGTCAGAATGGTTATATTACGATGGAAGCTGACATTAGAAATTTTAGGTGGATTGGTCTATCTAAGGACTATGCAGATGAGTTTTGGCATCTTGAGTGAAAATGAGTATCTGTACTGATAGTGGATGTTAAAGATTTATAAATTTGGTATGCTTTTGGTGTTTCATAGGAAAATGGAGAAGGAAATTATGGATGGGGTTAATTACTCGAGATAATAGGATGTTACATTTCTAAGTGGGAAGCAAAATTGTGTTCGGAATATAGGGAATATGAAGTTTTGAATTGGGAAGCCCTTATGATTTCATCTTAGAACAACCCACTCTTCAAGATTATGGAGGACGTGTTTGGATCTAATTGGATGGCTCCTTGGCGTGCCAGCAAGATTTGAAAATTACTCAGTATATGGACTTTGGGATTTTGAGGTTGTTAAGTGTTAAGGTCTTGAGATCTTGGATAACCATCTGAAACTATATCAAATCTATGCTGACTGCTATGGTTAGGATTTTTAGTTTTGTGGTGAATACTTATCCAAAAAAAAGTTTTATGGTGAATTGATGATCTGTGAGAATTATTTTCATAATATTAATATCTAAAAATTAGTTTTAATCAAAGTTACCACATAGATTTGGTGTCCAAAAAGGGAATGTGCGCCTCATGGAAATGTCAAATTGATGACATGCCAATGAAATGAAGAAAATGTAAAATATCCTACCTTGAAAGTTTGACTATGATTCAAGGTTCATGTCTAAGTTTAACCGAGCTTGGTAAAAAAATTTGGATGTTAGGTCAAATTCATTACTGTAGTAAATGGTAGTCGGATGAATGAAAATTAGATGATCTGATCAGCGTGCGCTGCACAAATGTGGAGAACATATACATTTTAAGATTTAAGAAAATATTCAAAGGAAATGCTCAAATCTAAGGCCTAGCATAGATGGAAGTGAGGGATTTGTACTCCGTTTAAGGTTGGGAATCAAGTAGGAAGAGCAGTTAATGAAATAGGCTTGTCTTCGGACTTAGTGGATTTGGATCTTAATAGGAAACGTCAAATAATGAGGTCAGGATAATTTGAGAGTTTAAGGTCTTCTAGGATAACCACCTTAATCTGGAAAGGATTTGGAGACGTTAGGAAGGTCCCTTGATTATGAAATTTGGGGATCGTTAAATTTCGAGGATTAAATTTTTATAAGTGAGGGAGAGTTGTGAGATCCTGATCCCGAAACATAATAATTATAAAATAATTAAGTTGATAATAATCATGAATAGGCTGATGATTAATAGAAAAATTATTATCAGGAGCAAATGAGGCAAAACAGGAGGAGCGCTCGCTGGGGCTTAAGCGCTGCAGCGAGTGCCATTTTACGAGAGCATGGGTGGAAGGAGCACTCACTGGACGCCGCGGCGAGGCGGGAGCGTGGATTTCACCAGAAGTGTGCTCTCCATAGCGTTGCAGTGAGCGCCATTTTACGAAGCTAAAAAATGACTGGCGCTTGATGCTCGCTCGCTAGGCACTCGAGCTCCAGTCATGGGCTATGGACGTGATATGCTTTCTTTCGTTTTTTAAAAGGGTATTTTGGAGTTTATTTGAAGAATAGGAAATCAGGAGAGCACACCAATAGAATGAGAGGAGGAAGAGGAAGGAGAGAAAAGAGAAGGAAAGAGGAGAAATCATCCGTTCTGATCTGATCCGAGTAAGAAAAACTGTAGACCAAACTCAGGCAAGTGTATTTCGGACGTTCTTTACTATTTTTACAACTTTCAGTATCTCTAAATTTGTATTTTTGCTCAAAAATTATGTTTATCTATGTTCAGTATAAATAAAACATGTTTCTCCTGATTAATCGGACAGATTTTATATTTACCTGTATGTACTGCAATATATAACTTCGATTTCATGTATGTACATATATTTGGCATCCATTTTATATCCGAAAGCTTCGTTGAAACCCTAGGAACAAAAATTTAGGTATTGGTGTTTGAAATTCTTGAATTTTGAAATGTAAATGTTGATTGGTAAAGAGGTAATGTCCATATTATGATTTTCATCTGAAAAATTTACATGAATTATACTGTTGAATTACTATGGATTTTTGAAGCAATTTGAGGAAATATTTGTGTAATTCTGACTAACTTTCTGAAGAACGATAAGCCATAAGTTAAGAAATAAGAAGAAAAATATTTTCGATTTTGTTAATTAGGACTTAGGATTGATGTACAGTTATGTAATGTTCTCTGACATGCCTTAGAATGTTATAGTGCTAATTGAGGATAACTCTATCCATGGAGTTATTCGTGGTTCGTCCTTCCTCAAGGTGTTAACCTAGAGGGTAGATTCTGTTTCTGGTCTTAAATTGTGTAGAGTGAATACAATTTATCCTCCTGTACAGATCCCATGAGAAGGGATATTACTGTACTGTTTCTAGCCTTAGATTGTATGAAGAGAATACAATCTATCATCGATTATTCTTCCCTTGGCTAGTAGGGTATATTAGTTGGGTCCATAGGATAATGAACTAGGACTTTAAAGAACAAGTGAGATTTGAAATTGATTTATGAATTCTGATTTATGTCTATACTGATTTACGCTTTCTTCTTATTTTTAAGGACACCATTATTTTTTTGATATTACCGTGGTTTCCTGTCTTATTGTAATTATGTTTTACATGAAAGCGTAAATTATGATTATTGAGACATATTCATATCAAATCATACTTTTTTCATGGTTTTTGTATATGTTTCTGTTCTTTGGCAATTTTCATGACCTTCTACAATTATATTCTATATGAAAGCATATTTTTTGGTAAGTAATTAAAATGCATTGAATTAAAATAAAGATACAAAACTTTATGATAACTCCAAGTGTTTTTTCGACTTGAAATTAGAACAAAGACACTGGGACATATCCCAAACCTCATGAACATGTCATGAAAACATAGATATATTACCCTTCACAAGTCATGAACACGACTTAATACTATTCAGAAATTACAAAATAAAGGAAGCAGCATTGCTAAATATGTGGAATAGGAAAGCGTTTCTTCTTTCGCCTTTTAGATTTTTGGAGGTTATAGTTGGAGCTCCCTCCGTCTTTAGGAGATGACAAGCCATCAATGGAGAAGGGCGGAGGAATATCCAAACGATCTTGAGGGTTGTCAAATTTCGTTCGCATTTCTGCAATGTTCTTTCGCAGTATGCCAATACTGTTACAAGGCCTTGGTTGACCTCCAAGTGGGTCAGCTGGGACACCATCATGAGAAGAGCCTACTTCCGTAGAGCCTACAACCTCATCATGACAAAAGGATCTACCTAGAGCAGCCAATCGGTCCTCAGCAGAAAAGGGCTGCAAGGAAAAGAGGGGTGCACCTTTGCCAGGCTCGACGGCCCCATCAACTTCAATTCCTCACTTTGTTATATCAGCATATGAGGCTGTAATGTATCCAGCAACATGGAGCCACTCTCCATTTTCCTTTAATATGCACAGCTTGGAGTATGAGAGCGGCACATGCTCATTCCTCGGGTTCGAACTAGCATAATTATCCACTTCACTTTTACCACCAGCAATGGATAATTCATCTGATGGAAGCCTTCCAGCTGAGTTAGATGTCTCCACCGGGGAGAGAGCGCTGTGCGCATCCGATTGGGCGCTTCTGCTACAAGAAGGCATAAGCTAACAGTGGGAGGAAGCCGAATCAGACTGGGTAGTGTTCTCATAGGCTTAGGCAGAAAGCTGAGTTGTTCGAAGATCAACCTTATGCTGATACTTATAATTCGGAGCATCCCAGTTGGCCCTATTTGTCAATGGAATCCCAGCATCACCAGGAGGAGGCTGCATCACTTCCTGAGAAATGTCCTCAACAATTTTGCCATCCAGGGAGTTTGGAGCCATGGTATCCAAAGTAACATCCTGCACAACAGATTTCAAAGAAACCCCTGAAATGTCATCCACTTCATGGAGCAATTCTGTCCCCCCAACTTCATTCAAAGCCAGACTTTCAAACTGATTCGAAACCGTCACAGGAGGAGCAGAGTCAGGCATGGAGTGAGGTTGAGCAGAATTTTCAAGCTCAGAAACCGAGCCTAGCAGAAAACAAGCCGTGAACTGAAGTATAGACTTCGTATGGCAATGTGCCGCGCGATGACCAATTTTATGGCAAATTTTGCATCTCTCCAGTTTCCCTTGGTATTCCACTTGCACCTCAGCCTCAGGAGAACCAAAGCGTAACCTAATTTTGGAGGGCAAAATAGAACCAATCCCCACTTCCACACAGATCCGAGTAGATTGCAGGCGCTCTAGTTTAGTAGTATGAGGATGTAGCAGAAGTGATTTACCAACAGAACTTGCAATCCAATTGAGGCCAATGGGGGACCAATATTCCACCGGGACGTTTAGTAGAGAAATCTATATCGGGAAAGATTCGTGTTTCTCTTTTAACACTGGCGTCCCAGGAGACCAGTGTTTAAGGAAAATAGGCTTCCAGCCAAAGCCCAAGGGCCTTTTTGGAGGCAAAGGTTCATCAGCTCTGGTGATGAAAAACGAAAGAAGAAAAAACCATTTGCATTCTAAGCCACATGATGAAGACCGAATTTAGCCCAGATTTTCCGGGCAATGCAATTAACCGTATGAAAATGAGGGGGTTTCTCACTAAAATAACTGACTAGCGTCACACCCGTAAAGGCCTCCATTTGATTCATAACCTCGGCAGGAGGAGAAATTTCAACTACATCGCCATCCACTTTTAGCAGAGGGAAAAATTTCAGAAGAGATTGGGGATACACATCTTGCTTCTGAACTAAATTAGCCAAAGATAACTTTGAACGACCTTGCAAGCTTTCAGGACAAGCGACAGAGGAGTTAGGAGATGAGGTATTAATACCTGCGGCCACATCACCAGAAGCTTTATGGGACACTGATGAAGCACACCCTTGTCGGAGGGGAAGAAGAAAGGTTGTGCACTTCCAAGCAATGAGATTCAGACGAAGAGGGCAGGGATCTAGAAAACTCGGAGACAACAGATGCCACCAATGAAGAGAGAGGAACGGGCTTAGTAGGCGGATTGGATATCTGGGGTGAACCCGGAGATGCCCACAGGAGGCCGGCCGCTATGGCTTCGACGAGGAGACAGGCAGATTCGAATTTCTAGAGAGAAGGTAGAGCTTCTCTCTCTAGAAATTAAAAAATGGGCATATCACTTGCATGTTTTGGTACCTTGTTGGGTTTTGAATCACTGTTTTGTATTTTGACCCTCCAGATAAGGATATAGAGACGATACCGGACGAACAGGTATAATTAGAACTTAGAAAGGAAGATTCGGAGCATTGCAATTATCTTGAAGGTTTTGGAAAACCTGATAGTTTTATATGTAAATACATAAATTGTGAAGGAAACTAAGTTTTAATAGTTGCTCCATGTCCTGTATCCTATTGGAACTATATTTATACTTCCATAGGTTTATATTATAGATATAAATACTTCCGCTAGTCTATTCTTTGGATTTTGTACAGGTTCTAGCAAGTATCTCTCATATGGATTCTGATATAGTAGATAGAATGGTTAAATTAAAGTCATGAATGACATTTGTGGTCCTGTGTTTGTGTTGTGATCATAAGTTGAGACTTGGATATTGATTATGCTTTGTACGGGTGTAAATTAACAAGTTATATTTTTAGTTTTCGTCTAGTTTCAAAGGGGACTTTACCAAAATTTCTGTAAAATTTAATATTTTAAATTTATAGACTTGTTTAGTATGTATTTGACGGAGGTCCTTAATGGAATAGGATCTGTTCTGTCACAAGACGAATCCGAGAACTTTTGATGACTTTTGCACAAATTGCATTGTGCACAACTAAAATTGCTGAAAAAAATTGCGTCATTCGTTCGGCCATATTTTCAATTACATAATCACTTATGACCCATGGGGATCTGTGGTAAAGAACGAAATGAATCGGAGAACACCCAAACACTTTTGCATAGAAAGCAATTGGCACTATGCAAAATTTTGCAAAAAGGTGATGTTCTTTGTTTGGTCATATTTTCAATGACAAGATCACTTACGGCCCATGGGGCCATGTAGTCCTAGGAGAGATGAATCCCTGCAATCTTCCGTTGACTTTTGCACAAATTGCATCATACCCCACGCAAAATTACAAAAGAAAATGAGGTTATCCATTTGGCCCTATTTTCAACCACATAATCTTACCAAAAAAAATTGCATCGTGCACGATGCAAAATTGTAGAATAAATTCAATCATCCATCTAACTGTGTTTTCAACCACAAAATCACTTATGACCCTTGGAAATATGTGGCAGAGAATGAGACGAATTGGAGAACAACGATCACTTTTGCACATAATGTAACTCAGGCAACACAAAATTGTGCAAAAAAGTGACAGTCTGTTCGGCCTTATTTTCAATAATATGATTACTTAGGACTGTCGGGGCTGTGCATTCCCAAAGGAGATGAATCTAAGAACTTCCGTTGACTTTTGTAAGAATAAAGTTTCCTAATTATGCTAGTAATGCTAATTATATTAAAAATTTGAAAACCAAATGCTCATCTCGGGACACAATAGTGGCACAAATTTAATCGATGGACCTGGTTGGCAACCAAATTAATTTCGGTTGGATAGAATACCGCACGGCTGGCCAAGTAGACAGCAACTTGGGCAGCCATAGCATTAAAAATTCAGCAAGTGACTTAGCATATTTTATAATTAGATTTGGGTAGACGCAAAGGGGCAGCAGCAGCATCAGCTGCTTCAGTAACCAAACAGCAGCTCAGCAACTGCACCGGCACGGCAGCAGCATCAGCACCCCGCTTCAACAGCAACAACCGGGCAGCAGTAAAATTTCATGGGCAGCAGTGGTCTTCATGGGCAGTGGCTGAAAAAGGCTGCATGAATAAGCCAAAATCCAGGGCCAATTAAACAGCAACACAAGGCAACATCCTAAGAAACCAATTCAGCAAAAACTAAGAGATGAATCAGTAAATTTTTTTTCTTTAAGTAAGTAAAATTAAACTAAAATAAAAAAATATATAAAAATTGTATTCTAACTCCAAGTGTTATACCAATTTAGAGATAGAATATAGACATTAGGGCATACCCCGAGTACTATCATGTAACATTTCATGAGACCGAAATAGAAATACAACAGAAAAAAGTAAGCCAATTTGCCATCAGCCAAACCACTGCTCGCCTTCAATCCAAACCGGTCAAGTCAACCATAACCAAACTAGGATCCTCAGACTTAGCCTTGCATCAGTGACCCGCAGAAAAACTCATTCCGCATGCCAAATCGGCAATATGCAGACCGGGATTCCAAGCTGCCTATCTCAAGCAAATCGGTAGGCCAAACCGAGAAAACCATTCCGTACAACCATCCCTATCCAGTCCTACCAAATCTGCCTACCAAAGACAGAATCGGCCAAATCGAACATACCAACATAAGTACGCATACCAGCATGTCAAAGAGCATACCGTCTAATAGCTCCAAAACGGCAGTCAGAAGCAAGAGCTGAGTCCATACCGGCACTAAGCCATATCTACAAAAAAACATACCCGCCAAAAAACAAACACGGACCTGCCAACCTTTTTTTTTTTTTTGAGCTAAGGCCAAACTGGCAGAACCCATACCGGGCAACAAGCGAACCAGCCCATAGCTTTTTCAGAATGCTTACTCCAAACCGGCAAAAGACCATGGCGGGCAATTCTCAGCCTGCCGACTTTTTCATCACTTTTTCCTTTTCCTTTCCGTACTGGCAGACAAGCATGAGAGCAAAGACCAAACTCCCCAAGCTCTAATCGGAATGCATACTCCAAACCGGCAAAAAATTCCAATCCGGGCAACAAGCACACAGCCCAAATCGGCAAAAGCATTTCAACATTTTACTGCAGTGGGACCAACTTTCCATTCCGACATTTTACTCAATTTGTTGCATACCGAGCGATCTGCCGTTTCTGACATTTTATGATAGAATGCTGTACTATTGTGAAGTACACTACCATTTTTTTTTGGCAAAGATCTAACAGGAATTTTACTGCAGCATGCCATTCCGGCAAATACGGCACAACTTGCAAAATACCATTGCGGTTTTTTTTATGGAAACAGAATCACAACAGGCGCCAATCACTGAAGCTCCAGTGGATCACATTTCCAAACCGGCAATATGCAGCATTGATGCATACTGGGCGGAATGCCATCCCGTCCATTTGCTGCATACAGGTCAAAAGCATCCACAGCCATCTTGGTTTATACCGGGCAAAGAGCAAACTGGCATTTACTGTAGTTGGGTCAACAACCATTCCGGCAGTTACAACAATTGATGCATACCGGGTAAAATACCATCCCGGCATGTTATGACATAACGCTGTACAGCTAGCAAATAACCATCCCGGTATTTTTTTTCCTGTTGCTAGTCAGAGTGTTGACCGGCAATCATAACGCCAGCTCCAAAATAATCGATATGGCCGGTCAGTGTGTTGACTGGCTAGATGCTTCTTTTTTTTTAGAGAGATAAATTCTAGCGTCCAAAGATGATTTGTCCGCCTTGGATAAAGAAACAGGGTTAGCCTTCAGACGACAGCGGACAACGTCAATAATTTGGGTGAATAAAATAGTGGGATCATGGAAGTGAGAATTTTGAAAAGTTCTGTGGTTCCGCTCATTCCATATAAAATACACTATAGTTCAAGGGTTAGACGCATGGATTGAGCTTTGAAATTATTCCCTTTCCATTTAAAGGTTGCCCACTTGATGTTCTGGTTCCAATCCGGGTAAGGCCATTGGAGGCCAACATGGCGGCGAGTCATACTCCATAATTTCTTAGAAAAATGGCAGTTAAAGAACAGGTGATCATGGTTTTCAACCCCACTTTACACAGCATGCAAGAATTTGGTAGGTTTGGGATGCCTCTAATCCGATTTAGGGTGCTTAATCTTCTACATATGACCAGCCACAAAATGAATACATGGGCTGGGGTATGAGAGGGGACCCAAACAAGGGATGCCTAAGAAACTTTCGCTCGAGGAGGGTGAAGAATGTAGTGGGCAGAACGGGTCGAGAATTTCCCATCAGAATTAGCCTTCCATCTAACAGAATCTTTACTTCTGGCATCAGGAAGATAATTGGGCATGTTCTCATTCAATTTGTATACTTCCATATCAAACTGGTTGGGCCACTTCCATTCATTGTGCTGAATAATTTCCTTGACCTTAGAGTCCCAATTCAGTCTAGTGACCATCCAGATTTTGTCCGATATGCAATTACTAAGCTGGCCTAAGGGTTGTCAGTTGTCAAGCCAGAGGAAGGTGTCCGGGCCATCACCAATAGAGTGGAATGTCTGAAGGCGTATCACAGGGCAGAGCTTCATTACCTACCAAAAAAAAGGGCAGAGCTTCATAATTCTTTTTCCAACTCCAAGATGCTGAGGCAAGAACTTTTAACGTCCATATACAACGATCATTTACTTTATTAGCATGAATCCATAAGGACAAGATCGAGTCCGTATCTTTGATAATAATATGCCATAACAGCTTACAAATCTGCACTTTATTCCAAATCAGAAGATTTTTGATTCCTAGGCCGCCTTCATTCTTAGGGTAGCAAATCTCTTCCCATGCTACCTTGGCAGTCGACTTTCCATCAGGCGTCCCCTGCCAAAGAAATTTTCTAATAATTCTTTCAATCACTTTGAGAATAGAGGCAATAAGTTGGAGATGTCCCCCAAAAGACAGCCATGTTCTTCCAAGACAATATACGCTTGATAACTTTTTCAATAAGAGGTTTGTAGTCATAGACCGTAAGCCTCGATGTGACGGATCGGCCACATTCCACTGCATGTAGCCGCCGTCAATTCGAAACCAGTCACAAACTCTGGTTAAAAAGGTGCACTTAAAATTTTTTTCTTCTCTTTTATATATACATACATTGCGTGCACAGGATCGCGTAAGGCCCAACTTCATGAGTTGGCGGCCAAGGGTTGTGGTTTCTCTCTCTCGACCGGCCAAGGCGAGGTCAATCGGATATAAAGGTCCTGAAAACAAACTGAGATGCTACTAGGAGTCATAACTTTCTTAATCCACAATATCGTACGAAAGCATACTAATATTCATTAATCTTTCACAACTTTCACAGTGGAAGTGTCCTACAAAATGTTTCCCAAAATAATCAAAAGAGAGTACACCAATTTTGCCCCTTCGTTACTTAAGTTCTGGCCAGCTACTCTACCTATCTAGCCCTCCGGACCTCATTCTTTTTCGTTCGGCATGAACTCATCATCGCCATCATCATTATCTGAAAAATAGAAGGGGGTGAGCTAGGGAGCCCAGTAAGGTACTTATGCGTAAATCATGCATAATCATGAGAAGCAAATAGACAGAATACAATAAAGGCGTACATGCAGGCAGCTTCATAAAACATGGCTGGAATTAATGAAAAACAGATTCCGAAATCGTGCAATTAGATTTCCAAAAACATGCTTTTGTTTCCAAATTCTTTTTCATCGAAAACCGGCTACATTTAAAGTCTGCAGTTCTCGACCATCATACGGCTACATTTAAGGCCTGCAGCTACTCGGTCCTCTAATCATATAACACTACATTTAAGGTCCGTAGTCATGACCAAATCAAACGACTACATTTAAGGTCGTAGCTACTCGACCATCGACTACATTTAGGGCCTGCAGCTATTCGGCCATCATATCTCAATAACGGCTACATTTAAGGCCTGCAACTACTCGGCTATCATATCTCAATAACGGCTACATTTAAGGCCCGCAGCTACTTGGCCATCAAACATTTAGTTCCGCAAATCATGCTTTTCCAAAAATCAAAGTCGAATATGCAATTATCCGAACACCATAAGGTCTTTCTTTTAATGTCTTAAAACCGGGGGTCATTTTTATCAAAATACCGGAGGTCCTTTAGCAAAAGCCGATTTCAAAATCACAAGACAATGTCGGTTTCAAAATCACGGAGCAAATGCCAATTTCAAATCATAATACAAATGCCGGTTTCGATTAAGGCCGATTTCAAGAACAAAGAGCGAATAATGGTTTCAAATTACAATGCAAAGCCGATTTCAATTATTCTTGGCCGGTTTACTTTTTCATAAACAAATAACTGGTCATCATCTAAATCATGCAATAATCATACTTCATGCGTACGAACATCATGAAATAACTGAACATCATTTGTTATACTTATATTAAAACATGAATTTAAAAACGATGAGTACACTTGCCTGGATTGGGTCTATGAATCCCTTACTTGGTTCTAGCTCGAAGTTCTTAGCACCTTCACACGGTCGATTGCCCAGCTTCCTATCCTAATTCCCGGGGCCATTACTTATAGACGTTGGGGTTGGTGGCAGTAGGTAGGGCAAGTCAACTACTTGTACTTCTTTGTTTGCTCCCCTTATCTTTCTAAAAGGTCAACGGGGCGATTGGGAGTAAGTTACCTACTTAGGTATGGTCATCTTGACCTTAATCATATTACGTCAATCAATCGGGCGGTCAACTATCCCTTGGCCTCTCTTAACGCTTTTCGGTCAACTGGCGTTGATTAGATTAAATTTTCCTTTTTTCTATCGACTCAATACTTCCGGCCTCCTTCTTTCCTTTCCGATCAACTGGCGTTGACCGGTTAAATTCTTCATCACGTTTTTCCAGTCAACTAGCGTTGACTAGATTAGCTTTCTTATTATATTTTCCGGTCAACAATCACACAATTCCGGTCAACTTAACTATCCCGATTTGCCTTCTATTCTTATAATTGCTATTACTTCCGGTCAAATGGCGTTGACCCATTTGTGTTTTCCTTCACGTTTCCGGTCAACAGGTGTTGACCGGATTAATTTTCTTATTACATTTTTTGGTCAACTTGCGTTGACCGGATAACCTTCAATTTCCCTTTACTTCTTAATTATATTGACTTAATGACTTGAACTTTCTATCTTTTAGAATCTTGGCCGTTACACTTGAGGTGATAAGTGGAACCCCCAAGTATCTTAAGGGAAGAGTAGCAGCTTTAAATTCCATAATGCCCTTAATTGTCTGATCCAATTGTGGGTCCCTGGAGTAGATGAAGATCTCACTTTTATCTTTATTAGCTAAAAGCCCTGATAGCATTTTGAATTCTTGTTGTCCTCTCAGAGGCTATTTTGGTATAATCTGTTGTACCGTATGCTCGGGGTATGCCCTAGCTCTCAATGTTTTTATTCCAAGTCAAAATACTTGGAGCAAAAACATTGTTTTTGTAATTTTTTCTCCCTATAATCCAAAAATACTTACCCAAAAAAAAAAAGCATTTTGAATTCTTCGAGGCAGCTATGTGGATCCGAATAGAATTTTCATCAGCTTTAGAGAATAGGAGCAAGTCATCCATGAAGGCAAGCATGACTGTCATGGTGTCAGCGCATTTCCAATGGAATTGAAATATCTCATTGCGGCAAGAGTTTGTCTCAATAATGCCATTAAGCCTAATGACAGCAAATTTTGCCTCCAATTTACATAAGTGTTACGTGGGAGCTTAAGGAAGGAAAGGGAACATGAGAGGGAGAAGAGAGGAGTGACTGAAAGGCCAAAGGAAGGAGGAGAAATCAGTACCCCACGGTTCAAGAGATGAAATTCAGCAAGTGCACTATAAGTTCTTCCTTCACTTGGTGTTAATTCTTGTTAAATTTCTTCGAGTATTGTTACTCCAATACTTAACTCCTTTGTTCTATTGTGCTGCCTCTAATAATTCATCATTTTAGAACAGGTAGAGATTAGTTTGGAGTTTGATAAATAGGCTTTTGATCACCATATGCTTTTTTTTTTGGTAAGTAAGTTAAATGAATTAAATAAAATGAAAAATACAAAGACGATGTTCTAAGTCCAAGTATTTTGCCAACTTAGGAATAGAACAACGAGCTAGGGCATGCCCCGAGCATAACCATGAAGAAGATCATGTACAGATGAACAGAAAGTTGAAAACCACACCTAGGTGTAATTTGTCTAAAACGACCGTATGCAAAAAGGTCAAAACAATACGACCAAATCTAAAAAAAACAGATACGAAGTTACTAAAGGGAGCTAGAGCAACTTCAAGCCACCTAGGGCCAGAACCGGCAATACCAAAACCTGCATCCCATGCCGCATCGTCCCACGACAGAGGAAATCCAGTGCACTCCGTCCGATGCCTTTCGCACTCCGGCCTTCAGATAAGGGTGCATCGTCCAATGCACATCGGTTCCATAGTGCAGACAGGCCGTGTGAGGTTCCGGATTTAGGAACTTGATAATAATGAGGTGATTAGTATGTTAATGATTGATACTAATCCAAGGTATGAATCTTGGACGGATGCCTTTCCGAAGAGATTTTGGAAACTATGATCTAAGTTATAGATAGCACGGGTGTTGGATTGAGAATGGTTGTATCCTCTGATCTTGGAATGAGGAGATCCAGCACCGTGGGGTCAGAGTTCGGCGGTGATGGTGCATGCGGAAATATGTGGATTGCCGAGATTGGAAATGAAATTTCTCAATCGTGATGTCACATCACTTGCGTCTTGGAGACCCCGATGATGTTTATGGTTTTGTGATTCCAGGGATTAAGGATCTAAGTTCGATATAAGTGGTATCGAGGTTGTGATATCCTTGGAGCTTGTGAATATGATTGGTTGGGTTAACTTGAATCGTCTTGTGGTGTCAATCTTGTCGTGACGTTTAAATGATTCGGTCAGTAAGTTATCGTGTCGATCTGAATTGGGTTGGTAAACCTATTGTGCCTTGTGATTAGATTGTGCGATTGTGGGTATGAACTTGAGATAGTTAAAGTGTTAAGTCGTAATCTGATCTTAATAGTAGTTCGGTGGATGAACTGCAGTGCTAATATGGTCGGATTGGTAAAAGATAACATCCGACATTCAGGTTGTGCGATTTGAAGTATGAGTTTAAATTGATCGAGGTATCAAGAAGTTGATATTGTCTTTCTTGTAGATCATTGGACCGAGGACGTCATCAAAAGGAAGATTAGGTTGAGGTATCTGTTGGTCAAGAATTCGAGGTTATGTCGAAATCGACGCCGATTGTTGAGGATTCCATGCAGAGCTGAGGAGATATCAGTTTTGCATCGGGTGAAGTGCTCCAGAGCATTCGAGGTAATAAGATGGACCGATCAGGTTGTTCGTGAATTTTGGAATGGGGTTGCCTAGGAGATTGATGGTTTGTTAGTCAGATCTTGTGAATGGATAGGTGTAGTTCCTGAGCCGTTGTAAAGGCTTGATGAATTATGAAATTGATTTGGGTCCATAGCGTGATATTGTAGATCTATGGAAGTTGTAGCCCCGACGGTATCCAGGTCAAGGATACGGTCACTGTAAAGTTCAGGAAACGTCGTTTGGGTTTGTTGATTCGTCGGCGTTTCATGAAATTTTATGGGTTGATCTTTTTGGCCATATTTGGGTCCATGTTGAGGTTGCTTCATGTGATAATCAAGGGATTGAGTCAGGATTTATGGATGGCTGATAATTCACATGTTCCATTGAGAAAGGAATGCGAATTTAGTTGAGAAAATGTCTTCCTAAGCTTGTGGCTTAGTGATTGCATGATTTTGAGGACTTAGGATCCTGAGCGTGGTTGGTTGAGGAGGCCGATTTGTGTTGTGGAACTGTGCAGTCATCTTGAATCTAACCGGATAGGGTGACTGGCGTTCGTGACCTTTGGGTTGACCCCTAACGGGTCCCGTGAGTTCTCGTGGAATGTAATACCCTTGAGATAAGTGGGGGAGGAGTTCAGGATTAGTGTTACCCCCACGTGTATGTCGGAAATTGGCCACTGAGGTTTTCTTTTGAAAACTCAGGAGTATTGTCTTCGGAGATAGGACGATGATCATATGGCCTTGGATGTGGTCAGATTTGTTTAAAGGTTGAGAAAGCGAACATCGATGTCTTCCTTGCGAAGGCGGGCATCAATGTTGGAAATTGATGCTGCGAGTGTTGGACTTGTATGTCTTTGAAGTTTCATAGAAGATGCTGAAGATGAATCGCTAGTAAGTCCAGTTGATTGGGTGAGAAAATGTCGTGATCTTGCTGGAAGATAGAATCGTATTCGGTTTTGGTCAGTTGGCTTGTTGATGTGCCACGGGATATTGAGGTTACTAAGTGATCGAAATTGAAGGTTTTGTCAACTTTTTGGGAGATTGTTATGATCGTGCCGTAATTTAAGGATTTGAGGATTGATCAGAGTGTGCAGAGTAAGCGTTGTGGGCCCGTGGCCCAAAGGTTTCTAGATAAGGTTGAGGCTCTAGTGACCGATTTCTTTCGAGGCTTGGAACGAATTGAAGGAAAAGTCCATTGGCCCGTTTGAAGTGTCGGTTTGGGTTAGGAGATGTTCGGCATGATTGTAGGTCACTTTTGAAATTTGGAGGATCGTTATGAGGTCTTCCTTGTATCGATGGATGAGAAAATCGATAAGTGATCGGATTAGGCCGTTTTGAAAGGCTAAGGATTTGTTTTATGACAAGAACTAGGACGATTCCAATGCTTGAGGTTCTAAAATAGGCATTGTCCGAGGAATGATCTCAGTTTTTGAGGAGTTCACCTCAGATTTGGGAGTTCGAGGCTCGTTAAATTTCGAGGACGAAATTTTATAAGTGGGGGAGAGTTGTGAGGTTCCGGATTTAGGAACTTGATAATAATGAGGTGATTAGTATGTTAATGATTGATACTAATCCTTTCGGATGATTAAGGTTTGGTACCGGAAGAAAAATCGGGAAAATCATTCGGGTCCGGGCTGCTGAAGCCCTGCCAGCAGGCTTACGCCTTCTCGAGCGGCGTAAGTATATATTCGCGCCGTGCGTTCGTTTTCCCTCATTTCACGATCGGCCGAGGGTTTTAGAGAGAGAGAGAGGGGCGCGACTGGGAGATCGAGCCCGGGAGTCCGATTCCGCCCGAAAGCCAGGTATAAAGGTGAAAGCACGCGTCGAGGCAAGTGTTCTCATACCCACTTCTCGTTCTCTTTCGTTGTTTTGTGTATTTTCGTTGGGTATTTTGTGTCGATACCCACGGGGAACGTTAGGATCTCGAAACCCATGCCTTGAGGTCCAAGAAAATGTAGTTAGTTGTCCGAATCGTGTCCGATTCGCCCGGGTGGGTTTTACCGAAACCCTAACCCACGGGATTTTGGGGGTTTCCCGTTTCTCGGCCTCGTATCATGAAATTGACCCCAAAATTGGAATCCCCACGTCCCAATGAGGTATCTATGTTGGCCGCGGGTCCGATCTTGCACGTTTGGACCCGTTCGCGGCCTCCGAGCCCATTAAACAGGCGCTGTTACTGTTCACTCGAGCCGGAAGGTGACGATCGCGCATTGTCACCTTCGTAAAATGATGATGTGATCCTAGAATATGAATACCCGTACCCCAATTGTGTGTATATATATCGACCGGATGCCGAATCCCGTAGGATTTGACCCGTTCGTGGCATCCGGAAGCTTTAAAAGCTTCTCGTTGTGGATAATCCGAAAATGATAGGGAAGTTGCATACTTCCACCCTCGTGATAAGTTAAATCGAACCCAAATGTGTAATATCGTGTACAAAGAGTACGTACGAATCTACCGGACGTCCGATTTCCAAGTATCGAACCGTGTACGGCGTCCGGGTGTTCAAAGAGAAATCCGATAATGTTCACCCAAAATGAAATGAGAAATGCAAAGTGATATGTGATCATAATTGTAATGAAAGTAACGTTTAAATGATTAAACGTGAATGTAAACCCCGAACGTGAATCCGCGTGCTGAAAGCAAAGGAATGAGTCTCAAAGGTTCCAAAGGGACTTGTGATCATTTGAGGTATGAATCTAATCTATATTGTGAACTTGGAGTGATTTGTTGTGGATTAAGGGAATTGAGTCCCACCGATTGTGAATAAGGAATTGAATTCCATTGGATATGGAGAACCGTGACGAGAATGGAAGGGAGTCCACATTATGCTTGTGATGATATGATCTCCTGGATGGAGATGTGTTTGATGATGTAATCTCCCGGTTGGAGATGATTGTGATGGGAATGAGATTTCCCGAGAGGTGATTGTGTGGCAAATGTGGATTTCCCTCTCCAAGTGTCGAACCTAATCCTGAAACTAGGACCCTGAGTCATATGGGTAGTATTCTTTACTGTACCATGTCCATCGTGGTGGAAACCCGAGGAATACTTGGCCACGTATTCCGGCCGCTCGTGTGGGCGGGTGATGTCTGTGGTACACTTTAGGAAACTACTGTGGAAGAACGAGGATTGCCCTGGACCCCGGGGGTGTGGGGTGTGTCGACGCTACATATTGAGATGTAGTCGTCTGTGATGATTGTTGCATGGATGCAACCTAGGGTTGTGTGCTACCGACCGAAAGTAGTAGCCGTGGCTTTAGAATGTATAGCGAACACATTCCTGTCCTCGTTCTCTCGCATCGTTGGTTAGTACGATCTACTAGCCGGGGTCCGCAAAGATGATATAATAATGAAAATGAATAATGTCCAATCGATGAACCCGTGAATCAAGTGATTCAAGATAGAACCGTGAAACTGTAATGAGAACCGTGAGAATCTTGGGAATCCAAATGATGACCAATCAGTGTAATTGTGAGAATGGTAGGAATCAAGTGATTCCAGTTGTTCCTGTTCCCTGATTTTGGAAAGTATGTATTCCCTCCCGTTTCAGTCCTTGTTCATGCCTTGGAGGGGTGTTTATGATTACATTTTTGAAATTTCTTGGCTCACTCTTGCTCTTGTTGTCTCTTTTCAGATGAGAACACTTAGCTGGCGCATGTAGATAGAGCAAGGAGAGAGACTTGCTCGATGAGATTGGCTGGACGGCGAGTGCGCGAAGGCTCTGGACTTAGAGTTGGATCGGATCGTGGACGGCCACTCGGGGATGAGCGTGGCTCGTTATAGTTGTTGTTTTGATGGTTTTATTATGCTTCCGCATGTATGATGATTTAGTTATACTTCCGCATCTGTATTTATATTTTGAGTTTGGTTAGAGCCATGGATGATATGGCAGTGTTGTGATCCTGTGTGGCGTGTTGTAGGCTTTGAGTTAAGCCTTTGATAGATGTGTGCTTGTGCAGGATTATATTTAAACAGGTTGTATATTTTGGTTTTCGTCCAGTTACAGAGGAAACTCTGCCGGATTTTCTGTAGAGTCCATAGGTTAATTATGGTCTTTAGGTTGTGATTAGGCATTGACGGAGGTTATTCAATGGAGAATAATCCGTTCCGTCACAGGCCGCCAGAACACTCCGGACTCTGCAACGCCACTCCGTCCCAAGCACTGCGTCCACGGCACTCCGAATTCAACACTTCGGATTCTTGCGCATTCCAGGCAAGGAAAGGAACAGGCAAAATGCACTCCGGCAATAGGTCACTCCGGCATATTGCACTCCGGCCAAAGGCACTCCGGAAACTTACGTACCGCAAATTGTATGCCGAAATTTTCACTCCGGCAACATTGCACTCCGCCAGTTTCACACCGGCAACACCACTCTGGAATCACGGGCACTCCGGATACAAAGCCTCTCCATCCTCATCTTACGCACATCTACTCCGGCCTATGAGGGAATAGTATCATCACTTAACCCACTCCGGCCACGGAGCAACATATGAAATCATCTCCTCACTGCAGCCCAGTGACAATCGGAGCTAACATTGCTGAATCGAGTATCAGGCAGCTGATTGACAGTCTAACCCCTCAATCCAAATTTGTCTCAGTAACCAGACAACCACTACAGCCCAGCAATGGAATAAGTATTCAGCAGGGAATTTCCACAACATTCAGCAAAGGGAATGGATTCAAACGTGACTGTCCTCAGGATTCTTGCGCATTCCAGGCAGAGAAGGGAACAAGCAAAATGCACTCCGGCAAAGCACGCTCCAGCAATTTGCACTCCGGCCAAAGCACTCCGGGAAATAACACTCCGCACATTGCACTCCGGAATTTTCACTCCGGCAAAATTGCACTCCGGAAAATGGAGTACAGACACGCGATGCTGAAAATGGGCTAAACCGGCCACCGACCAGCCACCAAACCGGCTCCGAATCAGTAACTGAACTAGCTAAGCCTCCTTACTGATGTTGAAAAAATTTAGCACATGAAAATGGGTTGAATCAGCCCTCAAACTAGCCTCTAAACCAGTAACCAAATCAGCTGAAGCATACTTGTTGATGCTATGATATTCAGCTTATGAGAAATTAGTTGAATCGGCCCTGAACCAGCTGAATTGGCAGCCAAACTGACCGGAGCATCATGTGTGATGATGCTGAATTTTCGGCCAATAACAAACTAGCTGAACCGGCCACCAAACCAGCCACTAAAGCATCATGCTAATGCTGAAATTTTCAGCTTATGAAAAGGGTGTTGAACTGGCCTTGAACTGGCAGCAAACCGTCCAAAGCATCATGTGTTGATGCTGAATTTTAAGCCGGTAGAAAGTAGGGTGAACCGGCCCTTGAATAGGCAGCCGAACCGGCTAAATGTCCTATGTCTTGGTCCTGATTTTCATCATGTGTAAAAATTAGTTTTGAGGCTAATAAACCGAGTAATGTATACGAATTTTTAGCTTATAAAAATTAATAAGTGGAGGCTACTAAACTGGCTAATTTCACCTAGTGTCGAATGCTACTTTTCCATATGTAAAATTAATATGAGGCAACCAAACCGGCAGCCAAATCATTGGTGAACCCAATTTAAATACCATATTTAAGCTTCTATATTTATGCAAGTTTAAGTGGGAATCTACACAAGATTAAGAAGTATAATTATTTTCTTTTGGAGTTGAGAAAATTAAGAAGTACCCAGATAAGTGTAGAGTTTCCAAAAGAAGCTTTAAAAAAGAATTAAGAAAATGGAATGAGGATTTATTTAGAGGGTAATATTTTCTAACATGCCTTATGATAATGTAATGGTAATCGAAAAATTGCCCCTAGCACTTGAATTAATTTGTAAAAATTCTTGAAACTCTCTACCCAAATTGCCGGCTCTTTACTCGGCTAAGTCTCCACCTAGTTTTCTTTCCCCATTTTCTCCTGTTTTTTCTCTCTGTTTTTTCTTCTTTCTTTTGGTGAAATTCTAACTTTATTAGTTTTCTAAATTAATAAATTATTGGTTGAATTTTCAGGAGTTGCCACATACCCCATAAGGTTCAAAATACATAGCTTTCTGATGTCGAGGATCGATCTATTGGTGAACTCAATTTTCGAATATGAATTACTAAGTTTCATGGACTCTAACACAAGATGCAACCAAATTTAAATGTGCCTGAAAGATAAGGAACTGATTTCATTCATAACTGACCAGAGGACTTATTACTACAAGGTCATACCCTTTTGCCTGAAAAATATGGGGGCAACATATCAGAGACTAGTTAACAAAATATTCTAAGCCTAGACAGGAAAAAATATGGAGGTAAACGTGGATGGGATGCTCATCAAAAGTGTATTAGTTAACAACCATATTCGAGACCAAACTGAAGCCTTCAGGGTGTTTCGGGCACACCAAATGAAATTGAATCTGATGAAATGTGTGTTCAGGGTAACTTCAAAAAAATTTTCTTAACTTCATAGTATCCCACCAGGGTATTGAGGTGAACCCAGATACAATTAAAGTAATCATTGATATGAATCTATCCCGAACATTAAAAGAAGTCCAGGGGTTAACTAGGAGACTCACTGCACTCTCCAATTTCTTGGCGAAATTAGTTGAAAAATACCTTTCCTTTTTTAAGGTGCTAAAAGGGGCTAAGGCGAATGGGTTTTGCTAGATGGAAGAACATCAATCAACCTTTCGAGATCTAAAGCAATATCTCGTCGATTCTCCACTCCTATATTCTCTGAAAGAATTCGAAGAATTATATCTTTACTTGGTCATCTTTGACATGGCACTGAGTTCGGTCATGGTTAGATAAGAAACTGAAATACAATGATCAATTTACTATGTCAGTAAAATCCTGAGAGATGTAGAGACTCGGTATTCGTTGGCCAAAAAGGTTCTTCTAGCTTTGATCCACTTAGTGAGAAAACTCTACCCATATTTCTAGGTCCATAAGATCGTCATCTTAACAATTTAACCATTGAAGGGGATTTTGTAGAGGCAAGAAGTATTTGAACGTTTGATAAAATAGTCTGTAGAGTTGGGTAAGTTCGACATAGAGTTCCAATCATGACTGTCCATAAAGGGACAAGTTCTCGCAAACTTTGTAGCCAGAACGTTAACTCCAGTCTTAAAAAGCTTAGAAGAGGACAAGCATGGGCTTCTCCATAAGGAAACTCCAACATGGACATTGTATGTTGATGGGGCTTTTCTTCTTCTTTATTTAAAAAAAAAAAATTCCCTTGACTATCCGGTATGATGTTCGGTTACTTAGGAGCTTTTCTTCTTTTTTTTTCTTCTTCTTTTTAAATAATAATAAAAAAGGAGCAGTTTGGCCATGTGGGCATCGCTTTTCCACATGTTCTCCTGCCGACGTATGGTTGGCTACTCCCTTTGGCGCGAACGTTCGGATCCTTGACAAGGTGACGACTCCGGGTGTGGATCTATTGTAATATCCCGAACCTCATTGAATATATTTTAATATTTAATGAGAATTTGGACAAATTGGATGTTTCTAAAAATTCACTTAATACCGTAAAATTTTGAAGGAATATTAAAATTTTACGGTTGATACTCGTTATGCGTTCAAGAGTATTCAATGGAGATATATATATATATATTAAAGGATAATATATATATTAAAGGATAATGTATATATATATATATAAATTTTAATTAAAGAGCGATGGGGATGATTTTGGATAGGATAGGATAAGGGATGGGTTTTGAGATAATATAAATTAATAATAAAAATAATAATAGATTTTATGTATATAAGGATGTAATGGGGCTCGGGAGATGGGAGAAACAAGGGAAAGAAAAAAAAAAGAAGAAGGAAAGAGGGAAGAAAAATAGAGGAAAAAAGGGAAGAAAAACATAGGAGAGAGAGAGGGTTTCGGGGCTGAAATTCAGGCTCTGCGCAGGGTGAAAGAGGAAGTGGCGATGGCGACACCGGCGTCGAACGGCGAAATCGGCGCGGTAAGCCTGGTCATTGGTGGCCGCGAGTGAATCGGTGAAGGTGCAGTGAGGGGGAAGCCATCGAAGTCGACGGGGCTGTCGTCGGCGTTTGCAGCAGCGGTCGAAGGGTGAAGCCACGGTGGTCGTCGACGGTCAGTGGCGTTGCGCAGGTGACCGGCGACGGCAATGGGCTAGCGTGGTTGTGCGCAAAATTGCACAGTGGGAGAGAAAGGGGCTTGGGTGCATTGTGGGATGCGAAAGGGAAGGAGTTGCGCGCAGATATAAAGGGGGAGCTCGGTGCTAGGAAGGGGTGAAGCTGCGGTTGTCGTCGTCGGTCGGCGGTGATGCTTCGGTGACTGGCATCGGCTGAAGCGTGCATAGACGGGTGCAGTGCTACGCAAGGAAAGAGGGAAGAGCCAGGTTGCTGCAGTGCGCGGCAGAAGGAGGTAGCTCGGGTCGCGGGGCGGGTTGTGCGGCAGTGGGGTGAGGCGCACAATTTGGTATTTCGGAGCCTCCATTTGACAGATCTGCGGGATATAAGATTGAGGCAAGTATCTGTAAATCCCCTCTTTGGTCTAATTTAATACCGAAATATTTTAAGGCACTGTTTGAAATTTTTACTAACATGCATAAATTTTATCTGTTCGATTTGTTTAATTTGGATGTGCATGTGTAGTTTATTGGCTAAATTGGATGTTTTAAATATGAGCTCTTGATTTTAGGAATTTATTAAAGCTCGAAAAATTTATTGGACTCGATGTATATTTATATCAGTATGTGTAACAAAAATATACACGAAATTTGCATTGGCCGTGCATTTTCACATGTACGTGTCGGGTTGTGGTCACTACATTTGGATTAGAACTATTGGATTCTGGCTAGCTCCCGACGGGGAGATTATTTTATTATTTGGAAATCCCTTTCCGTTGGTAGGAAAGGTTTGGAGTAGTAACCCTTCCCATTTAGATAATTTAATTTGACCTTAGAATATATTCGGACGTCCTAATATATCTGACAAACTTGAGGAATACACCTAAAGTCACGGGTGGTAAAACATAGTGAGCAATCTTATCTATGGGTACACAGTACATAGATTTTGGCCTAAGGTTACCGGGATTATGTGTAACCCTTCATCAAATTAGTCTTTAAAAAAACGAGAACACAAATTTGATGCATAATTTGTGTTTTTGCATTAATTAGTATTGGATTTGATTTGGATATGGATTTTTGGACTTGGATTTGAGATTCGCCGATTTTTGCCTATAATTAGGCATGGTATGTCTCGTACAATGATTTTGTTTATATGTTTTGATCCGAACCTTTAGAATATCTGTCACGGTGCTACTTCGGTCTCTACGCATGCTATTGGATCATCCGACTATCGGATTCTGTCCCATATCACAAGTTGATCGGGTATTGGATTTGGACCTGGACTCGGATTTGGATTTGGACTCGGATCGACATTGGTTTTGGAATTGGTTCGGATCACCTCTGGTTTGGTTATATATATATTTATATATATATATACGTCCCAACGAGGACTATTTTTGAAATTGGACATTTGTTCAGATTTGGATATTTGATTTGAGTATGAGACTACCATTGGATTTTGAAATTTGGATCTTGGATTTCGGTTGAATTTATTTTATCGGTGATTTGGATTTATTCAGAAAATTGATTGATTTTCATTTATTTGACATTCCCTCTGATTTTTGGACTCATTTTTTTATTATGATACTTGCTGAGCACTATGCTCATTCTTCTATTTTATCCCTTCAGATTAGAGGATTGGCTTCATCACAGTAGCACGAAGAGTTTCAGTATAACTCTGTACACCTCTGGTGAGTATCATATTATTAAATTTTGATATCATTTATCATGTATTGGGTACGAATAAATTTTGTGTGGAATGTTATGAGACCTTGGAGTTGGTCAAAGGTAGATCATGACTTTGTATATTATAAACTTGTTGGACGAGTTGTTATTTGGGTATTCTCTTACGACAGTTGGTAAAGCAGGTCACAATTATATTATCTGTTAAGGTCCTGTGTAGAAAAAAATATATATAATTTGGAGTTTATATGTTTGAAGTCACACCCGACTTAGAAAAAAAATTATGAGAATATAATAATTAGAGTATATTAATTATTTAATTGATCTGCTTGAGTTCGGGTTCGTGACATCTATCCCTAATTCTTTGCCGATTGATGTGACGAGTTGGATTTCAAGATTGACTGATTGGGGGAGGTTTTTCTTTCCTGGATCAGATTGATTTGCTGCCGACGTTGGGTTGGCTACTCTTCATGCTCTACTGCATCGTCTGATCTGTATGAGATATGTTCTCCTACCGTTGCATGAATGGCGTCTTCCTGTTGTTTAGCTCTTCAAGTATATTGCTACTGGAGTCTGTTTTTTTTGTTTTCTCTTTGGAATCTTGTATTTCTCGGCATGTGGTATGCCCTAGCGTAATTGTTTATCTCCAATCTATTTAGAGATTGAACATATGATTTTTATTCTTTTATTTTTATTAATACATTTTAATTACTTACCAAGAAAAAATATTGATGGGTCATCCTTTCGAATGGAAAGTAGGACTAGCGTGGTCTCGATAACTCTAGATGGGTTCAAAATAAAGTAATCAATGACGTTTGAGTTTTCGGCCACTAATAATGCAGTCGAGCATGAAACTCCATTGGTTGGGCTTAGGCTAGCAAGGGAATACACAGCCAAGGACCTAATCATCCACAGTAATTCTGAGCTAATGATTAACCAAATGCTTAGCAATTATGAAGCATTCAATCCATGCTTAATAAAGTATCTTGTCAAGGTGAAAGATCTACTTGCATATTTTGATAAGGTGGAGGTTCACCATATCACAAGGAATAATAATTGGAAGGCTGACGAATTGTCAAAATTAGTTGCACTCAAAAATTTCAAACAATAAGCGAGGGAAATGAGAGAAGTCCTTATGAACTCAAGCGTAGAAGTCATGGAAGAGTTGCTTCTAGTCTCAAACGTGGTAAATTTGATGATGTCATACTAGAAGTATCTCAAAAATGATTCATTACCAAAAGATCTAATCCAAGCTAAATGCATAAGAGATATGAGCTGATGATGGCAGCCCAATACTAGAGAGAGAAGCTCTCCTTTCTCTCTTGTTTTCCAAATCTGCGAAGGCGGTTTAGGCATTTCTCATCGGCGCTGACATGAACGGCCTCCCGAGGGCCTCACTAGCTCCTTCCCTTTCGTCCCCTCCATCTCTTTTGACTGATTCATGGTCTACGGGCGTGGGCCCAACAGATGCGATGGCCCAACCCTCTGTTTCTTTCCCCCGATTGCAGAGAAATGCTCTGATTCAGTCTCCTATCCCAGATGCTTCCTTCCTAGAAAGCACGAAGAGGCTGGAACAGGGTAATGGTCACCTGTTGGAGATGACAGTGTCTTCCCTTGTTCTGTTTGGTGGTGAGGCAGATTGGCATCGGTCTAAGGCTGCAAAGGTAGGTAATCTTCTCCTTTGTCTTCGTCTGGGCATACTTCCTCTGGCCCTAATGCCGATGTTCCCAAGTCTTCATGGTCTAATTTGGTTAATAATGGGAATGTGGATGTGGATGTTTCCGGGTCGTTGTAATCCTTTCCTCTGCAAAGAATTGAAGGGGATATAGCATTCATTTCCCCTCCCCTAGACATAGTTGCACAAGGGGAGAGGGTTTGGGGATATACTATCGTTGGATATTTTTGTGGGAAGCCTCTTCATTTCCATGCCATTACTCACATAGCATGTAAAATCTGGGCTAGGTTTGGGGTAAGCCACACTGCTGAGCACGGTGCTGGCTTTTATTTCTTCCGTTTTGCTTCCCATGTGATGATGGATAAATGTTTGTTTGCTGGCCCCTGGACTTTTGCCGGAAGACCTCTATTCCTCAAAAGGTGGGCTCCTGGCATGTCTATGATTAAGGAGGAACACAATACCTTCCTAATTTGGATCAATCTGCACCATGTCCCTGTTGATTTCTGAACTCTACTTGGAATTAGCTGGATTGCCAGTGCAGTTGGGAAACTACTACATTTGGACTCTCATACGGCCAAGATGGAATGGCTAAAGTATGCGCGAGTGTGTGTTGAGGTTAATTCAATATCGATTATGCCATCCAAGATCAGGCTAGATTCTGGGAGGCATTCTACTTTGGAGTGGTCCACACTTGTGGAGGTTGAAAACAACTAGAAACCAGTCTGGTGTAGTGGCTGTAATGTTTTTGGCCATAGTAGGTCCCAATTTGCACCATGAACTCCTTACCTGTTCTTGATCCCTCAGTGCTAGATGATGTGTTGTAGCCTGATGTTGAAGCAGTGCCATCTAAAGTTTGTGGCATGGAGGCTTTATGTCGGGCTTAGTTGGCTGGAGACCACCAAATGTTGGAGAAAGCTTACTCATCTGGGCAGCTTTGTTCGGATGAGCTACTAGCTGCCGTGGAAAGAGGGTGTGTGGATGCAGGCCCTCCTGATGCTCTTAGGAAGATGCAAGTTCAATCTGCTTCGGGCAGCCAATAGTTCCTGGCTAACAGTTCCATGACTGCTTCAGATTAGGTTGAGGAGATAGTGAAAGATGAGAACAATTTTCCCGATCCTAAAATGCAAGATTTGTAGTGGCCCCTCCCTGAAACTTCTTTTTGTCCTGTGGCTCCAGTGTTTTTGGATGTCCTGGTCGCTATTGACAAATCCTAGCATGAGGACCTCAGGCTTGCTGATGAGCATCTGAATTCCTGCCAACCTTATGCCTCATGTCTAGAACAAGTCATTGATGCTATTTTCCTTGAGTTGGTTGTGGATGTTCAAACGATTGTTCTGCAACCCGATGAAGAAGATGAGAAGTCTACTGTTAGTGATAGGGATGTCCTTGGCAATTCCATGCATGCTTCAGCTCTGGTTGAGGTGATACATGAGATTTGATCCTCGAGTGTGGAGATCTTTGGCACTGGTGCAAGTTTTTGTGATTAACACCCGATTCTATCACCAAACTTTCATGTTAGTACTCTTAGGATACTTCTTGGGCCCTTACATCTGAGCTTCAGAGCTGCAAGAATGATGGGCCCGATTATGTCAACCATGGGGTTTCAGTGGACGGATTATTGGTGGGTTGGGAATTGGATCACACGTTTCCTCAGAAACTGAACGATGAGGTGTCGATTGGGCCTGTGGCGCCTACTATGGTAGAGGAAGATTAGGAGGATTTACCCAATCCAATTCCTATTGCTCTCCAGATGGTGCTAGAGGCAAACAATACTTAGGCATATTTAGCATCCTTAACTCCGGAAGGGTTGCAAACTGTGAGTGATCTCCTAGACAAATTTTTGTCTCTGCTAAATGAAGCACCATCTACCTACTCTCCTTGGGTGGTGGCGGATTAGGATAGTCTGCCAAGTATATTATTTGATGTTATCCGGATGTTGGTGGTAGGTAAGACTACTTAGCCATATATTGCCTCTTTATCCCCGAATGGGAGGCAGGTAATATATGGTTTTCTGGATTCTCTCTTGAAAATGGAGACTGAATTCCCGAACTATTGTTTTAGTCAGCTGGATGGCCTAATGGCGGGCCTTCATTTAGTTGATGAATTTGTCCCTAAAGCGATGGTGAATCAAGGTTCCACTCCTCCCTCAGGGCTGGCAGGATCTTGGCAGAAGGCCAAGTCTCGAAGACATCGGAAAGCCACTGCTAAGAACTCTAAGGGCTCTATAGATAAAAGTGCTTACCGGAGAATTGGCTGAGTCAGGGAGCCACTTAGGATTGAGGGTTGTAGGTTTACTGCTAGGCAAGGTCCCAGTTTGCAGGTTTGGTGTGTTGTGCTGGTATGCATGTTTAGATTGGTAAGGATGGCCGATATGGTCAAATTACTGGAATGGATCATTTGGCAGGTATGAGGTTTTTACCCAGTTTGAATTTTGCTCGGTATGCTGCAAAGGTCGGGATGGCATTTTCCCTGATTTACTACTATATGAAAGAATTTGTTCGGAATGGCATTTCGCCAGGTATGCCACAATGTGTAACTTTTTTTTGGTAACTAAGTAAATTGAATTAAAAATTAAAAGATTACAAATCCGGTATTCCATCTCCAAGTGTTTTACCGATTTGAAAAAAGAATAAAAACGTTGGGGTATATCCCGAGCACATTGGTACATGTCTTCAAAGAAAAGGAAAAACGAAGGAAACAAAAAAACATACGCCTATTTCATGATTTGTATCATGGTACTTGGGGATTGCCTCAGCGTCTATGTTCTCACTCAAAGTTGTAACACTAGGGGTTAGAACATAGCATTTTTGTAAACTTTAATTTGTTCAATTCAATTTACTTACTTATCAAAAAAAAAAAAAACATACGCCTCAAACTACCCTTTTGTTTTTCCCTTTAAGTCATACCGGACAAAGAGATTATATCGGTCATTTCACCCATGCTAGTATTTTGTAGCATACCAGGCAAAGTGGATACTGCCATTTGTGCAGATCGGACCAAATATCCATTTTGGCAATTTTGCTTCATGCTGGGGCATACCTGGCAAAATGCATACCGCCACCTTGATTCGTACCGGACAAAGTTACCAAACTGGTCAATTTATCCAAATTGGCATTTTGCTTCATAGAGGGCATAGTGCATTCCAGCAATTTTCTGCATATTGAGCATACCAAGCAAAAAGTCATCTCGGCAATTTATTTCATGTATCAGTATTTCGGGCGGAACGCCATCTCAGCATTTTTGTGCATACCCATCCTATTTTCTTAAACACAGCTTCTAGTTCTTTTGATCCTACATGAATCCCATTCAAGGTCTTTCTTGCCTGTTTGTAACAGCTCAAGGCAGCTGAAAGAATGTCATCACAATCTGTACTGATAGGACCTCGAAGGTACTTAAATATCCCACCATTACCTGACTTTGGCAGATCTCTTGAAGCTGTTGCAGTTGCAATCTCTTATGTGGTGCCCGCACCACACAATAGTAGGAACTGAAGATTTTTCACCACTTCCATCTAAAATCTTGGATGCTTGCATGACCGTTTCAACATTTCCCTCGTGCCCCATGTTTCCACCTTCGCGCCTACACAGTCATCTTCCCCCTGTCGAGCAAGCAAAGCAGCACCACTTTTGGGATACGACTGTTTACTGTCTTCTGCTATGGACGTTTACATGGGCATCTCCACTGCTACTGCTGGCACTGTTACCACTGCTGGCCCTATCACCCTGACAGCTGCAGTTTACCAAGGAGCATGAATTACAGTGCTCTTTCTCCTGGCTCAGCTTCTTCTTGAGCCTCACGACTTCCTCCACAACTTCAGAGGATTTTTTTTTTTGATAAATAATTAAATTTTATTAATAAAAAAAATACACAATTAATATTCTATCTCTAAAATTTTGTCGACTTGGATTTAGAATAGAGACATTAGGACATACCTCGATCACCGTGAACATGTCACGAAATCCAAAATAAGGTAAAAAAAATGAAGGAAACAAAACAGAGATACATTCGCGGAAGGCATACCGGCAAGTATCCAATTCGGAAAAAATGCATACCGGCATTTTGGCAGATCAGCATTATGGAGCATTCCGGCAAAAAGCATAGCGCAGCAGGCCCCCCAAACTGGCCAAACTCCATACCAGCCAAGCAACTAACAACATACTAGGCACAGAGCTTATCTATACTGGGCAAATGGGCCACATCAGCATGACACAAAACCAGCAACAACACCAAACCGGTCAAAGTATAATCATCATCCATACCGAGCAAATAAGCCACATTAGCAGGAAACAAACTGGCAGAACACCAAACCCGGCAGACTACAACCTTCCAGCAGCCACCATTCCGAGAGATACTTTTTTTTTGGTAAGTAATTCCGAGAGATACTTCATACCAACAAAGGCATAAACTGATCAAGTTTTTTTCCCAACCGGCATTATGTAGCATTCCAGCAAGCGATAGCACGCGATTGAGGCATACCGGGTGACAGTCCTACCAAATCTGCTTACCAAAGGCAGAAACGGCCAAGTCGACCATACCGGCATAAGTACGCATACTGGCATGTCAAAGAGCATACCGTCCAATAGCTCCAAACCGCACAATATGCAACCTAATGCCGAAATGGCAATTTGGCCCGTATGCAGCACAATGCCAGAATGCTCTTATGCTCTCTATGGTGCAGCATACTGGAATGGGTGAATTGATTGGTTTGGTGACTTTGGCAGAATTGGACGGAATGCGTTCCTGGAATAGATGCCTGGCCTTTACTGAATTTTCGATTTGCTTGCTGGAGTGACTAGCTACCAAGTCACTAGCTGAAGCATGCTGGAGTTATCATATTGTGTTGCTGATTTGTTTCTTCTTGAAAAAAAAAGATGGGTAACGCATTCCGGCTCCTCCTTCTCTCACAAGAACCCGAAATGACGGTCGCTGTTCCATTTTGCTTTTTCTTTGCTTGGGTTTGATGGTTTGCATTTTGTTACCGGATTGGAAAGTGGGTTGTGCATACTGGCACCTCCCCTCACAAGAAATTGGAATGGGAGGACTGGACTTCATTTGGCTGATACGGCCGGAATGGACGATTGGTAGGCAGTTAAGGTGGGATTAGTTTTTCCTGGTATGGCTTTGGACGGTTGGCAGATTTGGGACGGAATGGATGTCCTAGTATGAATGGCCGGTTTTGGCAGATTTGGATAGAATGAGTTATAGGATAGATGCCTGGTCTTCGCTGAATTTTCGATTTGCACCCCTTTGCAGGTTTGGCTGTTTCACCGTATGCTCTCATTTTCGGAGTGGATGCTTAGTTAGCAGGACTGGAAGGAATTTGCACTGTTAGTATGGACATTGTTATCAACTGTTTGACCAGCTTGGTTGATGGCATTTGGCAGATGTAATTTTGTTTATTCCTTTGTTTTTATACTTTTCTCTGAATTCGCGACATAATTCATGGTGCTCGGAGAATACCCCAACGTCTGTATTCTAAATTCAAGTCGGTAAAATACTTAAAGATAGAACATTGGTTCTGAGTTTTTTCTTTTTCATTAATAAAATTTAATTACTTACAAAAAAAATAAAAAAGAATGTCAAGTGGTTCATCCTCATAGATGAGAGACAATATGAAGAGGATACTCTAACACTTATATGCGGTGTCTAACACCAACCAAGGCCTACTATACTTTAAGTGAGGTACATCTCGGGATCTATGGATCACATACAGAAGAAAATAACCTAACGTTCAAGGTCATGTGATAGGGCTAATACTAGCCAATCATAAAAAAGGATGCAATGGAGTTCGTTAGGAGAAGCGAGAATTGCCAAATCCACAGCAACATCTCTCATTGGCTCGAGCGCCAACTAAGGTGCAAAAATGTGAGAGGGAGTGCCCAATGGCCGCTCGATTGGCGCTTGAGCACCAGTCACGGTCCATGTATGTGATCCCGATTTCTTCCATCTTAAAAGAGGATTTGAGGGAGAGATGAGAGCAAACCACGAGCAGAACACGAAGAGAGGAGAAAGAGGAAGAGGGAAAAGGAAAGGAAAGAGGAGAAATCCCTATTTTCGATCCAATTCGGGTAAAAATAACGGTAGAATAGGCTAAGATAAGTGTACCTCTGACGTTACTCTCTATTTTTACTACTTTTTTGTACCCCTAAAAATGTATTAATACTCTAAATTACTGTTTCTCTTTGTTTAATGCATACGAAGCATATTTCTGTAAATTAATCGGATAGATTTTAATTTTATTTGTATGTATCGCAATATAGGACTTCGATTTCATGACTGTACATGCTTAGGGTGTCTGATTATGGTTCGAAAGCTCCATGCGAAACCCTAGGTCAAAATTTGGAGGTTTTATGTATAAGTTTCCTAAAATTTGAGATATAATTGTAATTCTGAAATATGATAAAGATTATGAGGTAATTTAGTCTGAAAAGTCCCACATGAATATATTGTAGAATTTCTGAGCTATTTTGAAACTATTTGAAGGATCCTCGATTAAGGTTTAATCTAAAAAGTCCTATAGGAATGCATTTTTAATCTTCTGGGGGTATTCTGAAGTTATCTGAAGAACTATTGAACAAGGTTGAACTAGCCGACTGAAATACGATAACTTAAAAGTTAAAGAATAAGAAGAAATGTATGAATCTCATGATGAAAATGCTAATTGGAGGTTTGATGAGGTTTATATTGTAAATTACACTTGAGGAATTAATCTGAAACTGTATTATTAAGTCATAGAGAAACTTTGAAACTTATTGAAAGTTTAATCGTATAAATAGGAAAGGTTTTAGTGGTCAAGAGAATTATGGCTAAGGAAATAAGGATAAGAATGTTCTCCGTCAAGTAAATCAGTAGGATATCGGTATAGCTAGTCCATGACCTCGTCCTTTGGTTATTGCATCAAAACACTGAATAATAGGTATCAGAAATGCACTGAATAATAGCTAATTGAACTAAAGAAATCATTTTGCCCTCAGGATGTAAAGTATGGACAGTATGTAAGGAATTAAACTGAACAAAGAAATCATCTTGCCCTCGGGATGTAAAGTATGAAGGGCATGTAAAGACTAAAGTGAACAGAAATTATCATTCCCTCGGGATGTAAAGTATGGAGGATATGTAAAGGAATAAATCAAATAAGAAACCATTTTACCATCGGGATATAAAGTATGGAGGGTCTGTAAAGATTGAAAATAAACAGAAACCATCTTGCCATCGGGATGTAAAGTATGAAGGGTTTGTAAATGATTAAACTGAATAAGAACCATCCTACCCTCGGGATATAAAGTATGAAGGATAATAGATTTAAAAGAGAATTGAATGTTCTGAAATATGGACTCTGAATCCAAAACTAGGTTAATATTCTAAAATATAGAATCTAAATCAAAAACTAGGTTAAGGTTCTGAAATATAGACTTTAAATCGAGAAATAGGTTAAGATTCTAAAATATGACTCTGAATCGATAACTATATTAAGGTTCTGAAATATGGATACTGAATCGAAAACTAGGTTAAAATTTTAAAATATGGACTCTGAATCGAGAATTAGGTTAAGGTTCTGAAATATGGACTCTAAATCGATAACTAGGTTAAGGTTCTGAAATATGGATTCTGAATCGAGAACTAGATTAAGATTATAAAATATAGACTCTGAAATGAGAACTAGGTTAAAGTTCTGAAATATGGACTTTGAATCGAGAATTAGGTTAATGTTCTGAAATATGGACTCCGAACCGAATTCTGAATCAAGAACTAAGGATTTGAAATTATAGGTTTTTTGGTATTTTGCACCGCATTAGGTTTCCTAGTATTCTGTATCGTATTTATACTTCTGTTCTCTCCTGCATGCATGAATTTCTTGCATCCCTTTTTAAATTCTCGTCTAAAAGCACGCATATGTTCTATATATATGTAAAACTGTATGTTTTCACTGTTTTGGGTACATTTGTTGAGTTGTTAAGTTCACTCCTTGCTTTCTGTTCTCTCCTCCAGATCGAAGTCAGATCTAACTAGAAGAAAGGAAAGCTTGTAAGTTTGGAAGACCTTGAAAGATTTCGATAGATCAAAGGATTTTGGATTCTTATAACTAGTATTTTGAAAATGAACAATGTATATTATGATAATGCGAAATGACGTTATATCATGATGTATATTCTATTCTTGCTTCTGCAGGTTGACTTATGGATTTAGTTGCTTCCGCGCTATTTTGATATTTTGAATATGTATAGGTCATAGATAGCATCTCCTTCTGAGTTTGAAATATCGGATAAAATGCGTTGTGTTGAAGCCATGGATGATATGGCAATTTGTAATCCTGTGAATGCGTGTTGTAGGAAAAGTAAGGTATTCGATTAGTTTTGTGCTGGTATAGGTTGTTTAATACAGGTAATGTTTGTGGTTTTGGCCTAGATGCAGAGGAAATTCTGCCTAAATTTCTGTAGAAGTTGAATGATCTAAATTTATGAATTTTATTCTGTATGTGATTGATGGAGGGTCCTATAAGAATTAGAATCCATTGCGTCACACTTTAAGTCCACATATTTTAATTTTTGTAATTCCTAGATGTTGGACTTTCCTACGTCCTTTAATCTCAATTAATTATGATTTTCTTAATCGGGAGATATCAAGCCTCACAGTACCCACATTCATAAAGTTAGGGTTTCAATTTTCTAAGGCCAAATCATACATCAATATCAAATAAATCGGATAAATACAAAGGGGGCGAGGGTTAGGGTTTCGTTGAAGCAATGTACCACACAAATATTAGAAATAAGACATGAAATCGACATATATACATGGTTAAGACATGGATTTTACAAAATATAAATTTGAACGGGTATTAGAACGAAAAAATCGAAAGTAAACGGAATAAAAAGTGCAACAACAGAAAGAAAAGTATATGAGTGTACTTACCTCGACTCGATCTTCAATATCTCTAATTAGCTCTAAGTCGGAATCGGACTCGAGAGCCTCGATCTCTTCCTTCTCTCTCTTCTCCTTCGTGCACTCTCTCTTCTCCTTTGTTTTCTCTCTCTCTCCTCTCTTTCTGAACGCCTGAAAAATGACGGAAGAAAAACCCTCGCACGAATATATAAATAGACTAGCGCTCGAGTGATAGTCGGCGAGCTTCGGGTACACACACACTAGAACCAGCGCTCGAGCATGCAGCCAGCGCTTTAGGCGTGCGTGCCCGGAAACAGTGCCCCTACGGCGCTCAAGTGATTGGTAAGCGCAGACCTGTTGGAATGGGCACCCCCAACACTGCCTCGGGCGCCCAGCAGGCATCCATCGCCGTTACCCCATTCCACTTCTGAAACTTATTTTTTTCACGTGTATTAATCCTAATATTAATTACATTAACTTAATTACTTCTATTTACGATATTATGGAAACCAATACCTTCCAATTCTCCCATACTTAGAAAATTTCACCCTCAAAATTAACGAATCCTAGAAATGAAACAAACATGCATACTTCGAAATAAATGGGGATACTTATCCTAAATCTCATTCTCCCTTTCCCACGTCGCTTCCTTGCGGGAATGATTCCTTCACAAAATCTTCACAAGAGGAATAGTCTTTGAGTGTAAAATCTAATCCTTCCGATCTAGAATCTGAACTGACTCCTCCAAATAAAATAAATCTTCATTGATAGCTAAGGGACCATAATCACATGCGTCGAATCAAGAACATACCTTCTCAACATCGAGACATGGAAAACATTATGCACATTGGTCAAACTCAACGGCAACGCCAATCGGTACACCACTCCTCTAACTCTCTCTAAAATCTCGAAGGGTTCTATAAATTGCGGTTTCAATTTTCCTTTAATACCAAATCTTGAAGTCCCCTTCCACAACAATACTTTGAGGAAAACAAAATCACCAATCTCAGATCTAAGCTCAGATCTCCTCCGATCAATATAACTCTTCTGCCGACTCTGAGCCATCATCAGTTTCTCAAAAATCACCGCAATCTTCTCCAATGTCTCTCGAATCACATCAGGCCCCAAAAGTTGTCTATCTTCTATTTTTTCCCAATGGATGGGAGACCGGTACTTTTTACCGTATAATACTTCAAAAGGAGTCATACCAATATTCACCTGGAAACTATTATTACATGCGAATTCTACTAACGCCAGACGATAATCCCAATTCCCCTTTAACTCCATCCCTGAAACTCTAAATATGTCCCCTAATATCTGGATGGTCTACTCAGACTGGTCATCTATCTGAAGATGATACATCGTACTGAACTTCAAATTTATCCTTAATTTTTGATACAAACTCTCCCAAAATTTAGAGACGAAACATGGTTCACGATCGGACACAATAGATGCTCGCACACCATGTAGTCTAACAATCTCATTGATATACAACTACGCCCAGCGATCATGAGAGTACGTTGTCTGAATGGCTAAGAATTGAGCCGATTTCGTTAGCTAATCCATAATGACCCAAATCGCATCATGATTCTTCGAAGTCCTATGCAAGCCTATAATAAAATCCATAGAAATATCCTCCTACTTCCAACTCGGAATGGATAAAGTTTGCAACAAACCTAAGGGCTTTCTCCTCTTGGCCTTCAGCTACTGACAAACAATTCCATCAATACATATCCATCACAAAATATATAAAATACTCCATACAATGGTGCAAAATCATAAAATCTAAGTTCACAAAATAATCCTCCAAGTCTTCCACCTAGCAAACTTCTAGTCCTCTATTTTGCCTCATCAGATATAAGCTCGTGCTCATCTAAAGGTAGGAAAATAGTAAGGAGTGAGTCAAATACTCCGTAAGGCACAATATAATCAAAGACAATAAGCAATATATTTAAAATAAAATAGAAGAGGGATATAGGAGTAAAATATAAATTCATAAATATAAAACATGAATAAATATATTTTCGAAATAAATTTATCTTTCTTATTTTACTTCTGATTCCTTTATATTCTAAAACATGTAGAAATATTTTTATCTTTGCTGACCATGACAAGTAGGCCTTACTAACTAATGGAGTAGTGGAATGAAGAATGGAATGTATCTGCATCCACACATTCTAAGGCCTTATCTATGATAACTCATATTTTAACATCCCGTGGCAACGGTTTACCTTTCACCCGATATATAGGATCAAATAACAAATATGCCACGATAGTATCTCCCATAGCTTAGGAGCATTCCTCGGTTTACTATTATAATATTTTAAGATATGTAACAAAATATTACCCTCTGAAATATAAATTCTATGTCTAGATTCATGATCACTTATTCTTAATGAAAGTTTCCGCCATAATCTTATACAAAGTTCTCACTCCTTGGAGAATGAATCATCAAACATAACAAATTGTGAAATTTCTTTCATATACTTTGCATAACCTATATAATTCTTAGATATAGATATAGATAATCATATTCTCATGAGTTTAAATTTTTACATGCATTTAATTACATGCATAAATTAACATAAAGTTTGGAGCATTTAAGAAATTCTTACCACAATGAGCAAAATATAACTTTAGAGTTTCTAAACAACAAATTCCTTCACAAATGCATCCAAAAATAATTTCAAAACACATAAAATAACATATATAAAATATATGTAAATAAAGACCAAATAATCAATGTACCCACGTTCATAAAATTAGGGTTTTATTTTTCTAAGGCTAAATCATGCATAAATCTCAAATAAATCGGATAAATACAAAGGTCGCACGGGTTAGGGTTTCGTTAAAGCAATGTATTGCACAAATCATAAAAATCAGACATAAAATCGACATATATACGCTCAAGATATGAGTTTTTCAAAATATATATACTTGAACGAGTATCGGAACGAAAATACCTAAAAAAATTGAACAAAAGTACAACAAAAGAAAGAAAAGTACATGAGTACATTTGTCTCGATCCGATCTACAACATCTCTAGCTAGCTCTAAGCCTTAATCAAATTTGGGAGCTTCAATCTCTTCATTCTCTCTTCTATCCTTTGTGCTCTCTCTCTCCTCTCACTGATTGCTTGAAAAATGATGAAAAAATATCCTTGCAGGAATATATACACAGATTGGCAGTTGAGCACTAGCCAGCGAGCTTCGGGCATGCGCACACTTGAACTGGCACTCGAGTGCACAACTAGTGTGCTTCGGGTGCACGTGCTTTGGAAACGACGCACATGCTGGTGCTCGGTCGCCCGGCGGGCATCGCCCATCATTATTCCATTCCACTTTCGAAACTTAATTTTTTTTACATGTATTAAGTCTAATCTTGATTATATTAATTTAATTATTCCTATTTACGATATTATGAAAACCGATACCTTACACCTTGACTTGGATTTATTCAAATCCTGACTTGAATCACTTTAAACTCGAGTTTATTGGCTTTCTCTTCTTTCCTCTCTCTTTTTTCCTCATCTCTCTCTCTCTACTAAAATTCGTAGTCGAAATGATAGAAATGAGCATGTGAGTTTTATTTATAATTGAGTGGTGCTCACCACTCATGTGAGTATTAGTCGCCGCAATTCTAAAATCAGCGCTCAAGTGTAGATCAAGGGTTCTTCAGGCGTAGGGTTTTTTGTTTCTTGGGCTCGAACGTGCTTCAGGCGCAGCGTCACGAACCCGAGTCATGCAAGTCAATTTCAATAATTAATTATAATTCATAAAATTTAAAATTCTAAATAAATTTAATAAATAATACAAGTCCCAAAATTCGGGTGTAATAAATTAAATATACATAACCCAATAAATTAAATATCCACACAGGACTTCATTGAACAATTGTCCAAAGAAAATAATTATGACCTGTGCCAAATAGTAGTAACGAAAAGACCAAAGAATAACAACAATCCATATAAAGAAATCCACCAAGAAAATCTCAATACGCAATTCAAACGCCCACATACGGCTGACTTCAACTGTTAAAGACAGTCCAACAGAATCCATCCATAAATCAAATACAACCGATACTATTTATTTAAATAAATATAAAACTCACTAAAAAATATGATGCCATGCCAAAACTTGATCTTACTTCTGTAATATGGCTCAATCCTCTACTTTGAAGGGATAAAATGAAAAATATAAGCCTAATATTCCGCAAGAATCATATTTAAATAAAACGAGCTCAATAAATCAAATGGAATGCTAAATAGATAAATATCCAATTAAATAATTGAATGAATCCAAATAGCCGATAAAATCAATCCAATAGAAATCTAAGATCTAAAATTCAATATTGGTCTCGTACTCATCAAATATTCAAATTCAAAATAAAGATCCAAATCAGAAAATAGTTCTCATTGGGACTTATATGTATCTATATATAAATAAAATAAAAGTGATCCAAATCGATTCTAATAGAAAAGTAGCCAATTTCAAAGTCCAATCCAAACTTAAGTCCAAATCTAATGCCCAATCAGTTCATGATTTGGGGCAAAGTCTGACAGTCAAATGATCCAAAAATATGCACAGATACCGAAATAATATCGCAACAGATAGTGCAAAGGTTTGGATCAAAATATATAGTCAAAATTATTTGTATAAGACATACCAAAGCCTATCTATGGGCAAAATTGACAAATCTCAATTTCAAATCCAAATTGAAGTTCAATACAAATTTATGGAAAAATATAAATCATACATCAAATTTAAGTTTTAATTATTTAAAGACTATTGAGGAAGGGTTATGCATACTCTCGGTAATCTTAGTTCATATTAAATGTAAATTATGCCAACATACTTGGCCACATATATACTCTGTCTCCTATAAGTAAGGTTGCTTACTATATTTTACCACCCATGACTTTAGGTGTAATCCTTAAGCTTGTCAAATATATTAGGACGTTCAAATATATTATAAGGTCAAATCAAATCATTCAAACGAAAATAGTCACTACTTTAAACCTTTTCTATTGGCAAAAAAGGATTTTTAAATAACAAATATCTCCTTCTCGAGAGTTGGCTAGAATATCCAATATCCAAATCCAAATGTAATGATTACAACCAAATACATGCACATGAAAAGGCATTGGTTATACAAGTTTCTTGCGCATTTTCATATGCACACTTATATAAATATATACAATATTTGATAAATTATTCAGGCTTTTAAAAAAATATTAAATATTCAAAATCATAAAACTCGTACTAGATTCCCCAAGTAAGCCAATGAGCCACAATAAATGTCCAGAATAAACAAATTGAGTGTATAAAAATATATACATATTAGTAAAATATCAAATAGTGTTAAAAATATATCAAATATTAAATGAGAGCAAGAAAATAGGTTATAGATACTTGCCCGAACTTTATCCCAAGCAAATTTGCAAAAAGGGTGCTCTGAGGTGTCGGAATCAGTCTCTCTCTCCTGTTTCACGTGCACCCCTTTCTCTCTCTTTGGTTACCTAGCTTCTGCCTCTCTCTCTTCACATTTCTCCTTTAGCGACGACAGCTCTAACGCAGACTATGGCAGCAACCACGCTGGCAGTGACCAAGTGACGGCACGACGGTGAATAGCGGCACATGCAAGTCAACGGTGGCACGATTGCAAACGGCAGCGTATGAAAGCCGGTGACGGCTTTCACTCTCTTCCCTGTGCTTCAACCCGTTTTTCCATCATTCAACCGATACTCGCACAATCAGCACATATAACCCCAAAATCAGAATCCACAAGGAGAAGAGAAGGATTTACTTGCCTCAATTCATCCATTTTATCCGACAATGGTAGCAGCAAACGTAGGCTGTTTGCTCTGGCTCACGATTTCTTCCTCTACTCGCATCGGCGCACAAATTAGAAGGTAGCATCACGGAGAGGGCTTCGCTGACTTCCATTCTTGGCATCGACACCTCCGGCAACGGCAACAGTAACAACCTTGTGCCGGTTTCCATTTCTCTCCTCTTTTCCCCTCTTCCCCCCTCATTTCTTTCTCCCTAATAGCCTAATTTTTTTTTCTTTTCTTTTTACTTATATATATATATTTTTTATTTTTATTTTCTTTTATTTTATAATCTAAATCGATATTCAGGTAACAGCATGGCACACTTTAAGCGACAGTCCAACAAATCCAAATATTTTTTAAAATTTTATAATCTTTAATTAGTTTTTTTTGTCACGCCTAAATTATCTAAAATTATAATTAATATCAAAATAATTCAAACGAAAATCCGAGATATTACATGGAGGGTCCCTATTTTCTAGGCTTGAATGTGTTTTCGGCCTCCTTAAGCTCAAGCCCAAATTCGGGAATGCATTTAGACTAAAATTCAGCTTGTCCAATTTGACTCTTCCAATTCAATTTTTTATATTCTTTGACCTCAATTTTGATTATATTGGATTAATTTATCATGATTGTAATAAATTCATAGATTCGGGCCTTACAGATGGAGAGGACAAAGAAAACCCATAAAAGAAAAAAGATATTTAAGTAACGAGTGCACCAAGGCGGAACCAAGTTCTTCTGACGCATACTCATTCCCATCCTCTTTCAATTCAAGCACTCATTTTCTTTCTATGTATTTTTGTTGTCTTAGAAAGATTGATGATTTGAGTATCGATGATATATCAAGGAGCAAATCTCATATACCTCTTACCTTTCGTTTAATTTATTGTAGTGTACATGGTAAGGATTTATAATCATAAAGACTGGATCCGTTGGTATTCGGATTATCATAAGGAATAATTTGACTTCCTAATTCATACGACAATTTAAATTGATGAGACTCATCATATGTAATTCTATTGAAAAAGTCAAATTTACTACCTTTGATATTCAATACTATAAGTAGAGAGAGACACTCTCTTCTCTCTCTTAATTTTCAAATTCGTCCCGCTTGAGAATTTGAATCCTCGGCTCCGACGGCCATGGCCGGCCGCTTCGAGCCCCCCTCGGGTCCTCTCTCAGGCTCTGGCTCCCCTGTCCCCCCCGTGCCTTCCTCTCCAACGGCTCCGGCGCCTTCGGGACCCCTTTCTCCCGTCCCGGAAGGCCAGACTCTAGGCAAAGCGAAACCTAAAGATTTTGTCTTCGCCTCCGATGGCCTTGCTCATAGCACCTCTCGATGGGCTGACGTCGTCCGTAAGGATAGTCTTGAGGTGCGTAATGAGCTGAAATTCTTCCCCCCTGTGGCCGATGGGGCTGACTCGTCCATCTTGGGCCATTTTGGTCTCACACACACCGCTGGAAACGAAGCTGGCTATTTCTTCTTCCGTTTCTCATCGATGGAGATGTTGGATAAATGTCTCAAAGCCGGTCCTTGGCTCATGGCTACGAAGGCTATCTTCCTTAAACGTTGGACGCCAGGTATGATTCTGAACAAGGATGATCATAAATGCTTTCCCATTTGGATCAAACTTTTCAATTTGCCGATTGAGTACTGGACCCATGCCGGCCTCAGTTGGGTGGCTAGCGCTGTTGGTATTCCTCTCCAGCTCGACCCCCGGACGGCCCATATGGAGAACGTCTCCTTCACAAAAATATGTGTTGAAGTGGGTATCGATGGCCCCTTTCCCAAAAGTATCACCATTAAAGCTTGCCACGATTCGGCTCCCATTATGGTGAAGGTGGAGTATAGCTGGCGACCTATCAGGTATAGTCGCTGCCTTTTGTTGGGACATGATGAAGCTCAATGCCTTCCCAAGGCTGCCAAACCTCCAACAGGTATCTCACGTTCCAAATCTCCCATCTCTACTCATGTGGAAAAAGTCCCATTGGTCTCACCGCCCTGCCTTGGGCTCTCGACCGATGGTTGTGTGCCAAATTCAGTGGATGATGAATCTTGAATCATCCGGTTTCCCCCCCCCCCACATCCAACTACTGCTGTTGATGGCATTAGTGGATGTTGCGCTAGTAGTTCCCCTATTGGGGCTGTGTTGGAATCTCAAACCGTCCCTGTTTTGCCGGTTCCCCTGAACCCAGATCCCCCTAATCCTGATATGGCGTCCCTAGCACCACTGGACCTTTCTGCCTGCTCCCCTGCTGTTTTGCTCCCAGACCCTGTCCATGGCCCATGTCTTCAGAGCTCCTCTGCTGACATTGGGCAACAATTGCGCCTTTCGGATGCTGCCGGATGCTTGGATGGCCTTCCTGGTAAGCATCTTAATGAATTGGTTATTGGTTCTCGCTCCGACAGTGATCCAACCCCCAATTCAATCTCTCGAATTATAAACAAGTATGGTTTGGCCTCTTCTAAGAATGGCGGAACTGTCCCTGCATTTGAAATCTGTACGGGGCGGGTCATTGACTATTCTAAAGAGAAATTTCTTAATGTAAATGAGGCGTTGGCTTTGGAGTGTGATTCGTGGAAGCCTGCTAGATCTCAGAAAAAGAAACAATCCAAAAAATCCAAGGCATCACCCCGTTCTTAGGGGTTGTGCTGTTGATGTTATGCCGGTTTTGTATGGTTGCAAATAAATCCAGATTTTGCTTTGCTGGTTTTTTTTGTGTCAGCTTGAATATTTTGGCTTCTGGCTTATGTAGTGCAGATGTGCTGGCCCCCAGCTGCAGATCCTCTAATCTGGTGCTGGATTAGTTGAGCTGCAATTTTGTCATGAAGGATTGCTTGAATTGGGTTCTGATTATGCCTGATTTTGCATGCTGAATGTTGAGATTTGGTAATGCTGATTTTAGGCCCCTGGGTGGATACTGCTCTTGGAGTCTTTGATTTCTATTTTGCTCTGCAGTGTTGCAGTGGAATGCATTTTTTCTCCTCTTTGTTCTCGCTTTGTTGCAATTGTGTGTTGCAACTCTTGGTATTCTTTGTTACTTTGTTTTTGCATATTCAGCCTTTTGGGTCTCTCTTGCTGCTGCATCTGATCCGCTACTTGGATTTGGTGGGTTTGTCCTGATGTCACTTTAGCTGGTAATAATTGCTGATCTTGGATTGGCATGGAGCTGGGGCCTCACTCAGCTGGTATACTGGCTGTATCTGAACTGCTTTTGTAGCCCTTGTTGCTCAATAGTTGGGCCTAATGAGGCTTCAATTTTCTGATGTGGTGGGGAATGGTGATGAATGAATGAGATTGGTCTTTTTTGTTTGATGCTGGGGAATGGTGACTGATCTTGTTGCTGGTGGAGTGTATAGTTGGCTGCAAATTGCTGCTGAATTTACTGTTAAATAGCAACAACTGAAGTAGGAGGTGCTGTAAAGACTTTCTATGCAGCTGATCCCGTATTGACTCTTGTGAAACATGTGCCCAATTCTTCGGCTGGGTCTTTTTAGATGCTCAATTTTCAGTTTGTTGGGCTCAAAACTGGTGCTGTTTGATTGATAGTGGCAGCTGTCTGCTGATGCATTGTTTGATGATGGATATCTCCTGTTAGGCTGATAGCTGGTATTCCTTGTGCGGATGATTTTGTTTGATGCATTTTTGTTGCTCTGGTGCTGTAGATTAGCAGCTCCTGATGGATTTTGTCCCTGGTGTAATTGGCCAGTGCTGCTGTTTGGTTGTCCACCGAGCAGAATGTGTTGAGTTGCTGTTGCTGATCCTATGCACCGTGATGATATGGCTGCTCTGAGTGTGAACCGAATGTTGCTGAGCTGCTTGGTTCTTGACATTTTGTATGTCCAGTCTGTGGTACTCTGCTACCTTGTATTTTCTCCGAATCCGGGTTTGTTGTTGCCGCTGGTGCTTCTCAGTGTCATGATATTCTCGCCTTGACATTGCTTGCTCTGTTTCTCCACGGAGTTCGTGTATGCGATTTCTTTGAGCTGGTTTATGCTTTGTTGGCGCTTTGCCGATGGTTTTTCCTTGCTGATGTAATCGGTTTTTCTTTGTTAGTCTTTGGATTAATCCTGGATCCGTTTGATTTATGCATGGAAGCAGTGTGGAGTCTGGCGGTTGGGTCTCCATGTTCTTTGTAGCTCCCATGGTGTGTGGACTTGAACGGATTGGTGATTTTTTTTTATCTTCTTTGGTACATTTCAGCAGCCGGTTGCCTCGGGTTGCAGGGGGATGGAAAGCAGCGCTTTCCCTCTGTATTGTGTTGTAATATTTTTCAATCTCTATTGGTTCTGTAGAACGTTGGCCTCCTAGAGGTTTATTATGTACCTTCCGATGTACTTGTTGCTCGGGGTATGCCCCAACGGGTTATGTTTTATCCCCAAGTCAAAATACTTTGAGATAAAACATCGATTTTGTAAATTTTTTCTCCCATTAATCCGAAATACTTGCTTACCAAGAAAAAAAGATATTCAATATTATAAAATAATAAAACTCACAAACAAGGTCAATGTTAGAAATTTTATACGAAATCTCAGTTACCTATTTTTTTCTCTTCGGATAAAATTGATACAAAAATAAAAATTAATAGTAAAATTACATAAAAATAGAATAAAACAAATCACCAAGTATTATTTTTCAAGAAATCTTTTATTAATTTTCTCATTCAATACATATTACATTTTTACTATAATAGGGAACCTATTGGAAATTCAGCCCAAATACACACAACTAGCGTAGTAAAATAAACCCGAAACCCTTGTTAACTTTCAGCCGCCAAATTAGTGGGCACAAGGAATAAACAATACATAATGATTTTTAACGTGAAAAATCCTTTTAATTAAGAAAAAAATTACAAGAAAAACTCTGAAAAATTTTACTATGTAAAATCTATTACAAACCCTCGAGATAGATACCAACAATCGATTCAAGATAGAGCAATTAAAAATCTTCAGAGTTAAAAAACTCTCATTCTCTCTTTTCTCTCTTTTTCTTCTATTTTTTCTCACTGGTAACGCTCTCTACTCTCAGATTTTACAAGTACAGCGACAAAGTCTCACGTTCGCACTTCGTCTCCACTCCTATTGATTTTCAGAGTAGCAGTGATATATATAGAGATGTATCTCTTCACTTGTGACGCCTACTTTGCAAGTTAGTCATCTACTTTATAAGTCGGCTACCTACTCTAATTTTGTAGGTGATTTGTTATACCTGTTCATTCATTTTTACTGAGCAATGAGTTCGCACCTTTCTTCATTCCAACAGCTGATCATCCTTCAATATAAGCAGTTCAATTACCTTCAAATTGTAGTCCCTTTTGTCGACAAGCTAGCCTCCCAACTGGCCAGCCTCCAGCAGGCTGGCCAGCTTCCTTCAGACCCTCGCCGTGTGCGCAAAGCGTATGCCAATATTTCGATCTTCCAATAACTTTTTGTTTATTGAATTACCCACAGGGGGTGACTAAAACCCAACAAAACCTACACCCCAACAATGAGGCACAGCCCTATGATTCGATCCCGGAATAGTTGGATATAAATTTAATAACTTGGGTGTTTTAACTTTTTAAAAATTATTTTTAATTTTTTAATAAAAAATAAAAAAAATATTTAGATCATTAAATTTATATTCAATAGTATTAATATTATGTCCCGGAGATGGTACCTCACTACAACGGCATAGACACTTGGCTATTTTTACTATAACCCCAACTGTGCCCTCATAGCTCATTATGGTTTAAATTATAATATTGCTAGCAAAATGGTGAGTAGCTGCGTGCACAGTCGATAAAACGCGTATGTATTATTCTCTACGGATTCGGAATTCCTTCATTTAAAGGGAATTTCAATTCATTATTAAAAAAAAAAGATAAATCATTGACTTGATATTATCGCGTGACATCTCAAAGAAACTACCTAAAAGTCGTAAATTACATGTGGGCTCCCAATTCGGAAGATTAGACTGTCGGTAAGTCAAAGTAAACGAGGTGGAACGGCGTGGCGACTTGGAGCCAATGGCTCATTTTGAATTTGGTCTAATTACTGAATTTTTTAATCGGATTTCCACTAATTTTATATTATGGTTGACCATTCAGAAACATCTCAACACTAGAGATCGAGTATGCATGTTTATTAACTATAATCCTATTTGTTTCCTTTATGGCTTAAATCTCATCATTTTCTGTTCATCGGTTATTCTTTTTCTCGATTTGTTTTGAATCCATTTTGCTTTACGAGTGGATATTCTTCACCTTGTATGAGGTATGGCCTCTCGGTATTCATTGGGTTGGCACTATTGGGGAAGGTAATGGCCGGTCGATTGGACAAAATCGAGAGAACAAAGATGACATGCACACAAACACACGATAAGAAAATATAAAAGAACTAAAGGACAAATATAATTTTATATGAAAAACCCTCTTCCAAATAAGAGAAAAAAATTACGGGGCACTTAATCCACAAATAATCTTACTATATGAATGTTGATTACAAAAATCGTTTGACTATACAAACCCTTTAAAAATTGACAACAGATATAAGAGTAAAATGACTACTCTTCGTGTTCTCTCTTTTGTTTTTCTCTTTCTCACTTCTCGCCCACTCTCTTAGCATACATATGTATATATATAGACCGGACAACTGCCTACTCAGTAAATAGGTTATGTACATGGTAAAACTGCTATCAACTCTGCAACCTGCCACTTATTCTGCAAAGTGACACTCTGTCAAGAGGAGTTGACCAGCTATGCAAATCAGTTACCAACTCTAAAAGTTAACTTTTCTTTCTGAAAAGCTATTTGTGCAGACTCTACAAGTAAACAGCTTTTCTATTAGAGTCCTTAGGTGTTGACCAAAGATTTTGGCCTTTTGCCTAGAGTCTTTGGACATCATCCCATGTCCTCGGCCATGATTTAATGTTTTTGGTCAACTGTTGATGTCTTTAGTTATCACTCAAAATCCTCATCTATTATACAAAATCTTCAGCCCTCATGAAAAGTCCTCGGCCCTTAATACCTCTTTGGCCAAGTGTACCACTTCAACCTTTATTCATGCTGGCCAATTCCCACACGAGAGTGACTAAAAATCTCGACAAACTTTTTCTCATGACTGTGGGGGAACTAAATCAGTTAGTTTGGCCATATTGCATCAGGTTTTAAACTTCCCCTAAGGAAGTACCTTTGTCATTATGTTTGATCCATTTTTCTCAATTCGGATTTTTTTCAGTGACAGTAGTCCCACGTTAATAACATCTCTCACACAATAGTATCGAACATTAATATGTTTTGATCTTGAGTGGAATGAGGAGTTTATGCAGAGATATATGGTACTTTGGCTATCACAAAGTACCATGTACTTCTTTTTGTTTAAATACAAGTTTTTGGATAAACTTATTATCCACAGTATCTTCTTGCTAGCCTCAATTACAGTAATGAATTCTACCTCAATGGTTAAAAGAGTAACGCATTTCTTCAACTTCAACTGTCAATAAATTGCTCATCTCGTGAACTTAACAAAGTATTCCAAATTAGACTTTTCGGAAGATAATATCACTGGCCATGTTAGTATCAGTATATCCAACCAATAGAGGCTTGTCACTTCCAAAACATAAGCTTATCTTGGAAGTCTTTCGGATATATGTTAATATCCATTTCACAGTTGACCAATGCTACTTACCGAGATTTGACAAGAACCGGCTAACTGTCCCGACTGTTTGTGCAATGTTCGGCTTTATGTACACCATAGCATACATTATGTTACCCACGGCTGACGAGTAGGGTACACTTCTCATGCTGGCCTTCTTAACATCCGAGGTTAGACATTGCCGATTGCTCAATCTGAAATTACTTGCCAGCAGAGTACTCACCGGTTTGGACTTGTCTATGTTGAAGCATTTGAGCATCTTCTCCATATGATTTTCTTGGAACATCCATAATTTCTTTGTCTTGAGGTCCCAAAATATTCTAATACTTAGAATCTGCTTCACCGGCTCCAAGTCCTTCATGACAAAGGACATCCCAAGTTTTTGCTTCAATTCGGTGATCCAAGCGATATTTCATCCAATTATCAACATATCATCCATATAGAGTGGGAAGATGACAAAATAATCTTTAGAAAACCTTTAAACAAAGACACAATGATCTGAAGTAGTCCTTTCAGTAGCCTTGATCCATCATAATAGTCTGGAACTTCCTGTACCATTGTTTCAAGGCTTGCTTTAGCTCATACATGCTTTTCTTTAGATGACACTGTAATATCCCGGATCTCATTGGAAATATTTTAATATTTATTGAGATTTTGGATAAATTAGACGTTTCAAAAATTTATTTAATACCATGAAAATTTGAAGGAATATCAAAATTTGCGGCTTGGCGTTCGTTGCACATTCGGGGGTATTTGATAAATAATATATATATATATATATATTTGGATAAATAATAATAAATAAATAAAAGGTAAGATGAGAAAAGATAAGAAGGGATGGGGCGTTGATGGATTAAAAAAAAAGAAGATAAGATAAGATGAGAAAAGATAAGAAAGGAAGGGCATTGATGGATAAAGGAAAAAAATAATAAAAATAAAATAAAATAAAATAGATAAAAGGGGGTTTTGGGCTCAGTTCGGAGCAATAGAGAGAGGGGGAAAAGAAAAGCAGAGAAAGAGGAAAGAAATAGAGGAGAGAGAAAGGATTTTGAGGTGCCAAAATTCTAGCGCTGCATGAGGAGGAAGAGGAAGCAAGTGGCGTCGGCGAGGCGTCGGCATTGGACTGTGAAATCGATGCGGTGAGCTTGGTCATCGGTGGCTATGAGTGAGTTAGTGGAGGTGTGGTGAGAAGCCATTGAAGTCGACGGTGGCTGTTGGCAGCGTTTGCAGTAGCGGTCGGAGGGTGAAGCCGTGGTGTTCGTCGGCGGTTAGTGGTGTCTTATAGGTGACCGGCGGCGGCTGTGGGTGAGCTTGGCTGTGCGCAGAACTGTGCAATGAGAGAGAGAGGGCTTGGGTGCGTCATGGGAGGTGCAGCAGTGAAGGAGAAAGTGCGCGGGTGAGAGGGGGCGCAGGGCAGGGGCGAAGAAGCGGTGGTCGACGGCGGCTGGTGGTGGCACACCGGTGACCGGTGATGGTTGTTGGGGAGCCATGGTGTGTGCAGAAGTTGCGCAGCAAGGAAGGGAGAGCGCAGGTGAGTCACGGCAGCACGACAGTAAGGTTGAGGCACGCAATTCGGTATCCTGGAGCATGCATTTTTTAGATCAACAAAGTATAAGGTCGAGGGAAGTATCTGTAAACCCCCTCTTTGGTCTGATTTAATTTCTAATTTATTTTAGAAACCGTTTGAAATTTTTACTAACATGCATTTATTTTGTACGCCTATTTTATTTATTCTGGACATGCATGCATAATTCAATGACTGATTTTGGGGATTCTGATATGGGTTTTATAATTTTTGGAGAGTTTTATATTTTTCTGGAAGTCTAAAAAATTTATTAGACTTAGTGTATATTTATATCAGCATGTGTAACAAAAATGTACACGAAACTTACATTGGCCATGCATTTTCACATACACGTGCATGTTGTGGTTACTACGTTTGGATTTGGATTATTAAACTTTGGCTAGCTTTGCTTACCAAAAAAAAAAAAAAAACTTTGGCTAGCTCCCGACGGGGAGATTTATTTGGAAATCTCTTTCCGCAAATAGGAAAGGCTCAGAGTAGTGACCATTCCCTTTTAGATAATTTAACTTGACCTTAAACTATATTCGGACGTTCTAATATATCTGATAAATTTAAAAATTGTACTTAAAATTGCGGATGATAAAATATAGCGAGCAATCTTATCTATGGGTATATAATACATGAGTTTTTGCCTAAGGTTATCAGGAGTATATATAACCCTTCCTCAACCTGATCTTTAAATAATCAAAATTTAAATTGGTGCAAGATTTTGTATCTCTGCATAGATTTATATTGGACTTGGATTTGAGATTTGCCGATTTTGCCTACAATTGTGCATAGTATGTCTTGTACGAATTATTTGACTATATGTTTTGATTTGAACCTTAGAAAAAATTATTGCAATGCTGCTTCGCCTTCAACACACGCTATTGGATCATCCGACTATCAGACTTTGTTCCAAATCACGAGCTGATCGGGTATTAGACTTGGACATCAGCACATTGGAATCGGTACGAATCACCTCTGTTATATATATATATATGTCCCGACGAGGACTGTTTTTTAAATTTAATATTTGCCTTAGATTTGAATATTTAATTTGAATACAAGACTGCCACTAGATTTTAGATTTGAAATTTTTATTTATTTATCGACGATTTGAATTTGTCTATTCGACCGTCATTCTGATTCTTTGGACTCAATTATTTATTTATGATACTTGTTAGGTATTAGGCTCATTCTTCTGTTTTATTCCTTCAAATTAGAGGATCGGTTTCATCACAGTAGCACGAAGAGTTTTGGTGCAACACTGTACGCCTCTGGTGTGTATTATATTTTTAGACTTTGAAATTATCCACTATGTATTAGGTATGAATAAATTTTACATGGAATATTATGAGATGTTAGAGTCAGTCGAATGTAGGCTATGACTTTGTATATTAAGAATTTATTGGGTCAATTTCTTATATGGATGAGTTATAAGACACTTCTTTCTTGGACCACAACTTCTCTGAGACTTCTCCATTTAATGGTCTGGACGGTGATCTATTGATGAAATAGGCAACAGTTTTCAAGGCCTCTGCCTAAAATATTCTGATGAGCTTTGTCTCAGAGAGTACATATCTGATTCTCTCCATTAACGTGTGATTCATCCACTCAGCCACACCATTCATCTATGGCGTCTTCAGCGGTATCTTTTGGTGCCGAATACCAAGAGACCGGCAGTAGGCGTCAAAGGCCCCAATGTACTCACCGCCATTGTCATTTCGGATGCACTTCAGTTCTTTTCTAGTTTTCCATTCTACCAGAGTATGAAAATGCTCAAATACTCTAAGAACTTAGTCCTTGGTCTTAAGTGGGTACACCCACGGTTTTATCGAGCAATCATCAATGAATGAGATAAAACATAGTGCACCTTCGAATGACTTCTCCTTAAATGGCCCACAGACATCGGTGTATACTAGCTCAAGCAACTCGGCCTTTTTGGTGGACAAGTCTCCTCGAAATGAGACTCGTCGCTACTTCTCGGCCATACAGTGAGGGCAAGTCCTCAGGCTGGATTCCTTCACTCCTGAAATAAAGTCCTTTTTGGTCAGATTGCTCAACCCCTTTATACTCATGTGGCCCAACTGGTGGTACCACAAATCTGAGGACTCCTCACAACTAGTAACATTTACTTTTTCGACAGTAGCAGAGGCTTACAACGCGTACAGTTCGGACACCTTTCTTCTGCAGGCAATGACTAGAGATCCTTTAGTCAGTTTATAGGCTTCTTTGCTGAAGATGTTGCAGAAATCCTCATCATCCGATTTGTCTATCGAGATTATGTTCATTCGAATATCAGAGACATACCAAATGTCACAGTAGTAGGGTCCCATTATTGGTGACGGAAGACACATCACCTCAGCCAATGACCTAGATGTCTCTTTATTTTTCATTTTTAACACTTCAAAGTCACCAAGAGTGTAAGATATAAAGAGCCCCCTCCAAGATGTAACGTGGAGGGATGTACTAGTGTCCATTGCCTAGTCAGTCTCCTGCTCAGCCACATTCACCACATCATTCCTATCACAAGTCAATAGGAGATCTCCTCTAATGACAACTGAGACCAAGGCCTTCTCCTTACCTCGTCCCTTCTTAGCTTCATTCTCCTTGCTATCTTGGTTGTTGTCAAGTCTCCACTTGTAATAATACTTATTGATGTGTCCTTTCTTACCACAGCAGTGTCACTTAAAATTTTGATACCTTGAACGAGACTTGTTGCAACCATTTTTTCTAGATTTAGGGCTACACCCTTTACTCCATCCCAAGGACTCCATAACTAACATGTCGAAGTGCTGAGAGGAAGAAGAGGCCTATGACCAGTGCCTCATCTCCTCATTTAGACAGCTCTTTTTGCCATTTCTAGGGTCACCATGTCATTTGAAGCAGTATTGGCTATGATGATTTGTATCACTTCCTAGGAGTCCGGCAGAGTCGTTAGGAGCACAGTCCTAACATTTCGTCGTCAAACTTAATGCTCATGCCATTCAGCTGGTCAATGCACCCTTAAAATTCATTTAGGTGGTTGGCAACGGCATTCCTTCCTTATACTTCAATTGCATCAATTTATTTAAGTGAGACAATTTATTGTTATTGGTTTTAGAAGTATAAAGAGTTTCTAACTTCTCCTACAATGTTTTTGAATCCGTCTTATTTTAGATGTGATTATACACATTATTGTCCACAAACTGTCGAATTTAGCCGTAGACTTACTTGTCCTCAAAGCCGCACTCTTCCTCTGACTTCGCCTCGAGCTTTTGCACCGTGAATACAGGAAGATACATTGTCTTTACAAATAGAAGGTCAGCCATCTTATTCTTCTAAGTATCATAATTTATGCCGTTTAAACAGATCATCTTGCTTTTCACCTCCATTGGTTTCAACAAAGTTTAACACTGACCCAAATAACCTGTCTTTCTGATACCACTTATTGGGAAATATAATGGCCGATCTGTGGACAAAATTCAAAGGACAAAGATGATGGGCGCACAAACACATGACAAGGAAATATATGAGAATTGGATGATACACATAATTTTATGTAAAAAATCTTATTTTGAATAAGAGAAAAAAAAATTATAGGACACTTAATTCATAAACAATCTTACTATGTGAATGTTGGTTACAAAAATCCTTTGACTATACAAGCCCTTAGAGAGTTGAGAATAGAAATAAGAGCAAAATATAAAAGTAAAATGACTACTCATTGTATTCTTTTTTTCGTTTTTCTCTTTCTCACTTATTGTCCACTCCCTTAGCATACATATGTGTACATATAGACCGGGCAACTGCCTACTCAGTAGGCAGGTTGCACGCACGATTAAATTATCATAAACTTTGTAACCTGTCACCAACTCTACAACTTACCACCAACTCTGTAAAGTGTCATTCTGTCGAAAGGAGTTAACCAGCTCTGTAGATTAGCTGCCAACTCTAAAAGTCAACTTTCATTTTTGAGAAGTTATTTACACAGACCCTGCAGGTAATCAGCTTTTCTATTAGAGTTCCCAGGCATTGACTAAATATTTTAGCCTTTTGCCTAAAGTCCTCGGATATCATCCCATATCCTTAGCCGTAATTTAATGTCATCGGTCAACAGCTGATATTGTCAGCCATCACTTAGAGTCCTCGTTCATTATACAAAGTCTTCAATCCTCGTGTAAATTTCTCGGCCGTAAATATCTCTTCGGCCAAGTGTATCACTTCAGTCTTTATTTATGCCGTCCAATTTTTATACAGGAGTGACCAAAAATCCCAACAAGTACTAAGTGGAAGGGGATGAGCCAAATTTTGACAATATTCAGATTACTTATTGTTATGGTATTTTTGGGGTGTATTATAAATAATGTTATGTTTAACGGGACGTTTTTTGGTTCAAAACTTATCATCGAATATATTTTTTATTCTTAGATTGTGAGGGCTTCCTTTATTTCCGGCGTACCCTCGTATCAGTGCATTTGTTTTGCCCTAAACTTATGCTCGGATGTTGTGATGTAATGTGGTAAAAATGTTTTGAGCCCTGCTGTCGATTTTGTTGTTTCGGAATCTAGGAACTTTCCATTGGTGCTTTTTGTACGGTTTTTTAATATTAATATTAATTACTTGTTAAAAGAGAGTCAAACTTAACGGACATTACTGATACAATCGGCGGCTAACTAAAGTCAGGCGCCGTATAATGTCTTATATATGAACAATCCAAGAAGCAGGAACCAAGAAAAAGATTGACACTTTTCATACGCGGAATGTCAACAAATATACGAGCATATATAAGCTCATATAACACTCTGCAATTCTATCCCCGGTTTTCCTCTCTCCATTGTGACACACAAGAAGCTGATCGAGAGAACGAAGAACTTTACGTCCAGGCAATTGGAAAAATGAAAGCATTAATGAGAATAATGGGTAAGCCTATATTGCACGTACATGTATAGGATTTTACTATAAATAATAGTTATTTGGGTTCTGACTTATTTTTTGAGAATAGTTATTTTATGTAATTTAATTTATTTTATTTTTTAAATGTTTTGGCTTGAATTGCAGTTCTGATATGGGCGGATATATTTGCGGGCTATGTAATGTGGATGACGATGACATACTTAACCAACGTGTGGAAGCTGGACTACACACGCGCAGCTGGGATTCTGAATCTGTGGGGTGGATTAGTTCAGATATTGCCCATTGGCCTTGCCCATCTTGCTGATGCTTTCATGGGTAACTTTTGCGTCCTCCTGTTCTCCACAGTTTCCTATAGTGTTGTGAGTCTCACTCTACCTCTTCCCTCTTCCCTCTTCCATCTTCCATTCTAACGTAAACCAGATTTATTATTCCGATCATAATAGCTTAGTAATATTGTTATTGTCCATGAGGGCTCGTTGCTTTGGGGCTTCAACAATTTTCTGTGTTTTTATATTTTTATTTGGGCTTTATTTTTATAAATTTTTAACTCTGTTATATTTGAACATCTTCAATGAAATGGAATTATATATATGTACATATCCCTAATCGTAGAAACGCGTTCTTGATGTGAAGGGGCTGGGACTATTGGCAATGTCAACTCCACCAGTACTCGCCAAGCATACAGGAACCTGCACGGCATATAGGCCAGAGTGCATCGGCCATGAACAAAAGCTTCTTTTCTACGTCGGTCTGGCGCTTCTAGCTGTGGGAATGGGCGGACACTTCACGACTCTCGGAGGTTTTGCCGCAGAACAGATGGAAGAAGGTGTTGACGAAGATGAGGAGGAGGCAAATATTGCAGAGAAGATCAGTATCTTCCTCAGCGTTTTTGCCATGGTTAGCATTCCCATTGCTGGAATAATAGCGATTCCCTATATAAAGCCATGGTCTGTCAGGTATGGGATTGCCGCCATATTCACGTTGGTGTCTCTGCTTGTCTTCTTGACTGGAATATGCTCGTACAAGTACGTCGGTCCGCGCGGCAGCCCTCTCACAACCACCCTGAGAGTCTTCTTGGCCTCTACCTCCAAAATCTTCTACAGCATTCCCAAGGACAAAAGCCAGCTCCACGAGAAGCCTAACTTGCCTGAAGATGAGCAGTTAACTCACACACGTGGTTTCAGGTGCGCATGATTTCTTGTTAAATTCAAGCCAGATCGCAGCACTCACTAAATGATTTCTTGTTTTGATTTTTAGTTTTCGTTTTACGTGATTACCATTTAGCACCCATGGCTTTCCAATATTATAGGTGTCTTGACAAGGCTGCAATCATAATACCGAACCAAGAATTGGAGCAACAACAGAAAAACCGATGGAGACTCTGCGGCGTGACTGAAATCGAAGAGACCAAGATTGTCCTACGCATGATTCCCATGTGGTTAACCTTCATAATCTGCGGCGTGGTATCTTCCATAGGAAACACCTACTTTCTTGAGCAAGCGAATCACATGAACCGCAAAGTTGGCAAGCTAAAGGTCCCTCTTCCGGTCCTCTTGTGGTTCTATGACCAAGGTAAACAGCGGTTTGCCAAATTGTACTTCGCAGTGGCGAATTCCATGGGGGAGTCAGGAGCAAGGCGCTATGCTCCCCCAGTGGGAATTGCCATGGCAATGGTTTTCTCCGTCTTGTGCTGCATCACTGCAGCAAAGGTCGAGGCTCGAAGGCTAGGCGTAGTAAACAGCCATGGCTTAGTTGATAAGCCCGACGATAGAATACCGATGAGCATATTCTGGCTTCTGCCACAATTTGTGCTACTGGGAGCATTAGATGGGATCTATGAGAATAGCATTGAATGTTTCATGGTGGATCAAGCCCCGCCCTCTATGGTCAGGTACTTGGGCATCTTGACAGGCGGTGTGTTCGGAACTGGAGTTATTGGAAGCGTCCTATCCGTCTACGTAGTTGGAAAGATTAGCGAGAAGGGTGGCAAGCCAAACTGGTTTCAGAGCACTTTGAATAAGAGTCGTTTGGATAACTACTACTGGGTTCTTGCAGGGTTGAGCGCCATAAATCTTGTGGCGTATGTTGTTGTTGCAATCAGTTACGCATATAGGGAGTCGAGATCGGAGGACATGGAAGCTTCGGAAGACGACGAGACTGATGATGACAGCTTTGACGATAACGCCCGTTGTTGTTGCTGTTGTTAGTCTATTCAATTTTCGAAGCTGTAAATTTTCATTTTGGGTGGAGTAGAGACTGATGTAGATATTGATCATGTTTTTACGAGTATAATTCGTAATACAATTGATCAATTCGTTACTTTCACACAAAAAGTTATTGAATTTTTTGAATCAAAATCTCTTTGCTACAATGACGCCAGGTGTATTGAGGAATCAAACATGAAAGGGAACTCTTAGTCCCAAAACACATAAGTTTCTACCCCATAATAAATTAGCGAAAGTAATACAAATAAATTAATATTTAAAATACGTAAAGAATATTTAATTTTTAAATGATATGAGAATACAAGCATATAAATGAAGGCAATAACAAATAACAATAAAGTGACAATTTTTTATAACGAAGGAAAAATTTGATAACCACAATTATCGAGAAAATTTCTCTGGGCTTCAACAGTTAGATAATATATGCATTATAAAAATCAACTTACAGACTAGGTGGTAACGATGTACTAACCTAGCTGATTTACTCCCGTCTTATGATCCCTACCAAGGAACCCCTTGAATTTACCTACGGCAATGGAACTGGACGCCTTCTAGTCTTTACGTCAATCTTCCCTATTGAACCACTTGAATTACAGCGCATCACTAGAGCCCAGTGTCTACGCCACCGACGTCGCTACGAAGATTAATAGGCGGGAAGAGGTGTAAATGAGAAAGCACAATATGGAGAGAAATCTCTAGAATTCGATTTTCAAAATTTGAAAATCGATTCTGCCGTTTCTGCCTGACGCTCCTCCCGGCTCTGGCAGCGGTACTCGTCGACGACCATGACAACACCCCCTGCTCCTCCTCCGGTGTCCGTTCCCCCCGTTCTTACCCACTCTTATTCTCCTCAGAACGCCATCACGCCCTCGACCATTCCCTCCTCTAATCTTACTTCGCCTCGGACCCTGGTTGTTGATTCGTCTGTGGCTCTGAATCTCGATCCCGCCCATTCCGGTGGTAACGATGTGTCCTCCTGTCTTGGCCGATCTTTGTGAAGAAGGACGGTTCGGGCTTAGCTCGAGCTCGGTTCTTCCCTATCCAATCTTCGTTGTGTTAAGCGGTTCTCTTTCACCTCCGCTTTGAGGTCATTGAACAAGGTAACTCCTTTTGGAGTAATACATTGGTTGGCTACTTCCTTAACACTCCTCCACACTTCACGGCTGTTAAAGCAATTGCCATGAAGTTATGGTTCCGTCGGTCTCAAGCAAACGGCAACGAAGGCGGCTTCTTTTTCTTCCGCTTTCCTTCGAAGCAATGGTGGAGAAAGTTATTCGTCTTTGGTCCTTGGCTTTTCTCCGGCAAAGCAATTTTTTAAAGCGTTGGAAACACGGAATGGAGCTATCAAAGAAGAACACAAACGCTTTCCAATTTGGATAAAAATGACGAATATACCACCCGAATTGTGGACGCCTTTTTGGTCTTTCTTTGGTTGCTTGATGACGATTGGGATCCTCTTCAGATTGATCCCAAGACAGCTCGAATGGAAAATCTGTCCTTTGCAAGGATGTGCGTTGAAGTTGGTGTGGATGGGCCGTTCCCCAGCTCCATCGCGATTTAGCCTTGTTCTGCTTCTACCGATTTTGCTTCGGTAAATGTGGCTTATAGCTAGAAGCCAATCCGATGTCATCGATGCCAACAGATTGGGCATTTGGAGACAAATTGCCGGTCCAAACTCATTCCATGTAATTCTCGTCCTAAGCCTCTGGGCTCAAGGCTACCGGGTCTGTTCAGTGAAAGCCCTCATCCCGAGGTTTATGTGGAGCACAGTTGCCAAGTAACTACGCCTCAATTGTCGTGGATGGTAATTGGTAAACTTCCTTGTTACGTGGCTGAAGAAGCCTTGCCCCAAACAGAGTCAATCCCGACCCCTATTGTTGGTCTAAATCTTTGCCGCCTTGGCCGGGGCTGTGATTGAAACTCCAACTCCTCCCTCGATGATTCGCGGGCTCTTACTTGGCCAAATCCCCTCTTCCGATCCAGGTGCCTCGGGCAAATCCGGTTTGGGGGTTACAGTCCTTTAATTTGGGTGAGCTCCCTCCTGTTGGGTTACGTAGACGTGAGCTTGACTTGAGAGTGCCATCCCACTATTGTCTGCGAGTGTGAGCATCAATTTAGTCTTCTGATGATTCCAGTGGTTTGGATGGCTTCTGGATATGCGGTTGGATGATTTGGATTCTATTCCCAGAGTCCGAGTCTCTCCACCATAATATCGACTTAGATGAATTTATGCTTACCCCTAGCTCTATTAAGAGGATTACTAAGAAATACTCTTCATGCTCCTCTGTGGTAGATGAATTGAGAGGCTTCGAGGGTGAGTGGAAGACTCCTAAGACTAGGAAGAAGAAAAAGGCTGCCTCAAGAAGTCGAGTGGCGTCTCACGGTTCCTAGGCCCTTCTTTGATGGAACATTTTTATGCGGGTCTTGTTTCGGGGCACCTTTGGAATTGACACAGTGTCTTTTTGGGTGATTAATTTTGTTCCTTGTTGACTGCACGAACAAGAATGTGCTTGAAGGTATTTTGGCCCTTCTCGGGAATAAAAAATCTTGTGGCGGCAGCGATGATTGGGTGAATCTGTTTTGTTATGGACGAAATGGAAATCTGTTGTTTCTAGTTTTGTTGTCCCTCTTGTTGGAGGGTTGGGGCTAATGATGGAATGGTGTGGGACGATTTGCTATTGTGATCCATTCGCGATCTTGGTTTGTGGTCGGTTGCATCAATGGGCGATAGTTGTATGGATTTTGCTATTTCTGGTCTTGGTGGCTTGAAGTTTGTTGGTATCAGTCACTGGGCCCGACCATGAGGCCTGATTTCTGACCCGTGGTATGGTATTTTTACGCCGGTGGCCCCGCCTGATTTGTGGTGATTGTGTTGCATTCCTTTGGTATGCTTGTGTATAGCTATTTATTGATCTGTGAAGGTGTTGTTTGAAAGTATCTTCATGTGGATTGTTGTCTCATCTTGAAGGTTGTGATGCGGCCGATTGTTCCTTAGTCTTTGCTCCTTTTGGCCTGGCTGGTTTTCCTCTTAATTGATTGGGTTGGGGGTGCCCATGTGTGTATGGTTTTGGATACTCCATTTGTGGGCTCGGTGATTGTGATTCTCTTTGGCTGCTTGCATGCTCTTCTTGTTTGAAGCGATTCCTTTTTTGATCGGCCACTTTTGGTTTTCGGCCCAGGACTTGGTTGTGTTCATCAATCTCCTTGTTCTCAAATGGGTGTGCTTTTATTGCGATCTGGCCAGGGTATGCGATCTCTTGGCATTGCGGTGGTTAATCTTGATGTTGAGTTGGAAATGATTTGGACATGTTATGTGGGCTCTTTGTCTCATCTAGCGGGAGGAATTCACCCGAATTTCCTCTCGGTGCTACTCTGTCCCTGGCTGTGTGTCCCATTTATTGAACGGGTTGGGAGCCCGTGTGCTTATGGATTGGGTCTTTGGCGGCCGAGGGCTAGCAGTTGAGCGAGGTCTTTTGGTTGTCTTTCCTTTTCTTCTTTGGAAGTGCCAGGATGTGTCTTGCTTTTTGTAATGAAGATGGTGCCAGTGTCGGCCTACGGTTTGGACTTGGCAATTTTACGGTGATAGATTTGTGAATGCGTGGCTGCCGTGTTTCGGCTTTGGATGCGGTGGGTCATGGCGCGAAGCTGGGCCATGAGGCTACTCTGTAAATTAGGCCACGAAATTGGTTACGATGCATGCTCATCGGGAGTGCATTTTGGGTTGCTAATTGGGGTAAATTTTGTATGTATCTTTTGTCTTTTGATGTGCTGGTCCATAAATGCATCCGCGGCCTCTCGGCCTATAGTGGTGTGCTGATGCATATTCTTTATACTCATATTATCTCGGCTGATTTGGTAGTCATTGATGATCTTGAAATTCGTGAAGGCATGGTGGAAGCTTTGTGTTGGTGTGGTTAAACTCCCTTTTATTTGTTTCGGTTCAAGGCTGCTCGGTATTAGCTTGATGCTGATCCAGTGCGGTGGGTGCTCCATTTCTTTGGCTGTTGCGGTCTTTGATGAAGATGGGTCATGTTAGTTGTTTATGGAGTGATGACCAAGATGCTAGAATTTTGCTTTGAAGTTGGTTGCCATTTGGATGTGGAAATTAGTTCTTTGTTGGTTTTTTTCCTTCTTTGATGCAGCCTTGCACGATGGTTGATCTTTGCATTCGGAAATCTTGTAAATTCTTGATGGAAGTAGTGTGAGGATGAGTTCTTGATGCTCTGCATGATTATTCTATCTACATCAATGCTTCGGGTGTTGATTTGGCGGATATCATGCTTGCATAGGCTCTTATGCGGTTTGGAAAATGGTTTCTCGGTTGTGCAATGCCGTTTCACACTTGGTTTTTAGGATTGGAATCTCTGTGGCGTGGATTGAGCTTTCCTGTTTATGCACTCTATCTTCTCAGCCTTATAGGAATGGATGCATTGCGATTTCATTTTCGTTTGGCAAACCGGCACAGGTCATAGGCCGGTATGGGTGCGTGATTTTTGTGTAATCCGGGTTCTGCTCCTTTTGGTCCCGGTTTGAATTTTCTGAGGCATCTGCAACGTGGCTCATGGACGTGGATTTGATGCATCTGCCGCTAGGTTGGATTTGGTCCCTTAGAGGCTATACTATTTTTGAATGTGATGTACACTTTTTATTTTCTTGATTATGTAGAACGTTGGCCTTTTAGAGGTCATTTGTGTACCTCGATTGTACTTGTTGCTCGGGGTATGCCCCAACAGATAATGTTTCATCCCCAAGTCAAGATACTTGGCGATTAAACATTAAATTTGTAATTTTTCTCCCATTAATCCAAAATACTTGCTTACCAAAAAAAATAGGAGAGAAAACTTTATCAATGGGGTATAATCATAGGTGTGAAATTTTCTCAACAATGGAGCATAGAAAAGAGAGGTTTTAAGATAGATGCTACTCCAAGGTCGTTCAAGAGCCCAAGCGGGCGGCGCCGGAGCCGGCCTCGGCCGGTCTCCTGGTTGCTCCGCCTGGTTGCTCCCCATCTTCCACCCTCTGCTTGCTTCCTTCACGGACTTCTGGTCCGGCTTTGTTGGCGCCCTCTGTGGCCTTTCCTGATGACGTGAGCGTAGTCCGAAGCCCCTTCCTCTGCCCGATTAGATCGATTTCTTCTTCCTTCTTCTTTCTGGACGGTCTTGCCGGCTCTGATGTTCCACTTCCCATGGGTTCACTCCTGTTGGATGGGTTAGGGGACCTCGTGCCGATCTGGATTGGCTCTATTAGGCGGGTGTACTGTAGAGATGGCCGATAATCTGGTTTGTTGCTTTTGTCCTTTCCATTGTAATCGCTCTTTGCTGCTCGTTGGTTTTGACGTTGACGAGCAGCGTGCCCGGCTTCGATGGCTCTCTGGCGATGCGTTCCTTAGGTGTGATGGGTTGGGGGAGCATCTTTTATCGAGTCGGGAGTATGGGCTGGAGCGCCGAAGAAGTGGGAGTGGCCATGTTCGGTCGATGAAAATCCTTTTGATGCGGTGAGTTGTTTGCAGCTGTCATAGTTGCTATTGTGAGGTGATTACCTCTATTTTCGCTGATTGCTGATTTGCTGGGCTGAAGATGGAGTCCTGGACTCGTCTGCTGGTCCTGGCGCAATCATCTGATTTATTTTGGAGTGGTCTAAGCCATTTCTTTCAGACTGCGTGAAGCTATGTGATGGCTTTCTCTGCGTTTTCTTACCGTAAGGTATGATTTGGTTAGAAGATTTTTGGTTGGATTGTTGGTTGCTTGGCTACTTGGTCCGACCTCTGATTCTGGTAAGACTGCTCTACCCGGGCTGTGTTTCCTGCTGAGAGTGAGATTGAGGTCGCTAAAGTTGAGGGCTTTGAATCCTCGATTTATGGTTTCTTTGCAATGTTACGTAATTGCCTCCTCTGGCTTTCTATTGATTCGATTCTTTGCGACCGGGGAGGGGTCCGAGGGACTTTGGATTAATCTTGTCCCTATTTTTTCTGCATTTTTTGTTTCTTGATTTCTGCGGGTCTTGGTCTTTGACCATGCCCTGTGATAGCCGTAGCTGTTCGAAGTTTGAAGTTGTCTCTCTTTGCCGGCAATTGGTCGTTGAAGCTTTGCTTCTGGTGGCTGAAAATGACCTTGTGTTGGTGGAGGCCCTTACGCTTGATGCCTTTTGTGTAGCAGTCCCTTGGAATCTTTGTTGTCTAGTAAATGCTGCTCTCGCTCTTTGCTTGTTGGAAGTGCATGTGGCTTTGTTGTGATTTTTATTAGCTGGCCTGTCCTTGGTGATGATCTGCTTTGTCATTGCCACATGCGATTTTGTTCCTTCGGGCTAAGCGAGCTGCTGCCTTTGGCTGTTCTTGATTTGGTGGAGCACATTCCCATCCGGAATGAAGCTGTTTGGTTGTGATGAAGAGTCTTTGTAAAATCTTTGAAATGCTGAATTGTGGGCTGTCCATTGTCCTTAATCTGGATAGTGGGTTTGTGGATGTTGAGTGGTGTTGGTTAGCGGATGGTTCTTTGACAACATCCAGATCCCTTGCTGAAGGTTTTTTGTCGACTGTGGGTTCCAAGGATGTTCGAAAGCTGGTGTGTAAGGCTGATGGGCCTGCTGCTGTAGGTTTTTGAACTTTTCTTCCTGCTGCTGAGGCTCTTCAGCAGCTGGAAGTCTCGGGTTTCAGCGGGTTGGACTGCGGCTTTTTCCCTTGAATTGTGATGTAATATTTTTCAATTCTATAGGTTTTGTAGATCGTGGGCCTCCTAGAGGCTTGGTTTGTACCTTTGGATGTACTTTTGCTTGGGGTATGCCCCAGCGGGTTATGTTTTATCCCCAAGTCAAAATACTTGGCGATAAAATATCGATTTTATAATTTTTTTTCTCCCATTAATCCAAAATACTTGCTTACCAAAAAAAAAAAAAACAAGAGCCCAAGCAAGAGTTTTTGGTTAAATGAAAATTGTGACGGAACGGAATTTTTTTTTTTACTCCGTCATTCCGAACAGAAATGGAAACCCAAACTATTTCAATAATGTGCAACACAGGATCACAGATGCCGTCAGAATCTAAACATGATATCTATAAACATGTAACGGAAGCCAATCTAGTAATCTGCCAAAACACTTACATTCATTCTAAATCATTCATGCGTACATAAAGATCCAATTATACAAATTCATTTAATTCTAATTAGATCATACATCACTTCCTTCCGTAGCAGCTTTCAAGGTATGCTTCTAAGTCCTCAAAATCCGTTAGACGGTACTCTAGTCGTATTTTCTCGTCAGGCATGAGTTCTATGGTCTCATCTGGAGGGAAAAAATATGAAAACAGTGAGTTGAGACCCATCAAGATACATGCAGATATGCAGTAAAACATGCATGCATAACATAACTTAGTCGAAATAGATATAATTGCACATGAAGATACAGATGCCATAGGTAAGTCTTTCGTAGCAGAAACGATCGGAATATAGAAACAATCAAACTTCGAAAATCAAACAATCGATGTGTTCATGTTTCAGAAAACAGAGATCATTCTTACTTTCATAGAAAACTTCATCTTTTATCACTGAGGGACCCTAACAGTAGACCCCACTGGAGAGAGGGGTGAATAATCGAGGATAGATTATGTACATCTCCCCACAATCAACGGCAATAAACAGAACACTTGATCCCACCTCACGAGATCTTTCCCCATTCCGAGGGGATTTAGCCAGAACAGAACAGAATCTACCCTCCACATTATAACGCCTCGAGAAGAAGCAGACCATAAATAACTCCATGGACAGAGTTATCATCGATTATCACCATAACGTTCTAAGGTATGCCGGAGAACCTAATCTGACTGCATATCAGTCTGGGTCCAAAATAACAGAAACAGAAATAAAAATATTTTCTTCTTATCGCTTACTAAAATCCATTTTCAGTATCAGTCAGAAACATCACAATTTACCCTTCAAAAATTGTGCATAGAATATCACAGTTTGAGTCTTAAGGAGGCCGGTTCAAAATCTCTTTTGTCCAAGTAAGAAGTACTTTACCATTCGTGTCATAAGACTGGTTTCAAAATAGATTCGTCATTTTACAATCAAGCCGATTTTAAAATATATTGGTCGTTTATACAAATCAAGGCCGATTTAAAAATCATATTATAAGGCCGATTTTAAAATCAAAGGCCGGTTTCAAAATTCATGGCACACATGGCCGTTCTCAAATTCAACTTAGGGCCGGTTTCAATTTCAAGGTGCTCATGGCCGATTTCAATCTCATCTTAGGACCGGTTTCAATTTTAAGGTACTCAAAGCCGATTTCAATCTCATCTTAGGGCCGGTTTCAAGTTCAAGGTGCTCATGGCCGATTTTAATCTCAACTTAGGACCGATTTCAACTTCAAGGTGCTTATGGCCGATTTCAATCTCATCTTAGGGCCGGTTTCAATTTCACGGTACTCAAGGCCGTTTTCAATCTCATCTTAGGGCTGGTTTCAAGTTCAAGGTGCTCATGGCCAATTTCAATCTCAACTTAGGACCGGTTTCAATTTTAAGGTGCTCATGGCGATTTCCAGCCGGTTTTAATTTCAAGGTACTCAAGGCCGGTTTGGATTTCACACACAAGGTGGCCGGTTTGGATTTCATACACAAAGTGGCCGGTTTGGATTTCATACTCAAGGTGGCCGGTTTGGATTTCATTAAGGAAGGGCCGGAGCTCTTTTACATTAAGGGAGCAGGTTTCATTTTCATGATATAAGGTTGGCCGATTGTGATTTCATGTTAAGGCCGATTGGGTTTCTCCTTGAGGCCGGTTCTAAATACAAGGCACACATGGCCGAACTTAATTTCATTATGCAAAAGGGGCCGAGCTTGATTCATCATGCAAAGGCCGATCTTGATTTCAAGCAAAAAGGGCCGGTTTGGACTTCATCATGCAAAGGGGCCGAACTTGATTTTATCATACAAGGGCCGATCTTGATTTCGTGCAAAAAGGGCCGGTTTGGATTTCATCATGCAAGGGGCCGAACTTGATTTTATCATGCGAGGGCCGATCTTGATTTCATGCAAAAAGGGCTAGTTTGGATTTCATCATGCAAGAGGCCGAACTTGATTTTATCATCCAAGGGCCGATCTTGATTTCATGCAAAAAGGGCCGGTTTGGATTTCATCATGCAAGGGGCCGAACTTGATTTTATCATGTAAGGGGCCGATTTCGATTTTAACATGCAAGGAGCCGGTTTCGATTTCAACATACAAGGGACCGGTTTCGATTTCAACATGCAAAGGGCCGGTTTCGATTTCACCATGCAAGATACCGGTTTCGATTTCAACATGCAAGATGCCCGTTTCGATTTCAATATCTAAGATACCAATTTTGATTTCAACATGCAAGGGGGCAATTTTGATTTCAACATGCAAGATGCCGGTTTTGATTTCAACGTGCAAGATGCCGGTTTCGATTTCAACATGTAAGAGCCAATTTCAACTTCATGCAAGGGAAGGCCGATTTCATTTTTTTCATGCTTAAGTGGCCGGTTGACTCTTACAGTGACGATTTCAATTTTTTTTTGTCCGAATCAGTGGAAAAGAGAGAACACGAACTAAACATGAAATTAGAAGGAAAACTTGCAGTTCTTACTTTGAAAACGGAAGTATGAAATTTAAAACTTAACGTCCGAAATAACTTGCAAGAAAAACGAGTGCAGTATATTTGCAAATGAACTAAAAACTGAACTTAAAAAGTGACGTCCGAAGTATCTTGCTTGACGGGCTGACTCAAAATTCTTCCCTCCTTACCTGACAGTCGGTTTTTACCGTCTTGGAGCTCTCTCCTTCACTCGCTTCTCTCGGCTTATATTTTGTCCCAACTTCAACACTCGTTGCCGATATTTATAGAGGAAGGATTAGGGGGAGTAAGTAGGGTAGGTAACTTACTTCGGTACTTTTTCTCAGAGGGTAAGTGGGGTAACCAGATTAGTTTACCCACTCTATTCGGTCGCCGCCTAGTTGGGTTTTAACTAAAATCTACTGTTCTCTTTAGTTGCCAACGTTCACTCCTGCCGTCCTCTTATAATTCACTCCGGCCTCATAAAATCACTCCAGATTTCATCCTTATCAAAATATTCTAGTATTTGGTTGGGATATTTTATTCCGATTTTTAGGCTTTTTGATTTCGGTATCTCACAATTCTCCCACACTTAAAAAAAATTCGTCCTCGAAATTAGGAAAATGCTTCATTTCATTTTACACCGAACCTCAATATTGAGCATTAACTTAAACCTTCATATATTCACAGGTTCATCATCCTTTCGCTGCTTGCTCTGATCAATCGGTTATCTCTATTTTGATCAGTTCCACTTTACTGCCACTATCACAACCTGACATTTTGGTCATTTCAGCCAAATTTCCAATCAGGATACTTTACATTTTTGCCATTTTTTGTCATATTCCCTTCCAAACATTCAACCCATGCATTAGTCTTGCTCTAGATTTATCCAAACCACAAAAATTATTTCTAACAGATCCTCAATTTACAACAGTATAAGAAGTCCTAATTATAATATTTTCTACGGATTCGGTTTAGTCTCACACCGTTGCTTAATATCTCAAGACCCTAACACTTAACATCCTCAAAATCTCAAGTCCATATTCTGAGGGAAATAACTTTTCACAACTCCCAACCGTTAGCAAGATTTGGACTGCAATTATATGCTTACCACGGGTTCGATGTGGCTCCTAATCCATCGTTCATTTTAATATCTCTTTACTTAGCAACTTAAAGACCTCGTTGGTATATTAATAAATCAACTAATTCAACCCAAACACATCATTTGAAGTCACAATAGTGAATTATTTTATCATTATTTAAGTGGAGACAATCGATTTTGTTTGAAAGGTAACCGCACTTTTCTTCCTTTTTATCCTAAGAGTATCGATCCACAATGATACAGGAAGGTTCATCTTCATAATTCTTAAAATTATCAGATCCGATTTGTCCCCAGAGTAATTCTACATACTTTCAAATAGGGACTTTCAATCATTAACTGTTGATCTTATTATTCATTTCTGTTGAACATATTGAGATCCACCTCTAACTTTTAAGTTCATAAGACTTTAATTTCCTTCAAGGGATTATTCCTAAATCCTCAAAGATCTTATCACAATATTTTTTTCTTATCCTAAGTGGAGCAATTTCATCCCATGGACGCCTCCCCCCCTTTGTCTGTGGGTGGTTACCTATTGACAAAACCCCCAATTTTTCTCATAAGCATATCACCTATGCTAACTTACCTGATCATTTATAAGTCCTACTATCAGAAGGCTCTACGACTTCAGTAATAGTGTCTTAGCCGATGCTCTTTCAATTCCACACAAATTCTTAGAGTCTAATGCCAAATTCAGCTTCCTTTAAATAGATTACCTTCATATCCAGATTTTTGAATGGTCATCTATTGACTTCAAAAGGGAAATTCTAGGATTAACGTTTATTCTTAACTTAATTAACCTTGCTTCTTACTCAGAGTTTTCATCCCCATTATTGGATATCTTATTCTCTTGATAAAATTTACACAAGTATCCTCGGGTGCCATCTTAATTTTTTTAAAAGGATCTGCATAACCCAAAAAGATCCTTACGAATAATCATAAAGATGAAATTTATAAACAAGAGCACTACTAAATTCCAAAATGTTGGCGCAGTCTCTAATTATTACTGAAACCTTCACATTTAGTAATTTAATATTTCACTGTCAAGCAATTTCATTCTTCCCAAATTAGACCACTCCAACGTTCTATCAACTTTAATCAAAAATTACAAGGGTTTTTATTTCAGGGTTTCATAACTATACTTGTTCCGATGATGGAACTGGTTCGCGGCAACCTTTCACCTATCTCAATAGACTCCCCATTAACTTCGGATTATTTCAAAGTTTGCCAAATATCCTCAAGATTATCTTCTGTCTTTGCACAAATAGCAACTTTATTCTTCAATTGGATTGGAAAATCCTTTCTTTAAAATTTTTTTTAAATCTGCTTAAATAATTCTCCAGGCATGGCATAATACGCCATCTAAATTCATATTAGTTCCATTACCTCCCTCACAACTCGTAATTCATATTATTCTTTTTATCAGTTCTAGTGTGGCAATTTTCCATTAAGATCATCTTAATACTCCATCAAGATTAATTTATTCACAACCTCAACCGAACTCCCCTTTTAATCTCTTACGAGATAACATCAACTTGTTTCCTTCATACATCAGATTACTACAAATACTACCTACACCTTCGGAGTCTTCAAGATCTATACCTTAACCTCAAGCTACTAATACTACCTTATCCATTATATTCAGTCATCAACCTTAACATCTTTCTTGGTACTGATAACGTACTAACCTAAGAATTTCATTCCAAGACTGATCAAACTTTCATTTAAACAAGTTTGACTGATTGAACCTCAATTGGACACTATCATGTTTAACATGGGCACGTCATTGATTTAAGTTCAGATCCTTAATGTACCTTCAATTTCTTGTCATCATTCTCACGGTTAACCAGCACTCTGAGGGAAGCACCCATCCAGAACTCATATTACTTCCTATAACCACAACATCACAAGATTATTAAATAATCAGAATAGAGGGAGCGGTTAGGATTGATGCATTTCAAAATCAATTCCCTAAAGCCAAAACTTAAACATTCTCCTCTAATCTTAATTACTTCACCTCACCTTAACTATCCGGGACCTATTCCAAAGGAATCCATTCTAAGGATCCAAGCTTATACTTCCATTTTTCGATTGATCAATTATTAAGGCATCTTATCTCTCTGATACCAATTGTGACAGAACGAAAAATTTTTTTTACTCCATTCTGAACAGAAATGGAAACCCAAACTATTTCAAAATGCGCAACACAGGATCACAGATGCCGTCTAGGACCTAAACATGATATCCATAAACATGTAATGGAAGCCAATCTAGTAATCTACCAAAACACTTACATTCATTCTAAATCATTCATGCGTACATAAAGATCCAATTACACAAATTCATTTAATTCTAATTAGATCATACATCACTTCCTTCCGTAGCAGCTTTCAAGGTATGCTTCTAAGTCCTCAAAATCCATTAGACGGAACTCTAGTCGCACTTTCTCGTCAGGCATGAGCTCTATGGTCTTATCTGGAGGGAAAAAATATGAAAACAGTGAGCCGAGGCCCAGCAAGATACATGTAGATATGCAGTAAAACATGCATGCATAACGTAACTCAGTCGAAATAGATATAATTGCACATGAAGATACAGATTCCTTAGGTAAGTCTTTCATAGCAGAAACCGTCAGAATATAGAAACAATCAAACTTTAAAAATCAGACAATCGATGTGTTCATGTTTCAGAAAACAGAGATCAGTTTTACTTTCATAGAATACTTCATCTTTTATCACTGAAGGACCCTACCAGTAGAGCCCACTGGAGAGGGGCGAATAATTGAGATCTTTCCACAATCAAAGGCAATAAACAGAACACTTGATCCCACCTCACGAGATCTTTCCCCATTCCGAGGGGATTTGGCTAGAATAGAACAGAATCTACCATCCACATTATAATACCTTGAGGAGAAGCAGACCATAAATAACTCCATGGATAGAGTCATCATGCGAAAGGGGCCGGGCTTGATTCATCATGCAAAGGCCGATCTTGATTTCAAGCAAAAAGGGCCGGTTTGGACTTCATCATGCAAAGGGGCCGAACTTAATTTTATCATGCAAGGGCCGATCTTGATTTCATGCAAAAAGGGCCGGTTTGGATTTCATCATGCAAGGGGCCAAACTTGATTTTATCATGCAAGGGCTGATCTTGATTTCATGCAAAAAGGGCCGGTTTGGATTTCATCATGCAAGGGGCCAAACTTGATTTTATCATGCAAGGGTCGATCTTGATTTCATGCAAAAAGGGCCGGTTTGGCTTTCATCATGCAAGGGGCCGAACTTGATTTTATCATGCAAGGGCCGATCTTGATTTCATGCAAAAAGGGCCGGTTTGGATTTCATCATGCAAGGGGCCGGTTTCAATTTCAACATGTAAGGGGCCGGTTTCGATTTCACCATGCAAGATACCGGTTTCGATTTCAACATGCAAGATGCCCATTTCGATTTCAACATCTAAGATACCGGTATCGATTTCAACATGCAAGGGGCCGGTTTCGATTTCAACATGCAAGGGGCTTGTTTCAATTTCAACATGAAAGGGGCCGGTTTTGATTTCAACATGCAAGATGTCGGTTTCGATTTCACCATGCAAGATGCCAGTTTTTATTTCCACATGCAAGATGACGGTTTCGATTTCAACGTGTAATAGCCAATTTCAACTTCATGCAAGGGAAGGCCGATTTCATTTTTTTCATGCTTAAGTGGCCGATTGACTCTTACAATGCCAATTTCATTTTTTTTGTCCGAATCAGTGGAAAAGAGAGAACACGAACTAAACATGAAATTAGAAGGAAAACTTGCAGTTCTTACTTTGAAAACGGAAGTATGAAATTTAAAACTTAACGTCCGAAGTAACTTGCAGCAAAACAGAGTGTAGTATATTTGCAAATGAACTAAAAACTGAACTTAAAAAGTGGCGTCCGAAGTATCTTGCCTGACGGGCTGACTCAAAATTCTTTCCTCATTGCCTGATAGTCGATTTTTACCGTCTTAGAGCTCTCTCCTTCACTCCCTTCTCTCGGCTTGTATTTTGTCCCAACTTTAACACTTGTTGCCGGTATTTATAGAGGAGGGGTTAGGTGGAGTAACTGGGGCAGGTAACTTACTTCGGTACTTTTTCTCAGAGGGTAGGTGGGGTAACCAGATTAGTTTACCCACTCCATTCGGTCGCCGCCTAATTGGGTTTTAACTAAAATCTGCTGTTCTCTTTAGCTGCCAACGTTCACTCCTGCCGTCCTCTTATAATTCACTCCGGCCTTATGAAATCACTCTAGATTTCATCCTTATCAAAATACTCTAGTATTAGGTTGGGATATTTTATTTCGATTTTTAGGCTTTTTGATTTCGGGATCTCACAAAAATAATGAAGAAATTTATAGGGATGCTCAAAAAACATGTTTAAAAAAATGACCGTTATCCCGTTTAAGCGCGCGGTGGGCGCTCTTAAGGTTTCAAGAGAAAACCTCACAGGCACTCGAACGAGTAGGTGGGCGAGCTTCGAGCTCAAGGTTACTGGTTTTGGGGCTTGAGTGCACGGTGAGCACATGGCATGCATTAGGCTACCGGAATTAGGGATCAAACAAGTGGAGAGTGCACAATAGGTGCAAAACTATTAGAAATTGGGCTAAAGTACAGATCAGGCGAACAGTAGGCGCATGACACCAGGAACGGACAGTCATGAAAATAAGTTGATTCATCAATTCAATGAACATAACCCAATATCGACACACGATTAAAATGGTTTACAGAATATGTCAACACAAAAATGGTTTTAACAATCTCCCTCGTTGACAATTCCGTGACAAAAATCCCTAACAAATAAAAAATAAAAAATAAGATGATTACGGGTTTAGACACCACCAAGATAGAATCCGTGTATAAAAAAATTGACTCTCAGATACAATGGACAAAAATAAAATGAAGTACAAAAATTGTGGAAGCTACCGAGTTGCCGTATGCCAGGAAAGAATTACTATTCTTGGACAAATATGGTTAGTGTAGAAATAGATAATAACAAGAATATAATAGAAGGGGACAAATAGAAAAATAATTATAAAAGATAATAATTAACCATAATAGAACTCCCCATAATAAGGATAACCTCCCCCTATCTCCCCCTAAAACAAATAATAAAGCACCTCTCTAAAGTAGAGATCTACTCTCCTTTTTATAACGAATGAGTAAAGGGACATTGTAAATGATCAAACTTTTATAGTGTCGCTTAAATTCATTACTTGATCATTTAAAAGTTTGATACGGGAATGAGATGCTCTATTTTTGAGTTTTTCCAAAACTTATTTTGACGCGATGTTACGGGACAGTAGGGGCGAATATTGCCAATAATGCCGTACCACTGACATGTTGGGATGAATGTAGTATTGATATCAAAATCATATCTTTGTTTGCCAACAGTTTGTGACTTGACCTAATGTTCTGAGAAAACTCTTAACGATTGATCAATATAGGCAGACGAAGTACTACTTTGTCTTGGAAAGGACGTGGGTCGGAAAATACAGTTTTAGACTTAACATTATCATTTAAGAAATTTTTTGAGTAACTCAACCCGGTTTTATTTCCTCTGATTTGTTCCAACCCAAGTACATGGTCTAATTTTTTAGACCCCTTTGAAAATTATTTCAATTCATTGTGAGCAGCCTCAAGATCAAATTCAAGAGTCGTGATTTTTTCAGTCAAAAAGAGCTTTTTAATTTTTCAACTTCTTGAACTTTTGTATCTAACGCAGATTTAAGAGCTAATTTTTTTTCATTTTTGTCAGTTTATGCTTTAATGACATATTAGTTTTCTTAATATGTAGGTATTCTTTAAACAAACTTACAAAAAAAAAAAGGTATTCTTTAAACAATTTATCATAAGTATCTTGAAGGTCATACAATTTAACTTCTGGCTCGTTTTTAGAGTCATCGGATAGATTATGATTTTCTTCTAAATGTTCATCAGTTCCACACATCGAGGCCATAAAAGCCATGTACTTAATAAGGCCATCTTTAGTGCATCTTCTTCTTCGTCATCGCTCAAGGTCGTATTAGCTTTTAAGGCTTGACCTTATTGGCGTTTAAAATTTTGGTATTCAGCGCGATAATGGCCAAAATCTTTACAATCTGGTATTGAACTCCTTCAGTATTTCTTAATTTGAATTATTTAATTTCACGTCGATCTTTCTTATTAAGTTTTAGTGATATTTTTAAATCCAAATTTGATTTTTCAGATGAAGATTTATTTTTCTTCAAGAATTTTTTAAATTTTTTTAACAAATAAGGTAAAATTTTCATCGCTATTCGACTCCTCATCGGAGTCACGATCTCTATCTTCTTTTTTTTTGGTAAGTAAGAATTTTGGATTAATGGGAGAAAAAAAATACATCTATGTTTTTATCGCCAAGTTTTTTGACTTGGGAAAAAAACATAAACCTCTGGGGGATACCCCGAGCGACTAGTACATCCAAAGGTATAGAGAAAAAAAAAAAAACCTCTATGAGGCCAACGTACTACATAACCAGTATAAAATGAAAAATAAAAACAACACGACGCAGAGGGAAAGTGCAAAATTCTGTTCCCCTGCAAGTCGAGCTAAACCAACAATACCAAACCGGCATCAGCAAGGGACAACCCAGCTTCCAGGTTACAGGAGCATCGGTGACCAAGAGATCCAATCAACGGCACTAAACAATTCTCACGCTAAGCTATGCAAGTAGCATCACTCCATGCAACAAACTAGTCCGGCTCTTCATCAACATCACGGCATCACGCATTCAAGAAATGCAGGTCACGCATCAAATCCCTTCGAAGAATGGCCACAGTTGGGATGAGAAACAACAGCAAGGTGGGAACAGAGGAGGAGCGGTGGGTAACAAGCCCGGTTCAATGACTAACAAAATTCAGCACAATCCAAGAGGAGGCTGGGCGAAGGCGCTAATATAAGCGCCGAGGCCAACATCACCCCATTCTGCGTTTTGCGGCATGGCCGGATTGCCAATTCCAGGCGCCTCGAGGCCTTGGCGAGATGCAAAGAACAGAGAAAAAAAAACCAAGCAAACAAGACCCACGAGATCCATCGGGAAGCGGGTTCGTCCCAATAAGCAACCGTAGTGCGGGAAAGATAGGTCCATATTCATAGACACACACAGTAGGAGTGGATCAAGGCATTGACAAGTCACGCCCAGTTGCTACGGCGAGACGGAAGGCAGAAGCCGAAGGCGGCATGGAATTTCCACAACATGCAAGAAATTACCGCCCAAAAACCATGGGTAGAAATGCGGCCAATCGCTTCGTAGCGGCCTGACCTTAGGCACATGGCAGTTTGAATCCCAGCGCATCAAACAAGAAGACCAGATTTCGAGACCCCGACTTAAGATTACGCACTTCCCACCACTGAGTACGGGGAGATAGGAAGCGGCCCGGGACTAGCACGATCCATAATGGTTAAATCCCGGATGCGCAGCAATGAAAGATGGCGACTCCACCCTCAAAGCATCCACCGGTAGCAACCAACGGCCTCAAAGGGTCGCGATCGGCCACAGACCAGTAGAAGCATCACTCATTTGAGAGGCCCATAATGCTTCATCGAGGTAGGGTGCCACACGCCGAGATAGCAACAAACATCAAACAAAAGACAAGACCTCTGCATTTCCACATGGGCACCTCCAATGCTCCAGGCAGTGAGCTTGGCCGAGCATCCCACTGTGATTCAAAGCGGCATGGCAAAGCCACAACCGATATAGCTAGGCGGAGTCCACCATCTTATTCACATCGAAGGCCAAGGAACCAAGGCCAAGGCAGAGCGATCATAGTACACGGTGCACCATCCCTCAAACCTCAGCCACAACATCATACCCACAAATCGGTTCAAAGCACATCCCGGCAAAAATCAGTCATTGCTTTGTCTCGGGCATCCAAAAATGGATCATTTTAGTCGGGCAAAGAAGCAATCAAGACCATCAATGGAAAACCATCGCATGAAATAGCAATAAAGAGGTGAGAGACACCTACAAAATCAACAGCAACCACCCATTGATAGCGTAAAACCAAGCACCAAAACCACTCTTTTTTTCTTTTTTTTTCTTTTTCCGGGAATTTTTTTCTTTTAATCCCGGGAATTTTTTTTTTTTTTAAGGGGAGCTAACAAACCCCAATGCAGAACGAATGTCAAAGCGGCGGGAGGCTGCTGACTTAAGGATCAACAACGGGAGGTGGGACAAGTGGATCCAACCCCCGGCGGGGGCATCAACGAAGGCCACCACGGCGCAAAACCCCACCGGCTCAACCAACCCATGAGGGCAAAAGGGGACAGCGACCACAAAAGCAAGCAAAGATGAACACCCCCTTACCCCCCTTTTTTTTATAAGTTCCAACGCCTAACCAAACAGTGGTTAGGGCAACCAGCTCAGCGGGGAGGCCTTGATTTGTCTCGAACAATATTTAAAATCCGGGAGCAGATCTGTGACACATCCGATGGGATGAACTTTCGAAAATACGGTTGTTACGTTCTCTCCAAATATAATAAACCGTAGCCGCAAGAGATAGACGCTTAGAGAGAGCGATGAGGTTCTTGCCTTTCCACATGTGTGCGCCCCAATTAACATTTTGGGACCATATAGGGTATGGCGAGTGTATGCCCAAAGATCCGTTGGATAGAGGTCCACACGGAGGAGGAGAATGGGCGGGAGAAAAAAAGATGGTCATGGTTTTGGCTCGAATCACAGAGAGAACAAGTGAGGATAGGTTGGGAAATATGTGAACACGGTCGAGGTATGTGCCCGGCCTTTTATAGCCTGACCAAAGGGTGAATGCGTGGGCGGGAATATGGAAAGAACCCCGGATAAGTTTTGTCCAACTCGGTTTCGGCCGGCGGGTGAAAAAGGAGGTAGGCGAGACTTGGATGAAAAGACACCGTTAGAGCTACCACCCATCTCGAGAGAGTCTTTAAGCTCAACGTTGGGCAAGTAAAGGGGCATGTTTGTTGCGAGGTCGGAAACCTCCTCATCAAAAGGATTTGGCCGTGCCCAATGGTTATCTTTGATTATCCGAGAGACCTTGCCGTCCCAAGATAATCCAAAGTGACCGAGCGGATGCGATCCGTGCAAACTCTCATCGGCGGGCCATCGTGGTGCCAATTGTCATGCCGAGATAAAGGAATCGACACCATCACCAATGATTTTTGACAAACATGTGAGCACATGAAAGAACGGAATTTCATGATCTTCCTCCGGCTCCAAGGGGCCGAGTCGGGGACTTTGAGGGTCCAGATGCGGCGGTCCTTGATTCTAGTCTTGTGGATCCATGAAGACCAAGCCGATTCGGGGTCTTTAGAAAGGATACGCCATAACAACTTACATATGAGGGCTTTATTTTGAGCATGTAAATTTTTTAAGCCCAAACCCACCTTCACTCTTAGGGTAGCAAATGTCGGAGGACTGGCCACTTTTGCATTAGCCTTCCACGTCCCAGTAGAGCCATTCCAGAGGAAGCGCCTCGAGAATGTAATCAATCACAGTGAAGAATAGATTTGGGAAGAATGAAGATTGAAGCCCGGTAGATGTGGATAGAAGAGAGGATCGAGGCCACCAATCAAGGCGTCCCCCAAAGGAGAGCCACTTTTTTTCCATGATTTGATTCGGCAAGTAATTTTCTCGGTGAGAGCCTTACAGTCCCAAATTGACACTGGAAGAAATAAGAGGAACGCCAAGGTATCGAATGGGGAGAGATCGACTTTGAACCCCGGGACATCGACAATATTCGAACAAGGGATGGGTCTTTCGAGCAGGGGAAGACCTCACTTTTATTTGTGTTAGCCGACAGACGGAGAGAGCCAATAGAATTCCTCAAGGCAATCCTTGAGAATCGGATAGAGCAAACATCGGCATGAGAGAAGAGGAGAAGGTCATCTGCAAAGGCAAGCATGACAGTATGAGTCTGGCCGCATTTCAAATGAAATGTGAAATTTTTGTTCCTACGTGCTTTGGCTTCAATAATCCCGTTTAACACCTCCGTCACCAGAACAAAGAGGTAAGGAGAGATGGGATCTCCTTGACGAAGACCCTTACCCCCTTTGAAAAAACCCACCGCTTCACCATTTATATTAACAGTACGAGGGGTGGTAATGCACTCCTTAATCCAGTTTATCATTTTGGGCGGAAAGTTCATGATGGTCGGGACATTGATAATGAAGTCCAGGTGGACAGAGTCATAGGCTTTCATGAGGTCAACTTTCATAGTACAACGTGGAGGGTCATGACCAAGATGATACTTGTGGAGAAGCTCTTGGGCGAGGAGAATGTTGTCACTGATTTGGCGCCCCGCCACAAAAGCCGTTTGGCACTTATCGACCGAGATAAGGTAAAATCATCTTTAAACGATTTGCAATAATCTTGAGATGACTTTGTATATGACGTTCTGACATGAAATGGGACGATAATCGAAAACCACCGAGGAGAGGCGGATTTTGGGAATAAGGTGATGATCGCCGATTCATTTGTTTGAGAAGCTTTCCATGATTAAAAAAATCACGGACGGCTTCACAAACAGATGAGCCAATGATATCCACGATTCCTTAAAGAAATGGGAGCTGAAACCATCGAGGGGCCCGATAGTCGCCTATAGAAAAGATCGCCTTGCGGATCTCATCATCGCTTACCGGGCCACAAGAGGGTCCATAAGTGATTGGGGATCGTATGAAGGATGTAAGGGCGCGGCCGATCCGAATCGGCCGATCCGTACGTGCGACTAGTCCCAAGAGCCCTACTAAAGTGGTCCACAATCGATTCTCGAACATTAAGGACACCTAAAGTAGGATTCCCATCTTGACCAAGAAGGGAAATGATCCGGTTCTTATTGTTGTTACCATTCATAGTCATAAAAAAGAATTTATTGCACTGATCACCCTCTTTGAGCCACTTTATCTTGGCTTTTTGCTTCGTGAGGTCGGCTTCCTTGGCCAGGGCAGCGTGGTAAGCATCCTTACAGCTACGCTCCTCAAGAAGATTCCCAAGATTGGATGGGGTATGACTTTGGATAGCATCAAGCCTTTCCCTTGCACGGGTGACCTCCTCGTGAACGTCACCCTCATGGACATTAAGCATTTTTAGGGATTTTTTCACATTCTTTAGTCTGGACACAAGCTTGAACATTGGCGAGCCATTGGTGTCATCCCTCCAGGCATCAGAAACCAAAGGGAGAAATTTTGGAGATTTAGTAAGGAAGTTATTGAACAGGAAAAATCTGCGTTCTGGGGAGGATCACCGGTGGGATGAGAATAGAGGGCGAATGGTCGAGAGAGGGGGAGGGAAAAAGGGCTTTAGCCCTGCGAAATCTGTCAAACCAATTCCCATTGGCGACAACACGGTCAAGCTTTCTCGTAGATGCGAAGGGAGGAGTCATGCCCATCATTCTGGGTATAGTGCATGCCTTCATGGCACACATCGTTAAGATCGCGATCTCTAAGGCAACTATCAAGGTCATTCGAGCTATTGTTATGCCGAGATCCCACCCAAAGCCTCGGAAGGGGATCGGATATCATTGAAGTCCCCGAGGGCTGCCCTGGGAGGTCGCCGGGTGGGTTGACACCGCGCGAAGGCTATCCCATAGGAGCCTTCGGGAGATAACCGAATTTGCACCATATATAAAGGACATGATGTAGTGAATATTATTCTCGAGGAGCAGAACCTCAAGATGAATGACTGTTCTCTCAGAGGAAATAATAGTGCGAAACCGGATTGGGGTCCAGCACCAACCCAAATCCGCCCGCCCCAACACGAAGAGTAATTCATAACCCAAGACCAGTTAGGTCTGATTCTAGTGGAGATTGCCAAAGAGTTCTTTTCCGCAACCTTGGTTTCCACCAATCCAACGATACAGCACCTATGGGAGGTTGGTTTCCACCAACCTTTGGGACCAATCCAACGGTCTCTATCTTCCTTAATCGATTTTAGAGCAATTGATTTATTCTTCCTTAATTGGAAAAGTGTGTACTCATAAGTTTGGAGAGATCTTACAAATTCTTCAATCTTATTTTACCAAGATCATTACTTTCTTCAATGGGGGTGATTTTATATTTAAATCATTCATGGAGCAATTTAAGAACTTTTCTATCAATTTTATTTTCAGAAATTCATTCTTCTAAATTAAATGTGGAGTTCACAATGTCATTTGATTGTACATAAAATTCATCGAAGATTTCATCATCTTTTATACGGATTTATTCAAATTTAGTGGTAAGCATTTGTAATTTTAAATTTTTTACTAATTTTGTTCCTTCGTGGGTAATCTCAAGTATGTCCCACGCATCTTTAGAGGTTTCACACGTAGATATACTTTTAAAATCTTCACGAGATACAGCCATGAAAATGGCATGTAGTCCTCTACTGTTCCAATTACAGGCATCAAGTTCTCCTTTTAACCACAAAGATAAAACTTTTGGTTCATCGGTGGTTGAACTTCTGGGCAGCAGCTACAAGAAACTGAAACCAGCTTCATCACCATTCAACTTCCCATGCTTCAGAAGCACCATGCAGCACTAACCCACGTGGATATCATCGAAGCATCAGCAGCCAAACTCCAAAAGAGAGATCAGCATTTCCAACAGCACCTTCCAAGAGATCTATCGATCTCTATGATTTACAAACCAATTGCCATTGAGCGGCAAGCCCTCGATCGCACCGGAGTCAAGCTACACTGCCGGTGTAAATCAAATGCGAGAGAGGCATCACAATCCAAACACCCACACCCCAACAAACATCCAATGCAGCGTCCGCATTTCACCTATCATCAAGCCGGGCCATCAGATCACCATCCTGACCTCACAAAATTGGCGGCAAGATGATACCAAAGAACTTTACCGTCTGCTGACTAAGCAGAGCACGGCACCAACCTCGAAGACAACGCCATTCGGGGTCCTCAGTAGCCAACACCACGGAAGCCGCGCCACCGGCGCCGGGCTACGAGATACATCGAGCCACCGGCTTCAAGCAACAAAGACAAAGAAGAATCAGTTAGCCCTTGCCCAACCGATGTCGAAGGGAACATTCAACAACATCGGAGCAGAGCCATTTGAACTCCAAAGAGACTCGAGTAGGCAAGGCCGGCATATAGGCATGAACAAACCGAAACAGAGTCTAAACCTGTTCCACCAAATGCCTATCGGCAAGGAGAACTCCCCTACAACAAGGGGAGCAAAAGGCCAAAAGGTCCATGACCCAGTTCAACAAAAACCAAATCCAGTATAGGCGGCCCCCCCCAACCCACACACCGCGGTGGCTCAAAGGAACACGGCACCGGACCGATTATTCGAGACAATGCTCCATCTAAAACCAAAAGCCAACCACGCAAGCTCCACAAAACGCGAGATAAGCAGTAGACTCAATCTTGCTACGGGGATCACAAGCACCAAGCGGAACTCAGCCCGGCTCTTCACACCATATCCGAGAAAGTCCCCAACCGAGTGCACAGGGCACCCCAACCCGTTCAACTGGAGGGGACACATTATTGACTAATAGAAAAGCCGACAACACAAGCCCGTTCACGGCCGGATCAAAGAACAAGGCGGAGCGTGACCATCAAAATGCGGTCAAGTGAGAACCCAACAATCTCCGCAACCCAAAAGGTTGCCATTAAGCAAAGCTTCGATAAAGGCAAAGAACACAGAGCCACCGCGCGAAGGATCGCGAGACAACCCGAAGTTCCATGGCCGGCTCTTCGGACCTTGACCCAATATCTCCAAACTAGCACGGCGGAGTCCCCCAATCCGTCCACCGGAAGGGCGACACACAGAGGCGGAGGCGAGCAGTAAATACAGACCTTTGGAAGGCAAATCCAACATGCGGCGAGAGAGAGCCGACGAAGCTCCATATCGCCAGATCCCGGCCGAATCCGAAGGACGGAGGGCGCTAACCCAGCCCACGAGGACAAATCCAAGCAAGGCCCAATCGTCCACAAAGGCATATGAACCCGAATGGAGCCAAAATCGAGGCCGAGCCTACAACCCCATCGAATGGGAGAACAAGATCGAGAACTCAATCCCTAGGCTTGCAGGAGAAGAGGAATCGATTGTGTGAAGATATAAGACCTCAAAGGCTGCACATCCAAACCGAGAATCGGCAAAAAAATCTCACAAAGCGGCCGAAGATTCAAAGGCGCCGCCGGAAAGGAGGGTCATCAAGGAGGCGGGAGGAGGAGCGCGAAAGCGCCAGTCAAATTTCAAATTTTGAAACTAGAGAGAGGGGAGAGCACCTCTCTCTAGAACGAGCACATTATGGCCTGCTGTTGCTGCCCAGGATATATTTTGATGCCAGTCAGGGTAGGGCCAATGAATACCAGAATGTCTTTGGATATTATTCCACAAGGTTCTCGAAAATGGGTAGGAGAAGAAAAGGTGGTCGAGGTCTTCATCACCCGTGTTGCAGAGAATGCATCTGGGTGAGAGGTTAGGGATATAATGGATTTTTTTTTGGTAAGTAAGTATTTTGGATTATAGGAAGAAAAATATAACAGAATCTATATTTTTACTCCAAGTCAAAATACTTGGAGTAAAAACATAAACCGCTAGGGCATACCCCGAGCATCAAATACATCAGAAAAATCATAAAAAAAGTACTAAAGAACAGTCCTCTAGGAGGACATACGATCAACATAATCAACAAAATATGGGTCCTAACTATACATGGTTCAACATACTCAACATAAACTCATCATGCATCAGCAGAAACACCAATAGGAGTCGGCTTCGAGACACCAATTCCAACGTGCATCAGAGAGAAGTGGCAGCTAGAGTGCCGAAACTCAGCAGCGCGGATAATGATCTGGCTAACGGCAACACTCCATGTTTCGATAACAGCAACATCAATACCCGGCAGCAGAACAGCATAACACGACCAAAGAAAGTTTCAAACAAAAACGCCCCAGCTCACGCCGAAAGAATGCCAAAACCAGCATTAGAATCGTGGCACCCACACAGCAAAGCTCAGACGGTCAACTGGAATTGCAAAAGGAAGTGTAAAAACAATGCCAGGTCCAGCCGCAAATTGAATGAGGAGTTCAGCCCATATCAACATTCCGGGAGGCAACGCAGCAAAACTGAGTTCCAATAAATTTTTTTTTTTTTGTAAGTAAGTGTGTATTTTGGATTAACGGGAGGAAAAATTTATAAAAAACTATGTTATAACTCCAAGTTTTTTGACTTGGAGTTAGAACATAAAACGCTAGGGCATACCCCGAGCGACTGGTACATCAGATAATACATCAAGAGGAGCGCTTTAACAGAAAATAGAAAATGAACAAAGTCATTTTACATAGGCAGAATCCCACAACAATGCTGCCCCCAAACCAAAAAGCACCCCCAGTATAGGAAGCGAGAAGACAGTTATGTCAAGCCTTTGTGAACGTCAAATGCTGCCCCAACAATCTTGCCCACCGATCTTGAACACCAACCAGAACCGGGAACATCAATCAAAGCAACGGATCATCGGCCTTAGATGCGTAGGCATCCCGATCCATCGACAAATCTGAGAGGCCACAACCCAACATCAATGCAAAATCCGGATTTCACCCATCATCAAAGTGGGCAAGATATCACCGACCCATGACCTCACAAAAATGGCAGCAAGATGCTGCCATCAACTAGCAAAAGCGCATCTATGCGGGAGCACATCCACCAACCTTAGAAGACACGCAATTCGGGGGTCCTCCAGAGAGTATACTTCATCGGCATAAACCGGGGATGATACCTGCCTTTGCCACAAACAACAGCGAAACAAGAAAGACTCCAAACCACTCCAAAGATATGGCTCCCAAAGAAAGATAAGTGGCACCCACCACTTCATTCGAGAGATAGCACTTCAAAACCAGCACCATCCCTGCAACGGAAGCATCCCAAGACATGCATCCGCGAACATAGGAGACCCACCATAGCCACAATGCAATTGCAGCGAGAAGATACCGCCTACGGGGAAAAAGGCAGTGAGCCTTTGGACTCACAAAGATAAAGTGGGCATCAACGTAGCCCACAACACTAGCATTATATGCCAGTAGTTTCCTCACATCAGGCATCAGCAAGCAGGGGGAAACCCTCACCTCAGCAGGATCATTTGAATCCAATAATGCCACGCTAGCATAACAAAACATAAGTCAAAATAGCCCTAACCCATTGCACAGGCTCCCCCAATCTAGTCAATAGGAAGAACCAGAAAGCCTGAGCCTCATCAAAGCCAGCAACATCGAAACAAATGATACCAGCATCCTTCCACATCTTCAATGACACCAGCGCAGGCTTAGAGAACAGCAAAAACGAATAGGTCCTCAGCAAAGACTGGAGGAACAATTTGGCAGAAGTAGACCGACCACCAAAACATTCACAGCATCAGAAGGATTTCCAGCTTCCAAACCAAGCCACCCCAGCTCTTCGTCAAACCAGCATATAAAACCCAATCCGAAGCGAGCAGGGCTCCCCTCAACCTAGCCAATAGGAAAGGATTCACAAGGCGGGGTGCTTCAGAGACCGGGCATAGAACGGTTCGTCAGCGGTATAACCAGCGAGCCGCAACATAGCTTAAGGTTCGAACATCAGCTCCCGGAAAGGGACGCATTCGAAACCATAAGCACCAACCCATGACTTCTACAAAGAAAGCCAGGGACAGGGCTCTCAGCCTCGTCAGCCACAGCAAAGAGCGCATCCAAACCGGAGGAGAGCAACCCTAAATAATCGAGATTTGAGGATGAGTAGAGAAGAAATCTGAAAGGGCCTCAGATAGTAGGCGAAAACCAATCGGCAAAAGCCTCGTCGGATGCGATTTTGGGACCAAGCAGGGGACCCCGGTCATTTCGAGCCGAAGAACTACACCAGGCAACCGCAAGAACCTCCATCACAATCGATTGACAAAAGACGGTCTCGCCGCATCCGAGGATTGAGATACCGCCCGACAAAGCGTAGCAGGGGTTCGGAAACGGGAATGTGGGGGCGGGACCAAGGAGACCACCGGGCCGAGCAACCGGGAGGCCGCCATGGCAGCTCCTCCGTATGCCCGGCGAGAAAGAGTGGCGCCAAGACGCGCGTTCAAATTTCAATTTGAAATTTGAAACGAAGAGAGAAGCGAGAGCTTCTCTCTCTTCTGGAGTGTGAATGAGGCTTCCCTTTGAAATTCTTTTCCACTCCAATAAAACCAACAACAATGAGTTATAACACGTTTAACTGACTACTCCAGCACCTCGGCAATGGCACAAGTGCAACAACATCAACAAAAAAGCGGGTCTGCCTTGAGCATCCCACATTTGTGTTTTAGCAACACGGCAAGGCCACATCAGAAACAGCCGAGTAGGTATCGGTGCACCAAACCAGTGGCAGATCTACAGCAGCCAAATTAATTGAACTTGAAAGCTAAGGACAGCAGGAACCGGGCCTCAACACAATGCAACATCACGCAGCAACCAGGCCTCAAACCGATGGTAGCACCGTGAGAGAGCATTCAAAACAGCACCTTTATTTGCTTCGGTGCACCATAATCAGCCACATCAACCAAGAAGCATAACTACCGATTTCGGGGCCAGCAGATTTGGCCCAAAGCGGATCAAGAATAAAGATCTGCAAAGACAGCCAACCATCATATAAGGCAACCAAACAAACAACATATAATAGTGGGAGTGATGGTGAGCCAACAAAACACGTGGCGAGAATCCCATCACCATCATACACATGCAACATATCTCCCGCAGCCAATCCATGCTTGACTTTAGGAAGCAAGCAGTCACTCGAGAATGTTATTGTACCACATCCCACACCACATCAACAATGGCGGCCAAAACCAAAGACAACATCGAACTGACATCACAGCCCCTCAGCTTGATGAACATGCTAGGCACCATGGGTATCAACGCTCCCAGCTCCAGCTTGAGAGTGCATGCAGGCCAACTCTACCTTTTTTTTTTTTTTGGTAAGTAAGTGTGTATTTTGGATTTATGGGAGAAAAAAATTACAAAGCACAGTGTTATAACTCAAAGTTTTTTGACTTGGAGTTAGAACAAAAAATGCTAGGGCATACCCCGAGCGGCAAGTACATTAGATAAATCCACAAAAAACCTCTAAGAGGAGCGATCAAAACAAAATAAAGAAAATGGACGTGTCATTTTACATAAGCATGCTACCAACAACCCAAATGCATCCCAAAAGCAGGAGGCAAATCGGCAGGGCCAGCAGCATCCAAAAATTCCTACATCAGGCTCAGCATCAATCACACAGGGCCAGCAGCAGCAAGACGGCACGAACTACCGAACAGCAATACTGGCCAACGAATCTTAAAATTCGTTTAGCTTCTCTCTCCATTTCAAAATTCGTTTTTGAATTTTGAATCTGCCCGGCGTCGTCCTCGGCGTTTCCGACTTGGGTGCCGGGCGGCTCTAGTGCCTGCCATGGCCGGCCTCCCGGTTGCTTGCCCGACCCCCCTCTCACCCGGCTATCCGTTTCCACCCTTCCATTTCCATGCTCTGGAGCTACCGGTCTCGGCGACCTCGATGCTTTCGATGTTGCCTGCGAGTTTGGTTCTCCTTTCTCCCCTTCTGATTGGGGCGAAGCCTCTCCATCGGATTGAAGATTTCGTGGTGGGGCCTTATGGCCTCCCGAGTGTGTGATGGCGCTCATCCTTGAGTCCTCGCATCTCACTCCGGCTCGTCTCCTTTTATCCTCGGCTTGCGATTAGGGTTAGTTCTTGTTTTGTTTCTACCATTGATTGGGATGGGGCGTTCGAAGGTCCGGTCTTTGGCGCCGAGGTGCCGATGCACAGTCGTTCCCTTTGGTGGACGGTTTTGGGGGATGTCATGTTGTCTTTGGTTCGGTGATGCCCGGGCGAGGCTATGAAGTGCCGGCCGTGGACTGTTGGATGCCTCGAACTCTCTCGATTCCGGCCGGGTCTCTCTCGGAGGTGTGGCCGGGAGCCGCTTCCTCTGGATTCTGTGGTTGTCTGTTGAGTTGAACTCCGGTGAGTTCTTTGTCTCGTGGGGGTGATTTCTTAATTTGATGATCTTTGTGTATCTTCTTTGGTTCTTGGATTTCGGTGAAGTTATGCGAAGCTTGAATGGGCTCCTTTGTAGCTCTCGGTTGCCGCAAATGACTATGTTGACATCTTTGACTCTTTGGCGCCTCTGCCTTGGGGTTCTTTCTAGTTGGACGGGTAGGGGGATCGTGCGGCTTGGACTTGGAACTCTATGATGGAGTGCGGATTGAGTTAGCGCGGCTCTGCAGTCGGATCTTTGGTGAACCTCATTGGGTGGTGGATTAGGCTTGGCCTTGTCCATTTGCCTTTTTCCTTACGATATTGGCGGGGACTCTGTGTAGGAGTTCTTTGCAATTGGTATTACCAGCCACATTCTGTTTTTGGTGGCTGCGTCTTTGGGGTGCTTTAGTGCCTTTCGCATTTCTTGTCTCTTCTTGAAGGTATTGATGCACCAAAGTCCTATGATGTTGCTCGATTTTTCTTTGGGTTTGTGTGTCCCATTTGGATTGGGTTGGGGAGCCCGTGTGCTTATGGATTAGGACCCCTTGGCCGAAATTTGAGTAGCTGGTTGTGGGATTTTTTGGTTGTTAAATTTTCTTCTTGTTGAGGTGGTATTGCCGTTTTTCTTTGCTTTATTGTGGTATGATTGTCTGCAGTCCTTTGATCTGCGTTTGTCGGCTTACACGGCCAAGATATGTCTTTGTTGTTGCTCTCGCAACATTTTGCTTGGGCTGCAATGGATGATGACCCTACGTTGGCCGATCCCATTCGTTGTGTGGCGGTTGCAAATGTTGCACTGCTATTGGGGATGTGGATGCGGGCGTCTCTGTAGTGGATTGTCTTAGAATGGTCAGAATCGGGTGGTTTGCTAACTGCTGCCCGCTGTTTGTTTATGCGGGATGTTCTTGATTCGAGATTGTGCCTTGTGGCTATCTTGTATTCTTGTTGTTGGGCATTGATATTTGTAAAATCTTTTGAAATGGTGAAAGCATGGGTTGTCCGTCTTTCCTTAAATGGATGGAGGGCATTGATGACCGCAAAGCTGTGTATGTTGAGTCTTGTTGGTTAGCAGATGGTGCGACAACATCATGCTCTCTCGCTGATGGTTTCTTTGTGAGACTGTGGGTTCCAAGGATGTTCGAAAGTGCTCTTCTGTGCGGGCGGGGTTTCTTCCCAGTTTCTTGATGTCTTCGAGGTTGGAGGATATGCTCCTGCTAGATGCGGTTTTGCAAATTCTTGCTGGCATCATTTTCTTGCCATTTTTGTGAGGTTGTGGCGGTGATTTCTTGGACTTTGATGATGGGTGAAATGTTGTTGGGGCAGCATTTGGCGTTCCTAGTCTGCCGATTATGTACATCTCTGTCCTTTCCTGTACTTGGGGGCATTTTGGTTTGAAATTTTGCATTGTTGTGGTTCCCTTTTGTATAATGACTTTGTTCATTTTCTATTTTCATTAAAGCACTCCTCTTAGGGATATTCCGATGTATTGATGTACCAGTCGCTCGGGGGATGCCCTAGCGTTTTATGTTCTAACTCCAAATCAAAAAACTTGGAGTTATAATATAGTATTTTGTAAATTTTTTCTCCCGTTAATCCAAAATACACACTTACTTACTGGCCAAAAAAAAACCTTCAACTGCCATTCCATCATCAGCGCCAAATCTAACTGGCACAACTGGGGGCATGGAGCATTCTGCCAACAGTCACATGCACTCAGCAGGCTGTGTAGGTCAGCATGTCAGCAGGAGCAGCACCCACAAACTGCCAGCAGACCATACCACAACATCACGAGCTCATCGGCAGCTCTCTCAGCATGAAAGCCCCACAAACCGACCTACCAAAAGCAGCAGCATCAACCAGTATTTAAACCAGTACAGCAAGGGGGCAAAACTGCCCACCCATGTCCCAGCACATGAGGTACCACCATCAACAAGGCAAGGCAAAGTTTCTCACACAATTGGGAGAAGATCAGGCCAGCTTACATCAATTCCGTGTAAGCATTAGACACTTCCAAACAAATAGCCAACGACAGCTACAGTCTAACGGGTGCCTGCAGCAAGCCACCGCAGCAGCATCAGTTGGACAATAGAGGAGAAAAAAACTCCCGAAGAATTTCATCAGCTGGAATCATCAAGCAGCACCAGGCAGAACTAGCTAACCCACGAACCCAGCTCCCTTTCAGGTTGATTGCACATCATCATCAGCCCATTACTGAGCAGGACAGCAAAATGATCAGCAGCATGAATGCATCATCCAGTAGCCCTCCAAGGCCAACCAAACTCCATTTGTTGAGAACTGGAATCCAACCACCTCGGTCCGAGCACTCTTGCTTCAACAATCCAAATTTGGCAGCAGAACCAAAGCAAAGAGAAGATAATTGGCTTATAAACGGCACAAGGGTAGTAGGTTCAGCAAAGGACAAAACCGTCACACTTGTAACCCAGCAACTCCACGAAATCATCCAAAAACAGAATGTAATTCAAAAGAAAATGCAACTTCCATTTGATGTTACCACATTGGAGTCCCAGCTGCCAGACTAACCAGTGTATGACCAATAGGATTCCATCATACTCCCGTAGAAGTAGAGGCCCACTCAGCAGACAACTAGAGAGCAATGCGTAGGCAGCATTTCTCAACATCAGGAGATCAACCAGGAAAGATGTTGAAGCAAAAACCAGCAGTTTCACTGACCATCAGCAGAGAGGCGGCCAGATGTCAACAGCAACTACACAACAGCAGAACATCACACCACAGCAAACCCTTTCGAAAATCAGAAAGGCAAAAACACCCTCATTATTCAGTTCAAAGGGCATGCCATTAAAGCATAAAGCAGCATGAAAGGTGGGAAATGGCAGACAAAAAAACAGGGTCCCATGAGCAAGACCCAGACAAAATGTGCCCCAGCAGGCCAACTCTACCAACGCTCCCAGTTGGGGACTCTCCCAGTTAAGTACTTGGGGGTCCCCCTCATTACTTCGCGGCTGTCGGTGGCGGACTGTAAGACTCTGATTGATCGTGTTAGGCAGCGAATAAACTCGTGGACTAACAAACTTCTATCCTTTGGGGGCAAACTTCAATTGGTTCGGTCTATCCTTTCTTCGATTCACCTATATTGGGCATCGAAAAAGGCAAATGGAAACGTAGAGAGAGAAGCGAGCTTCTCTCTACAATTTTCAAAATTCTTTTGAATTTTGAATCTTCAGTCTGCGGTTCCCTGCGTCCTCCATCGACGCTCCTCCTCTAGCCAGGCGACGCCGGGGCCGGCCTTGGCTGGTCTCCTGGGTGCTCTGCCCGGCCGCTTGCCGCCCTCCGACCCTAGGCTTCTTCCTTCCGGACCTCTGCTCTGGATTCGTCGGGGTCCTCTGTGGTTCCGTCTTCGATGAAGCCCTCGATTTACGCTAAATCAGCCAAGCCCTCTGTGGTTCTTTGTGGTCCTCTGTGGCTTCCCTGACGAAGAACCCAAAATTCGTTTGGGGTTTCTGCAGATGCCAAGTTTGCGTCTGATGCGTCTTTCTCCGTCTGGGTCTCCACTTCTGTATGAGACTCTTCTCAGACTTTGGGTTCATTAAATTTGCTTCGGCTTTGGTGCTTCTGGTCTATGTTGCGTCCATTGAATTTGGGTGCAGAAGGCCGAAGCTTATGTCTTCTTCATTTGGGATTGTGGCATGACAAACGCCTCGAGCACAGTTGGAGAGCCTCTCGCTTGGTCGTTCCTTCCGTAAGTCGGGTTGGGGAGCCTCGGTTTTACTTTTGGCCGGAACTAAAGGCCGGAGTGTTATAAGAACTGGGAGTGGCTTGTTTGACGACTGAAATACCTTGCTTGGCTGATTTTGAGTATGCGGGTTCATTTGTATTGCTCGTTCGCAATGCTTGCTCAGTTAGGCGACTTTGGCGATATGGCCGATAGTTGAGTCGGTTACAGTGGCTCTTCTTCTGCGGTTATTTTTGGGTCTGAAGGAACATTCTATCCTGTCCTTCTTTGAGTAAGACCTATGCTCATCTTTGTTATGCGATTGCATCGATGCAACATTTCTTTATCTGGTAATTTGTTGGGTCGTTTTTTCTTGGCTCTATGGTGCATTTGTTGTAATGGTGTTACCTCTATGCCTTTTGAATCGGGTTCAAGGTAAACGGGTAAGGCTTGTCTTTGAGGATGATTGGCCTCTTCTATTTGAGTTACGTGGCGTTGGGAGCCCTTACTAGAGAGTTGTGGAGGTTACTTCACTTCTTGATTAGTGAGTTTTGGTTAGTTTCTTGGTTGGTCCTGCTGGGCTCATCGAGTTCTTTGATTCCATGATATGCTCATTGCTTTCGATTAGATGCGATTGGTGTTGGGATTTGGTGGTTGCTTTGAAATTTGATTCTCTTGGGCATTTCTTGAACCGGATTGGATTTGGTTTCTCTATTTATTCTGAGAAAACAACTCTTCTTGGCTTTTAGAAGGCCATTTCTTTGGCTTTTAGAAGGCCATTCTTTGGTTTTGCCATGAGTGACATACGAAGGAGAGCTGAGTTGCAGTGTCTTTGTGCGTAACCCGAAGTATTTGATGGAGAGTGAAGTGGCAAAGCTCACTTTAGTCTTGATGGCCATGGCGTGCATCTGTTAGAATTCAGCAGTTGTTGGCAGTTCTGTGGGCACCCGAGCGTGAATGCTCAATCACGTGGCTCGAGTCGCCACGCGGACTAAAAATTTAAAACCCAAATAAACATAAATTCCACATATCAAACATCTCATTCATTTCAATGACTACATCATGATCAGCTCAACAAAAATAAAATACATAATTGCAATAACAAAATAAATTCCATCCTTCTGCTACTGGAACCATCTGCCCATGCATATCATCCGAGCTAAAATGCGACAACTCAATCTGAGCCAAGAAAAACAAGCGAGGGTGAGCTAAAGCCCAACAAGTGATATAATTAAAAAACGCTAACAACAATAACGATCTCGGATACCATCTACCAAGGTCTCAACATACACAGGCATCCTACTATATCCGAGACAGATTGCAACACGTCGTAAACACGACTCTAGGCAAATGGGTCCCACAAGACCCGAACATCCAAAAATGACAAGAGTGCCAATAAACAGTGGTAATCCCTTGGAATCCGATATCAACGACAGTTGGGGATTTCCCCGGTCCATATGTCAGCGAGAACGACCAGCATACTCACGATAACAATACAACATGGATTCCATCAATCCAAGTCCGCTGAGGATCCACACAAGGATCTGCCGCCACAACAAATGAGGTACTCACAATCATAGAATATCTGAAAGAAATCATCCAGGATCTTATTCCGCCATTGTGATCCAAAGGTGCGTATATTCCAATTTTGGTGGGTACTTTGCGGGCTACTACACGATGCTCGCAAGTTTGACCTCCGACCAAATGGTGGTCCAGAGACTCGCCTCACACAGTACAGACGTCTCCCGAGCATGCTCACATCATGCTCCTCTTCCGACTCTACCAGTACGGAAGACAACTCACACGTCAAACCCAGCATTTCCCGCCATGATATCCTCGATATCATGATCTATGATGATCACAGGGCCATAAGCATCCCGCCACACTAGGCAATGTACCTCAACACCACCAGGATACGGAAATCAGTATCGGATAAGTGTAGACACATTAAAGTACCAAAGCCTCCCATTCGACCAGATACTTCAATATTTTCACACACTCTCCTCAACCTTGACCGTAAGAAGCCAACAAATACACATACTCACACACCGAGTATAACGCAAAGAAAGTTTTGCAACATCAATGAGCGTCGTTCGGTCTTTGCGAGCACCGTCTTCACGCAATCAAATCAAACACAAAAGCGTGTACCGGGCGTTCAAAAGGAATACAAAGGTCGAGATATGGTCGACTCCACTATTTCACTATTTTGCTATTTTATCTCGGAGCGACGCCTACAACTAAGGCCAACAATATTTTTATTTCAATTCTCAACCCCAATTAATTTAATAAGCTCCATCGATTACTAGAATCCCGAACACGGCAATTACCTCTTTTACACAAAATGTAAACGTTCTCTATATTCTTTACCGTACACACACGTGTACCCATATATTAATATATATTTATATATATATAACTAAATATATATATATATATATGCACATAACACATATACATATCCACCATTTTTAATTTCCAGCCCAACAATGGCCCACTAATATACCCACTTAACTCAAATCTACTATCATTCTATAATAGCACACTGGGCCCAGCCCAACACACATAATACCTATTCTGGCTCAGCCCAAATTTATATTAAGCACATAATGGGCCCAATTCTGCCCAGCCCAATACACTAACACACACATCCACTTACACACATATACCCACACACACACTGGGGCCCTACGGCCCAACTCACAACACACTCTCACCAACACACACACTTGGGCTCGCAGCCCAACCACACACAACTCACACACACATTGGGCTCATGGCCCAACACACTTAACACACACACCTCACTCACACTCTCCACATACTTCTCACACGTTGGGCCTATGGCCCAACTCACCTACTCACTCTCACTTGCACACACATGGGCCTTCGGCCCATCTCACGCCCACTGCTTCACCAACGCAGGCACACACACGGCCCACGCCGGCTTCACCCACGCACGCAGCACAGCCATCACGCCCACTCACTGCCTTCGGCTCACAGACGCACACACGCTCACTCCACCGATCACCACCGCCGACCAACTCCACCGCACACACCGGCCGACCACTACGCCGGCCATTATGCACGGCTCCGGCTGCTTTCCACGCACACACACACGGCCACACAGCAGCTCTGCTGCTTCACACACCTCACAAACCGAACACGACCCACACACGCACGCACAGCAGCTCAGCTGCTTTTCGAACACGAGGCACACCCACGGCAGTACACAGATATGATCCACACACACGATATACATACATGCAACGATTAATTATCAAATCTACCAAATCTCCCCTTCACAACTCTCGGCCAGAAAACAGAGCACACCTCCCCGCCTTTCATCCGATTTCTTATTTTCGCAAGATTTTTCACAACAATCTTCACATATCACCACATTTATACATCACAACAGTGGAATTAGATGGAGTGAGAGAGGGACGGATTCGAATGCAAAATTCGAATCTGAGCACAACCAACCAATTACCAACGAAGAAGGAAGAAATCAGTGACAAATTGAGTTGAATAACGGAATTTAGAGTTCACTTGCACAGAGGAGAAAAGATCGTAGAGGATCACTTGCAATTAGAGAGAAATGACAGCAGACGGGATTCACTTGCCTGGAGAGACGGCTAGGGTTTGCGATGGCAGCTTTGGCTTCGGCTCAACAGCAATGTCAATGGCGGCCTCAGCAAATGGCGGCGACGGCTTTAACTGAAGTGTTCGGTTCGGATTTGTGATGGTGGCTTCGGAACCAATCGATGACGGCAATGGCAGCAGGGTCGACGACAGCAACCAGGCACGGCACAACAGCGAAATCGACCACGGCGATGGAAGAAGACGCCTCAGAAATGGCTTCCCGAAGCACCAATCTCTCTTGGCTCATCCTCACAGCATCACTTCTCTGCCTTTCCACTCGTCCGCATACACACCAGCGCTCGGATTATATAGACCATGGAGACGAAACGGTGAGGGAGCAAAGGGAATCGGGAGGGTTGCCACGGAGGCAAACGGTTGAGGTGAAGATTCGAACGGCTTTGCAGAGGCCGTTGCGAGCGCGAGAAGGAGAGGGAGAGAAAGAGGAAGTGGGGACGGCGAACGCAGAGAAGAAGCTTCGAGAGGAAAGGTGAGGTGGCATTGGGGAGGGTTTGTTTTGCAATTATTATTATTATTATTATTATTACGTTATATATATATATATATATACAATTATATATATACATATACACACATATATATTATTTTATTTTTATACGAAATTAGTCTAATTTTACCCAAATTAAATTTGAATCTCATTTATAAAATATCAGGACATTACAATTCCTCCCCCCTTAAAAGAATTTCGTCCTCGAAATATAGGTATTGATCATAAAATAATTATCAATATTTTAATATGAAATGTCATATCCTTTCACATTAGCATTTATTAAACTTTACTCTCTGATAACCTCATAATTAACTAGCCATTGCATTTTTTTCATTCAACAATAACCATAGTTAAATGTTATCCTCCACAATGCAACTCTTATACAACCTAGATATATATCTTAAATTATTTTTTGACACATTAGTGTTCCTTCTTATCAAAATGATAAATTTATATATTGCCAATCTCAATAATCATGTTAGCGATCAAAAGAAAAATTATTCTACGTCTTAAACATGCTCTTGATTGTCCTATCAAATCAACTCCAAAAGTTATCTTTAATCGCTCTTATTGAATTCTCCAAATCCTTAACGTACTTCATCACTAAAAAATATGTAGCCATCCAAAATACTTTATGTATTAGTGAATTTTCAACCATCAAAAACATCAATCATAAATCATGGTTAATCCTTTCCGACACACAATTGATCAACATCACATTCCAATATTACATCATACCCAATAGAATTCCAAAGTTTCGTATCTTACCGCCCTTAACAACATAATCTAAAGTTTTAATTATCTTCACAACCTTCAACTGAAACTATCATCTTCAACTCATGCATTGACCATCAAATTTAAATTTCACCAATGGGTTTTCCTTGCACCACCATTTATCTCGTTTTAATAATTTAATCCACATTTCCACTCAAATTAAATTCTTCTATAGAATGACAACTCCTAAGAATTAGATATCTAAATTTTTTAGACTCATATTCTTTAATTAACTATAATCATCATTGATCTAGATCATGGATTGATCACCTAAATTTTTATTTTTATTTTTTATTTTTTATTTTTCTAGCTAATTGAATTCAAAATTTATTTATTTATTTATTTAACTCCCTCAATAAAATATTACTGCTCCTACTAAAATAAATTTTAAATTATAATTATACCAACTAATCCAATTCACTTCGCAATTTCACAATAGTTACAATACTGATTACCCTAAAATCAATGATCCTCAAATCTGCTGATCCACAAGGCTTCAAAAACAAAAGGTAATTTACACCTCCCACATCAATAAAATACTACGGCATCCTGTAAGTTGAATATAACCAATTGAGCCACTATCTATCAAAAATCCAATCCAATTAAACGGACTCTTGAAGAGAACAATACTTACGAAAGCTACTTCTCCACAACGAATATCACACTGCTACTAGTGAGGTTCAATAACGATAGAGGTTCTTTCCCCATTTTTTTTTTTATATAACTGAGCACATCCAATAATTATGGATATAACTGTTAATAACTTTTAATCATTCATCAACATCCAAGACCCACAAAACTAATCGTAGGGCTACACTAGGGTAAGTCCAAATGACAACTATTTCAATCAGCGATAATTTACAAATATACCTGATAACCAGATAAGATCATTAGATGAACTATCTCTTCACTCCTGAAGTTTGGACCATAGAGTTAATAAGATAAAACCATTCCCAAATAACTTATGTAGATAATTCTCATACCAATATATCCTCAGAGCAAAAACCAAATATACCTGATAATCACATAATATGGCAAAAACTGAAGCTAATAACCTAGGAATATATTCAGTGGACAAGCCTAGTATATACAATTTCTCTTTGTTTAATATATTTTAGGGCATTTTTAATAATTTATTTTCTTCACATTTTATTTATTTACTAAACTATCTCACATGTTTTAACGACTGAAATCAATAACTTTGAGATTTACAATTTAATTGACGATATTAATCAATATACCACAAGAGATGTATATATATATTTTTTACTTATACTATGATTTATCATACATGCTTCACAATCATAATTTAGAACATTCAATAGGTTAGAAACAACTTCCGAGCTACCGATGATTTGTATCTAATTCATATCACAAATAGTTACACAATTCATTTAACCTTAAACATTTAATTCATAAATTCCCAGCATATTAACATGACATTATTGAACTCTCTCCCAAATATGCAATAAGTTTTAATTTCTAAGAGATTTTAGATTTTTTTTTTCTTCCTTAATATCAGACCATCCTAAATCTGACTATTTACTATCTGGCTTAGATCCTCGATCACAGACTATCTTTCAGAGTAATATACACCTCTACTGAATAAATATCCAGTTGATAACACTAGTCCCATAGATAAGTATACTCTTAAGTGCTTCTAATCTATACTAGATAAATCACTTCTATTATTTGGGACGAGTACTACTTGTGCAAGGTCTCAATATCTCAGAATAATTTTTAAACTATACCTAAACTAAAAAGGAAAAACACAAAGGTCACAAAATATATTGAACTAAATTCTAATTATTGTAGGATATAGCATCTAAGGTATGTATACTACCTTTATTATATAAGACAAAGTCCGCGCCTCTTGATCAGAATTGCTGAAAACTCCATCTGGGTTCTGAAATTGTCGTCTATTATGTTGAGCTGCATACTACCTCACAATATGTCCCGACTGGCAATAAACATAGAACCATCTAAGGATCTTCTGCTCCACTAGAGATAATGTCATCGTAGTCGATAATGTTGATACATTGCAACAATTGACAGGATAGCCGGTCTTCTCAATTTAAACGTTGGTTGTTGTGAGGCTCGATAGTCCTTTATCGCTTCATTGACGATGATAGTGATGGCTGACACCAAAAATATGGATTAACCCGCTTCGATGATCCATTCATATCCAGTGTTGAACCGCTAGAAATTGATATCTTCTGTAATGGCCGAATATTTTTATTGAGGAATTTGAAATTAAATTGGTTGAATTTATTTTTAATACATATTAGTAAAAATAATTATGAAATAATAATATAAATATTTTACATATAATAATAATGGTAATAATTAAATAATAATAATAATATTTTATAAGTGTTAAAACAAAATAAATAATAATAATAATAATAATCATAATCATAATAAAACTAATATTAGTAAACAAACCCGAGCCACCTCACTCCATCTTCTCGAACCTCCTCTGCCATTCCGTCCCCACTTCCTCTAAATCTGTCTCGTTTCCCTGTTTCCTCTCTCCTCTCTCTCTCTCGCTCGCAACGGTTTGCGTAACCGTTCGAATCTCCCCTTAACCGCTTGCTGCCGTGGCGAAACCGTCGACTCTCTTTGTTCTCTCATTCCGTCTCCATATAATTGTGCTCTGGTGTGGGTATGCGGCCGAGTGAAGAAATTTGGTTGTGGGTGGAAGAAAACGAGAAATGTGGCTCATCTTTGAGGCATTCCTTCCGTCGCCGTTTGCCGATGTGTGGTTCTGCTGTCGTGTTGCCATCATCGTTCGAGTACCTTGCCGTCGCGATTGTAGACCTTTGGCGTGCCGTGCCGTCGTAAAGCGTGGTCGTCGTAAATGTGCGTGCCGATTTCGTTGCGAAGTCAAACAACCAACCACAGTGAAGCCGAAACCGAGCCGTGGTGGTGGAGCCGAACTCGAGCCGTGCAGAACCGTGAAATCGGGCAAGTGACCTTCTCTGTCATTTCTCTTCAATTCGCAAGTGAACTCCATATCTTGTCATTCTTCCCTAATTTGCAAGTGAATCCTTATAATCCCTCTTCCTTCCTCTATATGTTCCCTTGGCTAATGTGTTGCTCTATGATTCGAATCATTCATTCGAAACTGTTTCATCTCTCTCTAATTTACCATCGATGATGAAAACCGGGTTGTGCGTGTGTTCTTTGGGAAGGTGATGAGAGAGCGAGTTGTGTACTGTTTTTCGTGACCGGTTAATGTCGGGTGAGGAAACCGAGCTTCATGCTCTGTTCAGCCGAAAGAATCGGTGGGCAAAGGAATAGTAAATTTGGGATTAAATTGTGGGTGAATTCTTTGCGTGTGGGTGTGTGAGTAGTTGGGGATTGGTCGATTTGTGTGTGTGGGTGTGTGTGTGTGTGCTGTGTGGGTGGAGGCGTTGGCGGTGAATGGGGTTACGATTGATGCCGGTGCGTGCTTGTGTACAGTGTCGTGGAGTGTGAATATGGTTGGGTGTATTCGGTGTATACATATACGTACACGTGCGGTGTGTGTATACGGTGGGTATTGTGCGGTGTGTGTTTGTCTTGTGATGGCAGTGTGTGTTTGTGTGTTGCATAGGGAGAGTGTGTTAATTTGGGCTGGAGTGTGTGTGTATCTTTGAATTTGGATTGAGTGTGTGTGTTTGGCTAAGTATGTGCATATGTGTTTGGATATATATATATATATATATATGTAAATGTATGTTAATGTATGGTAAAGAGCATAGAGAATATTCAAAGTCTGCGTATGTTGTAATTATAAAAGTGTATTGGCCTGTGTTCGGAGTTATGCTGATGGTATGAAGAAATAAATAATTGCCAATTAAATTGTTGGGATCTGGTATCGATTAATTGGAAATGGGAAATTGAAATAAAAATCTTTGTTGGGCTTAGTCGTAGGCATCGCTCAGAAATAAAAATAGTAAGGCGGTTGGTGATCATATCTCGATCCTTGTATTTCCTTTGGATGACACGAGATACATTCCTTTGTGTTGGATTTGATTGTGTGAGACGGGTGCAGTGAAAGTCGAACGGCGTTGTTGTTGATGTTGCAAAGCTTTCTTTGCGTTATACTCGGTGTGTGAGTATGTGTATTCATTGGCTTCTTACGGTCGAAGTTGAGGAGAGTGTGTGAAAACATTAAAGTATCGGTCGAATGGGAGGCTTTGGTACTTTAATGGTCTACACTTATCCGATCTTGATTTCACGTATCTGGTGGATGGAGGTACGTTGCCTAGTGTGGCGGGATGCTTATGGCCTGTGAACATCGTAGATCATGATATCGAGGGTATCATGGCGGGAGATCTTGGGTTTGACGTGTGAGTTGTCTTCCCGTGCGATGTAGAGTCGGAAGAGGAGCATGATGTTGAGCATGCTCGTGAGACGCGTCTATACTTTGTGAGGCGAGTCTCTGTGGACCATGGATTTGGTCGGTCGTCAAACTTGCGAGCATCGGGTAGCCGTGCAAGTACCCGGTTTGTCGGGGGAATATCTGTGACCTTTGGTTCTGATGGCGGAATAAGATCGGGGAGATTCCTTGAGTTGTTCTATGATTGTGAGTACCTCATTTGTTGTGGTGGCAATATCCTTGTGTGGATCTTGTGATCTTTCGGATTGATGGAATCCATGTTGTATTGTTATCGTGAATATGCTGGTCGTTCTCGCTGACATATGGACCGGGAAAATCTCCAATCATCGTTGAGATCGGATTCCAGGGGATTTCCGTTATTTATTGGCACTCTTGTTATTTTTGGATGTTCGGGTCTTGTGAGACCCACTTGCCTAGAGTCGTATTTACGACGTGTTGCAATCTGTCTCGGATATAGTAGGTTGTCAGAGTATGTTGAGACATTGGTAGATGATATTCGAGATCGTTATTGTTGTTAGCGTTTTTGATTATATCACTTGCTGGGCTTTGGCTCACCCTTGTGTTTTCTTGGCTCCAGATTGAGTAGACAGCTTCTAGCTTGGAAGAGACACATCTGTGTTGCAGGAAGAAGTTTCGATAGAGAAGATGGTTCTGGTAGCTGGATGATGAGATTAAACTGTTATTGAGATTTATATATTTTTATTTTGTTGGGATTTATTATGATGTAGAAATTCAAGTGAATGAAATAGTTGAAATGTGAAATTTATGTTATTTGGTTTTAAATTTTTAGTCCGCGTGAGCGGTTTGAGTATTTAGGCTCGGGTTGTCACATCTTCACCATCTGTAAGCTGCAAGTCAAGGGGTGAATAGCTTGGTCTACAAGTAGGGCCTCTTGTTGAAGTGCTCGCAAAACTTTAGAATTCTTTGCATGGTTGCCATTGGAAGCTCTTGTCGAGTCTGCATATTTGTAGTTTTTTTTTTTTCTAATATCCTACAAAAACAAAGAGCTCAGAATAAACCTATTTTAACTTTTAATTTTAATTATTATTATTTTAAGTCGTCCACAAACTATCTACCTAAAATATCATCCGATCCTAAGCCGCAAACTATATAATCGGTTCATTGACCAGAGCTCCCCAATATATTATAAGTCTCCAGCTCATTTAAGAAATGCCAAAATTTTCTCGAACATTTCTGATTCCTAAGTCCTCGAACCATTTGACAAATCCCAATTCCTTGTCATACCAAATCCTCTAGGTCCTTTAAAAGATTTACAATCTTCTATTCAGGCTTAAAACAAGTATAATTAATCAAATTCAACATATCTCATTGTAGCACCTAATATCCTCAATTATCAGCAATTCTTAAAGTCCTCAAGTATTTTCACAGAATCTTAATTCTCTGATACCATAACTGTGGGCACCCGAGCGTGAATGCTCAATCACGTGGCTCGAGTCGCTCACGCGGACTAAAAATTTAAAACCCAAATAAACATAAATTTCACATATCAAACATCTCATTCATTTCAATGACTACATCATGATCAGCTCAACAAAAATAAAATACATAATTGCAATAACAAAATAAATTCCATCCTTCTGCTACTGGAACCATCTGCCCATGCATATCATCCGAGCTAAAATGCTGACAACTCAATCTGGAGCCAAGAAAACACAAGGGTGAGCCAAAGCCCAACAAGTGATATAATTCAAAAACGCTAACAACAATAACGATCTCGGATACCATCTACCAAGGTCTCAACATACACAGGCATCCTACTATATCCGAGACAGATTGCAACACGTCGTAAACACGACTCTAGGCAAATGGGTCCCACAAGACCCGAACATCCAAAAATGACAAGAGTGCCAATAAACAGTGGTAATCCCTTGGAATCCGATATCAACGACAGTTGGGGATTTCCCCGGTCCATATGTCAGCGAGAACGACCAGCATACTCACGATAACAATACAACATGGATTCCACTGAATCCGAGTATCACAGGATCCACACAAGGATACTGCCGCCACAACAAATGAGGTACTCACAATCATAGAATATCACAAAGAAATCATCCGGATCTTATTCCGCCATTTTGTGATCCCAGTGCGTATATTCCCGACGGTGGGTACTTGCACGGGCTACTGATGCTCGCAAGTTTGACCTCCGGCGAATCCATGGTCCACAGAGACTCGCCTCACACAAGATGAGGCGTCTCCGAGCATGCTCAACATCATGCTCCTCTTCCGACTCTACCAGTACGGAAGACAACTCACACGTCAAACCCAGCATCTCCCGCCATGATATCCTCGATATCATGATCTACGATGATCACGGGGCCATAAGCATCCCGCCACACTAGGCAATGTACGCCAACACCACCGGGGATACGGAAATCAATGATCGGATAAGTGTAGACCACATTAAAGTACCAAAGCCTCCCATTCGACCAAATACTTCAATATTTTCACACACTCTCCTCAACCTTGACCGTAAGAAGCCAACAAATACACATACTCACACACCGAGTATAACGCAAAGAAAGTTTTGCAACATCAACAGAACGTCGTTCGGTGCTGACCAGACCGTACTCACGCAATCAAATCCAACACAAAAGAACGTGTCTCAGAACGTTCAAAAGGAATACAAAGGTCGAGATATGGTCGACTCCACTATTTCACTATTTTGCTATTTTATCTCGGAAATGACGCCTTTCTGTTAAACAATATATTTTTATTTCAATTCTCAACCCCAATTAATTTAATAAGCTCCATCGATTACTAGAATCCCGAACACGGCAATTACCTCTTTTACACAAAATGTAAACGTTCTCTATATTCTTTACCGTACACACACGTGTACCCATATATTAATATATATTTATATATATATAACTAAATATATATATATATGCACATAACACATATACATATCCACCATTTTTAATTTCCAGCCCAACAATGGCCCACTAATAAACCCACTTAACTCAAGTCTACTATCATTCTATAATAGCACACTGGGCCCAGCCCAACACACATAATACCTATTCTGGCTCAGCCCAAATTTATATTAAGCACATAATGGGCCCAATTCTGCCCAGCCCAATACACTAACACACACATCCACTTACACACATATACCCACACACACACTGGGGCCCTACGGCCCAACTCACAACACACTCTCACCAACACACACACTTGGGCTCACAGCCCAACCACACACAACTCACACACACATTGGGCTCATGGCCCAACACACTTAACACACACACCTCACTCACTCTCCACATACTTCTCACACGTTGGGCCTATGGCCCAACTCACCTACTCACTCTCACTTGCACACACATGGGCCTTCGGCCCATCTCACGCCCACTGCTTCACCAACGCAGGCACACACACGGCCCACGCCGGCTTCACCCACGCACGCAGCACAGCCATCACGCCCACTCACTGCCTTCGGCTCACAGACGCACACACGCTCACTCCACCGATCACCACCGCCGACCAACTCCACCGCACACACCGGCCGACCACTACGCCGGCCATTATGCACGGCTCCGGCTGCTTTCCACGCACACACACACGGCCACACAGCAGCTCTGCTGCTTCACACACCTCACAAACCGAACACGACCCACACACGCACGCACAGCAGCTCAGCTGCTTTTCGAACACGAGGCACACCCACGGCAGTACACAGATATGATCCACACACACGATATACATACATGCAACGATTAATTATCAAATCTACCAAATCTCCCCTTCACAACTCTCGGCCAGAAAACAGAGCACACCTCCCCCCCTTTCATCCGATTTCTTATTTTCGCAAGATTTTTCACAACAATCTTCACATATCACCACATTTATACATCACAACAGTGGAATTAGATGGAGTGAGAGAGGGACGGATTCGAATGCAAAATTCGAATCTGAGCACAACCAACCAATTACCAACGAAGAAGGAAGAAATCAGTGACAAATTGAGTTGAATAACGGAATTTAGAGTTCACTTGCACAGAGGAGAAAAGATCGTAGAGGATCACTTGCAATTAGAGAGAAATGACAGCAGACGAGATTCACTTGCCTGGAGAGACGGCTAGGGTTTGCGATGGCAGCTTTGGCTTCGGCTCAACAGCAATGTCAATGGCGGCCTCAGCAAATGGCGGCGACGGCTTTAACTGAAGTGTTCGGTTCGGATTTGTGATGGTGGCTTCGGAACCAATCGATGACGGCAATGGCAGCAGGGTCGACGACAGCAACCAGGCACGGCACAACAGCGAAATCGACCACGGCGATGGAAGAAGACGCCTCAGAAATGGCTTCCCGAAGCACCAATCTCTCTTGGCTCATCCTCACAGCATCACTTCTCTGCCTTTCCACTCGTCCGCATACACACACCAGCGCTCGGATTATATAGACCATGGAGACGAAACGGTGAGGGAGCAAAGGGAATCGGGAGGGTTGCCACGGAGGCAAACGGTTGAGGTGAAGATTCGAACGGCTTTGCAGAGGCCGTTGCGAGCGCGAGAAGGAGAGGGAGAGAAAGAGGAAGTGGGGACGGCGAACGCAGAGAAGAAGCTTCGAGAGGAAAGGTGAGGTGGCATTGGGGAGGGTTTGTTTTGCAATTATTATTATTATTATTATTATTATTACGTTATATATATATATATATATATACAATTATATATATACATATACACACATATATATTATTTTATTTTATTTTTATACGAAATTAGTCTAATTTTACCCAAATTAAATTTGAATCTCATTTATAAAATATCAGGACATTACAGTTCCTGATGGAAGATGAGCAACCTGGCAGATGCGGTGGTTTTTTGTGCTGCCTGGCTGATGAGGTTGGAGCCTTGGAGCTTAGGATTCTTTTGTGCTGCTGTTGATCAACAGCCGAAGATGGTGCTGCTGGTCTCGGAGCTGGAGCATGCTAAATGCTATGTTTTGTTATTTATGATGGAGATGTCATATTTTGTCGTTTTCGGCATCATTGTCCTCCTAGAGGCCTTTTTGTTTATTCAGATGTAATGTAAGCTCGGGGTATGCCCTAGCGTATAATGTTTTATCTTCAAGTCAAAATACTTGGAGATAAACATTCTTCTTTGTACTATTTTTCTCCCATTAATCCAAAATACTTACTTACAAAAAATATATATATATATTGGGCATCTATTTTTATTATTCCCAAATCTATTCTGAAAATTATGGAGGGGTACATTCGCCGGTTCTTGTGGCACGGATCTATCACTGGGGGTACAACAGCTAAAGTGGCGTGGGTGCAGGTTGTGATTGCGGAATTCAAATTCGAATTCGCTCAGCCACCTCACCCGTCTCGTGGCGGTCTAGCCCGGCCATGGCCGACCCATTGGCGTGCCTTGCATGCCTCCCCTTCTCCCTGCTCTCAAAAAGATCTGCTCTCTTCACCAAATCTTCGATCGAGTGCGGTTGCTTCTCCTTTTCTTTTCGGTTCTCTGCTGTGGATGGATCCTCGGCGATGTCTTGCCCGGGCTCCGGTCCGGTCTCATCTGTCTTCCCGAGTGCAAACCGTCGACAACTACGGTGGCTCCCGGCTCACGACCGAAATTTTTCCCTCCTCGGTTCGTTGTGGTGATGTTGCTCGCATCTCGCCCCCCACCCCGAAGTGCTTCATCGAATGGCTCCTTTGGAAATCGACTCTCCTTGGATGTTTCTGGTAAGGGTCTTCATTTCCATCCGAAGTGGCCAATATTGCTCGTCGGATTTGGAAGCGGTTTGGACTTTGTCATGTTGTGGAAGGTGCCAACGGGCTCTTTCTCTTAGTTTCTCATCCGATGAGAACTTAGTTTGTGAGATTGCCAAAGCCCCGTGGACCTTTCGAGGTAACCCCTTTATCTCAAACGTTGGCTTAGGGTATGCCTATGGTTCGTGAACAATGAATTCCTTCCGGTGTGGATTAATTTGAAAAATGTTCGCCGATTCTTGGACCCCTCTGGGGCTCGGTTGGATTAGTAGTGTCGTGGGTAAACCAATACTCCTTGATTCTTACCTTTGCCCTTGGTGAACCGTTTACACATTTGCTCGCGTGTGTGTTGAGATTACTCGATGCGGTGCTCCCTTCCAAGATTTTCTTAAATTCCTGCGAAAATGGGGGAGGGAACTCTTGTTGTGGAGGTGGGGCTAGGGCTCATGGACTAGGGGAGGACGCAGCTCCTCACTTAGACGCTCTAAATCATTTTCTAGCAAGTCGGGAGAGCAGTGGGATGCCATCCGGGTCCTCTGGCCCGATCGTTGCCCCCGCCGTGTGAACCTCGGTCGGTGGCTCTTCTAGTTTGGCTCCTAATGATGATAATTGAAGTACGTGGGTGATTGGATTGATGCAGTCCGGCTTCCCAGTGAAGGATGTTCTATTTGCTTCCGAGATCTTTGAACCCTTGGCTTCGCCCCCATTTTGGTTCAGCTCTACTTTGATGCGAGAATCCGGTTTGGTGCGGTCTAGTAATGCACCAATTTGTCCCTCGATTGGGGGGCCTGGTCGGGGCTAGACCCGGTGGAGTGTGTAGGTGATGGAGTTGCCATGTTGCCTGCGCAGATGCAATTAGATGAAAGCCGTGGGTGCGATGTTGATAACGTGGATGTGTCCAACATGTTACACCTTCACTCCCCTGGTGATATAGTAGCTGATAAGATGCCAACTCCCTTTTTATTGTCTATTGCCCCTGGGCGTTCAATTTGCATGCTGATGAGCCTCCTATCTGAGTTAGCTAGAGTTTTTTTTTTAGAGCAATGTGAAGCTGGGTAGTCTGCAGTGATGAAGCTATGATTCTGTGCGGGTGTATCTTAATTCGTTCTCGATTTTGAATTTTGAAAGCGTTCTCAGGGGCGCTCCTCTTGCAGGCGGGCGGCGCGGCTTGGCGTCGGCGGTCTCTGGCTGCTCAAATAGGTTGCTTCCGTCTGTGGTCGGCCATGGGGCATCTGGCTGCTTCGCCGGTGGGCTCTGAGTCCCGTCTCCACATTCTCTCTTATGAACCTCTGTTTCGGGCCGTAAATCAGAAACCTCGAATGCGTTTGTGAGGCCGTCTATTCTTGATTTAGGTTGTGATGGTGGTTCTGCTTAGGTTGCCTACAGTGTAGCGGTTCGGGCTCGAGGCGACCAGGATCCCTGGGATTCCTAAATCGCAAGCTGTCGAGGTTTTGTCGATTGGTTCTCACCTACTTTCCGGGGCCCTTTCGGTCTCCTTCTCTTCTCATCCTCGGATCTCTTTTATTTGGGGGTCGCTTTTTCCAGTCTAGATGCGCTATTTGCTCTGGCCAAGTCAAGCTGCGAACCCCAATCTCGGCTTTCTTTGAAGAAGCCATGGGTGGTGCCAGGTTTTTACTGCTGCGTCCCTTTTTGGGAGCTTGAGTTGTTCAAACCTATAGCTAGTTGCGGCTCATTTGGATTTCTTTGTGGATGAATCGCCTGTGCCCGGTCTTTTTAGCATCTCTGCTGTGTATCCCTTCCTATTGGCCGGGTCGAGGGGAGCCGAGTGCCTTTCTGGATTGGGTATTATACGTTTGGATTGATGAAAAGATGGGAGTGGCTAGATTTGGATCTTTGGAAATCCTTTGATCTTTGTGTATGTGTTGGTGGTTAGTCTCCCTCTGCCAATTTGCTCCTCCAGTTAATTTGAGGACCCCTTAGTCTATGATGTTCTCTGTGCCTACTCCCGGTTGTCACTCCTCGGGGAGGAATGCGGTGGAGGTTAGATCTTTGCTTTTGGTGGTGGCTGCTCCCGATCTTGTAGTTTATCGAAGAATCTTGAATGCCATTTGGCCAATGCCTTGGATATTTTCGGGCTTTTGGTGCGCCTTTTTGGGTGCCCCTGCTAAGGATTGCAATGAAGAATATCGATGTTGTTGACCAATTGCGTCTTTGTGATGGATGTTGTTGGTGTTTTGGATTTCGGCCTAGGGCCTTCATTGTTGCAATCCTTTGGATTGCTATAGTCTCGGCTAATACTGGCCCGGTGTGTTTTCTTTGTTGTTCTTTGTGCAACAACTCGCTTTGTCTTCGGTTGCTTGCTGCCCTGAAGCCTGTTCGGTGCACTAATACGCTGCTGCCTCGAATTGGTGGATTTGTGACGCTTGTTTTGGGGACCCGATCCTTTCGTATGTTTTGGAGATCGGCTGGCCCATGTTGTAATCTTTGGCCTTATGCGAATCTGTAAAAATGCCGTACTTTTTCATTGTGAGGTTGGTGAGAATGTAGGCTTTGTATTCTTGGCATTGGATGATGTTCTGCGCATGCTCATCGGAAGCGCATTTTGGGTTGCAGATTTGTTGGGTCTTTTCCGGTGAATATGTGGTTCTGCATTCTTGGCCCATGTTGTTGGGTTGCTGATTTTTTGGGAGCCGGTGATGATGTGGTTTGATGTTGATCAACTGGGCTTAATGCTGATCCTGTTGCAGCTGGTTCGATTTTCTTGGCTATTGCCCGATTTATGAGAAGATGGGACTGTGAGTCTTGGGTTTTGTCTTGGAGCATTACGCTTTCACGTGCTAAGCGCTTACGGCGTGCCTTTGTGAGCTGCCGTTTGTGTGGTTCAGCGGCTGCTGTTGTGTTCGATTTCGGCACTTTTGGTGTTTGTTTATGATGGAAAAGTCATATTTTGTTTTCTGGTAGATGTTGTCCTCCCCGAGGCTTTTAGGTATCTTGTGATGTATTATCCGCTCGGGAGTGCCCTAGCGTTTTACGTAGTTTTTTTTCAATTTCTCTGTATCTCGTAGAATGTTAGCCTCCTAGAGGTTGTCTTTTTGATGTAAGAATTGCTCGGGGAATGCCCTAGAATTTTATGCATTATCTCCAAGTCAAAATACTTGGTTTTAATGCATAGATTATGTATTTTTTTTTCTCTCCCATGAATCCAAAATACTTACCAAAAAAAAAAAAAAAGATTCTGTGCGGGTGTGGATGCTTTTATTTTGCCCTGATGGAAATTGTAGATGATGATTTGCATGTTTTCATGACAATCTTGTAATCTGCGCCTTCCCCAGATGATGGCTGCTCCTGCGGATCGCTGTTGCTGGTGCCAACAGTGTGGCTTTGGTTCATCCTCTGCCCAGATTGGATGGACGATTTCGCATGCTTCCCTTCCCGTGCTGGAGCTGAAGCTGAAGCTGCTGATGCTCTGTACTTGGCAGCTGTGCACTTGGCAGTTTTGAACGGAATACTAGTTGATATTGATGGTCCGATGCGTGCTGCGGTGGTGGAAAATGCTAATGACAATTTCAGCTCTGAAATTTAATTGGAATTATTGCTGCAGATTGTAGCTGAATGAGTGCAGATGATGTGTGTTTGCAGCTGCCATGAGCTCCCTGCTGTTGGAGTACTAGGGTACTTTGGGCTGTCGGTAGTCCCGGTGTGATATAGTAAATTGCTGCGGGGTGATCGGATATTGTTGTTCTGGTCTACTCGGGAGTAATTTTTTTGCTTTTGGTTATGTATTATGACAGTATAATTTTTTAATTTTTTGTTCTTCTGTTAGATAGTTCCTCTTAGGTTTTTTTGAGGAATTCTCTGATGTACCAGTTGCTCGGGGTATGCCCTAACATTTTATGTTCTAACTCCAAGTCAAAAAACTTGGAGTTATAACATATTATTTTGTAATTTTTCTCCCGTTAATCCAAAATACACACTTACTTACCAAAAAAAAAGCGTTCAATTTGCATGTCAAATGCCTCCGGACGTTTGGGTGGCCCTACTAATGCGACGCCCAAAAGGTCGATCCCAGAAAATGATACAGATAGCGATTTTACCCCCCCTCAATCCAACGTATAACAAAAAAGTATGGATTGGGCTCGGCCAAGCATACCGGTTCGGGTTCTACAAGCTCCTCTATGTATTCTTCTGAAATTTCTGTAGGGCGGGCTATTGTCTACTCTTCTGAGAAATTTTTAAGCGTCCATGAGGCGATGCACCTTGAGGGTGACTCTTGGTTACCATCTAAATCTCGGAGAAGGAAAAAACCCAAAAATCCCTGGGCTTCTCCGATGAGCTTGGCCCCATGATTTTTGTTTATTGAAAGAAATAAATGCTGAATCTGGCCTGGTCTTTGGCCAGGTTCTTTTTGATTGAGTGAACCGATGATTGATCTCTCCAAATGGCTGACTGCCCTCCTTGAAGGGCACTATATCCATCCTAGCTTGTTGCGGGTAGAGCATTTTGAGTAGTCTGATGCTGATGCCCATTGTGGTTGAATTGTATAATGGTACTGGTGTGGTTTAATGCTTTTTTTTTTGGTAAGTAAGAATTTTGGATTGATGGGAGAAAAAATTACAAACTAAATATTTTAACTCTAAGTATTGTGCTTAGAGTTAAAACAAAAAGTGCTAGGGCATGCCCTGAGCAACAGATACATCAAAGGAGAAAAAACATTAGGAACAAAAAACAAAAATAGGACATGGAAGTGTCAGCATTTTCACACAAGTAAGAACGTGGAAAACTACGCCTAAAAACAACGAAGAACACTTCAATCCATCTAGGATCTTCATCAGTTCCGGAGCGTAATCCATAGACCGGACAGCAAGAGACCATGAGGGAGCAGGCATAAGAGTGCTTTCAATTGCATCGGAAGACAGCCACATGCACCCCGCAGGAAAGCAGCACATCAGCCTAGCACATGGCCAACAACAAAACCGGCAAAATCCAGCACCTCCGGGCAGCAACAGGAGGAAGCAGTTTCACCCGGCTCCGCAGAGGAGGGCATCATCAAGCTTCAGGAGCTCCAACCTTCAGCAAGGGCCAAGACAAATCCAAGCAGCGGTGACCGATCGAGCAGCAAAAATCAGCTAAGATCCCATCGCGCGAGGCCAGCGAGCGAGAGGCGGACGAAGCGGTGGACATCCCGACCGGCAGCGAGAACCAACACATTCAGCCCCAGGACAGCAACACCAAAAGGATCGGGACGGTAAGGCGCCGGCCAAAGACAACAAAGAAAATAAATCAAGGCTGCGCAACCCGGCGGCATCACGAACGGAGGAGCGCGGACTTCAAACGGCAGTGTAAACAAACAGTGAGGTTATCGGCCAAAATCCAAACCTAAGAAAGCATCAACAAGCTCAAATCCTAACCGGAAGAAACAATGCGGGGACCAATAGCGGCTACAATCAAAAAAACTCGCATCTCATCTCCTCGCCAAGCGAAGACCAAATGCCGATCAAAACCGAGCTAGTGATTATAAGACTAAAAAGCAACACATTCCCAAAGAACCAGCCACTCGGATGAAACATCACACTGAAACCACTCAAGTGTGGTTTAATGCCACAGTTTGATCTGAAATTTTGGACTTCGGTTGTGCTTTGAGGGCATGGATTGATCTCTATGGAGCTACGAAATCCTTCTTTGCTCTGTCGTTGTAACTCTTAAGCGGATTCGGATTGGGCTATCTCTGCTGGCCTTGGTGTTGAAAGAAGTTACGCTTCTCTATGGGCTTATACGATCTTTGCCCTATCTCGTATTTGGTTGCGATCGTCAATAGCCCTCGGTGTTCTGCAACAATGTTGATGTTACATTCTTTGAATTCTTGATCTAACTGAATGGCTTGGTTGGCTTTGGTGTTTGGTGCTTCATTGTCAAAAAGGCTCCCGCATGCAATGAAGCTACATAGGTGATGGCCAAAGGCCTTGGTCTTGGGTATACGGATGATGATGGCCCTATCCATTGCTTTGTCTCTGTTTATGTGGATTGACATTTGTATGGTTAGTCTTGATGATGAAGATCTCATTTCTTCTGCTGGGGGTTGTTCTGCGGCTTTGTGGGCGATTTGGGTCTTGTCGATTCTTTTGCTGTCTTTGTCTTGTACTTCTGAAATCTTTGAAATCTTTGTATTCTTTGAAATGGTGCCCCATCATGTACTCTCTTTGAAATCTTTGAGAACCCTTGCGATGCTATTCCCTATTGGTGTATCGAGTTTTTGTTGGGCTTAGCGGTGATCTTTGATCTGTTTTGCTGCGTTGGATACTCATGCAATGTTGAGAGGGTGCCCAGGCCATTGCTATGATAAATGGGTGACGAATGGCACGCAGCTGTACCTGTATGGGTTGCTTTGGGGTAGGTACTCGAATTTTGGATGGCTGATAGTTGCTGAAGCTGTGCACTTTCGGACGTGATCCCCTGCTATTGATCATTGCTGATCTTGCTAGGTTGAAGTAGTTGTATTGTTTGGCTGATGTGTGGGCTCTAGGTGGCTGAACTGCCCTGGAAAACTGCTATGGCTGCGGTGGTGCCTTGATTTCTTTCGGCGCTTTGCTTGACTACCGATCTTTGGAATGGTCTTTGAATCAAGGTCTTTATCTTGGAAGGCATTTGTTCTTGCTCTTTAATACTCACCTCCTGTGCGGTTTAAATGGATCTGATAAGCTGGAGTTTGCTTTTCTAGCTCTTTGGAGTAGTAATTACTGTGATGATACTCTTTTTTTTTTTTTTTTGGTAAGTAAGTATTCTGCTGATGATACTCTTGGCAGTCGTTGCTGATTTGGATGACCTGGATGTGCTATCCCGGTTCCTGTGCGGTGGGACCCGTTGTTATGTGATGTAATATTCTGCATTTCCTATAGGTCCTGCAGAACTTTGGTCTCCTAGAGGCCTGTTTTGTACTTTCGGATGTACTTGTCGCTCGGGGTATGCCCCAGCGGGTTATGTTTTACTCCCAAGTCAAAATACTTGGAGTTAAAACATCAAATTTGTAATTTTTTCTCCCATTAATCCAAAATACTTACTTACCAAAAAAAAAAGGCGTGGGAGCAGGTTTGCAAGCCTCGATCTGAAGGTGGTCTGGGCATTCATAATCGGCATAACCCTGATTATAACTCAGCACATTCAACAAACGACATGAAATGCAACACCCATGAATCAGCATCATAGCCCGCGCCACACCACTGATATCATTCCACCCTAGCATCACCAGCTTTTTTTTTTTTTTTTTTTTGGTAAGTAAGTATTTTGGATTATAGGGAGAAAAAATTTACAAAATCGATGTTTTAGCTCCAAGTATTCTGACTTGGAATTAAAACATAAAAGGCTAATGCATACCCCGAGCAAACGGTACAACAGATAATACCAAAAAAGCCTCTAAGAGGACAGCGTTCAACAAAAAAACAACGTATGTAATCGGAAATTACACATATGCAGACACACAATCATCAGCAGTGAAGGCGCATCTTGCAGTGCAACGCAAGCAACACACAATTTGTTCACTTGCGGTGCATCCGGATCCGGCCTTATTTGGACAAAATGGCATTCCCTAATCAGCAAGGAGCCCGACTTCTTTGCCCATGCATCGGAAACTGACAAGACACTAGCCCACGAGCTTATTATCAAAGCAACAAAGACACCCCACCGGGAGGCGAAGGAAATACTGCAAAAAAACTGCCTCCTCCGGTTTAACAAGAAGCGTGACAAGCTGCTTTCGGTATAGCAAGCGAGTGGGAAGAAAATCTCGCTCCGGTGATTCCGGCTCGGCCACCCGCAATCGATAGCAAAATGGCATCTCTCAATTCCAGCAGATGCCGAACACAACATATCTGGGTCGGCATCATTAAATTCCAGCCATTAGAGAAAAAAACAGCAGGAGAAAACATCAACAAATCCAGCAAAACCGCACGCCAACAAACACACTAGCACCATTACAATCCCTTGACACCATACCGCAAATTCAGTCGAGCACACCCGGCGAGAATTCAGCCAAATCGTAGATAAAAGAGCCATTGATATTAGGAGACAGAGAGGGCCATCCAATCCAACCCAAAATCCATCCATTTCAGCAATACTGCCCATCACTACAACAGCAAATTCAAAGATAGGCCATCAAACAGCATAGCTAAAGCCAGCTGCAACATGGAGGTGTTTTCAACCCCATAGAAATTCTGTAGCCTCACAGAACAGAGGAAACCCACCCAAACCACACCTTTGCAGAACTGCCTACATGAAATGAAAAGCAACCATACTTACCAAAAAAAAGAAATGAAAAGCAACCAAGCAGCAGAGCCTTTAAAACTCACAGCATAAACATTGGGCATTACCACAGCCCACGGCGCTATCACAAAAGCGAAGTCGGGCGTCGAACATTACTTGAGGACCAACTTACATCACGGTCCACCAGAGAGAGTATCTCAATTTCCAGAATACTCTACATAGCAATGAGCCAGGCAGAGGAGGATAAGCAATCTAAATCGAGGCACTGGAAAAAAAAAACCAATACCCCAACCGATCCACCAGCTGCAAGGGATTATGGTTGACGAGACCGTGTTTTCTTGGGAGCATAATTACGCCACCTAGCATCACCAGCTCATTCCCCAAACAGCATCAGCAAATACCAACCGACAGCTACCACAATACTCAGTTATCTGTTCACTGACAGCAGCAAACTCCAACACACCAAAACTCCACCTAACCATAAAAGAATCAGCACTTATCCAATGAAATAAGCACCAAATTCCCTGGATACTACCACAATGCAAAAACCAGCATTAGCAAAGTCCCAACGGATCCAAAAAAGGCCCAAAAACAATGACCCCAATCCACACCCGGGCAGAACAATTGCAATATCAACTGCAAGGAATTCCACATCTAGAAACCAGCTCCAACGCCCTTCAGCAGCCAACCAACAGCCAACCAGCCCCAACAAATGGGCGGTTGGAAGAAAAAATAGTACAAGATAATATGTTTATCTTCAAGTATTTTGACTTGAAGAAAAAACATAATACGCTAGGGCATGCCCCAAGCGGATAATACATCTGAAAAAACAAAATGACCTCTAGGAGGACAACTTTAACCGAAAACGACCAAATTGATAATTCCATCGTAACAGGATTGAACATAGCCAACACATTAGCAACAGCTCATAGTGGCATGGCAAGGCAGTCAGAACCACCTTCAGCTGGTGAAAGCATAACAGCATCAACACAAAAGGAACCTGGCTTCACGGCACCACAAAACCAATGCAATTTGCCACATAGTCACGGAGGACTTCCATGGACAGCGTGATTGGCCCGGTACAAAACGGCAGCAAGAGAAATCGAGCCACCATCCATCGAGACTCCTTTGTGGCCCGGCCGGATATGCGGCAGCCCGATCCACGGCTTCATGCAGGCAATTGAAGCACACAAGCAATCCAAAGACCTGCCAACTCTTTCCACGGGAGTGACATACCACCAGCGGCATTGCCGCAAGCGCAAACAAATTAAATCCCTTTGCTCCCACCACAGCAAGCGAAACCAATCTTGAACACCACTGTGTTCACACCGGGCTGCAAAGAGCCCCTGCCAAAAAACTCGGGAGCGGAACCAACGGCATCAAAAGTATTCATGATCTTGCCAAAGCGGCAAGATGCGAAAGAAACAACTCATCAAACCCAAAGCATAACCAATTGCACCCAAAGGGCACTCATTTCACCGTAGCCATAGAAGTGCATCAACCGAACTTCCTACTGACATAGGAATAATCCAAAGTCCCACAATCCCATACGACCTCAGCAATAGTAGCGGTAAAGACCATTGCGTTGACCCATAACACATTAGATTCAAATTGGTGCAAAGAAACACCTTGACTACTAGCGGCTGAAATAGCGGTTGCATACATACAATCCAAGGATTGCAACACTAAACGCCACAATACAATCTGACAAATCAGTGACATCACCTTAGCACGGGAAGATCCTTGACAAAGCGAATGGCACAATATCCATTTGCTCGGCCATCAGCCCGGAATTTCCAAGTCCATAAGCACATGGGCTCCCCAACCCAATCGGTAAGTGGGAAAAAACAGCCCGGGCGGTGAGCAACATCAATGACCATTCATTTGCATCACTATCTTCAAGCCGAGACAACATCCCACGAGAAAATTGTTGCCAAGCAACAACTTCAAATCTTGGTGAGAAGCCAGACACTAGCATTCCAATGAAATGCAACACGATCACCAAAATAAAGCAAAACAATCGGGAAGGCGTTAAAGCACCTCAACATCAGCACCCACCAAATTGAGAATTTGTCAGGTAAAAACCGATTGCGGCAGATCCTCAATCCCCTGCGATAACAGAAATAATCCCCGGGAAGCCGGAGGAAGCAGCGGCTCCCGAAGTCACAAATCGGAAAGATCGAGGCCTCAACGAGATCCACGGCGGCACATCGGGCGTCGGCGAAGCATCACCTGACGAGGCATCGGCACCTCGAGCCAGCACCGGGACCTTCGAGAGCCCATCCCAATGAAAGTAGTGAAGCAGGCAAGAGAGAACCCTAGGTGCAAACCAAGGATACAAGAAAGCGAATTTGGAGAGAAATGCGTGGGCTCAAGGATGGGCGACGACAGCACTCTCGGCGGCCATAGGGCCCGGCCACGAACTCTTCGCCCGAAGAAGAACCTTCGCCACACACGAAGGCGAGAAAAGATGGTCGAAACGCCCGGCCAATCCAAATCGCAGCCAACATCGAATTCGTCGAGAGCATGGAATCCGGGTGACGGAAGGGGGCAGGCAAGCAACCGGGAGGTCGGCCATGGGCCGACACCGAGCCGCCGGCGCCAAGTCGGAATCGCGAGGGACGGCGCCGAGCGATTCAAATTCAAAATCAAATTTTGAAAATCGCTGTCGAGGCGCCGTTGTCGAGAGAACGGGTTCCATGACCAAATCGGTGACAACATTCTCTCGGCCCAAGAGCTTCTCCATAAGTATCATCTTGGTCATGACCCCCAATATTTGTACTATGAAGATTGACCTCATGAAAGCCTACGACTCTGTCCACTGGGATTTCATCATCAATATTCTGACCATCATGAAATTCCCTCCCAAAATGATAAACTGGATTAGACAATGCATTACCACCCCCTTGTACTCTGTTAATATTAACGGGGAGTTTTCTTCTGGGTCTTTCTCAGGCTCCCTCCCCAAAAAAAAAAAAAAATCCGCTTTGGTGCTCCTCTCTGTGAAAAAAAAAAAAACAATTATTTTTGTTTCCTTCTCACCCTTCCAGGTGCGTTTTGATGTTTTCACGCTTGGTTGTGGCTTTCTCCTTGTTTGTAATCCTTTGGTTTTTCTCGATGATGTTTTGATGATTAGTGCCTTTGTCCTAAAGGCATTGGAGTGATGAGATTTCTTTGTTGGTTTGACAATTAATCTTTGGATATTTGTTTGCTATCGGGTGCTGTGATGCGGCGGAGTGCATGAGATGCATGACTCTAATCGAGTTATGGCCTCGGATTATGCGCCATTGCGGGGCTTAGTATGTTTGCGATCTTGGTCTCTTTCGACTAATGTGTTTGCCCTCTCTGGCGTAGTGGGCTGTATGCATTTAGCGATTTATGTTACGAGGTATGGTTTACCCAATTTTGAACCGATGTTATGGTGATCTCGATGAACCTTCTGGCCTCGACTCCTAGCCCTGGTTTCTTTTATGGAGGTGGTGGGAGCTGCTCTTGCTATTGTGATTTCTAGCCCGAGTCACGCTTGATTGCTTGGCCCATGGCTTGTCGCTGAGGGTGGATGCCATTCTTATCTGAGCAAGCCGTTTGGGTGTTGTGAGCATACTCTCCATAGTTACTCGATGATGCCACTGCAGGTTTTGTATACGATTTTGGATGCAGTTGTTGGGTTCTTTTAATGGTTCGGTACTTGCTAGATTATTAGTAGACAGGTTTTGTCTTTGGACAACCATTGCTTCTCTGCTTTGGATCTTTGAAGGGAGTGGTGTGGGGATTGAATGTGGTCTTGGAAGATGCGGTTTATGGGTCGTGGAAGCTAGGAGCCGTTGTTCTCATCTGCATTTGAGTGGTGTTGATTCAATTTGCCTAGTGTCTTTGCGAAGCTTTGTTGAGAGAAGTTTGGGTGATTACGGTTTGAAGCAGGAGGATTGTTCTTTGAGAAGGTGTGATCCCATTTTGTCTTTGTGGTGAATTGGGTGGTCTGAATTTCTGGTTGACGTTCGTTTGGCACGGTTGCTTTAGCTCATAAAGATTTGGATCTGGTTGTTTTGACCACTGGCGGTGTGCCTTTGGGAGTTAGTTTACATTTGCGGTCGGGTTGCCTTGAGGTGGATTGGGTGAGCCTTCGGCGCTTGGCGGTGCTTGAAATGTGGAGGTGTTTTGTTGCTATAATGGCCATGATATTAAAATGTTCCCATAGAACTAATAGCTGCATGTGGATTGATATAATCGGTTCTTTGTGTGTTGCAAAAATCATCTTAAACACCGCTCTGTAGTGGTAGTGTATTGATGATCTTTGGTGTGGTCGGCGTTTTCTTTGGCTCTACTCTTCTTCCTTAGGTGTGGGCTGCTCTATCGAGTATAGCACCCCATATGCCTTTCATTTCTTTCTGACATCTTTCTGAACAATAGGAGATGCAGTTGAATGTGCTTTACCTCTTTGCGGCTGGTCTCTCGGACCCCGATGCCGTGTGTTGGGTCGGTGAATGTGTGTTGAAGCCTTTTGAATCTTTGTTGCTTCTATTCATCAAAGTCACGATCTTTGGAGGTGTAGCAAATTTTGTAGATGCGGGGAGATGCACCAAAGCCAACTCTCTAAAAAAATTTTGAGGCCCTGGGTTTTCTTTTTCTTTGTCTTGTGTCACTTAGTGGGACTCTCTTGATTTTCTATTTGGTTGATTGGCTATTGCCTTCGCTGCTATGACAAAATTCCAAGTCGGAAAAACACTTGGAATTTAATCATAGGGTGTAAATTTTTATTTTATTTTTTAATACAATTGACTTACTTACCAAAAAAAAAAAAATTAACGGGGAAGCGGTTGGTTTCTTCAAAGGGGGTAAGGGTCTTCGTCAAGGTGATCCCATTTCTCCTTACCTCTTTGTTCTGGTGATGGAGGTGTTGAATGGGTTATCGAATCCAAAGCTCGTAGGAACGATATGTTTACTTTTCACTGGAATTGTGAATCGACTCATACTGTCATGCTTGCCTTTGCCGATGACCTTCTCCTATTCTCTCATGCTGATGTTTGCTCTATACGGATCCTCAAAGATTGTCTTGAGGAATTCTATTGGCTTTCTAGACTGTCGGCAAACACAAACAAGAGCGAGGTTTTCATTTGCACTAAAGACCCATCCTTGAATCAGAATATTGCAAATGTCCTGGGGTTCAAAGTTGGTACTCTCCCCATTAGATACCTCGGCGTTCCCCTGATCTCCACCAGGCTGTCGATTCGGGACTGTCAGGCTCTCACTGAGAGAATTACTCGTCGCATCAAACCTTGGAAGAATAGGTGGCTCTCCTTTGGGGGTCGCCTCCAATTGGTTGCCTCTATCCTCTCATCCATCCACCTTTATTGGGCTTCAATCTTCATTTTATCCAAATCTATTCTCAACCAGATCGATTGCATTTTGAGGCGTTTCCTTTGGAATGGCTCTATGGAGGGGAATGGCTCAAGAATTTGCAGGCTCAAAATAAAGCCCTCATCTGTAAACTCTTTTGGCGTATCATGTCCAAAGACCCTGAATCGGCTTGGTCTTCATGGATTCACAAGACTAGAATCAAGGACCGGTGCATCTGGACCCTCAAAGTCCCTGATTCGGCCCCTTGGAGCTGGAGGAAGATCATGAAATTTCGTTCCTTCATGTGCTCGCATTCTCTTAAGATCATTGGAGATGGCGTTGATACCTTTGTCTGGCACGACAATTGGCACCCAATTGGCCCCCTCAGTGGGGTGTGCACGGACCGCATCCGTTCAGTCACTGGTTTATCTTGGGATGGCAAGGTGTCTCAAATAATCAGAAATGACCAATGGGTCTGGCCTAACCGTTTTGATCAAGAGGTTTCTAGTCACGCCTCAAACATGCCCCATTATCTCCCCAACAATGAGCAAAAAGACTTCTGGAAATGGGTCGGTTGCCCAAATGGTGTTTTCTCGTCTAAATCTGCCTACCTTCTTTTTCACCCCCCTAAGCCGAAGCTGAGCTAGACCAACTTAGTCTGGGGCTCTTTCCATATTCCTGCCCACGCTTTCACCCTTTGGTTGGCTATAAAAGGTCGACTTAATACCTCTGACCGTGTTCACGTGGTTCCAAACCTTTCCCCAATTTGCTCTCTTTGTGATTCAGACGCCGAAAACCATGACCATCTTTTTTTCTCTTGCCCGTTCTCCTCCTCTGTGTGGACCTCTATCCAACGGATTGCTGGCATTCAGTGGCCCTACCCAAATTGGTTCCATAATGTTGAATGGGCTGCACACAGGTGGAAAGGTAAGAATCTCATTGCCATTTCAAAGCGCCTTTTCTTGCGGCCACTGTTTATTTTATTTGGAGAGAACGTAATAATCGTATTTTCGAGAAATCCTCCGACCAGAATGTTTCCCAGATCTGCTCCCAGATTTCAAACGCTGTTAGGGACAAGCTGAAGACCTCCTTGTATGTTGATGGTCGCCCAAACCATTCACTGGCTAGACGTTGGAACCTATAAAAAAAAAAAAATTGTGCTGCCTTTTCGTGGCCGTTGTGGCTGCTGATTCTCCCGTTGGTCCTGAGGGTTGTGCTGCTGGAGCCTTTGCACTATGGTTATCTTTTGATGATGCCTTGCCGGGTGGGGCTCCTCGCGGCTCCTTCTTTTGCCTTGGTTCCTACTGGTTGCTGGTTTCCTTGTTGTGCTGATTTGTTCGGCCTCCGGTCCTTCCTTGGGTGGTTTGGTTGTTTTCTTCCCCAAAAAAAAAAAAAAAAAGAAAATTGTGTTGCATTTTCGTTGCCATTGTAGTTGCTGGTTTGCCCGTTGGCCCTGAGGGCTGTGCTGCTGTTGCCTATGCACCGTGGTGTTCTTCTGATGGTGCCTTGCCGGGTGGGGCTCCCCGCGGCTCCTATTTTGGCCTCTGTTCCTACTGGTGCCATTTTCCTTGGTGTACTGATTTGTTCGGCCTCCGGTCCTTCCTTGGGTGGTTTGGCAAAAAAAAAAAAAAAGGGGTATGGTTCATCTGCTGCTGGCGCTCTGGCTGTTCTAGATATGCATGCTGCGTTCTTTTTGCTCGTCATTGGGGATTGGATGATGCTGGCCATTTCCTCCTGCAAGCTATAGAGTCTGTTTCTGCCTGGCGGGTGCTGTGATTAATGGAACAGTATCCATCATGGTGTGATGTAGCTGGTCCTATGTTGGATTGATATTGTTGTTGCTGGTTGTAGTTGTGGTGCTTTAGACAGCTTACCTGCATGAATGTGCATAGCCTGCCCCTTATGTCGAGCTCTGTGAAGTTTCCGAGACTTATGTATGCGATGCAGGATCAGTTGTAGGGGTGCTGTTGTTGGTGATTGCTTTTCCCTTGGTTTGTTGTGATCCCCCGCTTGGCTGATTTGTTGTTAGATGGTGGATGCTTGTCATGGTTCCTTGAATTTGTCTCGGAGTGCTGGAGTGTTTCTTTGTTCATTTAGAGGCGGCTGTAGGCTTTGTGTGCTCCTGTCGGTGAATGGGTTATTTGCATTCTGCTCCTCCCATGTTGCAGTCGTTTTGTTTTGGTTCATCTTAATCCGTTGCTGATGTAGTGGGATCTATGGGCCTTGTTCTGTTCCACTTTGTTAGAGCTACATGGTTGCTGTCTTGCTGGTTTTTTGGTTAATATGCCACACTTTCTGATCTTCTCTTTCTGCTGGTGGGTTGTGCTGGTTTTTTTGTTCCGTTTTCCTGCTGAAGGCGGCACAGAATTTATGGATGCTTGCTGGAGTGCCCTTGCTGCCTTAATGGGCTGGGGGTGCTCCAGCCTATTCGCATGCTCGTGGTTCTAGACTCCAATGGGTTAATGTTGTAGATGGTGGAATTGGTTGTCTGCTGGAAGTTGCCTCTTCATGGGGTTGCATTTGTAGGCTGCCTGGATCTCTGGTTGTCTCTGGGATGCGAAATGCAATTGTTTGCTGTCTGATGTGACGTGAAGCTTGGATCCCGTTCCTTTTTTTGCTTTTTGCTCTGGTTGAGGGTGGCGCTGATGGCAGGTTGAGGAGGGTTGGAGCTGTATTGAGGTTTCTGTTCTTTTGTGCCTTCGCTGTGTCCACATAATGAGGTCTTTGGTGCCCGAATGGTTCTGGTCTCGTTTGGTGTGTTTGTGCCTTTGGTTGTGGCTGTGTTGTTTTCTTTTCGCGGTTTGAATTGCCCATTTGTTGGTGAGTTTGGTAGTCTCTGGTTTGAAATTTGGAAATCTTTGATGTTGGCTTTTGCACGAGGTCTTAGTCTTTGTCTTACCGGGTGGGGCTGAACAGGTCCTCGGTTGGTTTGATAGCTCCTTTTGGCAGCGTGGATATTGTGATGATGAATTGCCCCTTTTTGTGGCCTTTCTTTGGAATTGTGGTTTGTTGCGGTTTGTTCTACTCTTTGCTCGACCTGTATGTTGTTGAAATATACTGGGCGTCTCTCCCCCTGGCTGGAAGTGCGTGTTGCTGCTGTTTGGCTCTCGGTGGATGCATGTTGCATTGTCTTAGCTTGGGTCTCCTTTCAGCTTGAAGCTCCCACTGTGTTGCACATTGAATTGTTCAAAAACTTGGAGTTTTCACATTAAATTTTTTGTAATTTTTTCTCCCATTAATCCAAATTACACACTTACTTACCAAAAAAAAAAGAATATCCGCACTAATGGATGTGCTGACCTTGGGGAAGATCAGCTGAGAGAAATTAATATTGGATACCAACATTCGGCGGCGTAGAGTGCTGCCCCCAAGAAGAGTGGAGGTAAGGGCCCTCCTTCTAAGGCCTCTTGGGTCCCTAAGATAAGGGTCACTCCTCGGACCAAAAAGGAAGTTGCCTCATCCAAGAGGTCTCCAACCAGATGTGATGCCTTTCCCTATACTTCTTCCGCCCAGAAGGCCTTGTCTTCAGACAATCCCTTCAGCATTCTTCAGGAGCCCATTCCTGATAACCCAATGGAGTCCGATGTTCTCATCCCGCCGATTAACCGGACAGAGGCTCCACTGGATCCCCCTCACGATGAACCTGGCCCAATTCATATTATCCCTCTCTCAGATGGTTCGGATGAGGGGTGGTTCTCTGATGGGGCTGAGGTCCAGCTCTTGCCCCCCCTTGCTCCGTTACCCGAGCGGGCCACATCTTGGATCCAGAGTTCAATGATGAGGCCTCGGCCCATGATCATCCTGTTTCTAGTCAGGGGAGGCTATAGGCTCGTGGATTATCTGGCGATCCACGGTGCTTGTCCGATTGACTCACCGAGCCTTGTGCTGCTCTGATATGTCTCTGTCTCAACGGCCCGGTGCTCTTGTGACTAAGAGCGGGAGACGTAAATCTGCTAAGATGAGAAATGCCCGGGGGCCTAAGGAGCGGTCCCCCCTTGAGACGGTCTATAATGATCAACACCGCTTCTTTGGAATGTGAGGGGGTCTCAATTGGGTTGTGAAGGCCCGTGAAGTTCGCAACCTCATTAGGTCCCCTGATTGTTCCATCATTGGCACAGTTGAGACTAAAGTTCTTTGAGAAAAACGCGGCCTACGTATCGGCTAGGATTAATCCTCATTGGGTTTGGGCCATGAACTATTCTACTTCATCCGTTGGTAGGATTTGGGTTGGCTGGGACCCCAAGAAGGTGGCTGTCAATATTATCTCCAAGGATGATCAGGTTATCCATACCGCCGTGAATGTCATTGTCGATAACTCTCAGTGCCTTCTGTCCTTTGTTTATAGTGCTAACCTTGAGGGCCTTCGAAAGCTCCTTTGGTATTACCTTAGGAGGCATTCGTCTCTTTCGGGGAACATTCCATGGACTGTCATGGGTGACTTTAACGCTATTCGCTCGGCGAATGAGGCCCTTGGTGGGTCCTGACACCCTAAAAGCTCCATCGACCTTAATGAATGTCTTCGGGACTGTGATCTTGAAGATGTATGCCATGAATGTCAGTTTTTCACCTGCAACGATGGTCGCGATCCCACCACCCGTATCTTCAGAAAGTTGGATAGGGTAGTCGCTAATAGTCAGTGGTTTGATCTTTATAGAAGGTCTAAAGCTGTCTTTCCACCGGCCAGATTGTCTGACCACTCTCCTTGCATCCTTCTACCTGAGGGGTGGGTATCTCGAAACCACGGGATCTTTAGGTTTAATAACTTTCTCACGAAATCCCCAAATTTTCTTCTGTTGGTTAAAGAAGCTTGGGGGGCCGAGATTCCTGGTACCCCAATGTTTAAGTTGGTGTACCTTCTCAAAAAGGTAAAAAGTGTGCTCAAAAACCTCAATACTCAATGTGGAGATGTTCATGAAGAGGTTCTGCGCACTAGGAAATGCCTTGAGGATATCCAATCTAAGCCCCTCCCCGCACTCTGGGACCTGTGAACTTGAACGCCTTTGTAAGGCGGAGTACTTTTTTGCAATAGCTAAGGAGGCGGCTTTCCTCCACCAAAAAGCCAAGATCAAATGGCTTAAGGAGGGTGACCAATGCACAAACTTCTTCTTTAAGACAGTGAGTGGAAACTTTAATCGGAATAGGATTACGTCCCTCCTTGATGAGTCGGGCAATCCTACTAACGGGACGGAGGATCTTCACAAGCTCATTGAGGGACACTTCAAAATTGCCCTTGGTTCGGGTCGGTCCCATGGGTCGGCGGAGGCTAATCGGATCCGCCCCTACATTCTCCATTCGGTTCCCAATTCACTTACCGGTCCCCTTGTTAGGCCGGTCAGTGAGGAGGAAATTCGCATTGCAATGTTCTCCATTGGTGGTGACAGAGCTACCGGTCCTGATGGGTTTATCTCGAAATTCTTTAAGGACTCGTGGAAGATCACTGGTCATACTGTTTATGAAGCTATCCATAATTTTTTCAATCATGGAAAGCTCCTTAAACAGTTGAACACCACTATGATCAGCCTTATTCCTAAGGTCCAGTCCCCGCGTTCGGTCACTGACTATCGCCCGATTTCATGCTGCAACGTAATCTACAAAGTGATATCCAAAATTCTTGCTAACAGAATCAAGTCTACTCTTCCTTACTTGGTTGACCGTTGCCTAACGGCCTTTGTGGCGGGGCGTCAAATTAGTGATAATATCCTCTTAGCTCAGGAGCTCCTACATAAGTACCATCTGGGCCATGACCCGCCCAAATGTACTATGAAGATCGACCTTAAGAAAGCCTATGACTCTGTCTATTGGAATCAATATCCTGACCCTAATGGAATTCCCTCCACAAATGGTAAATTGGATCGGCCAGTGCATATCGACTCCGACTTAGTCCCTCAATATCAATGGGGAAGTGGTCGGCTTCTTTAAAGGTGGCAAAGGCCTGCGTCAAGGTGATCCGCTCTCCCCCTACTTATTTATCCTGGTTATGGAAGTTCTCAATGGCATTATTGAGGTCAAGGCAAGATGGGATAATAATTTCAAATTTCACTGGAAATGCGCTAAAACTCAAACTGTTATACTTGCCTTTGCTGATGACCTCCTCCTATTCTCCCATGCCGATACCAAATCTTCTCTGATTCTCAAGGACTGCCTCAATGAATTCCATACCATTTCTGGCCTTTCCGCTAATCCGAACAAAAGTGAAATATTCATATGTTCTAATGATTCCACTCTTCGCCAGGATATATTCTTTGCTAGCCGGGATTCAAGTTGGCAATCTCCCTATTAGATACCTTGGGGTCCCCTTGATCACCACTAGGCTTTCGGTGTCTGATTGCAAATCCCTCACCGAAAGAATCACAAAGAGAATCACATCCTGGAGGAATAGATGGCTCTCCGTTGGCGGGCGTCTGCGGTGGTGAATAACGGAGTTCGGCCGTTGCCTCCATCCTTTCTTCTACGCCGAAGCGGAGTTCGGCCTGGTGGTGAATAACGCTTACGCCTTCCCTCTCCACTCGGGTTTGATTCTCCGTGGAAGCACCCGTGGTACTGAGCCTCCCAAAAAATCCTTCGGAATTTCTGGGTTATGGGGCCGCGAAGCGGTGGGGCCAGTCACGTTAAAAAGCTTACCCTTAACACAGTTTGCTGAAGCGGAATTGGGCTGGTGGTTAAACACACGGAAGTGTGCCTCCCCCACCCAGGTTCGATCCCCCGCGGAAGCACCAAAGTGGTACTGTGCCTCCCAAAAAATCTTGAGGGTTTACAGGTCATGGGGCGCAAGTGCGGTGGGGCCGATCACTATATAAAAGCTTACCCTTAACACAGTTTAGAACGCTTAACCCCTTTTCCGCCTAGAGAGAGAAGCTCGCTTCTCTCTACAATTTCAAATTTCTTCCTCGATTTTGAAATTTAAAAGCGTCTTCAGGGGCGCACCTCCACTGGGCGGGCGGCATCGGAGCGGCCCGGCGGTCTCTGATTGCTCCGCCGGTTGCTTCCGTCATTGGTCGGACATGGCAGCCTCCGATTGTTACGCCGGTGGCCTCACGGTTCCGTCTCCACTTTCTCTCTTTTGGAACTACATTTACGGCGCCGTCGGCGGCATCTGCTTCCACGGATGTGGCGGTGAGGCCGACTTTCTTGATCCGGTTGGGATGGAGGTTCTGTCGGTGGCCAGTGTAGCTGTCCCGGGCTCGAGCTAAGCTGGGGTCCCTGCGGTTTCAAAATTGCAAGTGTTATCGAGGCTTTGTCGACTGGTTCTCACCTATTATCGGGGCCCTTTCGGTTTCCTTCTCTTCTCAGTCTAAATCCTCGTTTTCTTGGAGGCGTAGAATGGCTTCTCTCTGGATTTTCTGCGGGTTTCTTGCCTCCGATGTTGGCGGGTTTCCTTCATGATCGGTGGGGTCTAAGTGCCCTTCAGTTTGATTTCCTCATGAAATCTTCGATTTGGTTGCTGGCTGGGTTTGGGCAATTTTGCCCTCCCGGTTCGTTCTTTGATGGATTCCTTTTCTTGGTTGGTGAATACGGGATCTGAAGTTATTTGGTTCGGGAGCAGCTATCTGCGCGGCGCCGACTACGATGTCCCCATACTGTGTGTTCCTTCTGTTTGGACGGGTTTGGGAGGCTCGTGCAAATCTCTTTTGGGACTGTTTGGCTGTGGCCGGAAGAGATGGTCGAGGACCTGTTCGGTTGCTAGATTCCCTTCTATAGGGATGGAGTTCATTCGGTTTGTTCGCTGCTTATTGTGGTGATTGTGTTGCAGTCTTTTGGATTGCTTTTGTCTGGCTAATACAGCCAGTTTGTCGATGTTGTTGATTTGAAACAATTTTGAATCATCTGATTTTTGGCTTGCTGCAATACTATTGCTGCGGCCAGAATGGGATTGTGGGAATTTGTTATTCTACTGTCTCGATCTCGTTGTTTCCTTGTGCTGAAGGAATTTCGTTTGCTGCATTTCTGAAGCAATGGTGAAGAGCAGTGCCAATTGGGTGTAATTGTTCTTTGCTTGGTGGGGGCTTCCTCACCTTCTTGATGAGGAAATTCGATGTAGAAGGGTCTTTGAGTGCAGATCGGCCTCTTGTTTGAAGTGGTTACCGCCACTGTCTTTTGGTGGAGCCATATCTTTGGTGTGCAATGGATTCTTTGCCGGGCGGCTTACGTGGGGGTGGAAAGGTAGATTTCTGAGATCCATGTTTGATGGGCTGTCTGATTATCTTTGCAGGTGGATTTTTGTGGCTGCATGCTGCCCTGGCGGCAAATTCGGTGTGCGAGACTCTTTCCCGCTCAGAATTGGCGGTTTTGTGAAGATTGGCTTGGGATTTTGGCGTGGCCTTCTGCCCATGGACTTATCCACGGTTCAATAGCGCTGGCTTGTACTTACTCTCCCGGATGGATGTTGATTGCCATCCTCATGCGATCGTGCGGTGATGCATCGGTATCTGATGGACGAGGTGCGGCCGGTGGATGCTTAATTTCGGTCTTATGGAAGTCCTTTGTGACTCGAGATGCAAATGCATGGGTATATCACTACACTACTTGATGTGGTTGGAGCATTGGAGTTAAGGACTCTTTTTATTCTTTCTTTGCTATGTTCAACGATCGCGATGGTGCTGCTGGTATCGGAGGTGGAGCATCCTCTTGTCTCATTTGCATAGTGGCTTGCCGTGCCACTGCGATAGAAGCCGTTTAGGTGTGTCGGCTAATGCCTATTTGTGCGATTGGGATTATGATGGAAATGTCATATTTTGTCATCTTGGTAAACGTTGTCCTCCTAGAGGCCATTTTGTATATTTAGATGTACTGTCCACTCGGGGTATGCCATAGTGTTCTATATTTTATCTTCAAGTCAAAATACTTGGAGATAAACATATTTTTGTACTATTTTTCTCCCATTAATCCAAAATACTTACTTACCAAAAAAATTAAAAAAATAATCCATCCTTTCTTCTATCCACCTTTATTGGGCTTCTCTTTTTATTCTTCCCAATTCTGTTTTTAAGGCAATTGATCGCATCTTGCGACATTTCCTTTGGAACGGGTTTTCTGATGGCAGAGTCAATGCTAAGGTGGCTTGGCATGACATATGTTGCCCCAAAGCTGAAGGAGGGTTGGGCATCAAGAACCTGATTGAACAGAATAAGGCTCTTAACTGCAAATTTCTATGGCGTCTCCTGTCTAAAGATCCGAATTCTGCTTGGACTTCATGGATATACAAAAACAGAATCAAAGACCGGTGCATTTGGACCATTAAAGTGCCGGCATCGGCCCCTTGGAGTTGGTTCAAAATTATGAAGCTTTTTTTTTTGGTAAGTAATTAATTGCATTAAATTAAAGTAAAATGTACAAAGAATTATGTTTTTTTCCAAATGATTTGCCGACTTGGGAAAAAAAACATAGAAATAGGGAAAAATCGATGACAAAAGTCATTAAGAAAAAAGATTACAATAATATTTGATTACTATAAAGGAAAAACCCTCCCGGAAGCACGAGCAAGCTCACTCCACTCGCAAGCCACTCCGACTTCATAGAGAAGCAAGCACTCCGGAAACCACTTACTTAAGCACTCTGGAAACCTGTAGTCAAAAGCAGCACTCCGGAAGTTTGCCACTCCCGCCACAACTCGCGCCCGGCCACTCCGGCCCAAAATCAGCACTCCGGAAATATGTCACTCCGGAAATTCACGCATGGGCACTCCGGCCCAAGAACAGCACTCCGGAAATATGTCACTCCGGATATTCGCGCATGGCCACTCCGGCCCAAAAATTTCAGTACTCATCAGGCCACTCCGGACTCTACAAAGCTCAGATCATGGAGATCACGTTCAATCCGAAAAAAAATGCACTCCGGCAAAAAGTGCTCCAGCAACTTTACACCGTCATCCTTCATCTGTAGAGAGCCACTCCAACCTCAAAGGCACTCCGCCAATGAACAAAATCCACTCCGTCCTCCATTTGGTGAAGCTTTTTTTTTTTTTTTGGTAAGTAAGAATTTTGGATTAGTGGGAGAAAAAATTACAACATCTATATTTTATCGCCAAGTATTTTGACTTGGGGATAAAACATAATCCGCTGGGGCATACCCCCAGCAATGAGTACAAACGAGAGTACATAAAGAGCCTCTAGGAGTCCAACATTCTACAAAATCCATAGAAATAGAAGAAAAAATACAACACAAAACCGGGGGAAAGCACAGCTTTCCAACCCACAGCACTCAAGAAGCTGCTGCTGTAGTGCTCCAATCAGCTGCCAAGTGGAAAATCTCAGCAAACCAGGCCCAGCAATTCACACTCAGCCACCAACGGGAACAGCTCCAGCATCATCAACCAGCCAGTAGAAAATTAAACCAGGATTAACGCAGAAATTGCTTGGCATATGCATCCACCTGCAGCTTAATTATCGTCACCACAGATGATGTACCCACACGCATACATCATCACCAAAAAAACACGATTTGCACAAAAGCTGGAAGCAGCAGCAAACCACAGCAGCAAAAATGACAGAAGGCATACTCCACAAAATTAAAATGAAGCAACAGCCCCAATCCGGGGATGCTTCAGTACCAAAAACCAGCAGCACCATCTTCCGCAATTTAAAACAGCACCAACAACTCTTAAGAATCCAACTGCATCAAGCAGTATAGCGCAATTCCAATGCAGCAAGCAACTCAATCACTATGGACCTTCCCAGATGGCAGCAATCAGCATAGACAAACAGATTCCAAACCACACTGGGAACGTCAAATTCTGCCCCAACAACGCTGCCCACCGATCTTCAAAAACCAACCAGCCACGGATCATCAGCCAGAAATCCACCGAATTAGATGCAGAGATGCATCCCAGTCCAGCAGACAAATACAGTGGCCACAACCCAACAACATCCAGAAAGCAGGGCCAGCAAATCACCAGCCACGGCCTCACCGAAATGGCATCAAGATGATGCCAGCAACTTGCAAAGCTACATCTATGCAGGAGCACATCCACCAACCTCAGAAGACACTGCAATTCAGGGTCCTCCAGAGAGTAAACCACAGCATCAGAGTAAACCACAGCATCAGCATAAACCAGGGATGAAACCCTGCTCTGCACAGCAGCAGCAGAACCAGCAGCACTCCAACGCACTCCAGTAGTTCCTCACATCAGGCATCAGCAGGCAGGGGGAAATTCCCACCTCAGCAGGATCATTTGAATCCCATATTGCCACGCTAGCATAACAAAACATCAATCAAGAAATCCCTAACCCATTGCACAGGCTCCCCCAATCCAGACAATAGGAAGAACCAGAAAACCTGAGCCTCATCAAAGCCAGCAACATCGAAGGCTCAGAGAAGCAAAGAAACGAAGAGGTCCTCAGCATAAGCTGGAGGAGCAATATGGCAGAAGTAGACCGACCACCAACATTCACGGCATCAGAAGGATTTCCAGCTATCAAACCAAGCCTCTCCCAGCTCTTCGTCAAACCAGCATATAAAACCCAATCCAGATCAGAACCGGGGCTCTCCCTCGGCCCCCAGCCCGAGGGGGAAAGGATTCACAGGGCGGGGGTGCTTCGGAGACCAGACGCGGAACTGTTCGGCATGGGTAACATACCCGGCGAGCGCGAACAAGCAGGTTCGAACATCATCGCCCGAAAAGGGACGCATTCGAAACCATCAGCACCAACCCATAACTTCTACAAAGAAAGCCAGGGACCTGGCTCTCAGCCTTGTCGGCAGAGCAAAGAGCTCATCCAAACCGGAGGAGAGCAACCCTAAAAATCGAGATTTAAGGATGAGTAGAGAAGAAAACCGAAAGGGCCTCAGGAAGTGTCGCGTGAGTAAAAGAAGAGGTGCTGGATTTTGTCGGTTTTGGTGTTGACCATGTGCTTGGCTGATGTGCTGCTTTCCTGCGGGGTGCATGCGGTTGTCTTCCGATGCATTTGAAAGCACTATTATGCCTGCTCCCTCATGGTCTCTTGCTGTCCGGTCTGTGAATTACGCTCCTGAACTGATGAAGATCCTAGATGGATTGAAGTGTTCTTCGTTGTTTTTAGGCGTAGTTTTCTACGTTCTTGCTTGTGTGAAACTGTTGACACTTCCATGTCCTGTTTTTGTCTTTTGATCCTAATGTTTTTTCTCCTTTGTTGTATCAGTTGCTCGGGCATGCCCTAGCACTTTTTGTTTTAACTCTAAGTTCAATACTTGGAGTTAAAACATTTAGTTTGTAATTTTTTCTCCAATCAATCCAAAATTCTTACTTACCAAAAAAAAAAAAGAGTTAAAGAAGAGGAGGAGGAACGGGAGACGGTCAGGCTAGGCAACCATTTGGTGAAGCAATGGAGCTCCAGGAAAAGATAACAGAAAGATCACTCCAGCCAAGAAAGCCTCTCCGTCCAAGAGGAGCATCAAGTACTCCGGCCAGCTAGGAGCACACTCCAAAAGCCTCTCCGTCCACCAGCTGTTGCAGGTTTTAATGAAGAGTACGGTTTTTCATGGAAGCAGCTTTACGCCGCCTCCCAGTCTTGCACTGACGCCAGGGTTCTTCAGTCGGGATCGTAAAGGCTTTGCCATGAAGCCCAGCTAAAAAATTAATCTGATTACAATACGGGAGACCCGGACAATCTGTTGCCGATTCAGCAAGGAAGACAGAAATCCAAAAACAACCTTCTCCTCCTCAGGAGAGAATGAGGCACTATGGGTTTGAGAGCTGTTAGCCGTAAAAACAATTTGGAAAGCCATCAGATAAGCATCTTGGGGAAACCCCTTATCTGCCTCATCCAACGGAAAGGTTGAGCGGAACATACTAATGTTCTCCTCAGTTAGATCCATCCAGCACCTGTTCAGGAAGTCCGTCACTAGCCTTCGATGCTCATCAATGGCGTCTTGGAAAAGTTGACGAGAGCCAACTGAGTCCAGGAGCTGCTGAAAAGCCAAGTACAACGGTTCCTTCTCAAATGAAGCCTCATCATCTGAATCAGAGATAGGGGTCAGAGAGTAGAACAACCGGGTCAGAAGAATTACCATTTATAGTAACCTTCTTGTTCTCAGAGCTAGACCCGACTAGAATAACCGGGGAGCCATCCAGAGAGTATTTCTGAGCGATCCGAGCGATAGATTCGGGGGTAATATCAGGATCTACCACCACAATTGGACCCGGAGCGAGGGAAACAGGCGGGACCTCGAGGGGTCCAGGAAGAGAGCCAGCAGCCCGGGTACCCTCAAGCAGGGCAACAGCCTCATGGGAAATCCCAGCATCAGAAGAACTTGATCCTGCTAATGTGTCAGCCTCAGCTTCAGCAGAAGAGTCATACTCAGAGGTATCACCCTCAGAGGTGATGCTGGTTGGTTGCCTGCGTTGGTTTCTCTTGATCCTGAATAGGTGGGTTTTTGGTGCTGGAGGATATCCCAATTGCCTGCCCAGGAGCTGCTTATGTTGCACCTCATGATGCTTCTGCAATGTTGATGACTGTGTGTCTCATTATGTGTAATTTCAGATTACATATGTTGTTTTTCTGTTGAACGTTGTCCTCTTAGAGGCTTTTTTGGTATTATTTGTTGTACCGTTTGCTCGGGGTATGCCCTAGCTTTATATGTTTTTTTTTTGGTAAGTACTAGCTTTATATGTTTTATTTCCAAGTCAAAATACTTGGAGAGAAAATATTGATTTTGTAAATTTTTCTCCCTATAATCCAAAATACTTACTTACCAAAAAATTTAAAAAAATGCCAACATGGAGTTGGCGGAGTTGTAGATCGCGTTCGCGCTCTAATTATCTACCCACCCGGGTTCGATTCTCCACGTTGGTAGTGGTACTGAGACTCCAAAAATCCTTCGGGATTTCTGATGAGGGGCCGCGAAGCGGTGGGTCCAGTCACTTAAAAAAGCTTACCCATCACAGTTTTGCCAACGTGGAGTTGGTGGAGTGGTAGATCGCGTTCGCGCTCTAATTATCTACCCACCCGGGTTCGATTCTCCACGTTGGTAGTGGTACTGAGACTCCAAAAATCCTTCGGGATTTACGATGAGGGCATGAAGCGTGGGTCCGATCACTTAAAAAGCTTACCCATCACGTTTTGCCGAAACGGAATTGGCACGGTGGTTAAACACACGAAGTGTGCCTCCCCACCCGAGTTCGATCCCCGGAAGCACCAAAGTGGTCTTGTGCCTCCCAAAAAATCCCGCAAGGGTTTTAAGGTTATGGGGCCGAGTGCGGTGGGGCCCGATCACTATAAAAGGCTTACCCTTAACCTGATTCTTAGGAGGCGGAATTGGCACAGTGGTTAAACACACGGAAGTGTGCCTCCTCACCAGTTCGATCCCCGCGAAAGCACCAAAGTGGTCTTGTGCCTCCCAAAAATCCCATGGGGTTTAAGGTTATGGGGCCGCGAGTGCGGTGGGGCCAGTCACTATAAAAAGCTTACCCTTAACACAAAATTATGAAGCTTCGGCTTTTTATGCGTGCCTACTCTGACAAGGACATTGGGGATAGCTCTGATACTTTCCTCTGGCACGATAACTGGCACCCCCTTGGCCCCCTGAGTGAAGTGAGATCTAACCAAACTCGCCTTGTCTCGGGTCTTCATTGGGATGTGAAGGTTGACGCCATTATCAGGGACAACAGATGGAACTGGACTAACCCTTTTGACACGGAGGTGTCCCACCTTGCTTTGAATATGCCGAACAACCCTCCCTGTAGCATTCAAAAAGACTCATTGAGAAGGGTCGGGGCTCGCAACGGCCATTTCTCGACTAAGTCCGCATACTCTCTCCTCCATCCCCCCAAACCTAAGGTGTGTTGGGCTCATCTGGTGTGGGGCCCATTCCATATTCCCTCACACGCGTTTACCTTTTGGCTCGCCGTTAAGGGCAAATTGAATACCACTGACCGTCTCCATTACATCCCTAACCTCTCACCCAGATGCACTCTCTGCAACACGGGTGATGAAGACCACGACCACCTTTTCTTCTCCTGCCCATTCTCTAGAACCTTATGGAATAATCTCCAAAGACATGCTGGTATTCACTGGCCATACCCTGACTAGCATCAAAATATTTCCTGGGCTGCCTCCCGTTGGAAAGGAAAAAGTTTCCTGGCTGTCTCTAAACGCTTGTCTCTGGCCGCCACGGTTTACGTCATATGGAAGGAGCGTAATAATCTGATTTTTCAAAAATCTCCTCCCCTTGACTCCTCTCGTCTCTTTTCTATGGTGGTCGATGTTGTGAGGCTGAAATTAATGACCATCGCGACTCCAAATAGGGCTGACTATAGGCCGACTCGGATTCGGTGGGGATAAATAAATAAAAAAAAATAAATAAATAAATAAATAAATAAATAAATAAATAAATAGGCCGCTACTTGACCTATTACCTGCCTTGCCTCCCGGATGCCCTCATCTGGAGGGTTTTTGTGTTCCTGGTGGCGCTTCTCCCCTTAGAGTCTGATCTTGATTCTCTGGGGTGTGTTTGCTTTGGTTGATCCCTGCTTGCCGGTGTTATCCTCTTCTGGGCTGCTTATCAGCTCTGATTTTTTTTGTTTTTTGCTTCCCCCCCTCCGTCAGATCTGTCTCCCCCACCCCTTTTAAAAAAATAATAATAATAATAAAATAAAATAAAAAATTGATTGATTCGGGGTTTTTGCCTCTTCTCTGTCTGGAGCTATAGCTCAGTTCCTTTCTTTTTGCTGTGCTCGTGGTGGTTACCTGTTGGGTGGCTCGATCTCCCTTTTGTTGGGTGATGCTGTTTGTTTGGATTTGGACGGGTGGCATCCTGTAAATGTAGATGGATTTGGGGTTGTTCTGGATTTGGGGTTGTTCGGGTGGCATCCTGGAGCCCTCCTGAAGCTGATAGTACATATGAGTTGCCCAGTTGGGGCTCGGGGATGTTATGTTGGTTACTTTGGTCTTGATCTGTTGGGACTTTGATTTGGCTGGGTATACATTGTTGTAGCACTCTGGAAATCTGGTTTGTGTGGGATCTGCTGATGAAGTGTTGGATGAACTCTAGCCCTTTCACTAATAGTGGTAGGTGTATCTTTATGACTGCTGTGGTCATTCTGTTGTGATGGCTGGTTGGCAACGTTCGGCTTGTGGTGGTGAATTGCTGTGTCACATGGTAGGCGTTAATAGGTTTGTATGCTGATGCTGGGGTTGGGATGGTACCAGTATAGCTGGGTCGGCCTACCTTTGGTGGTGCGGTGTGGGACGAAGTCTGATTCATGTAGTGCGGACCTGTTTGCTATATTCTGATGTAAAAGGATTGAGATGTCATCGGTTTCCTGGATACTTGGTTTTGAGAAGCTGTTTTTTTTTTTGGTAAGTAAGTATTTTGGATTATCGGGAGAAAAAATTTACGAAAGTTATGTTTTATCTCCAAGTGTTTTGACTAGGAAATAAACCATAAAATGCTAGGGCATACTCCGAGCATCCGGTACAACCGAAAATACCAAAATAGCCTCTAAGAGGACAACGTTCAAAATGTACTGTGAATAAACACAATAGCAGGCATTTGACATCATAGCAAGATGGACTTGCGGATCAGCCTGAACTATTCTAGCGGTGCAACAAGCCCATCTCTAAGGACAAAATGGAGTGACAACTTTAGCACCCAACAAGCCTCCACATAATCAGAAACAACTCCGGCTCCCAACAGGACAAATGGTACACCACCGGGCGAGAACATTAGCAGGCATCACATTGCACAACAGCAAGACACCGAGCGGCAAGCGGAAATCGCAGCTTTGCCATATATCATCGTTGGAAAACCCAACTCGAACAGCAGCCCAATTCACCGTCAACACTTGGTCCCAATTCTGAGGATAAGGCAAATTGGCAATTGTTTTAATGGAACACAACAAGCATGCCTCGAAAAATTTAGCACCAACGAGGATCGAAGAGAATGCAAATACCGTCCACCCGCGAGATCTCCACCTCGGTTATGTTTTATCTCCAAGTGTTTTGACTAGGAAATAAACCATAAAAAGCATCCGGTACAACCGAAAATACCAAAATAGCCTCTAAGAGGACAACGTTCAAAATGTACTGTGAATAAACACAATAGCAGGCATTTGACATCATAGCAAGATGGACTTGCAGATCAGCCACAAACTATTCTAGCGGTGCAACCGAGCCCATCTACAGCTAAGGACAAAATGGCACCAGCCCAGCACATCAGCTTTAGCACCCAACAAGCCTCCACATAATCCAGCAGCAACTCCAGCTCCCAACATCTGGCCAGCAGTTGAGTACACATCAGTACACCAACCGGGCCAGAACATTAGCAGGCATCAGCACATTGCACAACAAACTCGCAGTGCACCAGAACGGCAAGCAGCAACCGCAGCCTGCCATATATCATCGTTGGAAAACCCAACTGAACAGCAGCCCAATTCACCGTCAACACTGGTCCCAGCTCTAAGCATAAGGCAAATTGGCAACAGCCCAGACAACTGGAACACAACAAGCATGCCTCGAAAAATTCCAGCAGCAACATCAGCAATAAAATCAGCATCCAGGATCGAAGAGAATGCAAATCACCACTGAGAGGCAGCATCCCCATCCTGTAACACAACAACACTGGACAAAATCCATCAAATCAGCAGCTAATATCTCTTTTTTTTTTTGGTAAGTAAGTATTTTGGATTAATGGAAGAAGATTTACAACATCAATGTTTTATCGCCAAGTATTTTGACTTGGGGACAAAACATTATCCGCTGGGACATACCCCAATCAACGTGTACATACGAGAGTACAAAAAGAGCCTCAAAAAGAGACCAACATTCTACTAAATCCCTAGAAGTAGAAGGAAAATTACATCACAAAATCGGAGGAAAGCACAGCTTTCCATCCCCGAGCACCCAATAGAGCATCTGCTGTAGTGCTCCAAACAGCAACAATGCGGAAAAACTCGGCCAGGCCCCGCAATTCACGCCCCGCCATCGACGGGAGCAGCTACATCAACATCCACCAGCCAGTTCAACCGGGATTAACTCAGCAATTCTCTGACGCATACAACCACCTGCATCTTGTTTTAACAGCACCAAAAATGCAGTACCCACTCCATCACACGACCTGCACTAAAGCTGGAAGCAACAGCAATCCACAGCAGCAAAAACGACAGTATCCATACACTCCAAAATTAAACTGAAGCATCAGCACCATCATCAGCTCCTTTCTAAGACAAACCACAGCAAAGCCATCTGCCTCCACAAACCCAATAGCAAACAGCAGTTGCATCTACCATTAAGCCCCTCCCGATGCCTCATAGCAACTAAAGCATCAGCAGCTATACTCCAGACGGCAGAATAGCACCACGGGGCTACACGGGATATCAGGCCTGCAGCTGGCTTCAACAGCACTGGATATCTACAGCCGGCAGCTGCAGCACAGAAAAGAGCTCAGCAGCTCATCATTGCAATCCAAGGGAGAACCGAACGGAAGCCCACACCCAGTCCAGAACCAGAACAAGAGCAAATGCCTCATCATCTATCAGATCCCCTCAGCAAGGGATATCTTCAGCATGCACCAGTAGCCACCAACACAGCATAGCAGTAACAAACATTGCAGCTGCAATAGCATCAGCACGCCAAATAAAGCATCACGTTTTCATCTTCAATTAGTTGCAGAGGAGAACCAGCAACCAAGAAAAGCAACACTGGGACCCAGCATCAGATCAGCGTGGGCAGCAAGGAGACGCCGCAGCAAAGTAGCAGCTTCCTTCATCAACAGCAGGAAGGATTCCCTGTATAACCATCAGAATCCATCCGACACAGGACGGCAGCAAATTGAGTATCAATCACAACCACTTTAGAGTATCACTCACAAGTGGCAATACGGTGATAGCATAATTGAAGGGCTTTTCAGCAACTTCAGAAACAAGCACATCCCACAAAACCCACAGGACAGTTCCATTGCAGCCACATCCCCTGCATACATAAGCCGGACAGCAGCATCCCACCATCAAGCACACCCCAAAAAACCAGGTATTGCACCTACTACAGCATTTCAGGAATGAGGTCGCCGCGCCTTCTTGGAGGCAGATTTACGTCGTCTGCGTTCAGCAGCCACTCGTTCCCACCCATTTATGGCCTGCTGATCAAAAAGCTCATCCATATAACGTTGGCGATCGTCATAGACCTCCTCATCACCAGCAACAGGATTCGTAGATGACATAGCAGGGCCAACACTACATCCAGCATCCATGGTAACAGAGGACTTAGCATGATCAGCTGGAGGAGAAAAATCAACCCCAGGAGACATGCACCTCACACTAGCCAAAGTCCTAACCGGAGGCCTATCAACCTCGGCTAATGGCCCCCGTGTCACGAGCTCCGGTTTGGGAGAGGATATGGGCATTGTATGGACCAATCCGTGCTCCAAGATACAAGGCATCACTGCCCCAGCCATTGAATCCACATAGCCCTCAACTGGGCAGCCAGGCAAGGGGCACGAGCTGTCAACAAGAACTTCAGATGGAGCCTTGATCAAGGAAACATCTACAACTTCAGCCAAAGAGTATTTGCGAGTGATCCGCGCGATGGACTCCGGAGTAGAGTCATCAACCCCAGGGATTGGGCCAATCACCACAGAATTAGCTACTCCATATGACCCGTCAGCATGGTCAGCCACATTCTGAGAATCTTCATCCAACTCAGGGAGCTCAGAGTTAGTGTCCACATTAGCAAACCTGTTGCTCATGGGCCCAGAATGAGCCTCATCATTCTCATAGACATCACCAACTGAACCTGAGGAGCACTTCGCAGAGGTAGTCAGGATAGGACCGAAATCAATTTGATGGGCCGACATTGAAGAGGCCAGCCCACGTGCTAGGCAATCATCAGAGGCAGAATTACACGATTGCTGAATCAAAGCATTAAATGAAGAAGCATCAGCATACCTGACATCCAACATTGAGTGGTCGATGTCGTTGGCAACATAATCAAGCTCTTCATTTATGGGCCCAAATTGAGCCCCTATCAAGGACCCAGGGTGATCAGAGGAGCACGCAGCAAAGGTAGGCTGATTAGGATCCGAATCAATCAGATGGTCCGCCAACGAAGAAACCATCCCATGTGCTGAGCAGTCTTCAAAGGCAGAACTACAAGTTTGCTGATCCAAAGCACACATATCACTGGCAGAAGAGGAGACTCCTATCCTAACACAGGATCCCACAGCAGGAGATGCATAATCTCCCTGGGCAGGGGTGGGTTTTTTGGACATACATCCACCCACCACAGCAGCATGATCCAGGACCTTAGGCATAGCTGGACGTTTCTTAAATCTGCTAGGGACAGAGTGATAGGCAACATCAACTTCCAACAGCTTGGAGGAAGCAGAAGCACCCGACATAATCTTGATTTTAGCTGGTTGAGGATCACCTTTTTTCATCTCAACACAGATTCTAGCCACATGAACTCGGTTCATCATGGCAGTATGGGGATCACACCGGATTGGTTTGCCAATCCTACTAGCAATCCAACTTAATCCCAATGGAGTCCAAAATTCAATTGGCACATTTGTCAGCGAGATCCAAACAGGGATAGACGTGAGGGAATCCGGTTCCAGAGACAGACCCGGATACCATCTCGTGAGGGAAATGGGAAATTTCTTGAAGGCCCAGGGGCCTCGAGCCAGACATTCATCCATTTGAGACACAGATTCGAATTTAAAGAAGTAGAGACCTCTTTCATTGACTGCTATGTAACGCAATCCAAATCGCGCCCAAATCCTCCATGCGATGGAAATGACCGCCGATATGTGTGGATGATTTTCGGGGAAGAAACCCACCAAAGTGGCGCCCCAAAAGTCAGAGCGCTGCTTTACAACCTCATCAGGGGGTGAAATCGGGCTATCAAAATCAGACCCAGATTGAGGAGGAAAGTATTTGAGGGAGGAAATTGAACGGAGGCCCTTATCCCCAGCGACTTGAGCCCAGGATTTAGAGAAACCATTAACAGTTTCAGGTTTAATGGAGGTATTAGAGGATACCTTGACCGTATGTGTCTTCGAAGGCGACACAGGAGAGCGGACGACCTTGTCTCCCAAACGGGGCGAGCCACAGCAGAGTGCAGCAGAGTCCACCGAGGGAGGGCAGGAAAGGGAAGCCGACGCCAGGGGAATGCGAGAATCAGCATCCAAGCCCTTCAACTGCGTTAAAAAACCAGCGTCAGGGCCAGTTGGAGAGGCGTGAGAGGTAGTAAGAAGAGGCGGAAACACGCAAGAGCCAAGCGGGTCCTTCAATGACTTAGGAGGAAGAGAGGGAGCAGGAGGACCGAGGGAAACGGGGTCCGAGGACGAACCGAGGGGAGCCCCCAACGGTCCGGCCATGGCCGGCGTCGGAGCCGCTGGAGCCGAACGAAAGTCAGAAAGAAATTCGAATTTGAATTTCAAAAGTTAGAGAGAAAGAGGAGAACTTCTCTCTAGGAACAACCCCTTGCCAGTAGATTCAGCTAATATCTCAACTGCACGCATATCCATCCAAATGCACTGCAGAAGCAGGCAGCAGAATCCAGTTAAGCCTCAAGGCCCATTGGACTGGTATAGATCCATGACCCAACAGCCACAACTGCCATTAACAAAACAGCTGCAGCAATTTTCAGGAAAGAGGACGCCGGCCTTTCTTGGAGGCAGATTTATGCCGACGGCGATCTGCAGCCACATGTTCCCAACCTTTAATAGCCTGTCGAGCAAATAGCTCATCCATATAACGTTGGTGATCATCATGATCCACATCACCCCAATTGGCATCGCACAGGACATGGCAGGACCATCACCACAACCAGAATCCATGGAAACAGTCACTAAAGGCTCAGAATTCATATACGAGCGACCTGAAACAGGGGCCGGATCCTGAAAAGATCGATTAGCAGGTCCCACAGGATCTCCAGGACATGGATTACAAGGCGATAAGCCCTGCACCGCACCCTCAATCTCAGAAGAAGGACCCACTGGTGCACCGGAAGCCTTAGAGCAGCAAGGCAGGTGATGATCAGGGCTGTGCAGAATACCATAGTCATCAGACAATGGATCACCAGCATAAGGATCCACACTTGGCAGAGTGAGCTCCAATCCATGGCCCGGGTCACAGATCCTTACTGCTTCATCCACTGGAGCCTCAGAGCCCTTAACAGGGCAACCAGACAAGGGGATTGATCTGACTTCTTGGAAATCAAAAGGAGCCTTGTTCAATAAACCATCTACAACATCTACCAGGGAGTACTTGCGGGCGATCCGCGCAATAGACTCTGGAGTAGAACCATCGACGCCAGGAATAGGACCAAGCTCATCTGAAATCGCAACTCCATCGACCCCAGTACTAATAAGCGGTCGATGAGGAGAGCCAGCAGAATGCTCAGCCACAAACGGAGCCCCCACATCCAATACTGAGTGGACAGTATTAGTGACACCAATAGCAGGCTCATCTTTCATGGACCCAGAGGGAGCCCCATCCTCCTCAGGAGCATACCCAGCTGAAGCAGAGTACACAGCACAGGATGACTGAGAAGGATCTGAATCAATTATTTGAGAAGGCATCTTAGATACCAAACCACTAGCAGTGCAAACAACAGTGGCAGGGCTCCAGGTCTGCTGGTTCAAATCCCCATCATTCAGAGCAATCCCCCCACAAACAGGAGAGGAATCAGGCCTTTTACCTGAGATCCCCGCATCAGGAGATGCATAGTCAACCAAAACCTGATCAGATTTGGGTTTTATGGAACACCCACCCTCACCAACAGCAGGACCCGTGGCCTTGGGCAGGGACTTTAGACTGCGGGGGACAGAGTGATAGGCGACTTTAACCTCCATCAGCTTAGCAGATGAAGCAGCGCCCGATAGAATCATGAGTTTAGCAGGTTGAGGATCATCCTTTTTCATCTCAACACAGATTTTAGCCACATGAACCCGATTCATCATGGCAGTATGGGGATCACACAGGATTGGTTTGCCAATCCTACTAGCAATCCAACTCAAGCCCAGTGGAGTCCAATATTCAATTGGAACGTTTGTCAGCGAAATCCAAACAGGGAAAGACGAGAGGGATTCCCGATCTAAGGTCAATCCCGGATGCCATCTCGTGAGGACAATAGGGGATTTCTTGAAGGCCCAGGGACCACGAGCCAAACAACCCAGTTGAGACACAGAGTCAAATTGGAAGAAGAAGAATCCATTTCCATTAACAGCAACGTGGTGCAAACCGAAGCGAGCCAAGACTCTTCTAGATATGGAGTTAACCGCCGAAAAGTGGGGGGGTTTTTCAGGGAAGAAGCCCAAAAGTGGGGGTTTTTGAGGGAGCCAAAGGAAGAAGCCCATCCAAAGCAACTTGGCCCGCGAGCATTTGCAGCTTGAAGGTGGAATTAGAAGCTTGTCTGAGAATTCTTCAAGGCGACACAAAGGATCGGATGAGTAACCCATCGTGGGCGAGCCTTTGCATTGACCAAAGGGGGCACGGGGGAGGGGCAACCGACGCCGACGGATTACAGGAGCCAGCTTCCAAACCCTTAATCTGCGTAAGGAATCCAGCGTCAGGGCCATTAGGAGTGGCGAGGGAGGTTTCGAGAAGAGGCGGAAATTCACACGCAGCATTCGGCTCCTTCGTTGACAGAGAAGGGACGGGAGAACAATGGGAATTGGGTTCCGAGGACGGGACGAGGGGGGCCCCCAGTGGTCCGGCCATGGCCGGCGACGGGGCTGCCAGAGCTGAACGGACGGCAAGGGCAAATTCGAATTTGAAATTCGAAAGTTAGAGAGAAGCTCCTTTTTGAGAAGCTGTTTTGTTGGTACCAAATTGTTGTTGCCTTGATTCTTGCAACATCCAGTTGATCACTGGACCCTGCTGCTTTTTTTTGGGCTGCTATCTGTTTGCAGAGGGTGTAGGTGTGATGGGTTGCTCTCTTCATTCCGCAGGTGGTTGATGCTGGGCAGGTACCATGCTCTTGCTTTGGCTGCTAATACTGGATACCCGTGGAAGTTGCTGTTTTGGTGTTGGCATTGGGGTTAGATGTCCTTGGTTGCTGGCCGGATGATGCTTGAACCTGCAATGTGTAGGGGCCCTGCTGCTGCTGCCTTTGGATTTGAAGCTCTCTCATTTTGGTTGCTGTAGGTTCTGCCGCTGATTTGGTGCACCGTTGTGGATGCCTACAACTGATTGATACTAGCGATAGTTCTTGGCTGTCTCTTGGATTTGGATGCTGGAATGGCTGATCGTCTTTGGTGGCGCTTTGTTGCTTGATGGGTTACTGCCTATATTCTGTTGCTGTTCTGTTCTTACATGTGGCCTCTTTCTAATGCTGCTGTGTGGATTTTGTTGGAGCTGGTTATGATGAATTCGGTTTGGCGGCTGTGTTGTTTTCCCATCCATGTTTCCATGCTGCTTTTTTGGCACTCTCTTTGTGGAGTGAGGGGTCCGATCTTGGCTGATGAGATTTTTTGGCTGTCATTTGTCATTTCGGGGGGTGGTTATGATGCTAATTTCAGGCGGCACTGCCGCAGCTACCGGATGTTGAAGGAGCCGCAACCCATGGTTCTTTGCATCCTAGCTGTCCCGTGGTAATAAGCTGCTGAAGAATGATGAGACTGCCTATTTTACTCATTGCTGTCGGGTGAGCACTGATGTTTTCTGGACTGTTGGTTGCTGTTTGCTGAAACCAGACGTTAACCATGCGGGGAAATGGATGCAGTTGGGACCATCTGCTGGTGTTGGGGGATTTGGTTATCTTGGGGCAACTCACGGCCTCGCTGGATCCGATGCAAAATAGCATCAATACTAGCTGTAAATTGGCTGGGATGAGGTTGTTTCTTGGCTCTGCTGCCCAGACGTGCTGGTGCCTGCTGATTTAGAATGTGCCGGCTTCTTGGTAGTTGCTGTACCTGTTTATTTGAAATTTCAGACATGGTTTTTCGCTTTTTGGTTACAGGGGTTGGAAAGCGGGTTATAATTTTCAACTTCTGTTGATTTTTTTAGAACGTTAGCCTTCTAGAGGCTGTTTTGTACCTTTGGATGTACTCGTTGTTCAGGGTATGCCCCAGCCGGTTATGTTTTATCCCCAAGTCAAATTACTTGGCGATAAAACATCGAATTTGTAATTTTTTCTCCCCTTAATCCAAAATACTTGCTTAAAAAAAAAATTCCTTGAGGATCTGGGTTGATTGGGCATCAGCCTAGGAGAAGAGGAGGAGGTCATCAGCAAAGGCAAGCATAACAATCTGAGATTCGGCGCATTTCCAGTGAAATTTAAAATTATTATCCCACCTTGCCTTGACCTCAATAATGCCATTTAGAACTTCCATCACAAGGACAAATAAATAGAGAGAAAGTGGATCCCCTTGGCGGAGACCTTTACCACCTTTGAAGAAGCCAACAACTTCCCCATTGATGTTGAGTGAATACATCGGAGTAGTAATACACTGGCTGATCCAATTAACCATTTGTGGGGGAAAATTCATGAGGGTCAGAATATTGATAATAAAATCCCAATAGACAGAGTCATAAGGTTTCATAAGATCAACCTTCATAGTACATCTTGGCGGGTCCGATCCAAGATGATACTTATGCATGAGCTCATGAGCTAAACGGATATTATCACTAATCTGCCTCCCATCCACAAAGGCCGTTTGGCATCTGTCGGCCAGGAAGGGAAGAGTGGCCATGACTCTGTTAGCAAGAATTTTAGATATCACTTTGTAAATGACATTGCAATAGGAAATCGGGCGGTAGTCTGAAACCGACCGTGGGGACTGGACCTTAGGAATAAGGCTGATCAAAGTGGTGTTCAACTGTTTAAGGAGCTTTCTATGATTAAAGAAGTCATGGATTGCTTCAGAAACAGCATGACCCATAATCTCCCAAGAGTCCTTAAAGAATTTCGATGTAAAATCTTTTTTTTGGTAAGTAAGTGTGTATTTTGGATTAATGGGAGAAAAATTTAAAAAAAATTATGTTTTAACTCCAAGTTTTTTGACTTGGAGTTAGAACATAAAACGCTAGGGCATACCCCGAGCGTCTGGTACAACAGAGGGTTCCTCAAAAACCTAAGAGGAACAATCTAACAGAAGAACGGAAAAATAACACTGTCGTAATACACAAACAACAGCAAAAAAAGTTACTCTCGAGACAACCAGAACAACCATCCGATCACCTCGCAGCAACTAACAACATCAACCCGGAGCTGCCGGCAACCCACGGCAACCTAGTTTTCCAACAGCAAGGGGAACAAGGTAGCAGCAGGCAAACAACAGCAGCAAGCAAACACATGATAGTTTCCATCTAATCAGCATCGATCAGCAGACAATTATCTGCAGCATACAGCAGCCACGACAGAAGCATACAGCACGTGAGACAGCAGCATGCTTCAGCAGCAAGTCGGCAGCAGCCTTCTTCGGCGAACTTCAGAGGAGCTAGTGAATACAGCAAAATCAGCTCTTGATGAAGCCTTCTGTCCATGGTTCCAAATGCACCACGCAACAAAGAGCAAACCCAAGGCAGCTTGCATCTCAGCCACGATGGTCTCTCCCAATGAGCAGCAAAGGACCACCGGTGCAGCAGAGGATCCCAAAGCCTCACTGTTGAAATCAGCATCATCACTCAGGATGCAGCAAATCAACAGTAGGCAATCTTCACCAAGCAATAGCAGTTTGCAACTGGATAGGCACAGATCATCATCACGCATGCGGAGATTCAGCATCAATTCTTTGTTGATAATCAACATCACTGATGAGACAAATTCGATCGAACCAGGAGAAAACACCATGAAGCCTGCGACAATTAATAGAATGCCGGCTGGATGTATGTTCCATCAGATTAAATTCAACATGCGTCATCATCCTCAGCCAACAACATGGCACACAATTCTTTGGTCATGTCATCAGCAACAACTCTAGCATCCTCGATATAGAGACTTTAAATTCATCATAGTCTAACCCTTCTAACACCAGCAGCCCCCAGACAGCAAGGCCAAGAAATAGCCCATTTCAGCAGAACCTAGACCTGCCCCAAGATTCCTTGGCCCCCCACCAACAAATGCCTCCAGCATCAACATTTGCCAGAGTGGACAGCGCCTGGCTTTGGCAAGCAGCAGACAGCAGCCAAAGGGATGAGACAACCAGCTCGGCACCAAATAACCCAAAAAAAGGCACCAGAAAACCCATCAATTGTAGGACAAAATAAACCCAACCAGAGTAGGAACTAGCTAGCAACAGCCAACCCGAAAAACCCAACATTGAACAGGTATGAGGACATCAGCAACATTCTCAAAGCCACAATCAGTCCCATCGACTCGGGAAAATAGCATTTCACCCCAAAATTCCGGAGCAGTTCCATCTCAGAGAACCAAACAGAAGGGCATCGAGATTAGAAACAGCTACAACAGATTCAGCAACTGATTTAGAGAGCTTCTACAGCAGCAAAGTCAATATCACCCAACATCACCCACAGCAGGCAGACAAAAGACAGCAGACCATAATAAAAAAGCAGTAAGGTCTAGTGGTCAACTGGATGGAGCAAGAAACACAGCAACAACAATTTGGTACTAGCAGAACAATTCCTCAAAATCAATAATCCAGCAAACCGGTGATATCTCAAATCAGAATATAGCAACCAGGACCACACTACAAGAATCAGACTTCAACCCACACCGCACCACCAAAGGAAGGCTGACCCATCAATACCTGCACTAGCCCAACCCTAGCATCAGCAAACAAACCAAACAACGCCATACCAGGTGACAGAGCACATCACCACCACCATCAGCACGCTGTCAACCACCACAGCAGACATAAGGATACATCTACCACAGATAGTGGAAGGGCTAGATTCATCCAACACTTCATCAGCAAATCCCAAACAAATCAGTATTCCAGAGTGCTGCAGCAATAAATACCCCGCCAAATCTAATACGAAGAGATCCAAAGTAACCTACATAACATCCCCTAGCCCCAACTGGGCAAGACATATGTACATTCAGCTCCAGGAGGGCTCCAGCATGAAGACCAGAGCGACCCTAAATCCAACTACATTTACAGGAAGCCACCCGCCCAAAACCAAACCAAAGCATCCCCCAACAAAATGGAGGACGAGCCACCCAATAGGTAACCATCGCGAGTACAGCAACAGGGGAGGAACCGAGCAAAAGCGCCAGATATAGAAGAGGCAAAAACCCCAAAATCAAGCAGATTTTTTTTTTTTTAAAAGGGGATGGGGGAACAGAGCTTAGGGAGGAGGGGGAAACAAAAGAAACACAGAACCGGGGCAGAAAAGCGGCCCAGAAGAAAATAACACCTGCAAGCAGGGATCAACCAAATCAAACCCACCCCGGCGGATCAAGAACAAAAAAAGGGGGGAAGCACTGCCAAGGACACGAACACCCTCCAGAAGAGGGCATCCAGGATACAAAGCAGGCAATATGTCAAGTCGTGCCATTTTTTTTTTTAAATCCCCCACCGAATCTGAATCGACCTATGATCAACCCTATTAGGAGCCGCAATGGTCATTAATTTCAGCCTCACAACATCGACCACCATAGAGAAGAGGCGAGAGGAGTCAAGGGGAGGAGATTTTTGAAAAATCCTATTATTGCGCTCCTTCCAAATGACGTAAACCGTGGCAGCCAGAGACAATCGTTTAGATACAGCCAGGAGACTTTTTCCTCTCCACCGGGAGGCAGCCCAAGATATGTTTTGATGCCAGTCAGGATATGGCCAGTGAATACCAGCATGTCTTTGGATCTTATTCCATAAGGTTCTAGAGAATGGGCAAGAGAAGAACAGATGGGCGTGGTCTTCATCACCCGTGTTGCAGAGAGTGCACATGGGTGAGAGGTTAGGGATGTAATGGAGACGGTCAATGGTATTCAATTTGCCCTTAATGGCGAGCCAAAAGGTGAACGCGTGTGAGGGAATATTGAATGGGCCCCACACTAGATGAGCCCAACACACCTTAGGTTTTGGGGGATGAAGGAGATAATATGTGGACTTAGTCGAGAAATTGCCGTTGCGAGTCCCGGCCCATCTCAAAGAGTCTTCGAATCGAATGCGGGGAGGGTTGTTCGGCATATTCTAAGCAAGGTGGGACACCTCCGTGTCAAAAGGGTTAGGCCAGTTCCATCTGTTGTCCCTGATAATAGCGTCAACCTTCACATCCCAATGCAGACCTGAGACAAGGCGAGTTCGGTTAGAGCTCACATCACTCAGGGGGCCAAGGGGGTGCCAGTTATCGTGCCAGAGGAAAGTATCAGAGCCATCTCCAATGTCCTTGACAGAGTAGGCACGCATAAAAAGCCGAAGCTTCATAATTTTGCGCCAACTCCAAGGGGCCGAGGCCGGCACTTTGATGGTCCAGATGCACCGGTCTTTGATTCTGTTTTGGTATATCTATGAAGTCCAAGCAGAATCCGGATCTTTAGACAGGAGACGCCAAAGAAATTTGCAGTTAAGAGCCTTATTCTGATCGGTCAGGTTCTTGATGCCCAACCCTCCTTCATCTTTTGGGCAACATATGTCATGCCAAGCCACTTTAGCCTTGGCTCTGCCATCAGAAAACCCGTTTCAAAGGAAATGTCGCAAGATGCGATCAATTACCTTAAAAACGGATTTGGGAAGGATAAAAAGAGAAGCCCAGTAAAGGTGGATAAAAGAAAGGATGGAGGCAACGAGTTGCAAACGTCCGCCAAAGGAGAGCCATCTATTCCTCCAGGATGTGATTCTCTTTGTGATTCTTTCTGTGAGGGATTTGCAATCAGACACTGAGAGCCTAGTGGTAATTAAGGGGACCCCCAGGTATCTGATAGGGAGATTGCCCAACTTGAAACCCCAGCTATCAGCAATAACCTGGCGAAGAGTGGAATCCTTAGAACATAAGAATATTTCACTTTTGTTCGGATTAGCAGACAGGCCAGAAATAGAATGGAATTTATTGAGGCAGTCCTTGAGAATCAGAGTAGATTTAGTATCAGCATGGGAGAATAAGAGGAGGTCGTCAGCAAAGGCAAGCATAACTGTCTGAGTTTCAGCGCATTTCCAGTGAAATTTGAAATTATTATCCTGTCTTGCCTTGACCTCAATAATGCCATTGAGAACTTCCATAACGAGGACAAATAAGTAGGGGGAGAGCGGATCGCCTTGACGCAGGCCTTTGCCACCTTTAAAGAAACCGACCATTTCCCCATTGATATTGAGGGAATAAGTCGGAGTCGATATGCACTGGTCGATCCAATTTTCCATCTGTGGAGGGAAATCCATTAAGGTGAGGATATTGATAACGAAATCCCAATAGACAGAGTCATAGGCTTTCTTAAGGTCAATCTTCATTGTACATCTGGGCGGGCCATGGCCCAGATGGTACTTATGCAAGAGCTCCTGAGCTAAGAGGATGTTATCACTAATTTGACGCCCCGCCACAAAGGCCGTTTGGCAACGGTCGACCAAGTGAGGAAGAGTAGACTTGATTCTGTTAGCGAGAATTTTTGATATCACTTTGTAAATTACGTTGCAGCAGGAAATCGGGCGATAGTCAGAGACCGAGCGCGGGGACTGGACCTTAGGAATAAGGCTGATCATAGTGGTGGTCAGCTGTTTAAGGAGCTTTCCATGATTGAAAAAATCATGGATAGCTTCATAAACAGTATGACCAGTGATCGCCCACGAGTCCTTAAAAAATTTCGCGGTAAACCCATCTGGACCGGGAGCTCTATCATCCCCAATGGAGAACATAGCACTGCGAATTTCGTCCTCACTGACCGGCCTAACAAGAGAACTAGTAAGAGAATCAGGAACCGAATGGAGAATGTACGGGCGGATCCGATTAGCCTCCGCCGACCCATGGGACCGACCCGAACCAAGGGCGTTTTTGAAATGACCCTCGATGAGCTTGTGAAGGTCCTCCGTCCCGTTAGTAGGGTTGCCCGACTCATCAAGGAGGGAGGTAATCCTATTCCGATTATAGTTGCCACTCACAGTCTTAAAGAAGAAGTTAGTGCACTGGTCACCCTCTTTAAGCCATTTGATCTTGGCTTTTTGGAGGAGGAAAGCCGCCTCTTTAGCCATAGCAGAGTAGTACTCCGCCTTACAATGGCGTTCCAGATCACAGGACCCAGAGAGCGGGGGAGGCTTAGATTGGATATCCTCAAGGCACTTCCTAGTGCGCAGAACCTCTTCATGTACATCTCCACATTGAGCATTGAGGTTTTTGAGCGCACTTTTAACCTTTTTGAGAAGGGACACCAACTTAAACATTGGGGTACCAAGAATCTCGTTCCCCCAAGTTTCTTTAACCAGCGGAAGGAAATTTGGGAATTTCGTGAGAAAATTATTAAACCTAAAGATCCCGTGGCCACGAGAGACCCACCCCTCAGACAAGAGGATGCATGGAGAGTGGTCAAATAATCTGGCCGGTGGAAAGACAGCTTTAGATAGTCTGTAAAGATCAAACCACTGACCATTTGCGACCACTCTATCCAATTTTCTGAAGATACGGGAGGTGGGATCGCGACCATCATTCCAGGTGAAAAACTGACCTTCGTGGCAGACATCTTCAAGATCATAGTCCCGAAGACAGTCATTAAGGTCGATGGAACTTTTAGGGTGCCAGGACCCACCAAGGGCCTCATTCGCCGATCGAATAGCGTTAAAGTCACCCATGACAGCCCAAAGAATGTTCCCCGAGAGGCCCGAAAAACTCCTAATGCAGTGCCACAGGTGCTTTTGAAAGCCCTCAAGGTTAGCACCATAAACAAAGGACAGAAGGCACTGAGAGTTATCGGTAAGGACATTGACAGCGGTATGGATAACCTGATCCTCCTTGGAGATAATATGGCCACCTTCTTGGGGTCCCAGCCAACCCAAATCCTACCCACGGATGAAGTAGAGTAGTTCATGGCCCAAACCCAATGGGGATTAATCCTCGCCGAGATGTAGGCCGCGTTTTTCTCTGCAACTTTAGTCTCAACCAGGCCAATGATGGAACAGTCATGGGACTTAATGAGGTTGCGAATTTCACGGGCCTTCACAGCCCCATTAAGACCCCTCACATTCCAGCAAGCGGTGTTGATCATTAAAAACCGGGCTGTGGGGCGGACCGCTCCTTAGGCCCCCGGGCATTGCTGTTCATCTTAGCAGATTTACGTCTCCTGCTCTTAGTCACAAGAGCATTGCTGATGGAGACAGATATATTAGGAGCAGGGCAAGGCTCGGTCAGTCAATTGGGCAGGCACTAGATGACTGTCCAAGACAATCCACAGGGCCTATAGCCTCCCCCGGACTAGAAACAGGATGATCAAGGGCCAAGGCCTCATCACTGGGACTCTCAGATCCAGTACAGGGCCCGTCAAGGACGGGAGCAATGGGGGGCAAGAGCTGGACCTCAGCCCCATCAAAGAAGCGCCCCTCATCAAGTCCATCTGAGAGAGGGATAATATGTAATGGGCCAGGTTCGTCGTGAGGGGGGTCCAGTGGAGCCTCTGTCCGGTTAATCGGTGGTATGAGAACGTCGGACTCCATTGGGTCATCATGACAGGGCTCCTGAAGAATGCAGAAGGGATTGTCAGATGACATGGCCTTCTGGGCAGAAGAAGCACAGGGAGGGGCAGCACCTCTGGCAGGAGACGCTTACGCCTGGTGGTTAGTAACGCTTACGCCTTCCCCTCTCCACCCGGTTCGAATCTCCGCGAAAGCACCCGTGGTACAGAGCCTCCCTAAAAAATCCTTCAGGATTTCTGGGGTATGGGGCCGCGAAGCGGTGGGGCCAGTCACGTTAAAAAGCTTACCCTTACCACAGTTTGCCGAAGCGGAGTTCGGCCTGGTGGTTAGTAACGCTTACGCCTTCCCTCTCCACCCGGGTTCGAATCTCCGCGGAAGCACCCGTGGTACTGAGCCTCCCTAAAAAATCCTTCGGGATTTCGAGGTATGGGGCCGCAAGCGGTGGGGCGATCACGTTAAAAGCTTACCCTTACTACGTTGCAGAATTTCAAATTTTGAAATTCGTTCTTCGCCGATTGGATCGATCGTTCTTTGCCGCCCGCTCCTCCGTCTTGGCGCCGGCGCTCGTCATCGGCCATGGCAGTCACAACCGATCCTTCTCTGGTGTCTGCCACCCCTGTCCGTCCCCCTCTCTCCCCATCCTCCCCTTCACTGTTCACTGACGATCCCTCAGTTATCCCTCCTTTGAACCCACCCTCAATTCGGTCCCCGGTTCCCGTTTCGTCTTCGCTCTCGAAGCTCGGCACCGTCGGTCGGGATGTCCGTGCCCCGCCCCACTCATGGGTCGATGTTGTCAAGAAGGACGGGTGCGGGAGTAGCCCGTAAATGCGGTTCTTCCCTCAACAGCCTTCTTCGCCCTCTCGATGGCGCTTTGTCTCCTCCGCCAGCGGTCATCGAGCAAGGAAACACCTATTGGGGCCATACCCTAGTAGGCTATTTCCTCAATTCACCCCCCCACTTCACGGCTGTTAAGGCAATTACCATGAAGCTTTGGGCTCGATTCAGCCTCAAGCAAGCCGCCGGCAACGAAGGAGGATTTTTCTTCTTTCGGTTCCCATCTAAAGAAATGATGAAGAAATGTTTATGCGCTGGCCCATGGGTATTTTCCTGCAGAGCAATCTTTCTCAAACGATGGTTGCCAGGAATGGATTTGTCCAAAGAAGATCACAAACGCTTTCCAATCTGGATTAAAATGTCGAACATTCCGTTCAAATTGTGGCCCCCTGATGGACTAAGCTGGTTAGCTAGTGTGGTTGGAATCCCTCTTCAGATTGACCCTAAGACGGCTCGTATGGAGAATCTCTCCTTTGCTAAGGTGTGTTGAAGTTGGTATGGATGGGCCGTTCCCCAACTCCATCGCTATTCAAACCTCGCTCCGCCTGCTGAGATTGCCACGGTGAGGGTGGATTATAGTGGAAGCCAACCCGTTGCACACGTTGCAAACAAATTGGTCATGTGGAGACAAGATGCGGTCCAAGTCGCTCCCCGGTTCTCATCCCAAGCAACCTCGGTCCTTCCCCCTTGATGCTCCCTGTCCCCAATGTGGAGTCTCGGTGACCAAGTAGCTATGCTTCCAACCGCCGATGGTTTTTACGGTCCATCACCCCCGCTTTAGTGGCTGAGAATGCCCTGCCCCTCCCCATCCTATTGCAGGTGATAGTTGTAGTGGTTGTTGCGTAAGTAACTCACCAAATGAGGTCGTTCCCACCGAACTTGGCCCCTCCGGTGGCCGATTAATCGTGGCCCCAATCGAACCGAAGGTATTCGCCCCTGATCTGTGGATGGAGATGCCTTGCCTACCCACCATCATTCATCTGATGATGCTGGAGGTGGTGATTGTAACTCACCTAATGGGGCCAATTTGGACTCTCAATCCACTCCTGGTCTGCCGGTTCCCCCAAGACCAGATCCCACTTACCCTTAATTGCCGTCTCTGGCTCCTTCAATATCACATGTTGAATTTGGGTACCCAGAGTGCCCGATGGATGTCCCTGGATGTTTGGATGAATCTCTTGATTCTCTGAGTTATGAATTGGTTCCTAACTCTCCAGATTCTGGGACAATCCATCACCATTTGGATTTGGATGAGTTTATGCTTACCCCTAACTCAATCAAGAGGATCTCTTCGAAATACTAATCGAATTCCACTATGTTTGATGTATTACGGGGTAATGAATCTGAGTGGAAGACCTCTAAGTCAAGGAAAAAGAAAAAATCTGCCTCTCGAAAATCCAGAGGCGCATCCGGCTCATAGAAATTGATCTTTGGGGTTTTTTTGGTCTGAATTTTGCTCTCGGGTCCTGTTTTGATTAGTGCTATGGCATGCTATATTCTGGCATGTTTTGTGGTTAGAATAATGAGGAGGATGCCTTCCTGTCTTCGTGTGGGTTTTGTTGTAGTGGGCTGTTTTTGAGGTTCTTTGTGTGGGCCTTTCCACTTCTACGGTGTCTTGTCTTTGATTCTCGCTGGGACTTGCTGCTGGTCTTTTCTTAATGAGGTGGTTGGGAGGTTCTTCCCATGGATTGTAGTTGCCTCATGGCCTCTATGTGTCTAACAAACATGGCTGGAGCCTTCGTCGGCCGATGAAGGAGTGGTGGCATTCCAAAGATTTGCTATCTTGGTGACCCCGATCTTTGATTCGGCCTTAGTCGGCATTTGGGATTCCATTGTGGCCACTTATCTCCACTCTTTTCATGTGACTTGGAGACTACTAGTTTGTCGACCGGCTAGTTTGTGGACCTTGTCTGCATATACTTTGCGGGTTTTGGGGCTGCTCTCTTGTGACCGAGACCGCTGGATGCTGGCCTCTTTCGCCGCCCAGGTTGAGAGGCCGAGTCTGTCCCTGTCTCTGTGGCCTTGCTGTTCCTCTGGCTGTTCCTCTGCGAGTTCATGCTGCCCTTCATGTGAGATCTTTGTTTAGTGTTGGTAATATCGATGGTGAACAAGGATTCCTCCCCGATGTAGCCTGCAGTCGCTGCCCTTGATTTCTTTGCCAGTGGTGAAATTCTAGGATCTTGTTTCTTTTCTCACAACGATTGAAGAGGAATGCAATGAAGAGCTTCTTGAGCTGTTTTCTTTGCCATCCTTGTTGGCGGCTGAAGGCCAAGTGATGTATTCATTGAAGCTTGATATCTTTGTATTCATCTTGATGGACGCTGATCAGTGGGAACCCTGGATGGTGTGGCCACGGCTGTAGTTTGCTAAGCGCTGTAGTGAAGTGGAGTGCTGCTGCGTGATGATGATTCTTTGCTAATTTTGGTTACGGATGCTGCATATCTTGCTGAATCTCGCACTGTCTTCGCTGTCTGGATATGCGGCTGGCTCGGCTCTTAGGAGCCTCTGCTGAGCTTTTTTCCTGGTCTTGCCCAGAGGACCCGATTTTTTGAGTGATTTTCTTTGTGGTGAGTTGTTGTGGTTGTCTTTGATGACATTTAGCCGTCTCTCTCGTTGATGGTCACTAAGTTCTTGATTTGGTTGTTGCACTTTCGGTTTGATCTTTGATTGATCATTGCTGATCCTGCTGGGATGTATTTTGACTCTTGGTGGTTGAACTGCTCTAACAAACTGCGTTGCTGTTGCTTAGCGTTGAGTTTGGCTACAGCTTGTAGCGGTGGTGTCTAGTCTTATTTTGATGCCTGCTTCAGCATCCGATGCTGGTATGTTACAGACTCCGGGGCTGTACAGGAAGGCAGCTGATTTCTTGAAACCGCTTTGTTCTTCTTCTGGAAAATACAATGCCTGCTTTGTTGATTCCCCGGTATCGGTTTGTCTTGAAGGTGATGGCGATGACAATGCTGCTGTTGCACCGGCTTCCATAGCTATGTAGATTTCCTGGATTCGGGTTCTTCTATGCTACTGCGGGGCTTTTTAGCGCCGACTGTTTTGTGCTGTTTTTTTTTTCATTTTATATAGGTCCTGTAGTACGTTGGTCTCCTTGAGATCTATTCTATACTTCCAAATGTACTTGTCGCTCGGGGTATGCCCCAGCGGTTTATGTTTTACTCCCATGTTAAAATACTCGGAGTTAAAACATCAAATTTATAAATTTTTCTCCAATAAATCCAAAATACTTACTTACTAAAAAAAAAAAAAAACATCGGCAAGAGACCTCATGGGAGAGGTAACTTCCTTTTGGGCCGAGGGACAGACCCTTTTCTTAGGGACCCAAGAGGCTTTAGCAGGAGGGCCCGAACCTCCGCTCTTCTTGGGGGCAGCACTTCGCGCCGCCGAATGTTAGTAACCAATATTAATTTCTCTCAGCTGATCGTCCCCAAGAACAGCACATCCATTCGTGCGGATCTTTACCACATCCGGCCGGGGGGCTTCGGCGCCCAATTCAACACAGACTCTAGCAAAGCCGAGCCGTTCAAGTTTTTCTGTGACCAGGTCTAACATGAGGGGTTTTCCGACCGCACTAGCAATCCAACATAAACCCGGAGGGGTCCAAAATTCTACCGGGATCCCAGACATGGTGATCCAAACAGGGAATGATTTGTGCTCCTCATTGGACAAGATCATTCCTGGCTTCCATATCTTAAGGAAGATAGGATGGCCGGCAATTGACCCCGGGCCACTATTTAGACACTTTTCAAGCATTGCGTTAGATGAAAAACGGAAGAAAAAGAAGCCCGATTCGTTCCCCGCTACATGCTGTAGCTCGAAACGCCTCCAAATTTTCCTAGTAATTATATTAACAGCATTAAAGTGAATTGGATTGCCGTCGAAGTAACCCACAAGAGTGGAACCCCAAAGGTCCTCACCTTGTTGAATGACTTCCGGAAGGGGGGATAAGATGAAATTCTCATCATGAGGAGAACAAGGAGGAAAAAATTTGAGATGAGACTTACCTCAAAAAGTGTTCTATTCAACTACCGGAAGCCCAAGATGCATTTGCGAACCGGGGCCACTGGCAATCGCACAGCTAGGCAATCTGTCTACGGCAGAATCATGAACACCCTGTTTCAATGGAAGCACGGCAGGCATCCCTCCAGAACAGCAAGGCATGGATTCAGTAGAAGAGGTCTCCAGGAGATCACCAAAGCCCTTCACAGGGCTAAGTTCAGTAGAACGAGAAGGCTGTCCAATGGAAGGAGCAGCCAGGATGGAAGGAGACCCATCAGGGCAGCAGGGTAAAGGTGCGGACCCAGTAACTCCACCACCGACGGACGCCTTCAATGAGCCAACAGCCGATAACCCATCCTCAGGGAGAGGATCAATCGGACGAGCAAGGGCATGACGCTCAGGAACCGGGAGCGATTCGGGCGAAACCCTATCAAGCCGCAAAAGTTCGGAGGGGGGGAGGATGGGCCCCGAACGACGGAGCCAACCGACGCATGAGAGACTGAAGGAGCAGAGAGGGCCTCAGCATTTGAGTAACGGCTTCGTCTCAGTCGGCCACGACCTTTGGCGGCAGAGAGAGGAGGGAAGTCGGGCTTGGCCGAAGCTGAAGGGTGGATATGGGAGGAGGAGGGCGAGGTCAGGGCAGACGACGGCTATGGAGTGGCTGGGCGCGAGAAAGGAGGAGACGATGGTGCCGAGGGAGCAAGAACAGAAGGTTCGAGGGGGGGAAGTGGAGACAGGCTCAGAGAGGCAGTTGGGCGGGGTGGAGACCGGCGCCATGGGCGCCGGCGAGGACGGAAGGAGGCGGGCAGGTCAGGATTCAAAATCGCAGGGAACGGGATTCAAAAATCAGGACCAGGGGCTCTATCATCACCAAAGGAGAAGATCGTAGAGCGGATTTCCTCCTCACTAACCGCTCTAACAAGGGGTCCAGTTAATGAGTCAGGGACAGTATTTAGGATGTAGGGATGGAGCCGATTTGCCTCCGCCGTCCCATGGGATCGACCACATCCCAGAGCTTTTTTGAAATGGCCTTCAATAAGATTATTAAGCTCCTCCGTTCCATTAGTAGGGTTACCCGACTCATCAAGGAGGGAGATAATCCTATTCCGGTTATTGTTTCCACTAACAGTCTTGAAAAAGAATTTTGTGCATTGGTCGCCCTCTTTGATCCATTTGATCTTGGCTTTTTGGCGGAGGAAGTCTGCCTCCTTAGCCATAGCAGAATAATAAGCAGCCTTACAATGACGTTCCATGCCACAATTCCTTGTGTGAGGGATGGTCATACATTGGACCTCTTCCAGGCATTTTCGGGTACGTACAACCTCTTTATGAACATCTCCGTTTTGAACGTTAAGGTTTTTGAGCGCATTCTTCACCTTTTTGAGAGAGGACACCAGCTTAAACATCGGAGTACCAGCACTTTCAGACTCCCAAGCTTCCTTGACCAGAGGAAGGAAATTTGGGGAATTTGTGCGAAAGTTATTAAACCGGAACATGCCACGGTTACGGGCAACCCAGCCAGTAGGAAGAAGAATGCATGGGGAGTGATCAGATAATCTAGCTGGTGGGAAAACTGCTTTAGATCTTCCAAAAAGATCAAACCACGGACTGTTCGCGACCACTCTATCTAATTTCAGGAAGATACGAGTAGTGGAGTCGCGACCATCGTTCCAGGTGAAAAATTGGCCTTCATGACTGACATCTTCAAGGTCACAGTCTCTAAAGCATTCATTAATGTCAGTGGCACTCTTATGGTGCCAGGATCCTCCCAGGGCCTCAGTCGCCGAGCGAATAACATTGAAGTCGCCCAGGACAGCCCAAGGGACATCACTGGATAGGCCCGAATGGCTCCTGAGGCTTTGCCAAAGGAGTTTTCTAGGACCCTCAAAGTTAGCACCATACACAAAGGACAGGAGGCACTGAGCGTTATCTCCAAGGAAAGACACATCGGTATGGATAACCTGGTCATCCTTGGAAATAACTTTAACATCCACGTTCATTGGGTCCCATCCCACCCTGATCCTCCCGACAGAGGAGGTGGAATAGTTCATGGACCACATCCAATGAGGATTAATCCTATCTGAAATAGAGGCCGCGTCATTCTCTGCAACTTTAATTTCAACCAGGCCAATAATGGAACAATCGTGAGTCCTGATAAGATTTCGGACTTCATGGGCTTTTACTACCCCATTGAGTCCTCTCACATTCCATTGGCCTAAATCATCCACATGGCCATTATTCATCACCGGTCACGGGACATGAATGCCACGGGCCAAGACCTCAACATTGGAGCATTCAGATCCAACTTGTGGCCTATTCGTAGCGGGTGCAGGGGATGACCTAGACTGGGGCGCAAACCCATCATGAAGTCTCACCTCCTCAAGGCCGATAGATGGATGGCCATCTTGGTATTCTGGGGGTATGGTAGGGACGAGGACACTATTAGAGTGATCCATGGAAGCCTCAGACCGGGTAATCAGCAGGATGTAGACATCGCACGCCAAGGGGTCTTAAAGGGGATGCTCCTGGAGCACACTGAAAGGATTATCTGATAGCGCATCCTTCTGATCAGAAATTCCAAGGTGTATGACATCGGTCTTTCTGGGAGACACCTGAGGATGGCCTTTTGCAAGGACCACCTTCTTAGGGACCCAGGAATTTTTAATGAGAGGTCCTTTACTCCCATTCTTCATGGGGATCTCCTTACACGCCGTCTTATCAAGGTAAGCAAACTTAATTTCCCTAAGATGGTCATCCGAATGGTCATCACAACCATTTGTGCGGATCATCACCGATTCCGGGTCCAGCAAATCCCAAACGCTCTAATTTTTCCGTGACCTTGTCCAGCCGAATGGGTTTCCCAACTGCACTCGCAATCCAGCATAAACCTAGGGAGGCCCAATATTCTACTGGGATCCCAGACATAGTCATCCAAACCGGAAATGATTTATGCTCATCACGGGATAAGACCATCCCTGACTTCCATTCCTTAAGGAAAATGGTATGGCCAGCAATAGACCACGGGCCGCAATTAAGGCAATTTTCAAGCATAGCGTTCGAGGATAATCGAAAGAAAAAGAAGCCCGATTCGTTCCCAGCTACATGTTGTAGCTCGAACCGCCTCCAAATTTTCCTAGTAATGTTGTTAACCGCATTGAAATGCACCGGATTACCGTTAAAATATCCCACGAGAGTGGAGCCCCACAAGTCCTCACTCTGTTGGATTACTTCGGGAGGGGGGACAAAATTTGATTAGCCATATCGGAAGGAGTAGGAGGGAAGAATTTAATCGTGGGCTTACCTCCTTTTTTTTTTTTTTTGGTAAGTAAGTATTTTGGATTAATTGGAGAAAAAATTACAAATTCGATGTTTTAACTCTAAGTATTTTGACTTGGGAGTAAAACATAACCCGCTGGGGCATACCCCGAGCGACAATTACATCCGGGAGTAACTAACAGAACTCAAGGATACTAACTTTCAACAGAACCTATAGAAAATGAAAGATATTACATCACAAAACAGCATGACCAACCCACTGCATCTCAAAACAGCAGCAACATAGGACAAAAATACCACTGTTGGGAACTGAAAGCAGCTTCATCTCCATTCAAACGTGTAAGCATCAGCAGCAGTACTCCATACAAAATCGCCCTCACGCAGCCACACACAACACAGTGCCTGCAAAAAGACAGCAACAGCTGCACCTTTCAGTTAGCCTCATCACCTATCTAGCGTCAACCTTCCATGCAACTGAAAACATCAGCAACTTCAGCCGGCACCAGCATCAGCAGAAGACATGACAGCAACTCATCACTGCAGACCAAGCCTCCTACACCAGAAGCTGCTCTTCACAGCAAATTCAGAATCTATTAGCAGCCAAAGTTCCAAAGCAACTGCTCGCATACACCGGGATCCAGCAATTCCAATCAGGATGGAAGAGCATATATATCTGCCTTGACAGCCCCAGCCCACCATCAGCATCCAGAGCAGCAGAATACAAGCTTGTCCAGAAAATTCAGCATCCACATCAAGGACAACCATATCAGAAATGCAGCAGATACTGCATCATTCCATCTGCAAGCCTGAACCGCAGAAAAGGTTCAAACAAGATGCTGCCATCATTCAGCCTATAGTCATCCTCACAAGCATCACACCCACCAACCCCAGGAGTAACCACCCTCAAGCCCCAACAGGGAACCAAATCAGTGCAGAATCATACATCCACCCCACACAGATTGCAGCAACAACAAAGTATGTATTCAGAACAAGATCAGGTCCCACCTTTAGCAGCGAGAGCCATCTAACACAGGCCTCAAAATGCAATACAAACCAAACAGCACCAGAATCAACTTAAGAGATCGATCTGATGCAACCGAATTCGGCAATCTCCATCTCAATCCAAAAAAGATGGAAATTCTAGCTTCATGTCATCTGGGTCGATCACAGCATGATTACATCTGCAATAGGGCCAGAAGAATAGGTCCCAGCCAATGCATCAAACATGGGAGCAGCAAGGCACAAAACCCGCCCACTCCCAAACCTGCAGCAATAGGTTTTCATGCTCGAGAATTCCTGATTTTCATGGATGCAGCTTTACGCCGCCTCCCAGACTTGTACTTACGCCAGGGTGCTTCAGTCATAAAGGCATTACCATGTAGCCCAGCTAAGAATTCAATCTGATTACATTCCTGGAAACCCAAACAATTTGTTACCGATCTCAACAAAGATGACAGGAAACCATAAACAACCTTCTCCTCCTCAGGAGTGAATGAGGCACTATGGGCTTGAGAGGTGTCAGTTGTAAAAACTAATTGGAAAGCCAGCAAATAGGCATCATGGGAAAACCCATTTCCTGCTGCCTCCAACGGAAAGGCCGTGCGGAACTTACTGAATTTCTCTACATTTATATCATGCCAGCACTTATTTAGGAAGTCCGACACAAGTTTCTGATGCCTAGCAGGGACATCAAGGAAAAGTTGACGAGAGCCATTTGTGTCCAGGAGCTGCTTGAAGGCCTAGTACAACGGCTCCTTCGCAACATGAACCTCATCATTAGATGCCAAAGTAGCAGTAGCGGATGATTCAGAATTCACATCCGAGGCACCATAGTCTGGGGCCGGTTCCTGAATAGATTGATTGGCAATCTCATCTAGGTCCACCTGACCATCAACAGATGGAACCAATGGGCGAATCCCAGAAGAAGGAGCATCCAGGGTATATTTACGAACTATCCGCGCTATAGACTCCGGAGTAGAATCCACAACTCCAGGAATCAGGCAGTTTACAAGGGCTGGAGCCCTGTCATCTGCTACATGGCCATCTATGGGATCCAACAAAGCAACAGCCTCAACAGCCCCCAACCCATACGATACTCCGAGACAATGGCCGGGCAGAAGTGGTTTTGTGGCAACACCAACTCAATAGTTCCCACCAATGGGTGGACATGAACCTCGGAGAGGGGTTCACAGTTCACAGCTGAAGCCACCTCACAACTTTGCCCAAGAACACCGGCAGCCTGAACAGACAGCGTATCCGGGGCCGCAAGCTGCCAAGGAAGGGGGCCAGCATCAGGATCATTTACAAACGATGGGTGATCAGCGGGACCATCAGCTTTACAAGCCTTCTTATCACAAACCTCCACAATAAGGTCCATATGCATCGAATCCGAACCACCATTCCCAATAGGGAGAGCCTCAATTAAAGGCCCTCCAATTTGCTCTGCCACGCAAGATAATTGGGAGGCCCCATCGGCAAAGCACTCAACAGAGCCAGCCATAGCTGGACCATATTCAGGAAACTGGGAGGGCAGAGAAGAATCACACTTCTGCAGAGCCATATCTTCCTTACAATGATCAAGAGAGGTCTCGACCATTCTACCTCGGAGCCCCGCAACAGGAAATTCAGGTTTTATCCCAGCAGCATCAGGAAACGGGGCCTTAGGCCGGACAGTAGCTTTCTTCAATCTGCTCTGAAGGATATTAACAGCCGGCTTTGAGTGATACTCAACATCAATCTCAACCACCCTTGAAGGAGCAGCAGCAAGCGACGAGATCCTAATTTTTGCTGGTCGAGGATCATCATGTTTCAGCTCAATACAGACCCTGGCCACATGCACCCGATGCATAGAGGCAATTTGGGGATCACACAGGATTGGTTTGCCAATCCTACTGGCAATCCAACTTAAACCCATTGGAGTCCAGAATTCAATAGGGACATTAGTCAAAGAAATCCACTCAGGGACAGACATTAGAGAATCAGAATCCAAGCTCAATCCTGGAGACCATCTCTTGAGGAGGATAGGCGATTTTTTGAAGACCCAAGGTCCTCTAGCCAAGCAATGCTCCAGCTGTAATACGGTGGCAAATTGGAAGAAAAATAGACCAATACCATTGACAGCAACGTGCCTCAACCCAAACCTAGCCCAAATTCTACAGGCGATGCCCCTAACCGCGGAAAAGTGGGGAGGATTTCTAGGTAAAAAACCCACCAAAGTTGAGCCCCAAATCTCGGAGCATTGTTGCACAACCTCAGCAGGAGGTGGGGAAGGGTTGTCGACATCAGCAGCAGAACAAGGAGGAAAATATTTAAGAGAGGCAAAAGATCGGGGACCCTGGTTTTGCAGAAGATTTGAGCCCAAGATTTTGCAGAAGCATGGACGGAAACAGGATTTGAAGACGGGCCAGAGTCATGAACAGAGTTGGACGATACCATGGCCTCAAGAGACTTTGCAGACGGTAGTGACAAGCCGCTACATAGAGCACCAGATTCATCAGGATGGAGGTTGGAAGGGGAAATCGACGACGGTGAGATACAGGTACCGGACTCCACGGCCTCAACCTGCGCTAAGAAGCTGGCATCAGGGCCACCAGGGGGGGCCAGAGCTTTATCGGGCAGAGGCGGGTAGTCATTCGCACCAAACGGTTTCGACACTGACAGAGGAGGGAGAGAAAGGACTAGAGGATGTGGATAAACGGGGTCCGAGACCGGGACAGGGCGAACCCCCATGAGGCCGGCCATGGCCGGCGGCGGCGCCGCCAGAGCCGGGCGGGCAGCAGCAGGAGTTCGAATTTGAAAACGAGAACGGAAGATGAACAGTGTCGTCAGAATTTGAAAGCCCGCTTTCCAACAACCGAAGCCCAAGAGGCGCCAGGCATGCCGGAGCCCTTCTTATCAGAATGGCCAGAGCCAATGTCTGAATTAGTACCAGGGACCCCATTGCACCGAGGGGATGCAGCAGTCAGCTTTGGAGAATGGAGAAGCTTTTGATCCGCTTCCTTAATGCATCCGTTGCCAGAAGCAGAAGCCAGGGAATCAGGGCTGATCTGAGCCCCTGGAGGAGGGACAGCCAAAGTGCGATGAGGCCCGCCAGGGCATCTAGAATGATCAGAGCAGCTCGGAATCCCTCAGCAACCATCCGACGGCACCGGACCTTCAGTGGAATCCCCATCAGCAAGGGAGGAGCCCACCAGGTGCGATTGTGCACAACGGTCGCCTACCTTACCGAAGCAAGGAAAGCCTTATCAGGAGCGCATGGGGCAATCGAGGAAGGCACTGGGTGGAGACCGCCCAACTCGACAACGGGCGCGAGAGAAACAGGCCGAATGGAATCCATGGAGTGGGATGCAAAGAGGGGTCCAAAACCAGGCAGGGGACGACGCCTCGGAGGGCTCCGACTGCTGACGGAAGAAGGAAGGGGGAAGGAGTGATCATATGAAGAGGAGGAGAAGTGGGAAAAGGAGGCCGAGGACGACGTTTTTAGAGGCCACGGGGTGGACGGTCGATGAAAGGAGGGAGAGGCGGGGGCTGAAAGGCTTTGAGGAATTTCAAGATTTAGAGGAGATGGCATCGACTCAGGGAGGCGAGAGGGGGGGCTAGCGATCGGCGCCATGGGCGCCGGCGAAGAGGGAAGAGGGCGCGTCCTGGGAAGGATTCAAAACACCACCGAGAAGATGAACAGTGTCAGGATTCAAACCTCGGGAGAGACGGTCAATGGTGTTCAATTTGCCCTTAATGGCGAGCCAAAGGGTAAACGCGTGGGATGGAATATGGGATGGGCCCCACACCAGAAGAGCCCAACAAACCTTTGGTTTGGGAGAATGGAGGAGAGAGTATGCGGACTTAGTCGAGAAATTGCCATTGCGAGCCCCGGCCCATCTCAATGAGTCTTTTTGATTGCTGCGGGAGGGTTGTTCGGCATATTTAAAACAAGGTGAGACACCTCCGTTTCGAAAGGGTTTGGCCAGTTCCATCTGTTGTCCCTGATAATGGCATCAACCTTCACATCCCAATGTAGACCCGAGACAAGGCGAGTTCGGTTGGAGCTCACTTCACTCAAGGGGCCAAGGGGGTGCCAGTTATCGTGCCAGAGGAAAGTATCAGAGACATCCCCAAAGTCCTTGACAGAATAGGCACGCATAAAAAGCCGAAGTTTCATAATTTTGCGCCAACTCCAGGGGGCCGATGCCGGCACTTTAATGGTCCAAATGCACCGGTCTTTGATTCTGTTTTTGTATATCCATGAAGTCCAAGCAGAATTCGGATCTTTAGATAGGAGACGCCATAGAAATTTGCAGTTAAGAGCCCTGTTCTGATCAATCTAGTTCTTGATGCCCAACCTTCCTTCAGTTTTGGGGCAACATATGTCGTGCCAAGCCACTTTAGCATTGACTCTGCCATCAGAAAACCCATTCCAAAGGAAATGTCGCAAGATGCGATCAATTGCCTTAAAAACGGATTTGGGAAGAATAAAAAGAGAAGCCCAATAAAGGTTGATAGACGAGAGGATGAAGGCAACGAGTTGCAAACGCCCACCAAAGGAGAGACATCTATTCCTCCAGGATGTGATTCTTCTTGTGATTCTTTCGGTGAGAGATTTGCAATCAGAAACCGAAAGCCTAGTGGTCATCAAGGGGACCCCCAGGTATCTGATAGGGAGTTTGCCCAACTTGAATCCCAAGCTAGCAGCAATATCCTGGCGAAGAGTGGAATCCTTTGAGCAAATGAATATTTTACTTTTGTTCGGATTAGCGGAAAGGCCAGAAATGGTATGGAATTCATTGAGGCAGACCTTGAAAATCAGAGAAGATTTGGTATCGGCATGGGAGAATAGGAGGAGGTCGTCAGCAAAGGCAAGCATAACAATTTTAGTTTTGCGCATTTCAAAGTGAAATTTGAAATTATTATCCCGTCTTGCCTTGACCTCAATAATGCCATTAAGAACTTCCATAACCGAGGACAAATAAATAGGGTGAGAGCGGATCACCTTTGACCACCTCCCCATTGATATTGAGGAATACGTGGAGTCGGCCTTTGCCGATCCAATTTACCATTTGTGGAGGGAGTTCCATTAGGGTCAGGATATTGATGACGAAATCCCAATAGACAGAGTCATAAGCTTTCTTAAGGTCGATCTTCATAGTACATCTAGGCGGGCTGCCGAAGCGGAATTAGGCTGGTGGTTAAACACACGGAAGTGTGCCTCCCCCCCAGGTTCGATCCCCCGCGGAAGCACCAAGTGGTACTGTGCCTCCCAAAAAATCCCGCAAGGGGTTTCTGGGTTATGGGGCCGCGAGTGCGGTGGGGTCAGTCACTATAAAAAGCTTACCCTTAACACAGTTCGAATGGGCAATTAAATGTTTGTTGGCTGCTTGCAGAGGGCGTCTCTTGTCCAGCGGTTAAGCTGGATCCGAATGCATTGGCAGGTTGCGTGATGATCCTATGTGATGATTGTGTGTCTGCTTATTTGTAACTTCAGATTACATAGGTTGTTTTTTTGTTGAACGTAGTCCTCTTAGAGGCTTTTTAGGTATTATATGTTGTACCTTTTGCTCGGGGTATGCCCTAGCTTTTTATGTTTTATTTCCAAGGCAAAAAACTTGGAGATAAAACATAGATTTTGTAATTTTTTTTCTCCCTATAATCCAAAATACTTACTTAACAAAAAAAAAAAAAACATCTGGGCGGGCCATGGCCCAGATGGTACTTATGCAGGAGCTCCTGAGCTAAGAGGATATTATCACTAATTTGACGCCCCGCCACAAAGGTCGTTTGGCAACGGTCAACCAAGTAATGAAGAGTAGACTTGATTCTGTTAACAAGAATTTTGGATATCACTTTGTAGATTACGTTGCAGCATGAAATCGGGCGATAGTCAGTGACCGAGCGCGGGGACTGGACTTTAGGAATAAGGCTTATCATAGTGGTATTCAACTGTTTAAGGAGCTTTCCATGATTGAAAAAATCATGGTCAGCTTCATAAACAGTATGACCAGTGATCTCTCACGAGTCCTTTAAGAATTTCGAGGTAAACCCATCAGGACCGGGAGCTCTGTCATCACCAATGGAGAACATTGCAGTGCGAATTTTCTCATCACTGACCGGCCTAACAAGGGGACCGATAAGTGAATTGGAAACCGAATGGAGAATGTAGGGGCGGATCCGATTAGCCTTCGTCGACCCATGGGACCGACCAGATCCAAGGGCATTTTTGAAGTGGCCCTCGATGAGCTTGTGAAGATCCTCCGTCCCGTTAGTAGGATTGCCCGACTCATCAAGGAGGGACGTAATCCTATTCCGATTAAAGTTCCCACTCACAGTCTTAAAGAAGAATTTTGTACATTGGTCACCCTCTTTAAGCCATTTAATCTTGGCTTTTTGGTGGAGGAAATCCGCCTCCTTAGCCATTGCAGAGAAATACTCCGCCTTTTTTTTTTGGTAAATAAGTATTTTGGATTAATGGGAGAAAAATAGTACAAAAAATATGTTTTATCTCCAAGTATTTTGACTTGAAGATAAAACAAAAGACGTTAGGGCATACCCCGAGCGGACAGTACATCTGAATATACAAACAGGCCTCTAGGAGGACAACGTTTACCGAAAATGACAAAATATGACATTTCCTTCATGAACAAAACAGAACACAGCATGCATTAGCTGACACACATAATTCACACAGTGGCACGGCAAGGCACGGACACAGTAATGCTCGGCTCCGAGACCAAAGAAGCACCATCATCGGGCTGTTGAGCATAGCAAAGAAGCAACACCAAAGAAACCTTAACGTAGAAGCAAAAGCCTACCGCAACACGCCAAACCCCAACGCTAAAGAATGCACGCATCGAGGATGCTACAATAGCAACACAGACCCAGCTGATTCCACGGCCCAAATAAATGAGCACCGGCTACCAACCTCGGTCAAGGCGGTTTTCTTTCTTCAAAAAAACCAGCAACAAGACCCATTTACATCCAAAAATAATCCAGCTCCTGCAAGATCCACATAGCAGTGACAGCAAAGGGATCATACAGCCATTCCTCCTCCAAGCATGCCAAATAATGGCACCAACAGCCAATCAGCCAATCAGTTAATGCCATCTGCATCAAGAACAATGCCCACCAACATATGCCACCAGCAAAAAAAATGGTACCCTGCAGCAAAGGGCCAAAATTCAACACAGCCAGCAGCAGAACAGCATCCGAATGCAGCTACAAACGGCCAAATTTGCAACAGCAGATGATTCCACTTCCAGCGAAGGGGCATCATCCAACTTCTACATCAAAACAAAATTGTCAGCATCTTAGAGGCACCCCTAGAATTCCACCAGCAGGAGCAACAGGCGGCTGCAACACACCCACCCCAGATGCCAGCATTGGATTCAACCAGCAAGTGCACACCACAAGGCTGCCGCCCCAGACAAAACATCCAGCAGGATGCAGTCTTTCCAGAACCAAGGCACATGGAAGCTACTAATGCACATAAACGTTACAACCAACAGATATGGTAATCCCAACAACCACAACATTGAGGATGAAATTGCCAGGAGCCAGCAATTTGGCAACCTCACAGGCAGTAGATCCACCAACACCAGAAGCAGTAACCTTCAAACATCAGCAAAGACCATAGCAGAGGATCAGCACTCATCGGCCAATTGGATCAGCCAACGAAGGATCATCATCCATTGCAGCCCAAGCAGAGATGTTGCAAAGCAACAACAGCATACAAACTGGCAGTAATAGCCAGACAACAGCAATCAAATGGACTACTTTTTTTTTTAGTAAGTAAGTATTTTGGATTAATCAATCAAAAGTGGGTTTGGGCTGCAACACACGTCTTGCCACACTAAAGCAGCAAACCAGGCGAGCACCACCTCAGCAGAAAGAAGAAAAGCACCAAAAAAATCCACAACCAGCTACTCAGTCCTCAGCCAAAGAGTCTCAATCCAAAAACACACGGGCTCCCCCAACCCAAACCAAATGGGACACTTAGCCAAGGAAAAATCAGAGCAGCATCATAGAACTTTCGGTAGCATTAATTCCTCCAAGATGAGACAAAGGCCAGCGAAGGCGTTTAAGCACCCCATCGTCAAGAACCTCCAAATACGAGAATTTGGCGAGTAAAACCGACTGCGGCAATTCCTAAATCCCTTGCCAATAACAGAAGTAATCCCTACAAATACAGCAGACAATAAATTAAATACCTGAGAGACAACAACCAGCCAGGAGCTCGACTGTTGCCCGCCACCGCAGCCAAGATAACACTATCGGATCACCATTCCACAGTTTTAAAGCTCCACCCAGAGCAGCATGGGCACCCCAAACCCAACCAACAATGGTGATTCACATTGGTAGTGGAAAGCCAATCCAACAGCCCAAGACTTGAGCACGGGAAGCCGAGCGAGAGCGAGACCCACCGGGAAGCCGGAGGAAGCAGCTCCCGAAGCCCAGATCGAAAGTTGAGAGGCATCCAACGAGTCCACGGCCGGCACATCGGGGCATCGGCCAAGCATCACCAAACCAGCACAACACGGCATCCCCAAAATCGACCACCAGAAGGGAACGACCAGGCATCAGCACCTCAGAGCTAGCACCAGGACCTTCGAAAGCCCGATCCCAATCTGAATGGTAGAGAAAAAACAAGAGTACCCTAGGTGCAAACCAAGGATACAAGGAAACGAGCTGGAGAGAAATGCGAGGACTCACAGGATGAGCGACTTCGCACTCTCAGCGGCCATAGGTCCCCAGCCACGAACTCTTCAACCGAAGAAGAGCCTTCGCCTCACACAGAAGGCGAGAAAAGATGGTCAAAATCACAGGCAATCAAAATCGCAGGCAACATCGAAATCTTCGAGGTCGTCGAGGCCGACAACACCAGAGCATGGAAGCCGGGTGACGGGGGGGGGGGCCGGGCAAGCAATCGGGAGGCCGGCCATGGCAGGCACCGGAGCCGCCCGGCACCCAAGCCAGAAATGCCGAGGACGACGCCGAAGCGATTCAAAATTCAAAAACGAATTTTGAAAATCGCCTCTTCTCATGGCCCAAACCCACTGAGGATTAATCCTAGCCGAGATGTAGGCCGTGTTTTTCTCAGCAACTTTAGTCTCAACCAGGCCAATAATGGAACAGTCGCGGGACCTAATGAGGTTGCGAACTACATGGGCCCTCACAACCCCATTGAGACCCCTCACATTCCAGCAAGCGATGTTGATCATTAGAGACCGGCAGAAGGGGGGTACCGCTCCTTCGGCCCCCGGGCATTTCTGTTCATCTTAGAAGATTTACATCTCCTGCCGTGATGTGGTCCTCTGGATTGCCGAACGCTCAGGGGCTTTCTCCTCTAAATCTGCGTATGGGATCTTCCGAGAGCCTAAAGCTGCGGTGGCATGGGCTGGCCTTGTATGGGGGCATAAATGCATTCCGGCCCATGCTTTCATCCTCTGGTTAGCTATCCATCTCAAACTCAACACCCTGGACCGAGTTGGTAATTTTCTCCACATCCTGGCATGCTGTGCCCTCTGCTCTAATGGTAGGGAAAGTCACAACCATCTCTTCTTTGACTGCCCGTTCTCCTCGGCTGTCCCGGCGGCTCTTGCGCCTAAAAGCGAGTCTTGTGCAGCCTCACTGGACCGCCCTCAATGTCTGTGGGCTGCCGGTCGTTGGAAAGGTAGAAACCTCAAAGCTTGCTCCTTCCGCCTCACCCTCGCGACTCTGATCTACTTCCTTTGGAGGGAGAGAAATCAGCGTATTTTTAAGAATCTTTGCACGTTAATTTCAATTGGCAGCTCAGATCTCAACTGGCACATTCGGGACAAATTAGAGAACTCCCGATTTTGTGGCGCTTACTGATAGACCAGTTTTGACCAGATGGAGTATTCCCCTTTCCGCTCTGAGACCGGACGCTGCTCAGTGATTATATCTGGGGTTTGGAGCCTGAGGTGCCGCTCGCTGTCTATGGTTGCTCCTTGGCCAGAATGACCTTGCGTAGTTTGTTTACGATGTCTTTTTTTTTTTGGTAAGTAAGTAATTAAATTAGAAAAAATGAAAATTACAAAAAACGATGTACTAACTCCAAGTGTTTTGCCAACTTGGAATTAGGACACTGAGCTGGGCATGCCCCAAAGCAGAACCATGTACATAAACATGAACCAAGTAAAAGAAGGAAAAAAATGACAAGATGAAACATCATCTAAAACTATCACTTGGCTCCCGGAACACCAAAACTAAAACTGGAAAAAACAGCAGAATGGTCGGCGGCACCATTACCGCCCTCACCAAAATAGCATCAGCATCAGCTGCTTCCTTTCGGTCACCGCAAGCCTCCAAACCGTAATCAGCGTCCACAGCCGACACAAAACACAACAATCCAGCTGCTGGGGGATCATCAACCAACCAAATAAAAATCATAGCCAAGAAAGTGTTTCCGATGTCCCAGTTGCCGGAGTGAAACATTCGTCATCCGGGATGCTTTATTGCATAATTCTTGTTGGCGGAGCTGTGTAGCTTTCTGCCGTTGAACCTCCTCCGGAAAAAAAAAAAAAAAAAACCTCGTTCCGCTCTGGTTTTCATGACTCCGGTTTCCGGAGTTACGCTTGAGGACTCCGGATCCGGAGTGTTTCCTTTCGGTGAGTCCCGCCCTGGTTTTCATGACTCCAATTTCCGGAGTTGCACTTGTGGACTCCAGATTCGGAGTGTTCCTTTCTGCGATCGGCGGTGGGGCCGCGATCTTCGTCCTCGGTGGGGCCAGTCACGTTAAAAAGCTTACCCTTAACACAATTTTTCTCGATAGCGGCATCGTCCTCGGCGGTTCCGCCTGGGGTGCCGGGTGGCACCGGCGACCGCCATGGCCGACCTCCCGGTTGCTGGCCCGGCCCCCCCTCCTCCTCCGGCTATCCGTCTCCACCCTTTCTGTCCCTGCGATGGATTCGACGTTCACGGTGTCCTCGATGATTTCGATGCGGCCTTCAAAATTGGGCGAAGGCTCTTCATCTGTTGAAGAATGCGTTGCTGGGGCCCTTGGCCTCTGATAGTGCGTCGGCGCTCATCCTTTGAGTCCTCGCATCTATCTTCAGTTCGTTTCCCTTTCTCCTCGGTGTGCGCCTAGGGTTTGCTCTTGTTTCGTCTCTTCCATTCAGAATGGGATGAGGCTTTTGAAGGTCGGTGGCTCACGAGGTGCCTATACTCAGTCGTTCCCATCTGCTGAACGGTTTTGGGGATTCCGTTCTGTCTTGATATGGTGATGCTTGGCTGATGCTTTGAAGAGCGGACGTGGACTTTGCAGTGCGATGGGGTTCGTTCCCTGTGCTTCCTTTTTTGGAGACTTGCTTGGTCTCTCTCAGATGTGTGGCTTCGGGAGATGCTTCTTCTGGTCTCCTGGTGTGGTCTCGCTCTATGTTTGGTTGCTGGTGCCTGAACTATCTTGAACTAATGGATTGATGTTCCATTGCCAATGTGATTCATCCCTGTTGGTTGGGTTGGGGGTGCCCAACCCTGTGATTCATCCTGTCAAAAACTTGGAGTTATAACATTATCTTTTGTAATTTTTTCTCCCGTTAATCCAAAATACACACTTACTTACCAAAAAAAAAAGGGTTGGGGGTGCCCGTACTGCTCAGGGTGGGGCTTTCTGGCTTTGGTATGTCGATCCGCCTATGGTAGCTTTGGCTGTAGTGGCTGTCTGTTGAGGTGAGTTCCGGCCGGTTGATGACTCTGAGAGGTGCTTCCGTTAATTGATGCTGCTGTTTGATTATTCTATAGTCAATTGGTAATTGGCTTTCGATTGTTGTCGAGAAGCTTGTATGGGCTCCTTTGTAGCTCTCTGGTTCTGTCACATCCTTGATGACCAGGTGACGGTTGACTCTTTGCGCGTCTCTGCCTATGGGGTTCTTTCCAGTTGATCGGGAAGGGGGACTGCTCTGGTTTTGGAAATCTTTGGTAGAGTGTGTTGAGTTGGCGCGGCTCGGGGTCGGATCTTTGGTGAACCTTATTGGGTAGTGGTTTAGGCTTGGCCTATCCATTTGCCATTTTCATACATTATTGCCATTTTTCTTTGTGAAGAGCAGCTAATGATGTTGGAAGTCTTTGTATAGGCTTTCCATGATCTTGTCACCGTGTGTAGATCCGTTACGCTTTGCAGTGCGATGGGCGAAATCGGTTTTGCTCCCTCGCTTTTTGGAGCTTGTTTTGTTTGAGGTGGAGATGTGCGGATGTTTCGCATTCCGATTCCATGGTGGTTGCGTTTCTTGCCAGGAATTGATGAAGGGTGACCCATCTTGGTGCGACCAAGAGTTGTTGGAATATATGGTCTTTGATCCGGCTATTGCATACAGGCTGCATCATGCTCCTTGCATCTGCTTTGCGTCTTTGGATTGCATCTATTTGTTCTCTGGATTGCATCGTGTTGTTAGGTTTCTTTGGTATGCGATTGTGGACTATGGAGGTGATGAGCTGCAATGTCTTTGCTTGCTAAGCTGTAGCAATGAAGAACTGATGTAATTGCTGTAGCTGAAGTGGCATAGCCATTTGGTGCTGATGTTAAGGTTGTTATGGCGTGCATCTTGGAATTCTCGCTGCTGGTCATTTGATCCCGGGGTTTGAAGGCGCGATTTCAACTTGGTTTCTTGAATGTATGATGCGAGAGATGCATCGAGTAGTTCATGATGGAAAATGAGCAACTGGCGAGATGCGGTGGTATTTTGTCTTGCATGGAAAATGAGGTTGGAGCCTTGGGAGCCTGCTTTGCTATGATGGTCTTTCTTTGGTCTCGGAGTTGGAGCATGCCGAATATGTGTGTCCGCTAATGCATACTGTGTTCTATTGTTTTTGATGGAATTGTAATATTTTGTCGTTTTCGGCAATCGTTGTCCTCCTAGAGGCTTTTTTGTTTATTCAAATGTACTGTCCGCTCGGGGTATGCCTAGCGTCTTATATTTTATCTTCAAGTCAAAATACTTAGAGATAAACATACTTTTTTTGTACTATTTTTCTCCCATTAATCCAAAATACTTACTTACCAAAAAAAAAAAAAAAGTTCCTTTCTGCGATCTTTTTCTTCTGAAAAAAAAAGAAAACCTTTGCCTCTTGGAACCCGTTTTCCGGAGTCTCTGGTGAACTTCCGTTTCCGATGTACTTGATTCTTTTATTTTGCATCTTTTCCACTGCTTTTCAGATTGCCGGTGTTTGGTTTCTCCACCTTCAAAAAAAAAAAAAATTTTTTTTTTTGCACTCCGGTTTCCGGAGTGGAAGAGCCCCGGATTCTGGGGGAACTCCGGAATCCAGAGTGGATTCCTTACAAAATAAATAAATAAAAATAAAAAAAGGGGTTTTTTGATCTCCGGTATCTAGGTTGGGAGAGCTCCGGATTCCGGAAAATAATAATAATATTAATAATATATATATATTTTTGATGTGATTTTTTGGTCGATGTGTCTCTGCTAAAGTTTCCGGAATGAAACTTAACTGGAGTGCTACTTTAAGTTTCCTTGGTTGGAGTGCTAGGTTCTCACACGGACGTTGTGAAGTTTTCACCTTGGGCGGAGCGGTCTTGTATTGCTTCCGGAGTGCTTGGGGTTGCTTTAGCTGGAATGCTCTTTGTCTCCTTGGACGGAATGGAGCAGCCGGAATGAATTTCTGCGTTTTGGACGGTGTGACTCGAAGAGTGGGTCTTCTTTTTCCGAAGTGCATTCTTGCCTCCTTGGACGGAATGGATAGGCAGCCCCGGAGTAAATTCTCTGCCTAACTGGTCGGAGTGTGCTGGATCGACTTGCTATTCCTGGCATGATTTGAAGACTCCGTGACGGAGGGATTTTGGCTTTTTCATTCATAGTAATTGCATATTTTTGGTAATCTTTCTCAATAACCTATGTCATGTGTTTAGGGGTTTCCCTTATTCCTATGTGTTTTATTTTCCAAGTCGGCAAAACACTTGGTAAAAACACAGTCTTTGTACATTTAAATTTTATTTAATGCAATTAATTACTTACCCAAAAAAAATAGTCACAAAAGCACTGCTGTTGGAGACAGACATATCAGGAGCAGGCACAAGGCTCGATGAGTCGATTGGACAAGCACTGGTGGACTGGCCAGGACAGTCGAATGGAACAGAGGGGGCCTCAGGATTTGAAAAGCGGCAACGTCTTGGGCGGCAACGGGTGATCGGGCTCGGACGAAGCTGAGGGGGGGAGATGGGAGGATGAGGGTGAGGTCGGGGGATTCAATGGCCATGGAGTAGGTGGGCGCGGGAAGGATGGAGAAGATGGAATCGAGGGAGTTTGAAGAGAAGGGTGACATCCGATGTCAAAATCTACAAAATATGAGACCGGCTTAATAAATGAACTAACTCAAAAACCGTCGCTGTCAAAACGACACACAGCAAACGGGTGACATCCGAGCCAGCCATCATAGACTAGAAAAAAACCGGCAGCAACAGCAGCAGTGCAAAACCAGCTGGAGCATGCTTTGCCGGAGTGCATTTTGCCTGTTCCCTTCTCTACCTAGAATGCGCTAGAATCCTGAGGACAGTCACGTTTGAATCCATTCCCTTTGCTGAATGTTGTGGAAATTCCCTGCTGAATACTTATACCATTGCATGGATGGAACGATTTGCTGGGCTGTAGTGGTTGTCTGGTTACTGAGATAGATTTGGATTGAGGGGTTAGACTGTCAATCAGCTGCTTGATACTCGATTCAGCAATGTTAGCTCCGATTGTCACTAGGCTGCAGCGAGGAGATGATTTCATATGTTGCTCCGTGGCCGGAGTGGGTTAAGTGATAATACTATTCCCTCATAGGCCGGAGTAGATGTGCGTAAGATGAGGATGGAGAGGCTTTGTATCCGGAGTGCCTATGATTCCGGAGTGGTGTTGCCGGTGTGAAACTGGCGGAGTGCAATGTTGCCGGAGTGAAAATTTCGGCGTACAATTTGCGGTACGTAAGTTTCCGGAGTGCCTTTGGCCGGAGTGCAATATGCCAGAGTGACCTATTGCCGGAGTGCATTTTGCCTGTTCCTTTCCTTGCCTGGAATGCACAAGAATCCGAAGTGTTGAATCCGGAGTGCCGTGGACGCAGTGCTTGGGACGGAGTGGCTTTGCAGAGTCCGGAGTGTTCTGGCGGCCGGTCTGCACTATAGAACCGATGTGCATTGGACGATGCACCCTTATCTGAAGGCCGAAGTGCGAAAGGCATCGGACGGAGTGCATTGGATTTCCTCTGTTGTGGGATGATGCGGCATGGGATGCAGGTTTTGGTTTTGCCGGTTCTGGACCTAGGTGGCTTGAAGTTAATATAGCTCCCTTTAGTAACTTCGTATCTGTTTTTTTTAGATTTGGTCGTATTGTTTTGACCTTTTTTTAGATTTTTTAGACAAATTACACCTAGGTGTGGTTTTCTACTTTCTGTTCATCTGTACATGATTTTCTTCATGGTTATGCTCGGGGCATGCCCTAGCTCGTTGTTCTATTCCTAAGTTGGCAAAACACTTGGATTTAGAACATCGTCTTTGTATTTTTCATTTTATTTAATTCATTTAACTTACTTACCAAAAAAAAAAGTGCAAAAATCCAGATCCAAAATTTCAGCAGCAACATCTTCAGCAACCCCAAGATATAAACTTCAAACCAAGCAGCCGGCACCTACTAAATCGGCAACCACCAGCAGCATCCGGACAGCATAGCCAAGAACAGCTACAAAACCCCAGCCCAAACAATTTAAAGCTAGTGTTAACACTGTTCTGCATCTATTCCAGCAAGACCGAGAACTGCCCCAAGATTTTCAGTGCCCCCAACACCAACAAATGGCACCAACAGCAACCCTTTGCCTTCCAGCATTAAATTTATTAGGCAATCTCAGCATTCTTCAGCAACACACCGCCTCAAGACAGCAAGGATGCTAATAACTAAATCCGCGTCTCCTCCATATCAGACAGAGCAGCAGTAGCACGGGTAAAGTAACATGCAAAATCGCCAATCCAATCTAGACATAGAAACTTCCTGGGCATCACAGTTGAAATCTGCATCATCGATCCTCAATAGCAACTTCGTCATACAGGTAAGGCTGGACATCAGATAAGAATTCGCCAACCAACCAGTAGGAGATCGAGTTGCATAACAAAATAAATTAGATTACATCAGGAAGCGTTCTTCACATAGCATCAGCATCTAGCTCCAAGATCTCATGGGGGAGCTCAAGCATGCTGAGCTTCAGCCTCAATTCACTGTTTAAAAACAGCATCACTGATGAAGAAAATTCAAGCGATTATCTTCAGCAGCCACATTAATAGACCTTCAAAACCAGGACCGCAGCAGCCGGGCCACAGCACATCTGCTTTTTTTTTTTTTGGTAAGTAAGTGTGTAATTTGGATTTAAGGGAGAAAAATTTACAAAAACTATGTTATAACCCCAGGTTTTTTGACATAGGGTTAAAACATAGGAAGCTAGGGCATTTCCCGAGCAACTAGGACATCATAAGATAAGCCAAAAATCCTCTAAGATATGCCAAAAGATAGGCCACAGCACATCTGCACCATCTAGCAACAACCGGGCAGCAATCCAAGGACAGCTACACAGCCCCATTCTTTTTTTTTTTTTTGGTAAGTAAGAATTTTAGATTTATGGGAGAAATAATTACAACAATATTGTTTTATCGCCAAGTATTTGACTTGGGGATAAAAAAAAATCCGCTGGGGCATGCCCCGAGCAACGAGTACAAACGTAATTTCAAAAAGGGACTCTAGGAGCCCAACATTCTACAGAAACTATAGAAATAGGAAGAAAATAACATCACAAAACCGGGGGAAAGCACAGCTTCCCAACCCCAAGAAAACAAGAATACTTCTCCAATCAATGACCATGCGAAAACCCTTTGCAAAACAGGCTCAAAAATCACACACTGACCACCAACGAGGACAGCACTAAACACCATCAACCAGCCAGAACAAATCAGCCCGGTATACCGCAGCAATTGCCTGACACAAGCAACCAATCAGCAGCTAAATTTTCAACACCACAACCGCTGCACACACACACATACATTCTGTACAAGGCAGCATCCCAATGGTCGAACAAACGGACAGCCAGATAACGCGAGGAAGAGAGCACCACCAGATGTTACGGGCAAACAAAACTGTCAGCAGCCACAGCCCCATTCAAGACTAGAGCCAGCCGCAGTCCATCATAGGTTCAGCAACATCAAATAAACTAGTATTAGACACAGCCAATCAGCACACAGGAATACCCAACGCCAACACCATCAGCACCTGCACATGGTTCCAGCAGCAACCGACAGCATTATGGTCTTAAAACAGCACAGCCATAACCCCCTTCAAGCCACCGCCACTTGCAGGACATTGGTAACCATGGTTCAGCAAGCAGCGGACAGTAAATCATAAAATGAGCAAGGTCCAGTGAACAACCAGTAAGATCAAGAATCAAAAGCAGCTGCAGCCTTGGCTCCACAATACATCTTCTCATAACAACCAAATGCTAGAAAACATGGACAGCACAACCCATCTACATCTGGAGAGAGCAAACAGGCCAGCAAAACTGTGTTAAGAGTAAGCATTTTATAGTGACTGGCCCCACCGCACTCGCGGCCCCATGACCCAGAAACCCCTTGCGGGATTTTTTGGGAGGCACAGTACCACTTGGTGCTTCCGCGGGGGATCGAACCTAGGTGGGGGAGGCACACATCCGTGTGTTTAACCACCAGGCCAATTCCGCTTTGGCAACTGTGTTAAGGGTAAGCTTTTTATAGTGACTGGCCCCACCGTACTCGCGGCCCTATAACCCAGAAACCCCTTGTGGGATTTTTTGGGAGGCACAGTACCACTTGGTGCACCCTTACGGGATTGTGATCTAGGGGTGCTGCTTTGTTGAAGACTTTCCTTTTTTTTTTTTGGTAAGTAAGTATTTTGGATTATAGGGAGAAAAAAATTATAAAATCTATGTTTTATCTCCAAGTATTTTGACTTGGAATTAAAACATAAAAAGTTAGGGCATACCCCGAGCAAACGGTACAACAGATAATACCAAAATAGCCTCTAAGAGGACAGCGTTCAACAAAAAAAACATATGTAATCTGAAATTACACATAAGTAGACACACAATCATCAACAGTGTAGGAGCATCTTGCGGTGCAACGCAAGCAACACCTGGGCAGTTCACTTGCAGTGACTTTCCATAGGAAGAGACCCTGTGCTTTGGATGTGCTACCCGTGACTGATGCTACTGGGGTCACTAACTATGTGAACCTGTTGGTTGATCTGCTGTAGGGGTAGCTGGGTTAGCGAATGGTGGTGATTGATGTTCCTGCTGGCATGAGAAGGATCTGACCTGCTGAGAAGATTCAGTCGGCTATTGCTATACTGGTGTGAGAGTGAGAGGCTATCCCTGGTTTTTGCTATGTTGTAGTTTCAGCTTGAGGAATTTTAAATATGGTTTTATTGATGTCCCTAGATACTGATGGTGTCAATACGGCCATGTGATTACAAGTCATCAAAACTGCTCTGGTGTTGCACTCGAAGACCTTAGCTGCTGATTTCATTCGCATGGTCTAGATAGTTGGGATTGGTGTGTATGTCCTGGTGTTTGTTCTGATGAACTATTAATGCATTTGATGCTACCCGGGTTCGTCAATGGCCTTGATGGGGCGGGTTGGTGATGCCAACTCGGTGCTGCTTGATTGGCATTCTCTCTGGGGAGTGTTGGGATAGAGCATGGTGCTGATGTTGTTCGGACTTACCTTTTTTTTTGATAAGTAAGTGTGTATTTTGGATTAACGGGAGAAAAATTTACAAAAAATTACGTTATAACTCCAAGTTTTTTGACTTAGAGTTAGAACATAAAACGCTAGGGCATACCCCGAGCAACTGGTATATCAGAGAATTCCTCAAAAAATCTAAGAGGAACTATGTTAAGGGTAAGTTTTTTTTTTTTTGGTAAGTAAGAATTTTGGATTGATGGGAGAAAGAATTACAAATTCGATGTTTTAACTCCAAGTAATTTGGCTTGGGAGTAAAAACATAACCCGCTAGGGCATACCCCAAGCGATAAGTACAAACGGAGGTACATAACAGACCTCTAGGAGGCCAACGTTCTACAGAACCTATAGTAAATAAAAATTATTACATCACAAAACAGCAGGTCCAGCCCACTAAACCAAAAAAAGGATCCAGGATAACAAGCATCCACATCCAGGTCATCCGATTCAGCATCGATTAATACATCGGCCAAGAGAAATTTCAGCCGGCTCTGTCTTGCTCAACAACAAGAAAACCAGCCTCCATTCAGAAATCGACATCATGCTGCCTTCCGGCACACCACCCGGATCTTGCATCATTCCATCATCCGATCCAGATCTCGGCCTCATATCGCCAGCTCTAGCCAATCCTCCTCCAAGCAACAAGGCACAGCAATGAAGCAAATTGAAAGCATATCCTAAGGTTGCAATACGGCAACACTCACGTGTTACGCATTGAAATTGCACAATAGAATTACACTGCTGACCCAGCTCCAACGCTTAGCGAGAATAAGCAATAAATCCAAATTGACAGTGGCGGTGCTACACAATCCGATAAAAAGAATCGGCCAAGGAAAGCGCATCCTTGCAGTTAGCCCACAGCTCGCATCAAAATGGTGATGTGGTCTAGGGAGGTCAGACAAAGACTTCCTACATCAAAGAACTATTCTTCTTGCCAAAATCGAAACAATAAGCATCCAAAATTCCAAAACGTGGCCATAGGTACTTCTCAAATACCATCCGGTAGCATCACACCATCACACAAACTAGGCCATCAAGATTGCAGAGCAATGGATCACATGAGCCCGAGCCCGCATCAGAGCAACTTCATGCCAAGGACAAACCACATCACTCCTCCAAATACACTAGCAACATCTTCATCATCCAACATCAGGACCGAAATTGAATGCAAATCAGCACTCCGGCATGGCCAAAGAGCCGGCAATTGCATACGCATGGACTAACATATGCCACAACCCAAGCCAACCTGCATTAGCGAAAAACATCACAGAGAGAAAACCAACAAAAGGCAATTTTCACAGCTGCAGACAGAGCCGGAATAAATTGCATCCCAAACAAATTGTTGCAAAGCAACAACTGCAAATACAGGCTGTAGAAGCCAGACCAAAGCAGACCCGAAGGACAGTAGCAGCATCTTCATCATCCAACATCAGGACCGAAATTGAATGCAAATCAGCACTCCAGCATGGCCAAAGAGCCAGCAATTGCATACGCATGGACTAACATATGCCACAACCCAAGCCAACTGCATTAAGCAGAACAGCAACACAGGAGAGAAAACCAACAAAAGGCAATTTTCACAGCTGCGCGAATTTGTGTGGAGGTGGGTAGGGACGCCATTCTCCCTGATAAAATTAGGATATCAGTTGGTGCTGAGATGTCTCAATTGGCAGCTTTTTTTTTTTGGTAAGTGTGTAATTTGGATTAAAGGGAGAAAAATTTACAAAAAAACTTATGTTATAGCTCCAAGTTATTTGACTTGGAGTTATAAAAAGCAATACAGGGCATACCCGAGCAACCGGTACATCCGAAAATTTCTCAAAAAACCTAAAAGGAACTATCGAGACAAAAGAACAGAAAAAAACAACACCTGTCGAAATACAAAATCAAAAGTAAAAGAATTACACCCGAGAAGATCGGAGCAATCCATCCGATCATCCCGCTGCAACAAACAAACATCAAACGGAACAGCCCGGCAACCCAAAGTACCCAAGTTTTCCAACTGCAGAGATTACAAGGTCTGCGGCAACCAACAACAGAGATCTATCGGCAAACGTAGTGCGAGGAAAAATGCGCGGCAAAAACACCAAAGATGCAACCAGAGACGGCCGCTTGACTAATCAAGAAAAATCCATCAGTACTGACATCTAACCAAAGCAGCATCCAAACATCAAGAGTTGCCAATGGAGCATATATGCATCCACGCCAATCAACAGGACCTCGAAGGAAATACAGCGGGAGGAAGAAACTCCAGCAGCCCACAAGCCCCGAGCGGCAGAGACGATCAAAATTGAACAACTAAAGATACCGCCCATCTACCATACCGGATAGCCAAAAGTCGAGAGCTACCCCAAGGCCAAGGAAGCAAAATCACTATCCAACATATCACAATGGAGAACAAATAACCTCATTCAGCGCCAGTGCAGATATACATGCCAACAAGCTGCAGCCCCGGCGCTATACGAAAAAACCCCGGCTACCGATCCCCCGAAAGCCCTCAAAGCATCCGATTGCCAACCACAAACCAACCATAGAATCAAGATCGGTGAAGACCAAAACCTGCCGAACACTACAAAGCAGCCCACACAATCCTACTTCCCAAGACCAACGAAAGGCTCCAGCAGCACAATGCAGCAGCCCGTAGCATGATCGACACCCCAACAAAGCATCAATTGATACCGGAGGAGAACACACAGTAGGCAAAATCAAAATGAAGCTGTATTTTCCAACACAAAGCTTCAGCAAAAGACCTGAACAATCTAAACCTGCTCCACTAAGGTGACAGCAATGGCATCATACACCATTGTTGGCAGCCCGGATTCCAAAGGATAGTTCCCTAATCATCAGCCGGCTGGAGGAAGAGACACCAGCATCAGGACCCGAGTAACAGCCAAACGAAAGTAACCATCCACAAGATTTACACCACAACGCAGCAACCAGCGAAATCCACCGTTTCCAGGCCAGCACCTTTTCAAGACAGACCAGCCAGGTGCAAAACAATGGTATCAAGCATGCCGCCAGAAGCCACAGCAGAGCCAATGGACGAGAAGCCAACAAGAACAAAGTGTTTTTTTTTTCCATCTCCTTTTTTTTTTTCATCTCTTTTTTTTTTTTTGGGAGTGCTCTGGGAATCAAAAGGTTTTTTTTTTTCCTAAAAAGCAAATAAAAACAGCCCACAACAAAGGAAAGGCGAGGAGGGGAAGAAGAAACCAAAATAATAGGGTTTTTTTTTTTTTTATAGTAAATTCCACCGCCTAGCCAACGTCCGGTTAGGGTGACCAGCACGAGGCCTTCAACTTATCTCGTACAGTGTTTGAGATTTGAGAACAAATGTGGGAGATGTTTTGAGGCAAAGATTTCTCAAAGATACGGTTGTTTCGTTCTCTCCAAATATAATAGACGAGAGCCGCTGAGAGAGACGTTTAGACAAAAGCGAAAGATTTTTGCCTTTCCAAATGAGGGCAGCCCGGTGACATTTTGTGGCCAGTTTTGGTAAGGCCAATGAATACGGCATTCCGTTGGATGGTGGTCCAAACGGAATTAGAAAACGGGCGGGGAGAAGAAAAGATGGTTATGATTTTCAGCATCCGAGTCACAAAGGGAGCAAGTAAGAGATAGATTAGGAACACCGCGAACACGGTCGGCGATATTAAGCTTTGCCTTTGATTGCTAACCGGAGGGTAAAAGCATGGGCGGGGATATGGAAAGGACCCCAGACTAAATTGGTCCAACCGAGATTTGATTGGGGGGTGAAAAAGGAGGTATGCAGACTTAGTCGAAAAAATACCATTATGGCATCCAAGCCATCTCGTGGGAGTCATTTCGCTCGGCATTGGGTAGATAATGGGGCATGTTTTGGCAATGCTAGAGCCCTCCTCGATCATAAGGGTTAGGCCAATCCCAATGGCCATCTCACGATGTCGAGAAACCTTGGCGTCCCCGGATAATCCAAAGGATAAAGACGAATGCGGTGCTGTGCAAAACCCACTAAGGGGGCCTTGAGGATGCCGTATGCCGCAGACAAAAGTATCCATGCCATCACCAATGATCTTGGAAGTGTGAGCGCACATGACAGAACGGAGCTTCATAATTTTCTTCCAGCTCAGGGAGCGAGATTCGAGACTTTGAGAGTCCAAATACACCGATCCTTGATCCTAGTTTTGTGGACCCAAGAAGACCAAGCCGAGTCGGGATCTTTAGACGGGATTGCGCGAGGAGGAGCTTACGAGATGAGGGCTTTATTTTGAGCTTGCAAATTCTTGAGACCCAAGCCACCTTCACACTTAGGGTAGCAAAATCCGCCTTGATCCACTTTTGCATTTACCTTACCTTCCGAAGATCCATTCCATAGGAATCGCCTCATGATGCGGTCGATCGATTAAGAATGGATTTGGGAAGGATGAAGATCGAAGCCCAAAGAAGGTGGACGGATGAGAGAATCGAGGCCACCAATTGTAAGCGACCTCAAATGAGAGCCACCTATTCTTCCAAGATTTAATGCGTTGGGTAATTTTCTCAAGAAGGGTCGTGCAATCACGGATTGACAATCGGGTGGAAATCGGAGGGGCCAAGGTATCGATGGGAGAGAACCCAATTTGAAGCCCAAAACATCAACAATATTCGAATCAGAAAGGTGGTCATTAGAGCAAAGGAAGGTCTCACTCTTATTTATGTTTGCCGACAAACCAGACAGCCAATGGAATTCCTCGAGGCATTCCTTGAGAATACGGATGGAGCTCACGTCGCATGAGAGAATAGGAGGAGGTCGTCGAAAGGCCAACATGATGATCTGGGTCACATCGCACTTCCAATGAAATGTGAAATTTTTGTTCTCGGCGCCTTAAGGTCAATGATACCATTCAGCACCTCCATAGCCAGCACAAAAAGGTAAGGAGAGATCGGATCGCCTTGGCGAAGACCCTTACCCCCTTTGAAGAAGCCAGCCGCTTTCCCATTAATATTGACCGAGTACGAGGGGGTGGTAATACATTGCCTGATCCAATTTATCATTTTGGGCGGGAAATTCATGATGGTCAGAACAGATATGATGAAATCCCAGTGAACAAAATCATAGGCTTTCATTAGGTCAATTTTCAAAGTACATCGAGGGGGGCCATGACCCAGATGGTACTTGTGGAGAAGTTCTTGGGCCAGGAGAATATTATCACTGATTTGGCGACCCGCCACAAAAGTCGTCTGGCACTTATCAACCAGATAAGGTAACGTCATCTTTAACTGATTGGCAATGATCTTCGAGATGACTTTATAGATGACATTACAGCAGGAAATGGGGCGGTAGTCAGAGACCAGCCGAGGAGACTGAACCTTGGGGATCAGGCTAATGATCGTAGAGTTCATTTGTTTGAGGAGCAAACCATGATCGAAAAAGTCACGGATGGCCTCACAAATAGATGAACCCACGATATCCCACGTTTCTTTAAAGAAATGGGCACTGAACCCATCAGGGCCCGGAGCTCTATAATCACCAATGGAGAAGATAGTCTTGCGGATCTCATCATCACTTACGGGGCGGTAAGAAGGTCCATGAGTGATTCAGGCACAGAGTGGATGATGTAAGGGCGTAGGCGATCCGCGTTAACTGAACCGTAAGTGCGTCCAGTCCCAAGAGCCATGCTAAAGTGGTCCACAATTAGTTTTTGGACATTTTCAATACCATTGGTAGGAGTCCCATCATGATCAAGGAGCGAGATGATCCGATTCTTATTATTGTTCCCATTAACAGTCTTAAAAAAGAAATTATTACATTGATCACCATCCTTAAGCCACCTTATTTTAGCTTTTTGCTTAGTAAGATCGGCTTCCTTGGCTAGCGCATTATGGTAAGCATCCTTGCATCTGCATTCTTCGAGATGGCACACAAGGTTAGGAGGGTTTTGACCCTGGATCTCCTCAAGCTTTATCCTCAGGTGAACAACCTCCTCATGGACATCACCCTCATGGACATTAAGCTTTTTCAAAGCCTTTTTCACCTGCTTGAGGCGAGCTACAATCCTGAACATCGGATAACCATTGGTTACATCCGACCAAGCATCTGCAACCAAAGAGTGAAAATTAGGGGATTTTGTGAGGAAATTATTGAACCGGAACATCCCACCTTTTCTAGGGGAGAACCCGTGAGGTGAGAAGGATACAAGGCGAATGATCGACAGGTCTAGCAGGGGAAAAAGGGCCTTAGCCGTCTGAAATTGTCGAACCAATGCCCATTCGCGACCACACGATCAAGCTTTCTGAAAATGCAAAGGGAAGAGTCGCGGCCATCGTTCCAGGTATAGTGCATACCTTCATGGCAAACGTCATCAAGATCACAGTCTCTAAGGCAGTGATCCAGCTCAAGCGAGCTTTTGTTGTGCCAGATACCACCCAAAGCCTCAATATGGGATCTGATAGCGTTGAAGTCCCCAAGAGCAGCCCACGGGAGGTTGCCTGGATGTTTAGACATCATCCGAAGTCTATCCCAAAGGAGTCTACGAGAGATTTCAGAGTTAGCACCATAGATAAAAGATATCAATTGGCAGCTGAGGTGGAGATTATCTATCTTTGGAAGCCTAATGGGTGATTGAGATCCAGTTACCCCAAACAGAGCTGCTCTGTGGTGGTGGCTGAGGATTCAAAGCCCCAACAGTTTGATTCTTCTCTGCCTCTGAAACTTAGCAGCGTTGTGGATGATGTCCTGCCTGTGATTGACTTGAGAAGGAAGCTCGTTCCTGGCCCGTCTTCTGAGCCTGGATCTGGCACTGTTTGTGTCACGGCTGACTCGAAGGGGGTGGTGGTTGCCATCAAGGATTCGATGTTAAAGGTGGAGGAAAACGGCTGTACTGTGCAATCGAGCCCTGCTCCTGACTATTCTGAGGGTGTGGAGTTGCTCTCTCCCCGTTGGATGTTGTCTGGAAGGGTTGAGGGGTGTGAGGCTGGTTCACCTCTGGTGCTACTGGACTGTTGTGTAGTTGGGTGTAATTCGCCCGAATCTAATTTGGATGCTGGCCCCCATGATGTTGGCCCTGCTGATGCTTCTGGTATCCCAAATGCTGATTATGTGGATCTGGGTGAAGCTGACCCTGTCTCTGGGGATGTTCCCAGTGTTAAGGTGGTTGAGGTTTCCTTTTCAAAACCCTCTTTGGCGATCCCTGGGCCTGTGCAAGTCCCGGCTGTGATCCCTGAAGTGGCTTTTGTAGTGAAGCCTTCTTGTGAACCCCTTCTTGCTGATGTCGCTCTCCCTTTGGTGGCAGCCTCTGCATCAAAGATATCCTCACCTGCTCTGTGTGTTCGTGGTCCGTCCGATGTGATTGATCCTGATATTACTCCTGAGTCTATCTCTCGGATTGTCTGGAAGCATTATGCGCATCGATCGACCCGGCCCGGACAAATTTCTCAATGTGAGCCTTTGGAGTTTAACCGTCCATGTTGTTCGTGTGTGGACTCACGATGAAGCTATGCCTCCCAAAGAACCTGGGCATGATTCTGTCCAGGCGTTGTCCCCTGTGTACCCTGATTATGGTGCTCTGGACTCCTCTGCAGTGTCCCGTGCCTTCGCGGCTGCATTCCAGTTGGAGTCTCGTGACTAAAGGAAGGAGGATGAACTATTTGCTAGGCAGGCTATTAATGGGTGGCAACAAATGGCCAGGTGGCGTAATTATGCTCCCAAGAAAACATGGTCTCGTCAACCATAATCCCTTGCAGCTGGTGGATCGGTTGGGGTATTGGTTTTTTTCCCGGTGCCTCGATTTAGATTGCTTATCCTCCTGCACGGCTCATTGGTATGTAGAGTATTCCTGAAATTGAGATACTCTCTCGGTGGACCGTGATGTAAGTTGGTCCCTGTTAATGTTCTTGGCCGCCTGGTCGGCTTTTGTGATAGTCTTTGTGGGGCTGTGGTAATGCCCAATGTTTATGCTGTGAGTCTTAAAGGCTCTGCTGCTTGGTTGCTTTTCATTTCATGTAGGCAGTTCTGCAAAGGTGTGGTTTGGGTGGGTTTCCTCTGTTCTGTGAGGCTACAGAATTTCTATGGGGTTGAAAACACCTCCATGTTGCAGCAGGCTTTGGCTATGCTGTGTGATGGCCTATCTTCGAATTTGTTGTTGTAGTGATGGGCAGTATTGTTGAAATGGATGGATTTTGGGTTGGATTGGATGGCCCTTTGTCTGCTGATATCTATGGCTCTTTTATCTGCAGTTTGGCTGAATTCTGGCCGGGTGCGTTATTTGAATTTGCGGTATGGTCTTTGCGGGATTGTAATGGTGCTAGTGTGCTGTTGGCGTGCAGTGTTTGCTGGATTTGTTGATGTTTTCTCTGCTGTTTCTTTCTCCGAAATGGCTGGAATTTAATGATGCCGACCCTCGAGATGTTGTGTTCGGCATCTGCTGGAATTGAGAGATGCCTATTTTGCTACCGATTGCTAGTGGCGATCTTTGGGCGGAACTGGAGAGCAACATTTTCTTCGGCTCTCGCTTGCTATACCCAGCAGCTAACTTGCTGCTCTTGTTAAAGCTGGAGGAGGCAGTTTTTTTCTGTATTTCCTTCGTCTCTGGTGGGGTGCTGTTGCTTTGATAATATGCTCGTGGGCTAGTGTCCTGCTGTTCTGATGCATGGGCAGTAAGTTGGGCTCCTTGCTGATTAGGGAATGCCATTTTGTCCAGCGCTGAAGCTAGATCCGGATGCACTGCAAGTGAACGGCCCAGGTGTTGCTTGCGTTGCACTGCAAGATGCGCCTTCACTACTGATGATTGTGTGTCTGCATATGTGTAATTTCCGATTACATATGTTGTTTTTTTGTTGAACGCTGTCCTCTTAGAGGCTTTTTTGGTATTATCTGTTGTACCGTTTGCTCGGGGTATGCCGAGCCTTTTATGTTTTAATTTCAAGTCAAAATACTTGGAGCTAAAACATCGATTTTGTAAATTTTTTCTCCCTATAATCCAAAATATTTACTTACCAAAAAAAAAAGATAACTCTCAGTGCCTTCTGTCCTTTGTTTATGGTGCTAACTTTGAGGGCCTTCGAAAGCACCTGTGGCATTGCCTTAGGAGTTATTCGAGTCTCTCGGGGAACATTCCTTGGGCTGTCATGGGTGACTTTAACGCTATTCAATCGGCGAATGAGGCCCTTGGTGGGTCCTGGCACCCTAAAAGCTCCATCGACCTTAATGACTGTCTTCGGGATTGTGATCTTGAAGATGTGCGCCATGAAGGTCGATTTTTCACTGGAATGATGGTCGTGATCCCACCACCCGTATCTTGAGAAAATTGGATAGAGTGGTCGCAAATGGTCGGTGGTTTGATCTTTATAGACGATCTAAAGTGTCTTTCCACCGGCCGGATTATCGACCACTCTCCTTGCATCCTTCTACGAGGGTGGGTATCTCGTAGCCACGAGATCTTTAGGTTTAATAATTTTCTCACGAAATCCCCAAATTTCCTTCCGTTGGTTAAAGAAACTTGGGGGATTGAGATTCCTGGTACCCCAATGTTTAAGTTGGTGTCCCTTCCCAAAAAGGTTAAAAGTGCGCTCAAAAACCTCAATGCTCAATGTGGAGATGTTCATGAAGAGGTTCTGCGCACTAGGAAATGCCTTGAGGATATCCAATCTAAGCCTCCCCGCACTCTGGGTCCTGTGATCTTGAACGCCGTTGTAAGGCGGAATACTTTTCTGCAATGGCTAAGGAGGCGGCTTTCCTCCACCAAAAAGCCAAGATCAAATGGCTTAAAGAGGGTGACCAGTGCACAAACTTCTTTTTTAGGACTGTGAGTGGCAACTATAATCGGAATAGGATTACGTCCCTCCTTGATGAGTCGGGCAATCCTACTATCGGGATGGGGGACCTTCACAAGCTTATTGAGGGTCACTTCAAAAATGCCCTTGGTTCGGGTCGGAGCCATGGGTCGGCGGAGGCTAATCGGATCCGCGCGTACATTCTCCATTCGGTTCCCAATTCACTTACCGGTCCTCTTGTTAGGCCGGTCAGTGAGGACGAAATTTGCAGTGCAATGTTCTCCATTGGTGATGACAGAGCTCCTGGTCCCGATGGGTTTCTGCGAAAATTTTTAAGGACTTGTGGGAGATCTTGGTCATATTGTTTATGAAGCTATCCATGATTTTTTCAATCATGGAAAGCTCCTCTTGATTGAACACCACTATGATTAGCCTTATTCCTAAGGTCCAGTCCCCGCGCTCGGTCACTGACTATCGCCCGATTTCCTGTTGCAACGTAATTTACAAAGTGATATAAAAAATTCTCGCTAACAGAATCAAGTCTACTCTTCCTCACTTGGTTGACCGTTGCCAAACGACCTTTGTGGCGGGGCGTCAAATTAGTGATAACATCCTCTTAGCTGAGGAGCTCCTGCCTAAGTACCATCTGGGCCATTAGCTCAGGAGCTCCTGCATAAGTACCATCTGGGCCATGGCCCGCCCAGATGTACTATGAAGATCGACCTTAAGAAAGCCTATGACCCTGTCTATTGGGATTTCATTATCAATATCCTCACCCTAATGGAATTCCCTCCACAAATGATAAATTGGATCGGCCAGTGCATATCGACTCCGACATACTCCCTCAATATCAATGGGGAAGTGGTCGGCTTCTTTAAAGGTGGCAAAGGCCTGCGTCAAGGTGATCCGCTCTCCCCCTACTTATTTGTCCTGGTTAAGGAAGTTCTCAATGGCATTATTGAGGTCAAGGCAAGACGGGATAATAATTTCAAATTTCACTGAAAATGCGCTAAAACTCAAACTGTTATGCTTGCCTTTGCTGACGACCTCCTCCTATTCTCCCATGCTTATACCAAATCTACTGTGATTCTTAAGGACTGCCTCAATGAATTCCATACCATTTCTGGCCTTTCCGCTAATCCGAACAAAAGTGAAATATTCATATGTTCTAAGGATTCCACTCTTCGCCAGGATATTGCTGCTAGCTGGGGTTTCAAGTTGGGCAATCTTCCTATCAGATACCTAGGGGTCCCCTTGATCACCACTAGGCTTTCGGTGTCTGATTGCAAATCCCTCACAGAAAGAATCACTAAGAGAATCACATCTTGGAGGAATAGATGGCTCTCCTTTGGCGGGCGTTTGCAACTCGTTGCCTCCATCCTTTCTTCTTTCCACCTTTATTGGGCTTCTCTTTTTATTCTTCACAAATCCGTTTTTAAAGCAATTGATCGCATCTTGCGTCATTTCCTTTGGAACGGGTTTTCTTATGGCAGAGTCAATGCTAAAGTGGCTTGGCATGACATATGTTGCCTAAAAGATGAAGGAGGGTTGGGCATCAAGAACCTGATCGATCAGAATGAGGCTCTTAACTGCAAATTTCTATGGCGTCTCCTATCTAAAGATTCGAATTCTGCTTGGACTTCATGGATATACAAAAACAGAATCAAAGACCGGTGCATCTGGACCATCAAAGTGCCGGCCTCGGCCCCTTGGAGTTGGCACAAAATTATGAAGCTTTGGCTTTTTTATGCGTGCCTACTCATCAAGGACATTGGGATGGCTCGATACTTTCCTCTGGCACGATAAGCGGCACCCCCTTGGCCCCCGAGTGAAGTGAGCTCTAACCGAACTCGCCTTGTCTCGGGTGCATTGGGATGTGAAGGTTGACGCCATTATCGGGGGACAATAGATGGGCCCGGCCTAACCCTTTTGACACGGAGGTGTCCCACCTTGCTTTGAATATCTTAGGATAACCCTCCTTGCGGCATTCAAAAAGACTCATTGAGATGGGCGGGACTCAGAACGGCAATTTTCGACTAAGTCCGCATACTCTCTCCTCCATCCCCCCAAACCTAAGGTGTGTTGGGCTCAACTAGTGTGGGGCCCATTCCATATTCCCTCACACGCGTTTACCTTTTGGCTCGCCATTAAGGGCAAATTGAATACCATTGACCACCTCCATTACATCCCTAACCTCTCACCCAAATGCACTCTCTGCAACACGGGTGATGAAGACCACGCCCACCTGTTCTTCTCCTGCCCATTCTCTAGAACCTTATGGAATAATATCCAAAGATATGCTGGTATTCACTGGCCATACCCTGACTGGCATCAAAATATATCCTGGGCTGCCTCCCGTTGGAGAGGAAAAAGTCTTCTGGCTGTATCTAAACGCTTGTCTCTGGCTGCCACGGTTTACGTCATTTGGAAGGAGCGCAATAATCGGATTTTCTAAAAATCTCCGCCCCTTGACTCCTCTCGCCTCTTCTCTATGGTGGTCGATGTTGTGAGGCTAAAACTAATGACCATCGCGGCTCCAAATAGGGCTGACTATAGGCCGACTCGGATTCGGTGGGGGTTATAAAAAAAAAAAAAAATGGCCGCTACTTGACATATTACTTTCCTTGCCTCCCGGATGCCCTCTTCTGGAGGGTTTTTGTGTTCATGGCGGTGCTTCTCCCCTTAATGTCTGTGAATCTTGATCCGCGGGGGTGTGTTTACTTTGGTTGATCCCTGCTTGCCGGTGTTATACTCTTAGGCTACTTTTCACCACGGTTTCGTGTTTTTGTTTCCCCCTCCTCCCTAAGCTCTGTCCCCCCTACCCCCTTATTATAAAAAAAAAAAAAAATTGTTTGATTTTGGGGTTTTTGCCTCTTCTATGTCTGGCGCTATTGCTCGGTTCCTCTCTTTTTGCTGTGCTCGCGGTGGTTACTGTTGGGTGGCTCGACTTCCATGTTGTTGGGTGATCTTTGTTGGATTGGATTTGGGCGGGTGGTTTCGGTAAATGTAGATGGATTTGGGGTGCTCGGTCTTCAAGTGAAGCCCTCCACAGGCCGATAGTATATATGTCTTGCCCGAGTTGGGGCTAGGGGATGTTATGTTGGTTACTTTCGATCCGTTGGTATTTGATTTGGCGGAGTTTAGATTGTTAAAGCACTGCGGAAAAGCCTGATTTGTTTGGGATTTTTTGATGAAGTGTTGGATGAACTCGAGCCCTTTCACTATTTGTGGTAGTTGTATCTTTATGGACAGTGTGGTGGTTGGCAGCGTACGCTTGTGGTGGTGAAGTGCTCTGTCACTTGGTATGGCGTTGTTTGGTTTGTATCTTGATCTTTGGGGTTGGGCTGGTGCCGGTATAGCTAGGTCGACCTACCTTTGGTGGTGCGGTGTGGGATGAAGGCTGATTCGGGTAGTGTGGACTGTTTGCTATATACTTATGTATTGGATTGAGATGTTATCGGTTTCTTGGATTCTTGATTTTGAGGAGTTTGTTTCTTTGGTACCAAATTTTGTTGCCTTGTTTCTTGCTACTTCGGTGACCACTTGGACCCTGCAGCTTTTGTTTTTGGTCTGCTGTCCTTTGTCTGTTTCTTGAGGGTGCAGTGTGATGGGTTGTTGCATTCGATCCTTGGTGGTTGATCTTTGGGTTGGTACAATGCTCGTGCTTTGGCTGCTATCGGGTTACTGTGGAAGTTCTTTGTTTTGGTGTTAGCGTTGGGGATAGATGTCTTTGGTTGCTGGCGGTTGATGCTTGAACATGCATTATGTAGGGGGGCCTTGTCTTGCATTTGGATCGAAGTTCTCTCAATTTGGTTCTTTGTTGGCTCGCCGTGTTGAAGCTCTCTCAATCGATTGCCGAATTTGTTGTAGTTGACTCTAATCTCGGTGCCCATACATTTGGTTCTACGAGATGGGCACTCTCCGGATGAATGTGGCTTTGAGATTGTTCTTTGTTGATTTCATACTGTTCAATGTTAGGTTTTTCGGTTGGCTGTTGCTCGCTCGTTCTGCTCTGGTTGGGTTTGTCTTGTCCCCGCAATTGATGGGTTCTTCGATGCCGAGCTGGTTGTCTCATCCCTTGGCTGCTGTCGCTGCATTTTGCTGAAGCCGGGCGCATTCCACTACGGCAAATGTTGATCTTTGGAGCCATTTGTTGGTGGGGGCTTTGGAATGATCGATCAATTTGCTTCATCGATTCTTGATTATTAACAAAGAATTGATCTTTGAATCTCGGCATGCGTGATTTTGAATTTGTGCTCTTCTGCCGCAAGTCTTTGTTGCTTAGTGAAGATTGCCTCTTGTTGAATTTACGCATCCCGATCGATGATGCTGATTTCAATGGTGAGGCTCGGGATCTTCTCACGCACGGTGGTCCTTGGCTATGTGGTGCTGCACCTAAAGCGGCTGTATGATCTTTGTGGTCCATGTTGGCAATGTGCATTCGGATGATACCTTACCCATCTTCTTGCTGCTATTTTTCAAGCGGAGTGGTAGTGCCTTTTTGCTGTATTTCCATCGTTTCTGTTGTCTTTGTGAGGGTGTTTTAGCACGTTGTCGTGGCTGATGGATGTCTCATTTTTTTGTTATTATTTCTTCTTTGCGGGCGATCGTGATTGGGGTTCCGTCGTCTTGGTAGTATCGAGTTTGTTTCGCTTGTCTATTAGGACAAATTTCATGTTTTGTCTGCTGTTAGTCCTTCCCTCTTAGAGGTTTATTTTGAGTCATTCTTTGATGTACCAGCTGCTCGGGGTATACCCTAGCGTTTTATGTTCTAACTCTAAGTCAAAAAATTTAGAGTTATAACTAGCTTTTGTAAATTTTTCTCCCGTTAATCCAAAATACACACTTACTTACTAAAAAAAAAAGTAGCTTTGGTATTGTGCTGTCCTCTCCCTCAGTTTGTCTCAATTCCCCCCCCCAAAAAAAAAAAAAAAAAAAGGGATTGCAGCTTTGTTCTGCTTTTCTATGCTGTGATCATGGTTGCTGCCTATCGGGTGGCTTGGCTGTCTAGTGCTGGATTCGGTCGGGTGTTGGGTGGATTGCATTGAGTGGTTCTGAATGCTTGGAATGCCGGAATCTTAGTCTATGGATCGGACGATGATGCTGTTTGTGGTGTGATGGCATTTTGTGCTTGATCTTGGAGTGGGGATGACCTGAAGTTATGGTGCTTCTGAAATGGGACCTGGGGTTGTAGAAGTTGAAAGATATGGTTTGCCTGGTTGTTGAATGGGGTTTGTTTTGATGCACTGTGTTGATCTGATGCGGATGTGAATTTGCTGCATTTGCTTTGGGGTAGCTCTCTGTGGGTTTTGATGCTGATTTCATTTGTTTGGCTGGGTGCTGGACAATTTTGAGTGATGCACTATTGTTTTGTGAACACTGCCTATGGGTTCTTTGGCGTGAAGGCTGGTTGGCTTGATGCAGAAAGCTGGGTTTGGTGGAATGTCTTGCTGGGTTTTCTGAGGTGCAAATATTGCATCTGATACTACTCATTATCGTCTGTGGGCATGCTTGGGGCTGATGCTTGACGCTGGTTGCCGGAAGAAGCCTGATTTGCTGGTTTTGGCTGCCAAAGTTGGTGTGGTGCGGGATGTCTTGCTGAAACATATTGAGCTGGCCTGTTTGCTTCCTAAAGTTGAATCATGGATTGTACTGCCCATGGTTATTAGCATGATAGCTGTTCTGTGGAGATGTGTTGCAGGTGTATGATGTTGATACCCATGGTTTCTGCCTTTGGCTTTGATGGCTCGCTGCTGCTGTCCACTTTCACTGGTTTGTATTCTGCCCATGATGTTGTTGGTGTTTTGGAACATTAGCCGGTGGCCTTCTTCGATTGTTGCCGGGAGATGCAGCTGGTCCTGTTTCAGATTTGCTGGTGGCTGGCTTCATCATGCTTCATTGCCGTAGTTTGCTTGGATGCTTAGCTGGAGCTGGAATCTGGACATGGCTTGATGGAGCTGCTGGAATTCTGTTGTATGGAACCTGCTGTGTTGGAGGTTGCCGATTTTTATAGGGAGGGGCTCTCGCGTAGAGAGAGAAGCTCTCGCTGCTCTCTACCATTTTCAAAATTCTTTTTGAATTTTGAATCTGTCTTCTGCCGTTTTTTATTTTTTTTTGGTAAGTAAGTATTTTGGATTATAGGGAGAAAAAACTACAAAAATTATGTTTTAACTCCGAGTATTTTGACTTGGAATTAAAGCATAAAACGTTGGGGCATACCCTGAGCAAACGGTACAACAGATGATACCAAAAAAAACCTCTAAGAGGACAACGTTCAACAAAAAAAAACAACAAAGGCATTAGCCCATTATACAAGAATTCAAGATCACCAGGATCGTGACGCCAACTAGAGACATCCAGCAGACTACCAAAGCACTAAACAAGCCCAAAGAACCCGTCCAAAATCAGCAAGGGGAAGGAACCACAGCATCACAAAGAACTACTCATTGCCACATAGCAGCTCTGCCTTGTACATAAAGGCCCCGTGGGGAACAACACCAATCAACTACCCATACTTTAGAAGCACACGCAGCAGCCATCGATTAACCACCCATGTATCAAATGGGAGCAGCTGAACACATCGGCCACAGGAGTCACTGATTTGAACCCCCACGGAAAACCGCACAATCATCGACAACCGCGATCGCAGCCAATTTATCCTCATTCTTCCAAAAGCGCCAATCACCCCGCTACTACAGTGCAGCAACATTAGCGGCGCCACCAATTTGGACAAACTTCTCACCGGTGACATATTGTATACGTGTACAAGTTGTGCACACGGCTTTGCCCAACAAACTAGTAAGTAACCAGCTGCACCGAGATCATCAACGAGCCCAGATTGAGCCTCGGGTAAAGGACAACAAAGTATGCCCACAGCGAGTCAAGGCTCCACCAAACCTCGGACATCCCAAAGAAGATCGGCTCACAACTCAGCAAAGCACAGATCAAACTATGCACATCAACACGCCACCCGATTTATAGGCCGTCTCATGCAAGCAATATCATGGCAATGCATATCTCAACATCAGCACAGGGCATCAAATCGAATGTAAAAACTAACAATACAGCATCTAACCAGGCCATCGAAGTCATATCACAGAAAGATATTACTAAGCACCCCAAATTGCAATGGTGGATAGCAGGCATCAGAAACTGCCAACAAAAAGAATCCATCATCCAGAAGAACAGCAATGCCAGCATTACACAACGGATCAGCAAATCCCAAACCAAACGGACAGGGATCAGTGCACCAATAAGGCCATCGGGGGTAGCAGGCAGCCGATAGCATGACCATTCAGCAACCAACCAAGACCGGTAGCAAACACAACCCAAAAAAGAACCAGGCACTGCATCTGCTACATCAGTATCTAGTTGGCAAAGCATCAGATATCATGAATGAGGTCGCCGGGCTTTCTTGGAGGCAGATTTACGCCGACGACGCTCAGCTGCCACCCATTCCCCCCCATTTATAGCCTGCCTAGCAAATAGCTCGTCCGCATAACGTTGACGTTCATCATACACATAGTCCACGTTACCAGCAGCAGAAACTGCACCGGACAGAACATGATCAGCACCACCACCAAATTCCTTGGCAACATATGAGCATCCAGTAACTAGGACCGGACTGGGCATAGTATGATGATCAAGTTCAGCAAGGTCCACAGTACCATCAACAGATGGATCCTTAGGGCGTTTTCCGGGAGAAGAAGCAGCCAGGGAGTATTTACTAACAATCCGCGCAATAGACTCCGGAGTAGAATCATCAAACCCGGAGTAGAAACAGCCAGCTGTCTTCTGCCGTTGCCCGAGTCCTCCTGCGACGCTCCCCCTTTGGCCGGGCGGCGCCGGTGCCGGCCTCGGCCGGTCTCCTGGGTGCTCTGCCCGGCTGCTTTCCGCCTTCCGACCCTTGCCCTCTTCCTTCCGGACCTCAGTTCTGGCTTCGCCGGCGTCCTCTGAGGTTTCGTCTTTGGTTGAGTCCTCGTTTTATGCTGATTCAGATTCCCTGACGAAGCTCTTTCAGCCAAGATTCGTTTGGGGTTTCTGCTGAAGCCAATATAGCATCTGAAGCGTCTATTTCCGGTTGGGTCTCTGTTTCTGTCTAGGACTCTTCTTAGGCTATGGTCTCTCTTCTCCTTCGTCCCTCGATTGATTAGGGCTTCTCGTATCCGGATTTGCACAGGCTTCTATGCTATAGGGCTGTGGCCGAGAGCCCTGTCTCGGTGGTCCTTGATGTAAGCTACGGCTTTGGTGCTTGGTTTATTTGCATCCCTTGATTTCGGGAGCGAGATGGCCGAAGCTTATGTCTTTGCTCATTGGGATTGACGCCTCGACGAAGCATACTGAGCCGGGTTTGAAGCCCTCTCGCCTGAATTTCCTTCTGTAAGATGGGTTGGGAGCCTGGTTTGCTTTGGACTGGAATTTTAGGGTGGAGTGTCTTAGAAGTGGGAATGGCCTTGTTTGGACGTTGAAATTCCTTGCTGGCAGATTATTGAGTGTGCGGTTCGCTGCAATGCTCGTTCTGCAATGCTTTTGCAAATGGCAATGAATCTGGGGTTCGTCCCATACTTCAGATCTGTCTCCTCTGGCATCTCGGCAGCTCTCTCTCTGTTCTATGGATCTGGCTCGGCGAACTGGTCTGTGCTGCTGGCTTTGGTGATGCTCAGCCATTGTGTCCCCTCCGGTTGGATGGGTTGGGGTGTGCCCGTGATGTCCTGGATTGGGGACTTCCTGGCTTTGGTCTGTAGAGCTGGCTGAGGCCCAGTTTGGTAGCGTGTGATCCTCGGTAGCGTTGGAGAGTCTGCTGATTTTTGGCGGTTTGTGGAACCTTGTTTGGTTGGCAACTGTTTCTTTTCCTTTCTGATGGAGCATTATATGGTTTGCAGCGCCGTGAATGGCTGTTTGTGAGGTGATATCCTTTGTGTTGCTGAATGCTGATTTATGGGGTTGTTGAGTCAACGGTCCGGTGCTGTGATTTGATGAGCCACAGCCAGTGTGTGGGGTGGGATGGGGGCCACCTATGCATGGGACTTGGCCTTTTTGAAGTGCTGGCCCCTGACTGTGTGGTTTCTTTTGCTCCTTATGCTGCAGGGGATCTCCTTCTGTCCGTAGTAAATTGATGGAGCATGGATTGGTTTTTTGCTCTTGTTTCTGACTGGATGGTGGCCTTACCCTGCTGGTGGTGGGTTGGCTACTGGTAGTGCTGTCCCTGGAAGCAGAGGATTGCGGATGGATGTGTGCAGGGAGTGAGTTAGCTGGGGATGTAGATGGTGTGTTGCTGGTTCAGAATTGTTTATGGCTGGCGCTACCATTCCTGCTGTTTCCATTGATTCCATCTCTTGTTACACTTCCCACTTAAGTGTCATCTCCTGCCTTGGGCAATGCTTCTACGTGGTCATCTCCTTTGTAAAAAAAAAAAAAATTCTGTAGTTACTGGGGGCTCTTCCCTTGGGCAATGCTGTGGCTTCCGGTGGCTTTTTTTGGTTCCAGATTGTTACATCAAGCTTGGCTGTTTTTTTGAAGGGTCTGGGTAACGTGGTGGTTTTGCTGGCTCTTTGGGCTAGTTTTTTGGTCCCTACTGAAGGATTCCCTGGTGCTGGTATAGATATTTTCTACGTGGCTTGGTTGAGGATGGGTAACCTTTGTTGGTGGATGATTCCATTGCTGGATTGGCCTATATCGAGTGATGGTGGATGGCTCTGCACCTTATTGATGCTTGTGGTGTGGGCTGCTGGAGCCGATCCGATCTCCTCTGTTGCCTATTCTCTGCCTAGCTTGTTTTTCTTTGGAACTCTTGTGGTGTTATGTTTGGAAAACTCAATGGGAGTTGCTGGTTTTTGGTCTCCTTTGGTTGGTGTGGATGTCCTGGAATGTAGCTGCTTGTGGCTTGGATGCAGGTGATGACTCTTATGATGATCCTGTTGGCTATGTTCCTGTTACTACTTGAATTTGGCTGTCGGGGGGGTGCTGACCATGCCACCATTGTTCCAATGTATCTTGTTGGAATTGATGGTGTAGGGGCTTGGTCCCGCCTTTGTTGATCTTTGGTTCCTTGGTCGGTTAGTGGTTGGTATTTGGGATTGTTGGTTACGCTGGTTTTGCGGGCGCCCTCACTGTTGTGGTGCTCTGAAGTGGTTCTTGAGGTGCGGTGGAAGTCCGTAGACTCCGGGCTGTGGTGTGAGGCCTTATTGTAATGAAATGTTGACTGCTTTGTGATTGAGATATTCTTTGCACTTGCTTTGGTTGAGGACGCACTGTGGGTTCCGTGCTGATGTTTCATCCGAGTGGCTCAGTTCTTTGGGAATGTGTTGCTTTCTAGTCTTATAATCACTAGCTCTGGTTTGATCGGCATTTGGTTTTTGCTTGGGTGTGGAGATGAGATCTTTGGTTTTTTTTATTGTAGCACTCTTGGTCCCTGCATTGTTTCTTCCGATGCTGCCTACGTTCGTGATGTTGCCGAAGTTGAGCGGCTTGATTTATTTTCTTTGTTATCTTCGGGCCGGCGCCTAACTGTCCCAATCCTCTTGATCTTCTTTGGTATGCTGAGTATTGGCGGTTGGTGTCTTTGATGTGCTCAATTGTTGGCCTGGAATCGATTCTTTGTTGCATCTTTCCTTCTTGATGCAAATGTGCCTGCCGTTTGTCTTTGCATTCGGATCTTTGCTTCTGCTTTCTCTTGTGTTGATCTGCAGGAGGCGATTGCGATTGGCATTTGCTTGGAGTGGGATTATTTTTGGTTGTTAATGGGTCCTGTTGCTGTTTTTTTGAAGAAAGTTAAGTTCTTGATGCAAATTTGTTTGCCTTTTGAAGGCGGGTGCTCATTTCTTTGGATGTGGATCACCGTCTTTGTGTTCTTTGGTGGTGCATCTGATGCGTGCATTGTGGCCTTGGGGTTTGGCGTGTTGCGGTAGGCTCTTGCTTCTACGTCTTTCTTGGCATCTGTCGTGCCTTGCCGTGCCACGGTGGATTTTTATGTGTCACCTAATGCATGCTGTGTCCTCTTTTGTTTATGACAGAAATGTCATTTTTTGTCGTTCTTCGATAAACGTTGTCCTCCTAGAGGCCTGTTTGTATACTCAGATGTACTGTCCGCTCGGGGTATGCCCTAGCGTCTTATGTTTTTTCTTCAAGTCAAAATACTTGGAGACAAGACAAATTTTTTGTACTATTTTTCTCCCATTAATCCAAAATACTTGCTTACCAAAAAAAAAAGTGTCATCTCCTGCCTTGAGTGAGGGCTTGTTTGAAACCAGCTGTTCTTCTGAAATGCTGTGCTGTGCTGGGTGCACAGGGAGGCTGGTTTTGGTTCTGGGCAACGTTTTGTTGGTCCATGACATTTGATGAGCACTTTTGTCCTGCGGGCTTGGTGGTGGTGGGCTGACTGATGTGCCACGTTGCCAAATTTATGCTGGTTTAGTGCTGCCTCCTGATGATGCTGAGCTAAGTTGCTGCCGGTTTGTGCAGTTCTGTTGCTCATTATAGAACCCCCAGCAGAAACCTGGGTGATGATGGTTTCGTTGCTGAGCTTGAAGCAGATGGTTTCGGTCGATTATGTTTGGTACATTGCTGTTTGATGATGATCTTTGGGACTGGATGCTCTACTTGTGATGTTGGTTGCGGTGGTGAACAACTCGTTGCTCCTCCACCGTAGTTGCACTGTCGTTGATCTTGTTCTCGATTTCTGCCTGACCGGAAAGTGCTTGCCGGCTGCTTTTAGTCTCCGAATCTTTGGCTCGGTGTCACACGCGTGTTGACCGCAATTGCTGAAATGCGGGTCTTTGTGATGCTAATATAGAGCTAGACTTGTTTGATTAATGGAGTGCCTTTGTTTGCATGGTTTGGCGAGAGAATTGATTAATCCGCGAACTCCGACAGTTGGATCTCTTGGCTGCCAGTGATCTCGGGCCATTTGTTGTGTTGATGACGGGATTTGTGTTGTCTCTTAGCGATGCTGATTAGTTTTTGACGTGTTAGCTCGATTTGCAAGGGAACGGAAAATTGTACTTTCCCTCTGCGTTGTGTTGTACTTATTTTCTTTTTTTTCCTAGCTCTGTAGTACGCTGGCCTCTTAGAGGTCCTTTTGTACCTTTGGCTGTACTAGTTGCCCTGGGTATGCGCCTGAGGTTTATGTTTTTTCCCCCAGTCAAATTACTTGGTGATAAAAACATAGATGTTGTATTTTTTTCTCCCTTTAATCCAAAATTCTTGCTTACCAAAAAAAAAAAAGCAGAAACCTGGGTGTTGATTTTGGCTGGTGCAGTGTGAACTTGGGGTGGGGTGGGGTTGTGAGCCTGCTGCTCATGAAGCTGGGCTACTTCCCTTGAGCCTTCACTGCGGGGATCTTTGTGCAGCCGCGGATGCTGCGGTAGATTTGATGCCTTTGTGCTTGTTTTGAGACAAATCTTGGTCCCTGTTTCTTGGGCGGTTGCGATCATCCCGATCTGTCCTATCTTTCAATTTGGACCGGATGCACCGCAAGTGTTTCAGGTAGGAGTTGTTTGTGGCTGAATAGCTTGATCCGCACTGTGGATGATTTAGTGTCTTCCTTTGTGTCGCTTTTGATGTTTGAAGATTCACATTGATTTAATATGTAACTTCATATTACATATTTTGTTCTTCTGTTGAACGTTGTCCTCTTAGAGGCTTTTTTGGTTTTATCTGATGTACCGGTTGCTCGGGGAATGCCCTAGCATTTTATGTTTTATTTCCAAGTCAAAATACTTGGAGATAAAACATAGCTTTTGTAATTTTTTCTCCCGTTAATCCAAAATACTTACTTACCAAAAAAAAAGGTGCCGATTGGGGCTGGAGGCCGGATGGGCCTTGAGACCGATTTGGCTTGCTAACACGGACTGTCATATGCCGCTTTTGGATTTTGCCGGTCTCAACTTTTGGCCGGTATGAATTTACTGTGGCCGATTTCAATTGCTGATTCCATTTGCCGATGTCGACTTTTGGCCGGTTTGGATTTTATGTGGCCGAGTTCAATTGCCGTTTTCAATACGGTTTCAATTGCCAACTTTTGGCCGATCTCATTTGCCAGTCTCAATGCCGGTTTGGCTTTGTTGCTCATATGCCGTGTTGGACTCGTACTTGCCGGTTGGGAATTGTCGCCGAAGTGGCTGATGTTGATGTGCTCCAGCGATGTGGGAGCTGTTGCCTGATTGGCAGCCTCCCCCTTGATGCTGCGTTTGTGAAGAATGATAATGTTCTCAATGATCGTCTGTTCATGTGTAACATTTGACAGATTGCATATTTTATCGTTTCTGATGAATGTTGTCCTCCTGGAAACTCAATGGGAGTTGCTGGTTTTTGGTCTCCTTTGGTTGGTGTGGATGTCTGGAATGTAGCCGCTTGTGGCTTGGATGCGGTGAAGACTCTTATGATGATCCTGTTGGCTATGTTCTATTCTTCGCTTGAATTTGGCTGTCGGGGGTGTTGACCTTGCCACTTTGTTCCAATGTCTTTGTTGGAACCGATGGTGTAGGGGGTTTGGTTACGCCTTTGCTGATCTTTGTTTTCATGATCGGTCGGTGGTTGGTTTTGGGTATTGTTGGTTCTGCTGGTTTGCGGGCGCCCTCTGCTTTGTGGTGCTCCCGAAGTGGTTACCGAGGTGCAGCGGTGGAAGTTTGTAGACTGGTTGTGGTTTGAGGCCTTATTGTAATGAAATGTTGACTGCTGTGATTGAGATATTGCTACACTTGCTTTGGGCCGGATCTCTGTGGGTTCTCGTGATGATGTTTCATCCGAGTGGCTAGTTCTTTGGGAATGTGTTGCTTTTTAGTCTTATACTCACTAGCTCTGGTTTGATCGGCATTTGGTTTTCGCTTTTGTGGAGATGAGATCTTGGTTTTTTTATTGTAATTGCTCTTGGTCCCCTGCATTGTTTCTTCGCCGCTGCCTACGTTCGTGATCTTTGCCCGAAGTTGTGCAGCTTGATTTATTTTCTTTGTTGTCTTTGGCGCCTCTTTGTCCCGATCCTTTTGGTCTTCTTTGGTATCTTTGTGGCTGAATGTGTTGGTTTCTCTGCTTTGGTCGGGATATCCACCGTTTCGTCCGCCTCTGCTTCGCTGGCACGAGAGATGGGATCTTGGCTGATTTTTCTTGCTCGATCGGTCACCGCCGCTTGGATTTGCCTTGGCCCTTCTGTTGGTTGGCGCTCCTGTGGCTCGATGATGCCCTCCTCTGCGGAGCCGGGTGAACTGCCTCCTCCGCTGCGGCCCGGAGGTGCTGGATTTTGCGGTTTTGGTGTTGACCATGTGCTTGGCTGATGTCTTGCTTTCTGCGGGGTGCATGCGGCTGTCTTCCGATGCATTTGAAAGCACTATTATGCCTGCTCCCTCATGGTCTCTTGCTGTCCGGTCTATGAATTACGCTCCTGAACTGATGAAGATCCTAGATGGATTGAAGTGTTCTTCGTTGTTTTTAGGCGTAGTTTTCTACGTTCTTGCTTGTGTGAAAATGTTGACACTTCCATGTCCAGTTTTTGTCTTTTGATCCTAATGTTTTTTCTCCTTTGTTGTATCAGTTGCTCGGGGCATGCCCTAGCACTTTTTGTTTTAACTCTAAGTTCAATACTTGGAGTTAAAACATTTAGTTTGTAATTTTTTCTCCCATCAATCCAAAATTATTACTTACCAAAAAAAAAAAAAGTTGTCCTCCTGGAGGTTTTTTGTATCATTTTATGTACAATGTGCTCGGGGTATGCCCTAGCATATTATGTTTTTTTTCCAAGTCAAATTACTTGGAGACAAAACATAAATTCTATAACTTATTTTTTCTCCCTTTAATCCAAAATACTTGCTTACCAAAAAAAAAGTATTCACTGTTGAGCCTCAGATTGAGTAGGATCTCTTTGATCACTAGTATACCAGTGGCCTGTGTCTATCTTGCAGTGATGCTGTTTGGTAGTTTACCGAGCGGATTGTGCCGAGTTGCTGATGCTGATCCTATGCACTGTGATGCACTGTGATGATGTGGCTGCTCTAAGTCTGCACCGGATGCTGCTGTTCTGCATGTTTCTTGACATTTTCTACTGGGATGCAATGTGCAGGATGCTGGCTGTGGTTGTGCAGAAGTGCAAGTTTTTTGAGTTTGCTGGAGCTGACTTGACCAAGCCTTGTTGGAGCTGCTGGAATGCTGTCTGCTGCTTGATGAAGCCATGCGTAAACCACGAAGGCAAATGGTTGTTGATGGAGCCATTTGTTGGTTGGGGGCTTTGGAAATATTGGGGGCTGGTTGATACTGGCCATTTGCGTGGATAAATCATGTCGCAGCCCTGCTTTTGCTTCTGATGACGATTCCTTCTTGCTGCTTTTGAATTCGGGTTCTTGGTAGTGGAACGGTGCTACTTACCAAAAAAAAAAAAAAGGTGGTGGAACGGTGCTGTGACATATTGGAGTGGATAGTAAGCTGCCTTGCTTCAAACTGGGTGTGTGTGATTTTGAATCTGGAGCTGTCTATTTCGCTCTTGTTTGATGTTTTTGGAAGCTGTTGGACCTTCTTGCCCTTTGAATACTTGTATTGCTTACGTGCCTACTTGCTGCGGTTGCGTTGAAGATCTTGAGGAGCTGGATATGTAGCTTCAGGCTTGCTGCGAACTGCTGGAATGGGATGCCCATGTTTAGATGCTGGTTGCGAATTGCGTTTTCTGTTGCATATATCAGTGCTTGTCAGGTTGCTTTTTGGCTGGAATTGAAACTTGTTAGGTTAGGCTTGTCAACCTTGTTTTGTGACTGTTTTTGTTACCTCGGCTGATTCTGTTTGATCCGAAGTTAATGAAGATGTGTCCTGCTTGCTCTCTCATGATGACACATGCTGTCCGAAGTTTGCTGTCAATATTGGTTTGCTGAAGCAGGTGTTTCTGGGATATGGTGGATGGAGCCAAACTGCTGTTTATCCGCAGGCTATATCTGGTGGTGGCCCTGTTTGTTGGGCTTCATCTACTGGCGCTGGTTGGATGACAGCAGTTGGACTTTGGCTGAGTTGATATTCCCATTCCTTCGCCGAGGCAGAGTTCGGCCTGGTGGTTAGTAACGCTCACGCCTTCCCTCTCCACCCGGGTTCGAATCTCCGCGGAAGCACCCGTGGTACTGAGCCTCCCTAAAAAATCCTTCGGGATTTCTGGGGTATGGGGCCGCGAAGCGGTGGGGCCAGTCACGTTAAAAAGCTTACCCTTACCACAGTTTACTTACCAAAAAAAAAAACCACCGCGAAGCGGTGGGGTATGCTGCATTTTTTTGATGCTGATCTATTGGTCCTGATGTGGATGGTGCTGTGTAGCCGGGCTATTTGTTCACTCTGATGTCATTCCAGTTGAGTGCTCTGGCGATGCTGCTATGTGGACTCTGTCCTTGGCTCGGTTACTGTTGTGGTAGGAGCTGGTTGGGTTCTTGCTACACCTTGCTGTTGATTATGTAGAATTTGTTGCGCAGCCCTCTACGTTGATGAAGCTGGAATGGCTGTTCATGTTTTTGGATTCCGGCTGCTGTGCTCTTGCGTGGGCAAGTGAAGGGCGGGCCGGCCTTTCTGCCGATGGTTTCTCCGGTTGTTTGCGGGCAGTGTCTGCTCTGAAATTATTGGCATTACCTTTGCTGATCGATGCTGATTTGATGGAAACTTCTAGTTTGTGCTGCTGATGTTAGCTTGCAGCTGCCATGTGCCCCCTGCTGTTGGAAACTAGGGTGCTTTGGGTGCTGGCATATCCGGTTTGATGTAGTAAGTTGCTGCGAGGTGATTGGATGGTTGTTCCGGTCTTCTCGGGAGTAACTTTTTTGGTTTTGATTTTGTATAGCGACAGTGTTATTTTTTTGTTCTTCTGTTAGATAGTTCCTCTTAGGTATTTTGAGGAACTCTCTGATGTACCAGCTGCTCGGGGTATGCCCTAGCGTTTTATGTTCTAACTCCAAGTAAAAAAACTTGGAGTTATAACATAATTTTTTGTAAATTTTTCTCCCATTAATCCAAAATACACACTTACTTACCAAAAAAAAAAAGATTGTTTTTGTTACCTCATTGAGGTGGATTGGGAATGTCATGGGCAAATTCACGACTAAATCTGCATACCATCTCATCCATCCTCCCAAACCTAAGGTTAATTGGGCTCTTTTGGTGTGGGGTCCATCACATATCCCGTCCCACGCTTTTACCCTTTGGCTTGCCATTAAGGGTAGATTGAATACCATAGACCGCCTCCATTATATACCAAACTTGTCTCCTCGCTGCTCACTCTGTAACTCTGGAAATGAAGATCTTGGTCATCTGTTCTTTTCTTGCCAATTCTCCAGAGCCTTATGGGACAATATTCGAAGACACTCCGGTATTCATTGGCCCCACCCTGAATGGAATCAAAACGTATCTTGGGCTGCTTCTATCTGGAAAGGGAAGAACCTTCTGGCTGTCTCTAAACGATTATCTCTGGCCGCCACGGTTTATTTTATATGGAGGGAGCGTAATAATCGTATATTCCAAAAATCATCCCCCCAGGACATTTCCCAAATTTTCTCTTCGGTGGTCAATGTTGTGAGACTTAAATTAATGACCATCGAGGTGCCTGACAAGGGTGTCTCCAGGTCGACTCGGATGCGGTGGGGTATATAAAAAAAAATGTGGGGTTGAGTATGAATTGTAGATGATGCTGGCCTTTGCCCTCTGGTTGATCATTGGCGGTTATTGCCTTCCTATCGAGTTGTGTATGCGATTTTTGTCGTTTGGTTCGGTTGGCCCTTTTGGGGGTTTGGTTCCCGGTCTTGGCTTGTTTGTCCATTCATAGTTATATGTATTGTGTTATTGAATTGGGGGGTGTAGTTGCTCGGACCTTGTAATGTTCCCTTCCCCAATTCTGTCTCCCCTCCCCCTCCCAAAAAAAAAAAAAAAAAGTGTATGGGTGTGTGTTTTAAGCTTGGGTGGTCCGGCCCATTTGTTGGGGTTGGTTGGCTGTTGGTTGGCTGCTGAAGGAAGTTGGTGGCATTCCTTGCTGTTGAATTTGCATTTGTTCTGCCTGGGTGGGGATTGGGGTCATTGATTTTGGCACTTTTTTGGATCCGTTGGGACTTTGTTGATGCGGGTAGTCGAATTGTGGTAGTTTCCAAGGAATTTGGTGCTTATTTCATTGGATAAGTGCTGATTCCTTTATGGTTTGGTGGAGTTTTGGTGTGTTGGAGTTTGCTGCTGTCTGTGAAATGATAACAGAGTATTGTGGTAGCTTAGGTTGGTTTCTGCTGGTGCTGTTTGGGGAATGAGCTGGTGATGCTTAGGCGGAATGATATCAGTGGTATGGCGCGGGGTATGATGTTGATTCATGGGTGCTGCATTTCATGCCGTTTGTTGAATGTGCTGCATTAAAACCAGGGTGCCGATAGATGCTTCTGGATCCATCCGATATGCTGCTTGGCTGGTCATGCAGATGGGCATGTGCATGCCCCCGGTTTTTCCTGATTAGATGTTGTCCCTGCCAGAGGTAGTTGATTTTATGGGTGCTGCATTTCGTCTAATGTTCTCTGCTTCTGGGCACTTTGGCTTGGAAGGTTGCTGGCAAGGTTTTGGGGTTGGGTATGGTGTGAATTAATGATGTATCTCATATTACATTAAAGATGCTGCTGTTGATGCTCGGGTGTCTTTGGTTATGCTGGGATTTGCTGCAATATTGCTACTTCTGCTGTTGCTCGGATGTGTGGAGATATGTTGCTTGTGTATGATGGTGATGGGATTCTGCCACAGCTTTTGTTGGCTCGCTGATGCTGTCCATTATTCTATGTTGCTGTTTGATTGATTAATATGATGGCTGTGCTGCAGTGCTGCTGCTATCTGTTTTGGGGCTGAAACTGCAGCTGGCCCCGAAATCGGTAGTTATGCTTCTTAGTAGATGTGGCTGTTTTTGGTGCACCGAAGCAAACAAAGGTGCTGCTTTGTATGCTCTCTCTCGGTTATACCCTCGGTTTGTGGCCTGGTTGCTGTGTGATGTTGCAAATATGTTGAGGCCCGGTTCCTTTGAAGTTTAATTAATTTGGCTGCTGATGACCTGCCACTGGTTTGGTGCACCGTTGTGGCAGCTAACTGCTCAGTGTTGCTGGTTTCTCTTGGAACTCAATTCTGCTACGTTGCCTCCCGGAGTGTTGTTATGGGCTGAGCATTGCTGTGTGGGGGCCACGATTCTGATGCTGGTTTTGACTTTCTTTAGGTGTGAGCTGGGGTGTTTTTGTATGAAACTTTCTTTGGACGTGTTTTGCTGTTCTGTTGCCGGAGATTGATGTTGCTGTTACCGAAACATGGAGCGTTGCCGTTAGCCCGATTATTATTCGCGCTGCTGAGTTTCGGCATTCTAGCTGCCACTTTCCTCTGATGCACGATGGATTTGGTGTCTCGATGCCGACTCCTATTAGTGTTACTGTTGATGCATGGAGAGTTTTTGTTGAGTTTGCTGAACCATGTTTAGATAGGACCCATAATTTGTTGTTTATGTTGATCGATTGACCTCCTAGAGGACTTTTCTTTTGTACCTTTTTTATGATTTCCTGTTGTATTAGATGCTCGGGGTATGCCCTAGCGGTTTATGTTTTTACTCCAAGTCAAAATACTTGGAGTAAAAACATAGATTCTGTAACATTTTTCTCCCTATAATCCAAAATACTTACTTACCAAAAAAAAAGATTGTTTTTGTTACTATTCTGTGGGGTCTGTAATTAGTTGTCCTCATAGAGATCTTAGATCTTTTCTGTTGCAACACTTGCTCGGGGCATGCCCTAGCGTTTATGTTTTAACTTCAAGTCAAAACACTTGGAGATAAAACATAGATTCTGTACTTTTTCTCCCTTTAATCCAAAATACTTTTTTTTTTGGTAAGTTAATCCAAAATACTTACTTATCAAAAAAAAAAAGTTGCTGGAATGCTGTTCTGTTTGCTGTGGCTTGGAAATATTGGATTTCAGATGCTGGTCGGGCTGTCCACCTTTTGGGGCTGAAACTGCTGATGGCCTTGAACAAGGCTGTTTTTTTTTTTTTGGTAAGTAAAAACTGTGGTAAGGGTAAGCTTTTTAACGTGACTGGCCCCACCGCTTCGCGGCCCCATATCCCAGAAATCCCGAAAGATTTTTTAGGGAGGCTCAGTACCACGGGTGCTTCCGCGGAGATTCGAACCCAGGTGGAGAGGGAAGGCGTAAGCGTTACTAACCACCAGGCCGAACTCCGCTTCGGCACCTTGAACAAGGCTGATGTGCTGATTTTGCTCTCTGTGTGGGTGTGGCTGCTTTTGTTAGCACCGAAGCAAATGAAGGCGCTGATCTGCTTGCTCTCTCATGGTGCTATGCTGTCCGGTTAGTGGGTTACGTTCTTGTCCCGATGAAGATCCAAGATGGATTTGTTATTTTGTTTGCTGTGTCGGCGTCATTGATTTAGGCGTTGATAATCACGAACTCTTTTTTTTTTTTTTAGGTAATGATAATCACGAACTCGTTCGTGTGAAATTGATGACAGTTTTCATTTCTGCTTTTGTGGTAGTTCTTAATGTTTTTTTTCTGATGTACCAGTTACTCGGGGCATGCCTTAGCACTTTATGTTTTACCTCTAAGTAAAACACTTGGATTTAAAACATATATCTTGTATTTTTTTCTCCCATTAATCCAAAATTCTTACTTACCAAAAAAAAAAGCTTTTTAGATTTTGATGCTGTGTGTAGCATCTGTCGGCTCACATGCTACTCGAAGGATCTGGCGCAGTCGTTTGTCTTTGCTGCTGGCTTTGATGATCCTCTACCTGTGTGTTCACTCCTGTTGGACGGGTTAGGGGATGCCGTGCAGCTCTGGATTGGAACTATTAGGCGAGGTTCTGAAGTGCTGGCCGAAGACCTGATTGGTTGCTAGAGTCCCTTCTGTTGCGGTGAGATCCTTCTGTTTGCTGCCTTCTGATTGGGCTGTCGGCTCCTGCAAGTTGCCCCCTTTCTTCGTCTTGGGGTTTTTCGCTGAAGTCCTTCACCCATCAGGAGCGGATGTTCCAGAGAGAAGATTTCTCTTCTCATTGGGTTTTCAAATTTCAAATTTAAAATTTCATTTCGGTTGGTTTCTCGCCTCAGGCTGATGTGGCTGCTGGAATTGTTTGTCCCTGTTCTGGTTTCGATGCGGAAGTTCCGACTCTGGTTGCTGATTGGAGGTCGCTGATGCGACCCTTTCTTCCCGGGTCCGACATTGTCCAGACCCGGTGCTTGCTGTTCTTTGCAGATCCGAATTTGGCAGTTCAGTCTCCTGTAATCTACCGGTTCTGTCTGTGGACATGTTTGTGATTGGGAGCATGTGCTTTGTTGGGTGTGAATGAGATTTTGGGCTGATCTGCCATACCCGGATAAGGTGGAAGATGCCGAAGCATAAGAATGCCGATCTTAATGTCGGTTTGGCTTTGGCCGGGTTGGCTTCGATGTTCAACTGCCGTCTTCGAATTGTGGCCGATTTGGAATTGCTGACTTGACACGTCATTTGCCGGTGTCACGCTGAGACCGACATGCCATGCCGAACATGGAATGTCTATTGCTGATTTGGCCTTGCACTTCATCTGCTGATTCGACTTATGGTTGGTTTGGCCTTACTGTGGCTGTTTTTTCAATTGCCGATTTCAAGGCTGATTTTGACTTCCGGCTGATTTGGCTTTTCTGTGGCCGAATTGAATTGCCGGTTTCATTTTTAGTTGATCATGTTGTCGCAGCTTGATGCTATTTTGGTTGGTGTTGATGAATGCCGGTGTGGCTGGTGTGATCGAAGCTTTGCTGATTTTAGCTTTGCTTCCCTTTGCTGGAGCACTATTTCTCTCTCCATGTTGTGCTGCGTTGGTAGCTGTGATGCTGGACAGTGGTTGGCTCCACTGGTTGTCTTCGATTGTTATGCTGCTGGCATTGGAATGAATGCTGCGGTGGGCTTAATGTGTGCTATGCTGTGCTGAGTTGCAGAATGCTTTGTTGCTGTGTTGTGCTGGCCGTGTACGAAGGGGACACGGTTGCTGATGCTCCCGTGTGTTGAAGGAGCATGTGCAGATTTTGCTGAAGTTAGGATTTGCTGACGGTTTCCTTTGCTTCTGTGTGTATGGCTTAAACCGTTTCCCTGCAGTTGAATGGTGCTGGAAAGCAGATGCTGTGGTTGTTGGCTACACCTAGTCCACTGCTGAAGATGTGATTGCTGGAATCAAGCGTTTTGCCTTGGATTGGCATGTTATTTTTTGATTAGGGACCGCTTTACTAATGTTAGAGTGGTTTGTTTATGTTGTATGAATACCAGCATTTTTGTTTTTCAGTTGGTTTCATCCATTATATCAAAGTGCTCGGGGCATGCCCTAGCGACTATGGTTTATCCCCAAGTCGAATAACACTTGGAGATAAATCTTTACTTGTAAATTTTTTTCTCCCATTAATCTAAATCACTTACTTACCAAAAAAAAAAAAAATTCAGGTGGGCATGTGGATGTGGAGTCCTCCCGCGAATCTTCGATTACTGAATTAGCTGGTACTTCAGGGTTGCGAGCGAATAAGGAAAGCCCAGCCTCCACAAGTTCTCCTCCAGGCAGTGTCAATAAGCGGGGAAGAAAAGCGCCAAGAAAGAAAAAATCCCCGGTGTCTAAGAGGTCTTCCCTGATCCTGCCTTCATCTCATGATTAATATAGCCTGCTGGAATGTGAGGGGGCTAAATGGGTTGGTTAATGCCCATGAAGTCCGTAACCTCATCAGCTCCCACGGCTGTACTATTGTGGGATTGGTTGAAACTAAAGTAGTTGAGAAGAACTCTGCGTCTATTTTAGCTAGAATTAGACATAATTGGCATTGGCAGATGAACTACTATGAAGCCTCTCTTGGGCGCATTTGGGTTGGTTGGGACCCTACCAAGGTAGGGGTGAAAATTGTTTCTTCAGAAGATCAGGTTATTCACACTGAAGTCCTGGCCCTGGAGGAAAATTTTCGTTGTCTTATCTCGTTTATTTACGGTACGAACTCAGAAAGTCTGCGTAGGCGTCTTTGGGAGAGCCTTAGACAAGTGGCTTCCTTCCCAGATGATCTTCCCTGGACTGCGCTTGGAGATTTCAATGCAATTCAGTCTCTGTCCGAAGCCCTTGGCAGTACTTGGCACCAAAGAAGTTCTTTAGAACTTGACAACTGCCTCCGAGACTGGGATCTTGAGGACGTGTGCCACGATGGTATGCATTATACATGGAACGATGGGCGAGACCCTAAAAATTAGATTTTCAGGAAGCTTGACAGAGCTGTGGCAAATGGGCAGTGGTTGGATCACTTCAGATGGGCCAAAGCAACTTTCCCACCCCCCAAATTGTCTGATCATTCTCCATGCAATCTTTTTCCGTTTGATGATGACATCGAAATCATGGGATGTTCTGTTTTAACAATTTTCTCACCAAATCCCTAAGATTTCACTAAGTGGTAAAAGATGCCTGGGTTGATGTTGTGAGAGGTACTCCTATATTTTGTCTGGTGTCATAACTCAAAAGCACGAAGTATGCTCTGAAATCTCTAAATCTTCAGGAAGGTGATGTCCATGATGAAGTATTGCGGACTAGGACTAGGACTAGGAGAATCAGAGCTGATGGCCAGTGCCCGGCCTGTGGAAGATTGCTATGGTTTTGCTGCTGGGGCCGTGACCCAGTTTGGACGTGGCTTGTGGGAGCCCTGTTTTTGGCTGATTGCATTTTTTCAGTTGGTTATGCATGTTTTGCTGATTCTCTCTGGATCCCTTTTTTGTAGCTCGAAGGAGAGTTTGTGCTGCTGTTGGATATTGATGCTAAAAAGGAAGTAGCATGCTGGATTTCTCAAGCTGGATAGTTGGCTATCCGTTGGTGATTAGTGTCTCTGTGCTGGTCTCTTTTGTTTCCTTCGGATGATTGGCAAATGCCATTGCATCTATGACTAAATTCCAAGTTGGAAAAACACTTGGAATTAAATCATAGGTTTGTAAATTTGTTATTTTTACTTTTTAATACAATTGACTTACTTACCAAAAAGTATTGCGGACTAGGAAAAAATTGGGGGAAATTCTTTTTTTTTTTTTTGGTAAGTAAGAATTTTGGATTAATGGGAGAAAAAAAATTACAAACTAAATATTTTAACTCCAAGTATTGTACTTAGAGAAAGTGCTAGGGCATGCCCCGAGCAACAGATACATCAAAAGAGAAAAAATATTATGAACAAAAGACAAAAACAGAAAATGATCGTAGAAAACTACGCCTAAAACAACGAAGAACTCAGCAATCCATCTAGGATCTTCATCAGTACAGGAGCGAAATCCATAGACCGGACAGCAAGTTACCATGAGGGAGCAAGCATAATATCGCTTTCAATTGCATCAGAGCAAGCAAGGGCAGCCGCTTGCACCCCGCAAGAAAAGCAGCACTTCAGCCAAGCTCATGGCCAACTCCAAAACCAGCAAAATCCAGCACCTCCGGGCAGCAACAGGAGGAGGCAGTTTCACCCAGCTGAAGTGAAAATTGGAGGAAATTCAAGGTCAACTCCCTTCACCACTTGTTTGTTCCAATGTGGAATCTTCATGTAGGGCGGCTTATCATGATGCCATGGCAAAGGAAGCTGAATTCTTTCAAGAAAAAGCTAAGACTAGATGGCTTAAAGAGGGAGACTGGAGCACAAAATTTTTCTTCAAGACCATAAACGGTAATAATAACCAGAAAAGAATTATCTCCCTGCTTGATGAGACTGGGAACCCGACTGTAGGGACAGAGGCTGTCCAAAAATTGATTGTCGATCATTTCAGGAAGGCACTTGGGTCCGGACGTACGGGTGGCATGATTGATGTATCGCAAATTCAGCCTTACATCCATCACACTATTCCGGATTGTCTAATTGGCACACTCATTGCCCCAGTTACTGAGGAGGAGATTCGACAGGCGATATTCACGATTGGTGATTATAGAGCCCCTGGGCCGGATGGTTTCTCTTCAAAATTCTTTAAGGCTTCAAGGGAGGTTGTAGGTCAATCTGTTTGCGAAGCCATCTGTGATTTTTTCAAACACGGTAAACTTCTCAAACAATTGAATACAACTATTATCAGCCTCATCCGGAAGGTGCAGTTCCCGAGAACCGTATCTAATTACCGACCAATATCATGTTGTAATGTCATCTACAAAGCCTTTTTTTTGGTAAGTAAATGTCATCTACAAAGCCTTTTTTTTGGTAAGTATGTCATCTACAAAGCCATCTCAAAGATCGTTGCAAACCGACTAAAGATGACGTTACCATATCTTGTTGGAAAGTGTCAAACGGCTTTTGTTGCTGGCCACCAAATTAGTGATAATATTCTTCTGACTCAGGAACTTCTAAATAAGTACCACCTCGGTCATGATCCTCCTAGGTGTACTTTAAAAATTGATCTGATGAAAGCATATGACTCCGTTTATTGGGATTTTATTATCTCTATGCTGTCTTTTTTTTTTTGGTAAGTAAGTATTTTGGATTAAAAGGAGAAAAATTACAAAAAAATATGTATTATCTCCAAGTATTTTGACTTGAAAATAAATCATAAAATGTTAGGGCATACCCCGAGCAGACAGTATATCAAAATATACAAAAAGGCCTCTAGGAGGACAAAATATGACCGAAACCAAAGTATGACATTTTCTCATAAAAATATGAAAAAGGATCAGCGCCAGAGTGCCAAAAACTGAGCCAGGCGATGCAAAAGTCCTTCATCAGAGGGAGCAAGCAGTAACCAAAATGCCAGAGCACCAGAGCCCCATCCGAAGCCACTGCAGACTCCATCAACAGGAGCAGCAGTATCCAAAATAGATGCAAAAATTTTCAGTGTGGCATCACATTCCAGTAGACGAAGCCAGAGGCCACGACCTCAGCAGCCTCTGCAACACCCACATCTCACCCATCATCAGAACTGGTCCAGCAGCTCACCAACCACGGCCCCTCAACACTAGCTCACCAACATTTGCGAAAGAATCCGGAGTGCATTGAATCCGGAGTGAATTGGACGGAGAGCTTGGGACGGAGTGTCGCAGGACGGAGTGTTGCAGAGTCCGGAGTGAGAAAATTCCGGAGTGCATTTTGCGGAGTGTAATTTTCCAAAGTGCTTTGGCCGGAGTGACCTTTTGCCGGAGTGCATTTTGCTCACAGGGGGTTGGAAAGCAGCGCTTTCCCTCAGGGTTGTGATGTTATATTTTTTAATTTCTATAGATTTTGTAGAACGTTGGCCTCCTAGAGGCTGTTATGTACCTTTGGATGTACTAGTTGCTCGGGGTATGCCCCAGCCGGTTATGTTTTATTCCCAAGTCAAATTACTTGGCGATAAAATATCGAATTTGTAATTTTTTCTCTCTTTAATCCAAAATACTTGCTTACCAAAAAAAAAAAACCAGCAGTTCTGCAATTTCGCAGGAGCAGATCCCCCAACCACAGAGTCAGGGCAGCAAAGAAAAACCGGACATGCATCAGCTAATGAAATGAACCATCAGCATCAGAGAAAATCCGCCAATCCAGATTCAAATTCTTGAATCATCAAACCAAAACAAACTATGCCAATCCACGGGCATAACCCAGATCATGCAACCGGATATGCGCAGAATCGCCGAGATAAATCATTACTTCGATTCAGCATCCAATGACAAGAATAAAGTTCGGACATAATGGGCACATCAAGATGCGTGGGGATACCGAATACAGCCGAACAACCATCCCTTGTAGCAAAGATATATGCATCGAAGAAGCTGAAATGGTCGCGGGGGCAGCGGCCGAACACAAAGACTCGCCCCGAGGCCGGTCGGCACCACAAGCAAATGGAGCAATAGAGCCAACCGGGCCCAGCACATGAACCGACCACAGCCTACTACACTACAGGCCATCGACCACCACAGCAATGGCCAGACACTAACAGCAGCCCAGCACCAGCTACTGCAAATATCAAGAATGAGGTCGTCGGGCTTTCTTGGGAGCCGAGTTACGCTGTCGGGCCGCTCGTTGCCACCCATTTATAGCCTGCCTAGCAAACTGCTCGTCTTCATAACGTTGGCGATCTTCATCACAGGGATAACCCGCATCACCAGCATCATGCTTCACATAGGACATAGTCGGACCAAATCCACGTCCAGATTCACTATGATCAGCCACATTCACATTCGAGCAACCAGAGAAGGGGACCGAACTCAGGACTGGTCGATTAGCAAGCACAGCAATGTCCAAAGGACCAACTACAGATGGGTCTTTTAGGCATACTTCGGGAGAAGGAGCAGCCTGTGAGTATTTACAGACGATCCGCGCAATAGACTCCGGAGTGGAATCGTCGACCCCAGGAATTAGGCTATGCTCGAGCGCCTGGTTATTGGGAGCCAGGATACAGGGGTCCTGTTCGGAGGCCAAGGCAGTGGACAAAGAGGGCTGATGCGCCCCCCTAGAAGAATCATGCACATAATTAGGTGGAACCCCAACTAGAGACCTATCAATTGTATCCAAAGAGCAAGAGTTAGTAAACTCGGCATGGTCATATGATTCCCTGACATCACCAGCAAGGCCATCTTTGGGGCCCAACACAGCGACTGCCATTCCCACACCCAACCCATCAGAAAGTCCAGAGGCTGGGACCGGAACAGGCAGGGAATTTGGTGGCATCACCAAATCAACAGCACCCACCATTGGGTGGACATCAGCATCAGAGAGGAGGTCACAACTCACAGCTGAATCCACCTCATAGCTTTTCCCAGGATCACCAGTAGCATGAATCAGCCAAGGAAGGGGACCAGCTACGGGATCCACATCCCGCAACTGGTGATCAGTGGGGCAAGCAGCATTAGAAGGCGCATCATCACAAGCCTCCACAGGACAGCCCTTCCGTATCTGAGAATCCGAATTGCAAGACCCAATAGGAAGAGCCTCGTCTAGAGGCCCGTCTAACTGATCAGGCTCTCGAGCTAAGAGGGAAAGCCCAACAGAGGAGCACTCAGCATAGTCTGCTTGAGTAGGAGCAGGATCAGCTAATTGGGAAGGCAGCGAAGATACCAGCCCAATTCTTTGGCAAATCATCAATGACAGGACAACAAGTCTGCTGAACCATAGCAACTACACCACGATCAGAAGAGGATTCGATCACTCCACCAGGGAACACCGCAATAGGAAATGTAGGTTCAACACAGTCCGCAGACAAAATCTGAACAGAGGGGGGTTTGAAGGGGTGTGCAGAACACCCACCCCCAACAACATCAGGAATCGTGGCCTTAGGCAGAGCAGAAGGCCTCTTCAAACTACTTGGAGAATAAGCCGGCTTTGAGTGATAAGCAATAACAACCTCAACCACCCTGGAAGATGCAGTAGCAGTCAACAAAAGCCTAATTTTAGCTGGTCGAGGGTCACCTTTTTTCATCTCAACGCATATTCTGGCCACATGCAACCGAACCATAGAGGCAGTATGGGGATCACACAATATTGGTTTGCCAATCCTACTAGCAATCCAACTTAAGCCCAAAGGAGTCCAGAATTCAATTGGAACATTAGTCAACGTAATCCACACAGGGAACGACATGAGAGATTCTAGGTCAGGTTCAATCCCGGAGACCAACTCTTAAGGAATATAGGGATCTTTTTGAAGATTTTTGGTAATGATGTATGCGTGTGGGTACATCATATGTGGTGATGATATTTAAGCTGCAGGTGGATGCATGTATCCTGGTTGCATTTTCTGCTGGCTGGTTGTTGATGGCCGGAGCTGTTCCCGTAGGTGGCTGAGTGTGAATTGCTGGGCCGGGTTTCTTTGAGATTTTCCACTTGTCTGCTGATTGGAGCACTTGGAAATTTTGCTATCTTGAGTGCCGGGGGATGGAAAGCTGTGCTTTCCCACGGATTTGTGTTGTTTTTTTTTTCCTTCAATTTCTATGGATTCTGTAGAATGTTGGCCTCCTAGAGGCTCTTTATGTACTCTCATTTGTACTCGTTGCTCGGGGTATGCCCCAGCGGATTATATTTTATCCCCAAGTCAAAATACTTGGCGATAAAAACATAGATGTAATTTTTTCTCCCATTAATCCAAAATACTTACTTAAAAAAAAAAAAAGGGATCTTTTTGAAGGCCCAGGGACCTCTGGCCAAGCAATCCTCCACTTAAGACGTGGAGTCAAATTGAAAGAAATAAAGACCATTTCCATTGACAGCAACGTGACGCAACCCAAAACGAGCCCAAATTCTTCTGGCGATGCCATTTACCGCCGAAAAGTGGGGGGGTTTTTCAGGGAAAAAACCCACCAGAGTGGAGCCCCAAACTTCGGAACACTGCTGCACAACCTCAGCTGGAGGTGAGAGCGGGCTATCGATGTCAGCCTCTAAACTGGGAGGAAAAAATTTTAGAGAGGCAAAAGAGCGGACACCCTTGTCCACTGCGACTTGAGCTCAGGATTTTGCGGAAAGATGGACAGATACAGGCTTCAAAGATGAGCCATTCGCAATAGCAGTTTCAGAAGATACCTTGGCCGCAACAGACTTTGGAGGCGACACAGAAGAGCATTCAACCTCAAAACCCGGACGCGTCAAGCCACAACAGAGAGTATCAGAACCATCAGACAGGGGGCGAGATGGGGAAGCCAGCGCCGATGGGATACAGTTGCCGGCATCCAAGACCATAACCTTCGATAGGAAGTCGGCATCAGGGCCATTAGGGGAGGCCAGAGAGTTATCGTGTAAAGGGGGAAAGTCGCTCTCGCCAAATAGCTCCGTCGCTGGCAGTATAGGGAGAGAAGGAACAGGAAGACCGGGGCAAACAGGGTGTGAATCTATGTGGATGTGGCTGTGCTGTTTCTGCACTGATGGATTTGGAAGGCGCTGGGGGTGTTTTTTTCAGAGTCATGAGGGCATGACGTTTGCCTTTGCTCTCATTTGCTAAGTGGCGCTGCTTTGCTGATCTTCTTGCTGCTGATAATAAAACTCTGACGCTGGCTTTGCCTTGCTGATGAAGTCGCAGCTCTCTCCTTAACGCCTGCTTGCTGATGCCGTGGTGTGAATCCGTGACTAAGTGGACTGCCGGTTCTGCGTCTCAATTTTAGTTCTCTGATGTTGCAGATGATGGAGCGGAATCACAGCTGGATGGCTGTTTCTACCTGATGCCAAATTTGGTTCTGCCTTTGGATTGGCATGTTTTGTTTTGAAATTGCTTTACTGTTGTTGGAGCGTTCTAATTGTATTTAGTGTTTACCAGCATTTTTGTCCGTCAGTTGATTTCACTCGTTGTTTCAATGTGCTCGGGGCATGCCCTGGCGGTAATGGTTTTACCCCCAAGTCGGAAAAACACTTGGGTTAAACCATTACTTGTACATTTTTTCTCCCATTAATCCAAATCACTTACTTATCAAAAAAAAAAAGAAGACCGGGGCAAACAGGGTCCGAGGACGGACCAAGTGGATCCCCCAAGAGGCCGGCCATGGCGCCGACAGAGCCTACCTTTTTTTTTTGGTAAGTAAAAATTTTGGATTATAGGGAGAAAAAATTACAAAATTAATGTTTTATCTCCAAGTATCTTGACTTGGAATTAAAATATTAAAAGCTAGGGCATACCCCGAGCAAACGGTACAAAGAAAATACCAAAAAAGCCTCTAAGAGGGCTACAAGTAACATATAACAACAAAAGTAGTCTGAAAATACTCCTAAACTGACACACAAGCATATGCAGAGTAGGAGCAGCATGCGATGCATCTCAAGCATCATCAAGGTACCAAACAAGCCAGCAAACTACAGAAATCAGCATACTGGAGGTACCAAAGTAGCCACCAGCTCACCAAAAAAGCCACCAAAAAAAGTGCAACAGCCGGTCCAGAAACTGAACCGTTTGCCACACAGCATACACCATTTGGAGCCAGCCAGCAGAAACCAATGCCACACAGCAGCTAAAGACTACTGTTGGGAACTGAACACAGCTTCATCACCATTCAACTGCTAATGCTTCAGCACAGCATCAACAGAAAACAAAACAGCAGGTCATCACTTCAGTAGCGGCAGATTAATCAGCATCCAAGAAATGCTACACGGGACTCAGCAGCAGATCAGAGGACACCAATAGCCGTAGTCCATTCATCAATTCCTGACTGTGATTCGACCAACTTGGTATCAGAACGCATATACAGCTGCTTAGCTTCAGCCACAACAGCTCCAAAACAACAGAGGGGGCAAAACTGATTTCGGCCAACCCAACAGAATGCAGAACGAATCTGCAGATGATCCAATGCATAATCTACATTTTACCCATCAACAAAGCTGGGCCAGCAGCTCACCCGTCCATGACCTCACAATTTATGGCATCAATTTGATGCCGGCATCTTGCAAAGCTGCATCAATGCGGGAGCATATCCGAAGCCTCGGCATCAAGATAAACCAAGGAAGAAAAACTCCGCTCGTAATACCTCAATCTAAACAAAGAAGCACTCAACGCACTCCATAAGCCACTCCCCGGCATCGGGAAATGAAAACACGCCCATGGGATCAACCACCGAAGGCTCATCATCCATTGCAGCCCAAGCAAAATTGTTGCAAAGCAACAAAAGTAACCGACCGGGTTTGTAGGCTGTGACAAAGAAGTTGCAGAGCAACAACAAGCAAACAAATTGGCATTAATAGCCAAACATCGCAATCCGAAGGATCGCAACACAACAACTATGAAAGCTGCAGACAACTCACCACAATAGAAGGCTTTTCGGCGTCCGAATCGGCCACACCCACTACTTCCGCACTCCGGCCCAATACCTCCAAACCAGATTAGCAACAGTTCTCCCAACCCATCGGCCGGATGGAACGTGACCGGCAGAGAGGCATCGAGACCCGGGCTCGGGCGTTCGTCAACGTCAAACCAACAAGTAGCGAGAAGCAATTTCAACAAATATAACCCAACATCCCACAGCCAGTGGCTGCGAGCATTCACCGAACGAAATCCGTAGAATAGAGAGAGAGCCGCCGTAAAGCCCGAGGAGACGACTTCCGAACAAAGCGAACCCTAGATTCATTACTTGAGCATCACGAAGCCGTCGGTTGCTTGGATATCGACCCCAACTCAAATCCATGAGGGCAAACCGACATCGAAAGCGGACAACCAAAAGCGACTTCGCAAGCAGCAGATTGTGGAGATGGAAGGGTGGAGATGGATTGCCGGGAGACGGGAGGCCGGGCAGGCAACCGGGAGGCCGGCCATGGGCACTGGAGCCGCCCGGCACCCAAGTCGGAATCGTCGAGGACAACGCCGGGCAAATTCGAAATTCAAAATCGAAATTTGAAAATCGCCCGGCCAGAGCCTATCGGGCGACAGGAAGTGGTTCAAATTTGAAATCGAAGAGAGAAGTTAGAGATTCTCTCTCTACCACCAGAAATGATTTTTATTAGAATTATACCCAATAATTTGTATAATCAAAATTGTATTCAACGTAAGTCATATTAATCCTTGATGTCTATTTTATGGCTTACTTACCAAAAAAAAAAAAAAAAGTCTATTTTATGGCTATTCACAACTATGGGATTGGTATTTTATTAGTCCGAGGAGGGATAAGGTCTTCAATGCGAGTACCCTAGATTTAAAAGATAAATTCATAGGACATAATTTAACATTGGTACTAAAAATAAAAATTAGGACAAATGTCACCTTACTATAATGATCTAGAGGAGCTATTTACAAGATAAATGTCATCACCCTTTCTTGATAATTATTCACAATCTGAGGCACATCTTAATGACTATTCACTACCCTTTTCTGATAACTGTTCACAATCCAACAAAGATCACTTACTCCCTTAGCAATGAGGGGCATTTTTATGTCTAGGAACATCATCTCATATTGCTAATTCATTAGTTCAAAGAGGGCTGCAACCTTCAACGGGAAAAACCTGACATAAAACATAAATCCATGGGACATAATTTGACAATGGTATATAAAACACAAACTAGGACAAGCATTATCTTGTTGCAATAATCCAAAAGGAGTTATTTAAAAGATAAATTTTATCACCCTTTCTTGATGACTATTCACAATCCTAGGTAACAAAATGAGAAAAAATTTTAGGCATACAGGGCAATGACTTATGAAAGACACCACGTACAACATGCAAAAATTTCTTGGAAAAGAAGAAATTTGAACCCCCAAGGCATATTATATTTGCTTCTATGCATTGACTTGTTCTAAGAAGCGAACAAAGAATGATTTAGAGTAATTCATTACGTTTAGGATACAAAACTATCACCGTTAGTGACAAGAAGCCAATGCTGATTTGACTAAAAACATCATGGCATAGCTCCAAAAGTTGTTCAGCTTATGCATTTTATGCTATGCTAGTTGAAGAGTGTAGAAAAGAAAGAGCATCAATAAAAGCGAAATAACTCAAAATTAATAAAAATATGAAAAATCTAATATACTTAAACTCATAATGATTGCAAATGTTGCAAATCCTATGATGATAAAGAGCCAGGGTTAGATTAAAAATATATAAAATTTAGTGAAATATTAAAAAGGCACTAAAAACTAAATTACTGCTCGCAAAACATTTCTTTAAGTCAGCGAGCACACAAGCCTAATATAGGATAAGCTAGATTAAATAAGTAGATATAGATATAAGATGATTAAGTTAAACCGGATAGTTCTAATTATCCAAGTTTGCATAACCTAGCTTAAAACTGAGTTAGGGTTGGTAGTTATGTTTAATTGCATAGATTGTAGTCGCCTAGTATCCCAAATGTGAACTAACAAGCGTTCTTATTTCAAAAATAGTATTAACCATGCCACCTAGACGAAGGATTGTGCAGGGCGGCTGCTAATCACACGATCGAGAGGATTACTTGAATCTGCTGAGATAGATAGCCGACATCATAGAGAATATGGGGCAAAGTAATCTTGCTCCAATACCCGTTCCTGTCTCAGTCCAAGCTCCTGCCAATCTTGGAGCCTTTGCTTATAATCGGTTTGTTCAGGAGAGAGTCCCTAAATTCATGGGTGAGCCAGACCCAGTTAAGGCTGATACGTGGTTCCAACGATTGAAGAAAATGTTTGCAATCACCCAAAATCCCGAGGAGGACAGAGTACTTTTTACAACATACTGTCTAAAAGGCAAAGCGCATCATTGGTGAGAAATAAAGAAGAGAGCAATGGATGTGCCCAAGAACGAAATCACTTGGGCCATGTTTGAAGAGGCATTCATGGAAAAGTATTTCCCGTCTAGTTTCCACGAACAGAAGGAAGAGGAGTTTATTTGTTTGAGGCAAGGCAATCAGACAATAGCTGAATATGATGTGAAGTTTACAGAATTGTCCCAGTATATACCATATATGGTGGAGGACGAAGAAAGAAATGCGAGAAAATTCCTTCAAGGCTTAAGAGGTGATATCCGCAAGCAGTTGGTGACCTTGAAGCTGACGACTTATGGCAAAGTGTTAGATCGTGCTCTGATCTATGAAAAGGAACTTGAGAAAAAAATTCTTTAAGAAAAGAATGTCGAGTATGAGCAATATTGGTGTAAGTTCTAGTGTATGGTAACTCTAAACCTACGCACTAGAGAGAGAAGCTCTCGCTTCTCTCTTCGTCTTCTGATTTCCGAATTCAAATTTCGAATTCGTTTTAGGGCGCGACTTCAGCGAAGCTTCTCATCTGGCCGGGCGGCGCCGGGGTCGGCCTCGGCCGGCCTCCTGGATGCCTTGCCCGGCCGTCTCCCGTTTCTCCTCCTCTTCCTTTGCTCACGCGGCGACATTGCGATCTCTTAGGTCCGGTGTCGTTCCTGGCTTTTCAAGCCCTAATTTCCACGGTTCGTACTTTGGAAGTGCGTTTTCTTTGGCTCTGGATTCTCAATGGCATCTAGAGTTCGGAATTGCTGAGGTCTTTGCGGGTTGCTATCTCATCTCGTTGGAATCGATGCTACCGGATGTCCTGTGGCGTTGCTCTGTTTGTCCTCTCGCGGTGTGTCTCGCTTGTTGGTCGGGTTGGGGAGCCCGTGTGTTTTCTCGGATCGGAACACCGGGAGAACCGCTAAGTTTGGCTAAGGTAATTCTTGGTGCATTTTTTTCCTTCTCGATTGAGGTGATACCCGTCTGCTCGTGGCTAACATGTAGTGCGAATAAGTAGTAGTCCTTTGGATTGCCGTGGTCAGTGAAATCTCGCCCGTTTGAGGCTTATTCTTTGTTTTGCAACAGCTTTTTTTTCTTTCGGTGGGCTCTCAGTATCATCTCGATGAAATTGAGGTAGCCAAATGTCCTCTGGTGTTGCTCGGTTTGTTCTCCGGCTATGTGTCCCATTTGTTGTGTGGGTTGGGGGTGCCCATGTGTTTTTGGATTGGGTCTATTTGGTGAGGAATGAGTAGCTAGTTGAGGTACCTTTGGTTACATAATTTCGTCTGTGTGAGATGGTGCCTGCCGTTGTCCGGCAAATTACGCCAAATTGTGGATGTTGTTGCTTGCAACTATTTCGCTTGGACGCAATGGCCGATGAGCCTTCGATGGTCGATCCCATTGGCCGAGGTGTGATGATATTCTATTATTCATTGTCTCACGCGATTCTCGCCATTATTGGGGAAATTGTTCCCGCTACGTGGTCCGGTGTACAATGCCGCTTGTTTCTTTGTTGTTAACCTTGCTTGACCTTTATCCGGTGGGTTTCGTCTCTTCTCAAAGGAACCGAGGTTGCTTATTGTCCTCTGGTCGGTGCCGCTTCGATTGCTCTGTGGTCGTGTACCATTTATTGATTGGGTTGGGGGAGCCCGTGTGATTCGGGTTTGGGACTTTTCGGCTGTTGGCTGAGCAGCTGGATGAGGCGCCTTTTGGTGACTAATTTTCCTTTATGTTGAGATGGTGCCCCTGTATGTTCGCTGCTAAATTGTGGTGAGTTTGTGTTGCTGTTGTCTGGCTATTAATGCCAGTTTGTTGCTGGTATTGGGTGTAATTGTACCTGCTGCGGTGGGGGAGGATCGGGTTCCTTGCCTGAGACTGATCGTGGCTGGCCAATGTTATGGATGTTGCTGTCCAGTATAGATGTAGCCTGAAGAAGCTGCTGCTTTGATGTCCCTATACTATTTTTGGTATAGAAATGTGCCTGTTGGTTCTGATGCTCAGTGGTTAGGGGCTGCTGTGTGTCATCTGCGAATCCGATCTGCATCCTGATGGGTAGGCCGAAATTAGTTTTGCCCCCTCTGTTGTTTTGGAGCTGTTGAGGCTAAAGCTGAGTAGCGGTATATGCATTCTGATACTTACCAAAAAAAAAAAAGTATATGCATTCTGATGCCAAGTTGGTAGAATCACAGCCAGGAATTGATGAAAGGACTGCGGCTAATGGTTGCACTGATCTGCTGCTGAGTCCCGTGTAGCAATTCTTGGATGCTGATTACTCTTCCGCCATCAAGTGATGAGCCTGTCTGTCTCTGCCGATCTTATTCAAGCATGGGCGTTGAATGGAGATGAAGCTGTGTAAGTCGCGTTGCTTTGCACTGCAAGATGATCCTGATATGTTGATGTTTGTGTAGCTGCTTATGTATAATTTCAGATTACATAGGTTGTTTTTTGTTGAACGTTGTCCTCACGGAGGCATTTATGGTATTATCTGTTGTACCGTTAGCTCGGGGTATGCCCTAACTCTCTATGTTTTAATTCCAAGTCAAAATACTTGGAGTTAAAACATAACTTTTGTAATTTTTCTCCCTATAATCCAAAATATTTACTTACAAAAAAAAAGTGAGTTCGGAAAAACCACCAAAGAGACTGAAGCAGTCAGATCAAGGCAAGATGGCTAGCCCATCTGCACCGACCAAACAAGCTATAGCTAGTCCCTGTCAACACTGTGGCAAGTTCGGTTCGGTTAGTGCGGATCGCATCCGCCCTTACATCCTCCACACTGTGCCTGAATCGCTTATGGACCTTCTTGTGGGCCCGGTAAGTGATGAGGAGATCCGCAAGACTACTTCTCTATTGGTGATTATAGAGCCCCGGGCCCTGATGGGTTCAGTGCTCATTTCTTTAAGGAAGCGTGGGATATCGTGGGTCCTTCTGTTTGTGAAGCCATCCGTGACTTTTTCAATCATGGTTTGCTCCTCAAACAAATGAACTCTACGATCATTAGTCTGATCCCAAAGGTTCGATCTCCCGGTAGTCTCCGACTACCGTCCCATTTTCTCTTTGTAATGTCATCTATAAAGTTATTTGAAAATCATTGCCAATCGGTTAAAGATGACGTTACCTTATCTGGTTGATAAGTGCGGAGCGGCTTTTTGTGGCGGTCGTCAAATCGGTGACAATATTCTCCTGGCCCAAGAACTCCTCCACAAGTACCATCTGGGTCATGGGCCTCCTCGCTGCACTTTGAAAATTGACCTTATGAAAGCCTATGATTCTGTTCATTGGGATTTCATCATATCTGTCCTGACCGTCATGAATTTCCCGCCCAAAATGATAAATTAGATCAGGCAATGTATTATCACCCCCTCGTTCTCGGTCAATATTAATGGGGAAGCGGTTGGCTTCTTCAAAGGGGGTAAAGGGCTTCGCCAAGGTGATCCAATCTCTCCTTACCTCTTTGTACTGGTGATGGAGGTGTTGAATGGTATCATTGACCTTAAGGCTCGCAGGAACAATAATTTCACATTTCATTGGAAGTGTGAAGCGACCCATACTGTCATGCTGGCCTTTGCCGATGACCTTCTCCTATTCTCTTATGCTGACGTGAGCTCCGTCCGGATTCTCAAGGAATGCCTTGAGGAATTCCATTGGCTCTCTGGATTGTCGGCAAACACAAATAAGAGTGAGACTTTCATTTGCTCTAAAGACCCTACTCTGATTCAGGATATCGTTGATGTGTTGGGCTTCAAAGTGGGATCTCTACCCATCAGATACCTTGGCGTTCCTCTAATTTCTACCAGGTTGTCGATCCGTGATTGCACAAACCTTACTGAGAAAATCACCCGGCGCATTAAATCTTGGAAGAATAAGTGGCTATCCTTTGGAGGCCGCTTGCAATTGGTTGCTTCGATTCTATCATCTGTCCACCTCTATTGGGCTTCGATCTTCATCCTTCCCAAATCCATTCTTAATCAGATCGACTGCATCATGAGGCGATTTCTCTGGAATGGATCTTTGGAAGGTAAGACAAATGCAAAAGTGGCTTGGGCGGATATCTGCTACCCTAAGAGCGAAGGAGGTCTGGGTCTCAAAAATCTGCAGGCTCAAAATAAAGCCCTCATCTGTAAACTCCTCTGGGTGCATCTGTCTAAAGATCCTGATTCGGCTTGGTCTTCTTGGGTCCACAAGACTAGAATCAAGGATCGGTGTATTTGGACTCTCAAAGTCCCTGACTCCGCTCCCTGGAGCTGGAAGAAAATCATGAATCTTCGTCCTGTCATGTGCGCTTACACCTCCAAGATCATTGGTGATGGCATGGACACTTTTGTCTGGCATGACCAATGGCATCCTCGAGGCCCCCTCAGTAGAGTGTGCACTGACCGCATTCGTACTGTCACTGGGTTATCTGAGGACGCCAAGGTTTCTCAGATTATCAGAGATGACCATTTGGCTTGGCCTAACCCTTATGATCAGGAGGTTTCTAGCATTGCCGAAAACATGCCCCATTATCTTCCCAATGCCGAGCGAAAAGATTCCCTGAGATGGGATGGATGCCAAAATGGTATTTTTTCAACCAAGTCTGCCTACCTCCTTTTTCACCCCCCAAGCTGAAACTGTGTTGGACCAAATTAGTCTGGGGCCCTCTTCATATTCCTGCCCATGCTTTTACCCTTTGGTTGGCCATCAAAGGCAGACTAAATACATCAGACCGTGTTCACAGTGTCCCAAATCTTTCTCTTACTTGCGCTCTATGTGACTCGGATTATGAAAATCATGACCATCTGTTCTTCTCCTGTCCGTTTTCTAATTTTGTGTGGACCACCATCCAACGGAATGCTGGTATTCATTGGCCTTACCCAAACTGGTCACAAAACGTCATCTGGGCTACCCACATTTAGAAAGGCAAAAATCTATCTGCTTTGTCTAAACGTCTCTCCCTGGCGGCTACTGTCTATTATATTTGGAGAGAACGAAACCGTATCTTTGAGAAATCTGTCCCTCAGGACTCTTCCCATATATGCTCTCAGATTTCAAACGCTGTGCGGGATAAGTTGTTGGCCTCATTGCCCCGTGCTGGTCACCCTAGCCGTTCGTTGGCTAGGCGTTGGAATTTAATATAAAAAAAAAAAAATTTCCCCTTATCCTTGTTTTTTTTTTTATATTTTTGTTTTTTTCTTCATCTTCTCTCCTCTCCTTAGCTGTTAGATGTTTTTTTTGGTTTTCCCTTCTTTAAATATTAAAAAAAAAAAGTTACCTTTGCTTCCCGGTGCTTTTTCTTTGGATGATTTCCAAAAAAATAAAAAAATAAAAAAATAATAAATTCGTAACTGGTGGTGTTTCGTCCCATGACTCTGCTGTGGCCTCTGGTGGTATGTTTGGTACCATTTGGTCTGTTTTGTTGGGTGCTGGCTTGGAACTGATTGGTTTTGCTGGCTGCTGTGTTGTAAATATTGTTGTTGGTTAAATGCGTTTGGATGTAAACCGGGTCCTGGTGCTGGCGTTTCTTCATCCTGCCAGCTGATGAATTGGAAGCTTTATGTTGGAATCCTTGGTGCTGCTGTCGATATCTACATGGTGACCTGTGTTGAGGATGGGCTGCTTTTGATGGTGTTTGTTGCCATTGCTGGGCTGTTTCTTTTTAATGAGAACGTGGTTGACTTTGCAAAATGCTGATGCTTGTGAAATGGGCTGCTGAAGCCTATCGATTTCCTCTGGTGCTGTTCCTCTGCTCTGTTTTTTCTGGTCACTTTGGAGGAGCCTTGGAAATGCTCTGCTGAAGTTGCTAGTTTCTGATCATGTTTTTGTGGAGAGGAAGTACTGGATTGTTGCTGCTTGTGGTTGGTTGCAGGATGGAGTTTCTAATGCTGTGTTTGTTGGCTGTTTGTTTGGAATTTGGCATGTTTGTTTTCTCCACTCATATCGATCGATCTTTGTCGGGGTGCCGATCATGCCATGTCTTCGTTGCAATATTCTTTGGAGCCATTTGAGGGTTTGGGGTGTTAGGTATTGAGGGCGGCATTTTGGTGTTCGGCGGGATTTGGTCTTCGATGATGCTAGTTCCAGCTTGGTTAGTGTGGTTGGCAATCGGTGAAGCTGGTTTTCAGTGGACTGAAACCGAGGTGATTCTAATTTAGGCCTGGGCCGCAGCAGCGGTTAGCGATTATGGTTTGCTGGACGTTGAAGGAGGTTATATTGTTATCCTTTGGTGATATGATGGGATTGCGATTTTCTTTACCCAATGGCTTAGGCAGTTAAAGTGCTTGTTGGTGTGATCAACGGGCTGGTTTGATCGCCCTTGATATT